>CM061556.1:5352069-5997069 GCA_030864225.1 Capsicum baccatum var. pendulum
TAATTCTCGATCTACGATTATTTCCTTGAATAAAACCAATGGCAAGACGAATTTTTTTAATATAAAGCTCAAAAAACTCAAGACCATCTTTTACAATTAAATTATATATATGACATGCACACTTAATATGAAAAATTTCAGGCAAGGGCGGAGATAGCGTTGATTTTAATTTTTTTATAGTCGTCTTGTTGTTAGAAGCATTATCAAAAGCAATACATAAAATTTTATTTTTGATACCATAATATCCGGCAATTTTAATAATAGAATCAGCAATAAATTATCCAGTATGTTTACGATCTTCATCATATAAAAAAGCAAGAATACGTTTTTACATCACGAAATTACTGTCCATCCAATGACAAGTAACAGTTAAATAATCATTTTTATTTACAGCACGACCAAGATCAAAAGTTAGGGACAATCTATATTGAATATTTTTTAACAATGTTAATAAATAAAAACAATATTGTGAATGAAGTCTAAAAATATCGGACCGACAAGTAGTTCTAGGAATACCGTTAAACATAGGATTATAAATTGCTTGTATATAACGAATAAAGGCATCAGAAGAAGGATAATTAAAAGGCAAACAACCCACAGCTACCATTTTAGCTATTTCTTCCCGGTCCCTCAATTTATTATACTTCTTCGCTACGTGACAGGTTGCTGGGTCCATTCTAGTTTGCGTTGGCCACCAACATCCCCACCACCTTTTGCAATATTTAACTCTCTTTTGTGATCTTCAGCTACATGTCTCATTAAAATACCCATACCCCCTTGCTTGTCTCCACTTCTATGCTTATATATTTGTTGACAAATATTGCATTACACCTCACTATCTGATATACGTTCAAAAAATTGCCATGCAATACTAGTTATTTTACGATGTCTTGGGGCACTGGGAGGACGGTGAGGGAGATTAACCGATTCAGATCTAACGTTAGCATCTCCTACTGTGGGTGTCTCAACAATATTTTCATTATCTTTGTCTAAATTAACCGCATCTACTTCATTTTCTTCTTCTATACCGTAATTTTTTTTAGCTTCTACATAATCCATATCGTGAGCACCTACACCTATTTCTTTCTCAAAAGGTGTACCAAGAGATACCGGAGGCGAAGGTACACGGGTATATCTACTACTTGAACTACCAATACCATTAGTAATTCGCTTTTTACTACCACTACCTCTTTCGGGACAAAAAATTTTAACACCTTTAGTAGCGAGGTTTCTTAATTTATCCATAATATAAATTAAATTAAACTAAAAATATTCAAAATACACAAATATAATAAAATTAAATATTAAATAATTAATACAATAAATAAAAATTAAACGTAAGAGATGGAACGACAATACCAAATTTTGGAAGTATCCGAAGGTTGCGACTTTAGAAACTTCCGCTTGTACTTTGTAAATGAAAAATTAAAAAATTAAAGTGAACACTTTAAGAAATTAAATATATTGAATATTTGAGAATTGTGAATTGAGATTTGAGAGAGAATGAGATTTGAGAGAGTGAAAAATTGTGTGAAAAATGAATTGAAGTTGTAGGGTATTTATAGAATTTTTTTGGGATTAAAAAATATTTTATAAAGTTAATTTTTTTTATTATTAATAAATGGGCCCAAACTAGCCGTTTGGACCCAAAAACGGCTATATAGCCGTTGGTCCAACGGCTAGTTTGGCCCAAAATCTTTTTAATTTTTTAAAAAAAAGGTATTCGGGTCGGGTCGGGTCGGACCGATTAATCGGCGGACCTGGACCAGGCTTGGTCCGGGCCGGGTTAGCCGGGACCATTTTAAAAAAATAACCGTCCCGGGACCCGAGACCCAGAACCCTAGGGCTTACCGGGCCGGGTTAGTTACAAGGGTCGGGTCAGGCCAGGCTGGGTCGTCCCGGCCCACTTGACACCCCTAGCTATAGCCCACGATTTTGAGAGTGAACTCGAGGTCCGGGTATGCGGTGGGCCTAAAATCAATCAGGGTGTGTTAGGGAGGTTGGGGATTGTCCCAGTGTGGTCCGTTTAATTTTTCGTAGCCATTTGGGTGGATAAACGAGCAAAACGATGCAAACGGGGGGTTTTCGGGCCAAATCGGTGTGCTATAGTCTACGGTTTTGAGGGTGGGATCGGGGACTAGGTGTGTTGTGGGCCAAAAATCGACTGGGGCATGCCAGGGAGGTTGGGGATCATCCCAGTGTGGTCCGTTTAATTTTTTGTGGCTATTTGGGTGGACAAACGGGCGAAAAAGAGTAAATGGGAAATTTTCGAGCAAAATCGGTGTGCTATAGCCCACGGTTTTGGGCATGGGCCCGAGGTTTGAGCGTGTTGTGGGCCAAAAATCGACCGATGCATGCTAGAGAGGTTGGGGATCGTCCCAGTGTGGTCCAATTAAATTTTTGTGGCCATTTGGATGGACAAACGAGTGAAACGGTATGAACGGGGCATTTTCAGGCCAAATCGGTGTGCTATAGCCCACGGTTTATTGAGTGGGCTCGGGGTGCAGGCGTGTTGTCGGTCGAAAATCGACTGGGGCGTGACAGGAAGGTTGGGGATCTTCCCACTATGGTTCGATTAATTTTTCATGGCTATTTGAGTGGACAAATGGGGCATTTTCAGGCTAAATCGATGAGTTATAGCCCACCATTTCGGGGGTGTGCCCGGGGTCCGGGCATGCTGTGGGCTAAAAATTGACCGAGGTGTGCCAGATAGGTTGGGGATCGCCCCAGTGTGGTTCATTTTATTTTTCATGCCCATTTGAGTGGACAAATGGGAGAAACGGCACGAACGGGATATTTTCGAGCCAAATCGGTGTGCTTCAGCCTGCAGTTTTGGGGGTGGACCAATTTTTGGGCGTGTTATGGGTCAAAAATTGACAAGGGTGGGCCAGGGAGGTTGGGGATCATCCCAGTGTAGTCCGTTTAAATTTTTGAGGCCATTTGCCCGGACAAACAGGCAAAACGGCGTGAACGAGGCATTTTCGGGCCAAAACAATGTGCTATAGCCCACGGTTTTGGGGGTGGGACTGGGTTCCGGACATACGGTGGGCCAAAAATAGACCAGCGCATGCCAGGGAGGTTGGGGATCGTCCCAATATGATCCGTTTAATTTTTCGTGGCCATTTGGGAGGACAAATGGGTAAAATGATGTGAACGGGGTATTTTCGGGCCAAATCTGTGTGCTATAACCCATGGCTTCAGGAATGGGCTCGGGGTCCGTTCGTGTTGTGGGCTAAAAATTAATCGAAGCACGCTAGGGAGGTTGGGGATCATCCCAGTGAGTTCCGTTTAAATTTTTATGGTCGTTTGGGTGGACAAACGGGCAAAATGGTAGAAATGGGGCATTTTCAAGCCAAATCGGTGTGCTATAGCCTACGGTTTCGGGGATGGGCTTGGGGTTCGGGCATCCAGTAGGCTAAAAATTAATAGGGGAATGCCAGGGACGTTGGGGATCATCCCAGTGTGGTCCGTTTAATTTTTTGTGGCCATTTGGGTAGTCAAACGGGCGAAACGGCACAACCGGGGCATTTTCAGGCCAAATCGATCTGATACATCCCACGGTTTTGAGGGTGGATCCAAGGTCCGGGCATGCTGTGGGACAAAAATAGATCGGGGCATGCAATGGAGGTTGGGGATCATCCTTGTATGCTTTATTTAATTTTTTTAGTCTATTTGGGTGGACAAACGGGAGAAACGACGTGAACGGGGCATTTTTGGGTCAAATTGGTGTGCTATAGCCCACGGTTTTAGAGGTGGGCCTGGAGTTCGGGCATGCTGTGGGACAAAAATTGACTGGGGCGTGCCAGGGAGGTTGGGGATTGTCCCAGTATGGTTCGTTTAATTTTTTGTGGCTATTTGAGTGGACAAACGGGCGAAACAGCGTGAACGGGGCATTTTCGGGCCAAATCGGTGTGCTATAGCCCACGGTTTATTGAGTGGACTTAGGGTGCAGGCGCGTTGTCGGTCGAAAATCGACCGGGGCGTGTCAGGGAGGTTGGGCATCGTCCCACTATGATCCGATTAATTTTTCGTGGCTATTTGGGTGGACAAACGGGAAAAACGACTCGAACAGGGCATTTTCAGGCTAAATCGGTGAGCTATAGCCCACTATTTCAGGGGTGGGCCCGGGTTCCGGGCATTCTGTGGGCTAACAATCGACCGAGGTGTGCTAGGTAGGTTGGGGATCACCCCAGTGTGGTTCATTTAATTTTTTGTGCCCATTCGGGTGGACAAATGGCAGAAACGGCACAAACGGGATATTTTCAGGCCAAATCGATGTGCTACAACCCGCAGTTTTAGGGGTGGACCAATTTTTGGGCCTGCTGTGGGCCAAAAATTGACAAGGGTGGGCCAGGTAGGTTGGGGATCATCCCAGTGTGATCCGTTTAAATTTTTGAGGCCATTTGGCAGGACAAACAGGCAAAACAGGGGGAATGAGGCATTTTCGGGCCAAAACGACGTGCTATAGCCCACGGTTTTGGGGGTGAGATTGGGTTCCGGACGTGCGGTGGGTCAAAAATAGACTGGGTCATGCCAGGAAGGTTGGGGATCGTCCGAGTATGATCCGTTAAATTTTTCGTGGCCATTTGGTAGGACAAACGGGTAAAACAGTGTAAACGGAGTATTTTCGGGCCAAATCTGTATGCTATAACCCACGGCTTCTGGAGTGGGCCTGGGGTACGAGCGTGTTGTGGGCCAAAAATCAATCGATCCATGCTAGGGAGGTTAGGGATCATCCCAGTGTGTTCCGTTTAAATTTTTGTGGTCATTTGGGTGGACAAACGGGCGAAACGGCAGAAAAGGGGTATTTTCAAGCCAAATCGATGTGCTATAGCCTTTGGTTTTGGGAGTAGGCTCGGGGATCTGGCATGCTGTGGGCCAAAATTGATCGGGGCATGCTAGGGAGGTTGGGGATCATCCCAGTGGCAAACGATTTTGGGGGTGGGCCTTGGGTTCGGGAATACTGTGGGACAAAAATCGACCGGGACGTGCCAGGGAGGTTAGGGATCGTCCTAGTGTGGTCCGTTTAATTTTTTATACCTATTTGAGTGGACACACAAGCGAAACGGTGCGAACGGGGCATTATTGGGCCAAATCAGTGTGATATCGCCCACGATTTTATGGGTGGGCCTAGGGTCCGGGCGTGCGGTGGGCTAAAAATAGATCGAGGCATCCCAAAGATGTTGGGGATCATCCCAGTATGGTCCGTATTATTTTTTGTGGCCATTTGAGTGGACAAACGGGCGAAATAGCACTAACGGGGCATTTTTAGGATAAATCGGTGTGCTATAGCCCACGATTTTGAGTGTCAGCCTGAGGTTCGGGCGTGCGGTGGGCCTAAAATCAATCGGGGTGTGTCAGGGAGGTTGGGTATCATCCCAGTGTGGTCCGTTTAATTTTTCATAGCCATTTGGGTGGATAAACGGGCGAAAAGATGTGAACGGGGGGTTTTGGGGCCAAATCGGTGTGCTATAGCCCACGATTTCGGGGGTGGGATTGGAGTCTAGGTGTGTTGGGGGCCAAAACTCAACTGGGGCATGCCAGGAAGGTTGGGGATCATCCCAGTGTGGTCCATTTAATTTTTCGTGGCTATTTGGGTGGACAAACGGGCAAAAAGGCGTGAATGGGGAATTTTTGAGCCAAATCGATGTGCTATAGCCCACGGTTTTGGGGGTGGGCCCAGGGTTCGAGCGTGTTGTACGCCAAAAATTGATCGATGCATGCTAGAGGGGTTGAGAATCGTCCCAGTGTGGTCCGTTTAAATTTTATGGCCATTTGGGTGGACAAACGAGCAAAACAGCACGAACGTAGCATTTTTGGGCCAAATTGGTGTGCTATAGCCCACGGTTTTGTGAGTGGGCTTGGGGTGCAGGCGTGTTGTCGGTCGAAAATCGACCGAGGTATGCAAGGGAGTTTGTGGATCATACCAATATGGTCCGATTAATTTTTTGTGGCCATTAGGGTGGACAAAAAGGAGAAACGACTCGAACAGGGCATTTTCAGGCTAAATCGGTGAGCTATAGCCCACCATTTCAGGGGTGGACCCGGGGTTCGGGCGTGCTGTAGGCTAAAAATCGACTGGGGCATGTCAGGAAAGTTGGGGATCGCCCCAGTATGGTTCATTTAATTTTTCGTGCCCATTTGGGTGGACAAATGGGAGAACCAGCACGAACGGGATATTTTCGGACCAAATCGGTGTGCTACAACCCATAATTTTGCCGGTGGGCCGGTTTTCAGGTGTGCTGTGGGCCAAAAATTAACAAAGGCGGGCCAGAGAGGTTGGGGATCATCCTAGTGTGGTCCGTTTAATTTTTTGAGGCCATTTGGCTGGACAAATAGGTAAAACGGCGTGAACGGGGCATTTTTGGGACAAAATAATGTGCTATAGCCCACGGTTTTAGGGGTGGAACTGGGTTTCAAACGTGCGGTGGGCCAAAAATAGACCGGGGCATGCTAGGGAGGTTGGGGATCGTCCCAGTATGATCTATTTAATTTTTAGTGGCCATTTGGGAGGACAAACGGGTAAAACAGCGTGAACGGGGTATTTTCGGGCTAAATCGGTGTGCTATAACCCACGGATTTAGGAGTAGGCCCAGGATCCGAGCATGTTGTGGGTCAAAAATCAACCGACGCATGCCAGGGAGGTTGAAGATCATCCCAGTGTGGTTAGTTTAAATTTTTGTGGTCATTTGAGTGGATAAACTAGCGAAATAGCGCAAACGGGGCATTTTTGGGCCAAATCGATATGCAATAGCCTTCGGTTTTAGGATTAGACTCGAGGAGCAGACGTGTTGTGGGTCAAAATTGACTGGGGAATGCTAGGGAGGTTGGGGATCATCCCAGTATGGTTCGTTTAATTTTTTGTGGTCATTTGGGTGGATAAAGGGCAAAACCGCTCGAATAGGGCATTTTTTTACTAAATCGGTGTGCTATAGCCCACAATTTTTGGGGTGGACCTGGGTTTCGAGCGTGTTATGAGCTAAAAGTTGACCAGGGCGTGCCAGGGAGGTTGGAGATCGTTCCAGTATGGTTCGTTTAATTTTTCATCGCCATTTGGGTGGAGCACTAGGAGAAACAGCACGAACGGGGTATTTTCAGGTCAAATCGGAGTGTTACAGCCCACACTTTTGGGAGTGGGCCCGGGGTTCGGGTGCGCTGCAGGCTGAAAATCGACAAGGGCATGCTAGGGAGGTTGGGGATCATCCCAGTATGGTCCGTTTAACTTTTCGAGGCAATTTGGCTGGACAAACGGGCAAAACAGCGTGAACGGGGTATTTTCAGGCTAAATTGGTGTGTTATAGCCCACGATTTTGGTGGTGGGCCTGGGGTCCAGGCGTGCGGTTGGCCAAAAATAGATCGAGGCATCCCATAGATATTGGAGATCGTCTCAGTATAGTCCGTTTAATTTTTCATAGCTATTTGAGTGGACAACGGGCGAAACGACGCAAATGCAGCATTTTCAGGATAAATCGGTGTGCTATAGCCTACGATTTTAAGGGTGAGCCTGAGGTCTGGGCGTGCGGCAGGCCGAAAATCGATCGTGGTGTGTCAGGGAGGTTGGGGATCATCCCAGTATGGTCCGTTAAATTTTTTGTGGCCATTTGGGTGGATAAATGGGTGATAACGCTCAATCTACAGCTCTCGTGGGAGTGTAAAGCGGTCGTTAGCAAATATAGAACCCAACCTGGGTTGGGTGTCGATCCCACAGGGAATAGCCTGGCCAACAAGTAAGCAAAACTAATAGACTTTTGGTGCAAGTCTCGTAAGAAGGGGGGATTGTAATGCAATAAAAGATAAAAATAGCAAAGTAAAAAGAGAGTATTTCGTAGGTTGTGAAACAATGAGAATTGAAGCGTTGGGGTTATGTCCACCTTCTGAGGTATACGTCTCTATTGGATATGAGTGTGTAGAGTCTTGACATGCAATTGCTTATAGAGAATTGTAGTCGATGGTAAATCCAAGCGTCTCGCGACCTAAACAAGGACTATTTCACTTTAACTCTCGCGAGCTTAAAGCGTGTCTAACGGTACGAATTCTCCAAGAGGTTAGTCCAGTTACGGCACTAGCTTTTTAATAGGAAAGGGTGTCCTACTACCTTGACATTATCTCTTTTCCAGACAAATAACCTTTCTCTCGAACAAGTTAAATGTTAGACTGGCGTATTCTTGCGTTTGCAACCGCAAAGAATGTGGATTAAGATGAAGAGAATAATGATATAAGCAATATACGTGTCGCGAACTCACAAACTCACAGCAATAGATAGTAACTCATTCGGCTTCCATAACCCCAACAGAGAAGTTTAGTTACCCATGAATGCGAAGGAGATCACGATTGGCATTGTTATTATATCACGATATTTGGTTGATGGCGTGTGGCTTAGGTGATCGGTGTGTGGTGTGATTCCTTAGCAAGTAACGATTCTCTTGTTGTGGAATTTAAGAATAGAATTAATGGAAAGATTAGAAGAGTAGATTAGAAGTGTTGTAGTGGAAGAAGAGAGGGATGGAAGAAGATTAATTGTTGAATGTATCTCTCCACTAAGGGAGGAGTTAATTAAAATCTCTAGTATGATAGGGTATTTATAATACCCATATCCTACTTCTACTAAGCTAATGAAATAAATAACCAAATCCTAATAGGCTAATGGAATACTTAACCCAAATGTACTAGGTTAAGGTAACATTATCATAATCCAAATAAACTAATGAAATACATAACCCAATTGTACTAGGTTAATGTATCATTGTCCAAATCCATCTATGTGTCTGTAAGTCCCCAAAGTCTTCAGAATTGTTGTTTTAGCCCGGGACAGATTTTCCATGCAGCAGTTTTGGTCCAGGTCCCCAGAGACTTCAGAAATGTTGTTTTAGCCCGGGACAGAGTTTCCATGCAGCAGTTTTGGTCCTTAGGCGTGTAAACTCCCTTTCCTTCCTTCGTGAGCTTTCTTTTGCGTCAAGTAAGCCATAAAATGCTGAATTTTGCATCATTTATACCTGAAACTTTACTAATCATGTTCGTTAGCTCATTTATAGGAAAAAGGACTAAAAGTGCATGAAATATATAATTTGTTCTCAAAACTAGGCTAAAATATGGGCAAAATATATTGATATAGGCGTGTAAATTTGCCTATCATCAACACCCCACACTTAGAGCTTTGTTCGTCCTCGAACAACATATCATGTCCTCTTAAACATCAACTTAGGGTTTTTACAGCAACAACACAAAACATTCTTCAAGACAAGCACAACAATTATCAACAAAGAGTAGCTTTCTGATTAAAAGTAGAAACAATTTAACCTCAAGCATAGACTCGTGATGGTGATCAACTCATATGCAAACGTTAAGGTACAAGGAATCATATATAACTACCCAAAACTCATCAACCATGTGTGTCTCACAATATATTACCCATAATCACTCACAAGTATAGCATATTTTTCAAACATGGATATCAAAATATCCTTGCTCTCACTCTCACAAAGAATTCATATGTAGCAACTGATGACCATAGGCTTGCCCTTAATGTAGTACTCCACTAAATGTCAGAATGCCAAGCTTAGGATCAAATAGGTCTTTTGTATGGTTGTAATGTAGGCTAAGGGACGGGTAGGATCAACTATTTTGGCCAGAAATAGTGACTAAGTTCCTAAGTGCTTTAATACATCACATTGTATCATTGACACTTTTTTCTTTCAACCTTTCTTCTTTCTTTTATTCTACCACCCTTGTTCTCCTCTTTTGTTTTTCAATTTTAAGAACAACTCACTTTTCAGCTTTCTTTTCCTTTTTCTTTTCACAACATACCTCTTATAATAGCACTTTCTTTTCCATAACACATTCAAGCACCATTTACAATTTAAAGCATCATACTTACCCAATTTCCTATGTTGTCACATGACTTTTTCACTTTAAAGCACTTAGAAATTTGGATCAAATTATGGTCTTGCAAAAAATGGATTAGTCTTACATGCAAGGTTGTCAAAAAAATAGGCTAAAGGCTCAAAAGGGTTAACTAGGATGATGTACATGGGTAGGTAAAACTGAAGGTAAACATGTATAGGTTGCCAAAGAAATGCCTAAATCATATCCTAAACTTACACTCCTTATTTTCGCTTTGCATACATACCAGGCAAGTTCTAGCATCAGCCACACACATAGAATATACTATTATCTCACACACACAAGGCACATGGTCGACTTGATTGGAAGTAATATAGACTCTTGACCCAACAAGTGAAGGAATTGAATCACACAATATCACATAATGAGTCACAACTAGAGCCTAAATGTCTCAATAGTCACAATTGTAATACATACTCTTGTTATAATCTCATGCTGCCTATCAAAATAATTTCATGCGAAGCTAGAAAGATTTTACTCCTAAAAAAACTTAAAAAAACGTCAAACGAAAAAAAAACAAAAAAAACGAACTCAAATAAACAAAGTAAACAAACAAACATAGGTACAAACAGAGAAGTATAGCATGCGATACCACCACCCCACACTTAGTCAGGACACTGTCCTCAGTGGAAAATAAATACGAGGAACCTGGTTGGTCGGACTTATCCTCTATGTCTGGGGTCATACCCCTTGCATTGGAATCATCATCAGAGTCGTCATCCTTAAAAGTTTCTCATAAGTATCCCACTTAATTCCAAGCGTGAGTTGAGGTGTTTGCAGCGAGGAGGGTTCTCCTTGCTCCTTGCGGCTTCTTTTCTTGCTCTTTTGGGAAGTGGTAGCCTTTTCTTTGCCTTGTCTTGCTTTGGGTGCCATTGTACCTGAGACTTGAAATAGTGTTAATGGTAGCACAATCCCAATGGATACAATCTATACACAAGCAGTAGGGGTACCACCCCATACTTAGTTTGTTGATACGAATTAGTGAAGTGAAAGTGGTCGATTACTTAGACTTCATCGACATACATTTTAGGAGCTATATTCCAACAAGAAAATCAGAGATGTAACACTTCTTGCAATCTTTGCAATACTTTCATGTTAGATATATCAAGACTACGACATAGGGATTACATCATGGTATAGTTTCTATCAATAATCACAATCTCCTATGTCGGTAGGCAACTATAAGTCTTATTCCGATGAACGGGATATTCTAACATGCAAGTATTCAAGTGACAAGATTATGCAATGTTCATGACTATAGCAATTTTGCAAGTAGTATAACAATGCATCAAAATCAAATTCAAGTCGGAAGTAAGTGAAGATCATCCTAACGTATATGTTCACTCACTTGGTTGTGTATCAACAATTCAAACACATGAATATCACCAATGCTTCTTCAAGATTTAGCAATTCATAATAGGTGTAGTAATGTAGTACTTACAAAGTATAAATGAAGAACAAAGCAGTACTTACTTGGTTGAAGCCTTTGGATGATGTTCTTGTGAAGAAAAAAAACAAAAGAAAACTTTTTGATAGGATTTGGAGACTATAAGTGGTGCATAATATAGGTTTCCAATGTGTTTTTGGTTCAAGACTAAGTCTCATATTTATAAGAAAAGGTTGGGTCGAGTTTTGACCCATTAAAATCGGATTTGGAGACCAAAAGTGACCATAGGCGGTGCCTAATGCTTTGCCTAGTTGAGCAGAATGCCATAGCATATGCCATGCATTTATTTAAGAATGCCATACACTATGCCATGCATTTATTTAAGAATGCCATACACTATGCGGCGCATTGTCTATGGCATTTAGAGACATATGCGCCGCATAGTCTATGGCATATGAGATCCTGAGACCTAATGTTATAGCATAGGCGGCGCATAGTCAAAAGCACACTTAGGAATGGGCGGCGCATAGTGTATAGCACACTAGATTCCGAGACCTTAGGCTATAGGATAGGTTTTGCATTGTTCGTGGCCTAGTTTTACCTAGGCCTAGCCTTCTTCGATGCCTTTTTAAGCATGAGTAATGCTCAATCCATACCCTTATGCATCTTTATACCTAACTTACCACCTTTACCATTCAATACATCCAAATCGTCATTTGAAACCAATCTCTTCGTTGAATACCTCTTGCACCTATATTTGCTCAAAACAATAAAAACGATTAGTACGATGGGTTGCCTCCCACTAAGCGCCTTAATTTTGGTCATGGCACGACTCTTATTTTTGGATTTTCATTAATTAAAAACAAGACAAATACTAGAATGAAAGAAAACAATAAACGATAAATGAAAAAACGATGGGTTGCCTCCCATCTAGCGCCTTATTTATTGTCGTGGCTCGACATAGTTACCTCGAGTACTCAGACTTCATCAAGGTAAGTGATGGATCATTTTCTGAAAGGATTTAGACAAAAATGAGGCTTACCTGTGGGCATGCGATCTTTTTCGAGATGGCTCTTACATTTTCCCAGAGAATCTCCAATTATATCATCAATAGTCCAACCCATAGCTCTCTTGTATCTCTTCAGAGCAGAGATGAGAGCTTCTACGTGCTGTTCACTTAAATCATCTGTACTCTCCGAAAGTATATTTCTACTTTCTAAGAACACATACCTTAGATAATCGGGAAGCTCTTGCGATTCTAGCATTGGTGGCTCGTCAAAGGAAGTCTTCGCTTTTGGTTGATTCTTGAGATCATAATCTGGTTGCTTAGGAGTATAAGGCTCTATTTCTGTTAGAGCACTCATAAGTTCTTCATAACCTTCATTATCTTCATGCTCAACTTTCAGTGGCACAGTAGACAATGGCTCAACAGTAGGCTGTTTCTCTATAGATAATGCTTTCGGATCCTCATGATGAACATCAGCTACAGATAACTCATTCATATCGCTGGGCTGATTCATTGTTTTGCATATATCAAACCGTACCACTTCGTCATTAATTCGAAACAAAAGCTCATTATCTTTCATGTCAATAAGCACACTTCCAGTTGCAAGGAAAGGACGTCCCAAGATTATGGGAACTTCAGAATCCTCCTTACAATCCAGAATAATGAAGTCGGCAGGAAAGATGAATGAAGAAACTTTCACCAACACATCATTCAAGATACCCACAGGTCGTTTTACCGACCTATTAGCCATCACGAGCCTCATATTAGTTGGTGTCAGATCGCCTAGCCCCAACTTCTTGTAGATGGATAGTGGCATCAAATTGATGCTAGCACCAAGATCGCACAATGCCTTGGCAAAATCCAACGATCCAATTGTGCAAGGAATAGTGAAAGCTCCAGGATCTGCCTTCTTTTGAACTAACGACCTTGTAGCGATTGCACTACAATGATGAACATTATCCGCCAACTCATAACTTGCTGCCTGCTTCTTTGTCAATAGGTCCTTCATAAACATCGCATATCCAGGCATTTGTTCAAGTGCCTCCACCAATGGAACATTAATGGTCAGCTGCTTGAGCATAGTCATAAATTTGCTGAACTTAGTGTCATCCGCGACCTTCTTCAATCTTTGGGGAAAAGGTGGTGGTGGGTATGGAAGTGTTCTCTCCGCGGTTTTCTTCTCATCTTGCTTCTGTTTTCCCAATTTTTTAGGCTGCATAGTGCTGGATGTGGCGTTGTTGACGTCAGGAGTAGTAGCTGCGGCATCTTCTCCTTTTGCGTTGTCATCCATGTCCGCAACTTCATCAATAACTTGCTTGCCTTTTGCTGAAGTTTCCAGCACCTTACCACTTCTGGTAGTGATGGTCATGCATGACCCATCATTCTTTGGGTTTTGCACAGTATCGCTTGGTAAGGTGCCAGCCTTTCTTTGGTTGAATGCTGCTGAAAGTTGGCTCAATTGCTGCTCTATTTGCTTGATAGAAGTGGAATGAGAATCAACTAGTTGCTTCATGGAGGACAAATCATCAATCACCTCCTTAACTCCCGCGCTCGTTGCTTCCACTCCTTTCAATAACTTAGCCATCATGTCTTCCATACTCCCAGAATTAGATGTGGTGGTATCACGTCTACCAGGGGGAACGTACAAACCACTCTTTTCATTATTTTTCTTCCAACTACCTTGGTCTTTGCTTCCAGATTTATCATAATAGTTCCGACCTTGGTTTCCTTGGGCATTCCCACGAAAACCCCCCTGATTGTTCAAGTAGTTGGCCTCCTCTTCAGAATCAGATTCATCTCTTCTTTTTAGCGCTACAGCTTTCACTTTTTCGGTCTTCCCTGATAATAAGTGCTTTGTCAGAAGATCCAATTGTGTTTTCATGTGCGCTATGTCTTGCTCACGTTCTTCTTCTCTTCTTCTTTGGTCTGCAGACATGCCAATAGATAAAGTGGGGCTTGCTACCTCAGAATCCCTTGTATGCCAAGCTCTACTTTGCTTTGTCATGCGATCTAGCATATTGCTTGCTTGACCAAAGGTGAGGTACATGAAAGAACCTCCAGCTGCGTTGTCCACCACTGGTTTGGTTACTGAATTCAAGGCTCTATACAAGATCTCCATGAGGTGAACATTAGTCATGTGATGGTTTGGGCATCTCGCTAGCTTTGTCTTGAACCTCTCCCATGTTTCATGAAGAGCTTCAGAGGGAAGCTGACGAAAGTTGCTGATTTTATCTCTCAACTGTGCTCTTTTGGATGGCGGAAAGAATCTTTCTAGGAAAGCGTCTCTCAATTGCCTCCAATTTGTAATAGAATCAGGAGTCAGCCCATTCAACCATAGTGTTGCCTCCCCAGACAGAGACAATGTAAATAGACGTAATCGCATTGCATTCTGACCAACACCAGGATTGTCAAATGACTTGCATGTAGAAATAAAGTTGATGAGATGCATATTTGGATCGTCGCCTGCTAGTCCACCAAATAATCCCTTGAGTTGCAATAACTGAATCATGGTGCTTGTGATATTAAACTTTGCTCCGGGTGCCAATGGCGGAAGAATAATAGCTCCGGTGGCACCAGGTCCGTCTAGATCATCCTCATCGTCAGGATTTGTTGCTCGCCTACGGTTATCAATATTCTCTTGAGCAGCCATCCTTTCAATTTCACGTTGTGCCTCCATTGATGCACTGAATAAACCTGAAAAAAAAAAACTAAAAGTAAAAGTACGAGAATCTTTGACCAAAGGGTCTAGTAATTATCACGAACTTGATTGACACTCGTATTCCCCGGCAACGGCGCCAATTTTCGATAACGCTCAATCTACAGCTCTCGTGGGAGTGTAAAGCGGTCGTTAGCAAATATAGAACCCAACCTGGGTTGGGTGTCGATCCCACAGGGAATAGCCTGGCCAACAAGTAAGCAAAACTAATAGACTTTTGGTGCAAGTCTCGTAAGAAGGGGGGATTGTAATGCAATAAAAGATAAAAATAGCAAAGTAAAAAGAGAGTATTTCGTAGGTTGTGAAACAATGAGAATTGAAGCGTTGGGGTTATGTCCACCTTCTGAGGTATACGTCTCTATTGGATATGAGTGTGTAGAGTCTTGACATGCAATTGCTTATAGAGAATTGTAGTCGATGGTAAATCCAAGCGTCTCGCGACCTAAACAAGGACTATTTCACTTTAACTCTCGCGAGCTTAAAGCGTGTCTAACGGTACGAATTCTCCAAGAGGTTAGTCCAGTTACGGCACTAGCTTTTTAATAGGAAAGGGTGTCCTACTACCTTGACATTATCTCTTTTCCAGACAAATAACCTTTCTCTCGAACAAGTTAAATGTTAGACTGGCGTATTCTTGCGTTTGCAACCGCAAAGAATGTGGATTAAGATGAAGAGAATAATGATATAAGCAATATACGTGTCGCGAACTCACAAACTCACAGCAATAGATAGTAACTCATTCGGCTTCCATAACCCCAACAGAGAAGTTTAGTTACCCATGAATGCGAAGGAGATCACGATTGGCATTGTTATTATATCACGATATTTGGTTGATGGCGTGTGGCTTAGGTGATCGGTGTG
This sequence comes from Capsicum baccatum var. pendulum, assembly GCA_030864225.1. Lineage (NCBI taxonomy): Eukaryota > Viridiplantae > Streptophyta > Magnoliopsida > Solanales > Solanaceae > Capsicum > Capsicum baccatum. The sequence goes on from CM061556.1 coordinate 5,367,940, forward strand.
TGGTGTGATTCCTTAGCAAGTAACGATTCTCTTGTTGTGGAATTTAAGAATAGAATTAATGGAAAGATTAGAAGAGTAGATTAGAAGTGTTGTAGTGGAAGAAGAGAGGGATGGAAGAAGATTAATTGTTGAATGTATCTCTCCACTAAGGGAGGAGTTAATTAAAATCTCTAGTATGATAGGGTATTTATAATACCCATATCCTACTTCTACTAAGCTAATGAAATAAATAACCAAATCCTAATAGGCTAATGGAATACTTAACCCAAATGTACTAGGTTAAGGTAACATTATCATAATCCAAATAAACTAATGAAATACATAACCCAATACTAGGTTAATGTATCATTGTCCAAATCCATCTATGTGTCTGTAAGTCCCCAAAGTCTTCAGAATTGTTGTTTTAGCCCGGGACAGATTTTCTATGCAGCAGTTTTGGTCCAGGTCCCCAGAGTCTTCAGAAATGTTGTTTTAGCCCGGGACAGAGTTTCCATGCAGCAGTTTTGGTCCTTAGGCGTGTAAACTCCCTTTCCTTCCTTCGTGAGCTTTCTTTTGCGTCAAGTAAGCCATAAAATGCTGAATTTTGCATTATTTATACCTGAAACTTTACTAATCATGTTCGTTAGCTCATTTATAGGAAAAAGGACTAAAAGTGCATGAAATATATAATTTGTTCTCAAAACTAGGCTAAAATATAGGCAAAATATATTGATATAGGCGTGTAAATTTGCCTATCATCAACGGGCAAAACGGTGCGAACAGGGGGTTTTTAGGCCAAATCGATGTTCTATAGCCCACGGTTTTGTGGGTGGGCTCAGGGTCTAGGTGTGTTGTAGACCAAAAATTGATTGAGGCATTCCAGGGAGGTTGGGGATCGTCCCAGTATGGTTCGCTGAATTTTTTATGGTTAGTTGGGTGGACAAACTGGCAAAATAGTGCAAACGGGGAATTTTCGGGCCAAATCGGTGTGCTATAGCCCACGGTTTTGGGGGTGTACCTGGGGTCCGAGCGTGCTTTAGGCCAAAAATTAACCGAGGCATGCCTGGGAGGTTGGGGATCATCCTAGTATGGTGAGTTTAATTTTTCGTGGCCATTAGGGTGGACAAACGAGTGAAACGGGGAGAACGGGGCAATTTTGGGCCAATTCGATGTTCTATAGCCCACGATTTCAGGGGTAGTCCCAGGGACCGGGCATGCTGTGGTCCAAAAATTGACCCGAGGCGTGCCACAGAGGTTGGGGATAGTCCTAGAGTGGTCCATTTTATTTTTTGTGGCCATTTAGGTGGTCAAACGGGCAACACAGTGTGAATGGTGCATTTTTGGGCCAAATCAGTGTGCTATAGCCCACGGTTTTAGGAGTGGGCCCGGGTTCCAGGCATGTTGTGGGCCAAAAATTGACCGGAGCATGCCAGGGAGGTCGGGGATCATCCCAGTATGGTCCGTTTAATTTTTTGTGGCCATTTGGGTAGACAACGGGCAAAATGGATCGAACGGTCCATTTTTTAGCTAAATCAGTGTGCTATAGCCCACGATTTCGGGGGAGGACCCAACATTTAGGCATTCTATGGGCCAAAAATTGATCAAGGCATTCCAAGGAGTTTGGGGACATCCCAGTGTGGTCCGTTTATTTCTTCGTATCCATTTGGGTGGAGAAATGGGAGAAACGGCGCGAACGGGGCTTTTTCGGGCCAAATCGGTGTGCTATAGCCCACGATTTTAGGGGTGGGCCTGGGTATGGGCGTGCTGTGGGTCAAAAATTGATTGGGGCATGCCATAGAGATTGGGGATTGTCCCTGCGTGGTTCGTTTAATTTTTCATGGCCATTTGGGTGGACAAACTGGTGAAACGGCGCGAACGAGGCATTTTCTGGCCAAATCTGTGTGCTATATCCCACGGTTTCAAGGGTAGGTCGGGGTCCGGGTATGTGGCTGATCAAAAATTGATCGGGTCATTCTAGGAAGGTTGGGGATCTTCCCAGTGTGGTTCGTTTAATTTTTTGTGGCCATTTGGGTTGACTAATGGGCGAAACGGTGCGAACGGGGCATTTTTGAGTCGAATCAATGTGCTATAGCCCATAGTTCTGGGGGTGGGCCCGGGGTTTGGGTATTCTGTGGTCCAAAAATTGACTGAGGGGTGAAAGGAAGGTTGGAGATCATCCTAGTGTGGTTTGTTTAATTTTTTGTGGCCATTTGGGTGGACAAACGAGTGAAACGGCACGAACGAGGCATTTTCGGGAGAAATCAATGTGCTATAGCCTACGATTTGGGGGTGGGCTCGGGGTTTGAGGGTGTTGTGGGCCAAAAATTGATTGGGGCATGACAGGGAGGTTGGGGATAGTCCCAATATGGTCCGTTTAATTTTTTGTGGCTATTTTGGTGGACAAACGGGCAAAACATCATGAACGGGACATTTTCAGGCCTAATCGTTGTGCTATAGCCCACAGTTTTGTAGGTGGGCCTGAGGTCCGGACTTGCTATGGGCCAAATATCGATTGACGCATACGAGAGAGGTTGAGGTTCATCCCAGTATGGTCCATTTAAATTTTTGTGGCCATTTGGGTTAACAAACGGGCGAATCAGCGTGAACAGGGAATTTTTGGGCCAAATCGGTGTGCTGTAGCCCACGGTTTCGGGGGTTGGCTCGGGGTTCAGGTGTCCAATGGACCGAGAATTGATCGGGGCATGCCAGGGAGGTTGGGGATCGTCCCAGTATGGTCCATTTAATTTTTTGTGGCCATTTGGGTGGACAAACGGGCGAAACGGCACTAACGGGGCATTTTCGAACCAAATTGGTGTGCTACATCCCACGGTTTTAAGGGTGGGCCCGGGTTTTGGGCATGTTGTGGGCTGAAAATAGATTGGGGCGTGCCATGGATGTTGGGGATCATCCCAGTATTTTTCTTTTTATTTTTTGTGGCTATTTAGGTGGACAAACGGAAGAAACAATGTGAACGGGGTATTTTTTTAGGCAAAGTCGGTGTGCTATAGCCTATATTTTTGGGGGTGGACCCGAGTTTTGGGCTTGCTGTGGGCCAAAAATTGACTTGGGCGTGCCAAGGAGGTTGCGGATCATCCCAGTGTGGTCCGTTTATTTTTTTATAGCTATTTGAGTGGACAAACGGGAGAAACAGGGCGAACGGGGCATTTTCGGACCAAATCGATGTGCTATAGACCACGGTTTTAAAGGTGGGCCTGGGGTATAGGCATGCTGGGGCCCGTAAATTGATCAGGGAATGCCAGGGAGGTTGGGGATCGTCTAAGTATGGTCCGTTTAATTTTTCATGGCTATTTGGGTGGACAAACGGGCAAAAAGGCGGGAATGGGGCATTTTGGGGCCAAATCGGTGTGCTATAGCCCACGATTTTGGTGGTAGGCCCGAGGTTCGAGCGTGCTGTAGGCCAAAAATCGATCGATGTATGCCAGGGAGGATGGGGATCGTCCCAATATGGTCCGTTTTAATTTTTGTGTCCATTTGGATGCACAATCGGGAGAAACGGCGCGAACGAGGCATTTTTGGGTCAAATCGGTGTGCTATAGCACACAATTTTAGGAGTGGGCTCGAGGTGCAGGCATGCGATGGGCCAAAAATCGACCGAGGTGTGCCAGGGAGGTTGCGGATAATTCCAGTATTGTTTGATTAATTTTTTATGGCTATTTGGGTTGACAAACGGGCGAAACAGCTAGAACGGGGCATTTTCAAGCTACATCGGTGTGCTATAGCCCACCATTTTGGGGGTGGGCCCAGGTTTCGGGTGTGCTTTGGGTTAAAAAATAATGGGGGTGTGTCAGGGAGGTTGGGGATCATCCCAGTATGGTTCATTTAACTTTTCATAGCCATTTGGGTGGACAAATGGGAGAAACGGCACGAACGGGGCATTTTCGGGCCAAATCGGTGTGCTACATCCCACAGTTTTGGGGTTGGGCCTGGGGTTCGGGCTTGCTGTGGGCTGAAAATTGACAAAGGCATGCCAGGGAGGTTGGGGATCATCTCAGTGTGGTTCGTTTAATTTTTCGAGGCTATTTGGCTAGACAAACAAGCAAAATGGGGCAAACGGGGCATTTTTGGTCCAAATCAACGTGCCATAGCCCACGATTTTGGGGGTGGGCCTGGGGTCCGAGTGAGGATGGGTTGAAAATAGTTGGAGAAATGCCAGGGAGTTTGGGGATCGTCCCAGTATGGTCCATTTAATTTTTGTTTCTATTTGGGTGGATAAACGAGCGAAACGGCTCGAATGTGGTATTTTCAGGCTAAATCTGTGTGCTATAGCCCACCATTTCTGGGGTGGGCTTGGATTCCGGGTGGGCTGTGGGCTAAAACTTGACCGAGGCATAGCAAGGAGGTTGGGGATCGTCCTAGTGTGGTTCGTTTAATTTTTTGTATCCATTTGGGTGGACAAATAGGAGAAATGGCACGAACGGGGCATTTTCAAGCTAAATTGGTGTGCTACAGCCCACAGTTTCAGGGGTGAGCTCGGGGTTCAGGGGTGCTGTGGGCCAAAAATCGATCGGGGCATGCCAGGGAGGTTAGGGATCATCCCAGTGTGGTTCGTTTAATTTTTCATGGCCATTTGGGTAGACAAACGGGCGAAACGGCTCGAACGGGGCATTTTCGGGCTAAATCGGTGTGTTATAGGCCACGGTTTTGGGGGTGGGCCTGGGGTTCGGGAATGTGGTGGGCCAAAAATAGACTGAGGCATGCCAGAAAAGTTGGGGATCGTCCCAGTATGGTCCGTTTAATTTTTCGTGGCCATTTGAGTAACAAACAGGCGAAGCGGCACGAACGGGGCATTTTTAGGACAAATTGGTGTGCTATAGCCAATTTAGGGGTAGGCCCGAGGTCCGGGCATGCGAAGGGCCAAAAATCGATCGGGGTGTTCCAGGGAAGTTGGGGATCATCCCAGTGTAGTCCACTTAATTTTTTGTAGCCCTTTCTGTGGACAAACGGGCGAAACGGCACGAACAGAGTGTTTTTGGGTTAAATCGGTGTGCTATAGCCCATAGTTTTAGGGGTGGGCTCGGGGTCTGGGTGTGTTGTGGGCAAACAATCGACTGAGTCATGTCAGGGTAGTTGGGGATCGTCCCAGTGTGGTTTGTTTAATTTTTTGTGGCCATTTGGGTGGATAAACGGGCAAAACGATGCAAACGGGCCATTTTTAGGCCAAATCGATGTGCTATAGCCGGTTTTGGGGGTGCGCTCGGGGTTCGGGCGTGCTGTGGGCAAAAAATTGATTGAGGCATACCAGGGAGGTTGGGGATCGTCCCAGTGTGGTCCGTTTAAATTTTTCATTGCCATTTGGGTGGACAAACGGGAAAAACAGCACGAATGGGGCATTTTCCAGCCAAATTGGTGAGCTATAGCCCACGATTTTGGGGGTAGTCCCGGGGACCGGGCATACAGTAGGCTAAAAATTTACCCGAGGCATGATACGTAGATTGGGGATAGTCCTAGTGTGGTCCATTTTATATTTCGTGGCTATTTGGGTGGTCAAATGGGAAACACGACGCGAACGGGGTATTTTCAGGCCAAATCAGTGTGCTATATCCCACTATTTTGGGGGGTGGGCCCAGGTTTCGGGTATGCTGTTGGCCAAAATTGACCAGGGTTTGCCAGGGAGGTTAGGGATCGTCCTAGTATGGTCCGTTTAATTATTAGTGGACAAATGGGCAAAACAGCTCAAACGGGGCATTTTTGGGCTAAATTGGTGTGCTATAGCCTAGGATTACGGGGGTGGGCCCGGGGTTCGGGCATGTCTTAGGTCGAAAATTGATCGAGACGTACCAAGGAGATTGGGGATCATCCCAGTATGGTCCATATCATTCTTCGTGGCTATTTGGATGGACAAACGAGCGAAACGGCGCGAATGGGGCATTTTCAGGCCAACTCATTGTGCTATAGCCCACGGTTTCGGGGGTGGGCTTGGGTTCGGGCGTGCTGTTGGCCGAAAATCAATCAGGGCATGACAGGGAGGTTGGGGATCATCCCAATGTGGTTCGTTTAATTTTTCGTGGCCATTTGGGTGGACAAACGGGCGAAACGGTGCAAACAAGGCATTTTCGGGCCAAATCTGTATGCTATATCCCACGATTTCAGGGGTGGTATGGGGTCCAGGCATTTGGCTGACCAAAAATAGACTGGGGCGTTCCAGGGAGGTTGGGGATCATCCCAATGTGGTCTGTTTAATTTTTCGTGGCCATTTGGGTTGACAAACGGGCGAAACGGTGCGAACGAGGCATTTTTGGGTTGAATCGGTGTGCTATAGCCCGCAGTTTTGGGGGTGGGCCCGGGGTCCGGGCGTTCTGTGGGCTAAAAATCGACTGAGGCGTGCAATAGAGGTTGGAGATAGTCCAAGTGTGGTTTTTTTAATTTTTCGTAGCCATTTGGGTGGAAAAACGAGCGAAACGGCACAAACTGGTCATTTTCGGGCTAAATCGATGTGCTATAGTCCACGGTTTTAGGTGTGGGCCTGGGGTCCAGGCGTTCTATGGGCCGAAAATCGATCGAGGCATGCCAGGGAAGTTGGGGATCATCCCAGTATGGTCTGTTTAATTTTTCATGGCCATTTGGGTGGACAAACGGGCGAAACAATGCGAATGGGGCATTTTTGAGCTAAATTGGTATGTCCACAATTTTGGGTGTGGGCCCAGGGTTCGGTTGTTCTATGGCCCAAAAATCAACCGGCGCATGCCAGGGAGGTTGGAGATCGTCTCAGTGTGGTCCGCTTTATTTTTCGTGGCCATTTGGGTGGACAAACCAGTGAAACGAATAGAACGGGGCATTTTCAGGCTAAATCGGTGTGCTATAGCCCATGATTTTGGGGGTGGGCTCGGTGTTCGGGCGTGTTGTGTGCTCAAAATCGACCGAGGCATGCTAGGGAGGTTGGGGATCATCCGAGTATGGTCCGTTTAATTTTTCGCAGCCATTTGGATGGACAAACGGGCGAAACGGTGCGAACAGGGCATTTTTGGGCTAAATAGGTATACTATAGCCCACGGTTTTGGGGGTGGGACCAGGGTTCGGGTGTGCTGTTGGCCGAAAATCGACCGGGGTGTACCAGGAAGGTTAGGGATCGTCCCAATGTAGTCCGTTTGATTTTTTGTAGCCATTTGGGTGGATAAACGGACAAAACGGCACGAACGGGGCATTTTTGGTCCAAATTAGTGTGCTATTGCCCATGGTTTTGGGGGTGGGCCCAAGGTTCGGGCGCGCTGTGGGCCGAAAATTGATCGGGGCATGCTAGGGAGGTTGGGGATCGTGCCAGTATGGGTCGTTTAATTTTTTGTGGCCATGAATATTTAAATGGACCATACAGGGATGATTACCATCCTCCCTGGCACGCTCTGATCGATTTTTAGCCCACAGCATGCCCGAACCAAGGGCCCACCCCTAGAACCATGGGCTATAACACATCGATTTTACCCTAAAATACGTCGATCGCGTCGGTTCTCCCATTTGTTCACCCAAATAGACACAGATATTTAAACAGACCATACTGGGATGATTCTCAACCTCCCTGGCACGCCCTAGTCGATTTTTGGCCCACATCACGCTCGTTCCTGGAACCATGGGCTATAGCACACCAATTTGGCTGCAAAATGCCACGATTGCCCCGTTTCGCCCATTTGTCCACCCAAATGTCCACAAAAAATTAAACGGACTACACTGGTACTATCCCCAACCTCCCTGAAATGCCCCGGTTAATTTTTGGCCCACAGAACACCCAAATCCTGATCCCACACCCGAAACTGTGGGCTATAGAACACCGATTTGGCCCAAAAATGCCCCATTCACATTGTTTCGCCCGTTTGTCCACCCAAATAGCCATGAAAAATTCAACGGACCATACTGGGACGATCCCCAACCTCCCTGGCATACCCCAATCGGTTTTTAGCCTACAGCATGCCCAGACCTAGGGCCCACCCCCAAAATCGTAGGCTGTAGCACACCAATTTAGCCCAAAAATGCCCTGTTCAATTCGTTTTGCCGGTTTGTCCACCCAAATTGCCACGAAAAATTAAGCGGACCATACTGGGATGATCCCCAACCTCCCTAGCACGCCCCGGTCAATTTTTGGCTCAGAGAATGCTTGGACCCGGGGCCCACCCCTAAAATTGTGGGCTATAACACACTAATTTGGCTCGTAAATGCCCCGTTCGCGTTGTTTCATCCGTTTGTCCACCCAAATGGCCACAAAAAATTAAACGGATCACTCTGGGATGATCCCCAACCTCCTTGGCACGCCTCGATCAATTTTCGACCCACAGTACGCCCGGACCCCAGGCCCACTCCTGAAATCGTGGGCTATATAGCTCACCGATTTAGCCTGAAAATGCCCTGTTCGCGTCGTTTCGCTCGTTTGTCCACCCAAATAGCCATGAAAAATTAAATAGACCACACTGGCATGATCCCCAACCTCCCTTGTATACCTCGATCGATTTTAGGCCCACAAAACTCCCGAACCCTGAGCTCACCTCGAAATTGTGGGCTATAGTACACCGATTTGGCCTAAAAATGCCTCATTCACGCTGTTTCACTCGTTTGTCCACCCAAATAGCCCCAAAAAATTAAACGAACCACACTGGGTCATTTGGGTGGCATTTTGAAGGTCAAATGGGGAAAATGGCACGAATGGGGAGTTTTTGAGCAAAATTGATGTGCTATATCCCATGGTTCTAGGGGTGAGCTCAGTATCCGAGCATGTTGTGGGTTGAAAGTCGATCAGGGAATTCTAAGGAGGATGGGTAGCACCCTTGTATGGGTTGTTTCAATATTCAAGGTTTTTTGGGTGGTCAAACAGGCAAAACGGCATAAACGGGGTATTTTCGAGCCAAATCGGTGTTTTATAACCCATAATTCTGGGGGTGGGTCAGGGGTTCGAGCGTGCTGTGGGACAAAAATCGACCACAGCATGTCAGGGAGGCTGGGGAGGGGCCTAGTTTGGGTTGTTTCAATATTCAAGGTCATTTGGGTGGTCAGATGGGCGAAATGGCACAAAGGGGACATTTTCAGGCAAAAATAGTGTGTTATAGCCTACATTTCTAGGGGTGGGCTCAGAGTCCGGGTGTACTGTGGGCCGAAAATCGATTGAAGCATGCTAATAAGGTTGGGGAGCATCCTATCATGGTTCGTTTCAATATTCAAGGACACTTGAGTGTTCAAATAGGAGAAACGGAGCGAACGGGTCATTTTCAGACCAAATTGATGTGCTATAGCCCACGGTCCTGGCGTGGGCCTAGGTCCGATGTGCTATGGGTTAAAAATCCACCAGGGCATGTCGAGGAGGCTGGGGAAAATCCTAGTATGGGTCATTTTAATATTCGAGATAATTTGGGTGGTCAGACAGGCAAAATGGCGCGAACAGGGAATTTTATGGCCAAATTGATCGAGGTCTGGGTGTACTGTGGGTAAAAAATTGATCGAGGCAAGCGAAAAATGTTGGAGAGCGACCTAGTATGGATCATTTCAATATTCGAGGCCAATTGGGTGGTCAAATGGCTGAAAGGACGTGATCGGGTTATTTTCAAGCTAAATTGGTTTGCTAGCCCACGGTTCCGGAGTAGAACTAGGGTCTGGGCGTGCTGTGGGCCAAAAATTAATTAGGGAATCCTAAGTAGGCTGGGAAGCAGCCTATTGTGTGCTTTTTCAATATTCGAGACAATTTGGTTAGTCAAACGGGTGAAACGACGCGAATAGGGAATTTTAGGGCCAAATCGATGTGCTATAGCCCACGGTTCTGGGGGTGGGCCTAGGGTCCTAGCGTGCTGTGGGTCAAACATCGATCGGGGAATGCCAGGGAGGCTGAGAAATGGCCTAGGGTAGGACATCATAATATTCAAGGCCATTAGGGTAGTCAAACGGGTGAAACGGAGCGAACGATGAATTATTGGGCCAAATCGCATTGTTATAGCCTATATTTTTGGGGGTGGACTAGGGGTTTGGGCGTGTTGTTGGCCAAAAATCGACTGAGGCATGCTATAGAGGCTGGGGAGCGGCCTGTGAGGGTTGTTTTGATAGTGGAGGAAATTCGGGATGTCAAACGGGTGAAACAGCGTAAATGGGTCATTTTTTAGCCAAATCGATATACTATAGCCCATAGTTTTGGGGGTGGGCCTGGGGATCGAGTGTGCTGTGGGTTTAAAATCATTTGAGGCATGCAGGGGAGAGTGGGGAGTGGCCTATCTTGGGAAGTTTTAATATTCAAGGTCACTTGGGTGGTCAAACGGCCGAAACAATGTGAACTGGAAATTATTAGGCCAAATCGGTGTGCTATAACCGACGTTTTGGGGGTGGGCCTAGGATCCGAGCATATCTTGGGCCAAAAATTGACCGAGGTGTGCCAGGGAGGTTGGGGAGCATACTAATATGGGTCGTTTCAATATTCTAGCCCATTTGGGTGGTCAAACGGGTGAATCAGCGTAAATGGGGCATTTTTAGGCCAACTCGATATGCTATAGCCCATGGTTTTTAAGGGTGGGCCCAGGGTACGACTGTGTAGTGGGACAAAAATTGACCGAGCAATGCCAGGGAGGCTGAAGAATGATGAGTAGGGTCCATTTCAATAGTCGAGGCCCTTTGGGAGGTCAAACAAGTAAAACAGTGCAAATGGGTCATTTTAGAGCTAAATTAGTATGCTATAACCCACAGTTCTAGAGATGGACCAGGGGTCCGAGCGTGTTGTGAGCTGAAAATTGATCGGCGCATGCCTAGGAGGTTGGGGAGCGTCCTAGTGTGAGCTGTTTCAATATTTAAGGCCATTTGGATTGTCAAACAGTCAAAACGGAGTGAACAGGGCATTTACGGGCCAAATCGTTGTGCTATAGCCCATAATTCAAAGGGTGGGCTTGAGGTCTGGGCGTGCTGTGGGTCAAAAATCGATCGAAGCATTCCATGGAGGCTAAGGAGCGGCCTAGTGTGTGTCTTTCAATATTCGAGGCCATTTGGGTGCTTGAACGGGTGAAATGGTGCGAACGAGGCATTTTTGGGCCAAATCGGTGTGCTACAGCCCATAGTTCCAGTAGTAGGCTCGGGGTCCAGGCATATTGTGGGCCAAAAATCGATCGGGAAGTGCTAAGGAGGCTGAAGACCGGCCTAGTATGGACTTTCTAAATATTCGAGGCTATTTGAGTGGTCAAACGGGCAAAATGAAGTGAACAAGGCATTTTTTAGCCAAATTAGTGTGCTATAGCCCACAGTTCCGAGGATGGGCCCAAGGTTCGGGCATGATGTGGTCCAAAAATTGGTTGGGGCATGCCAGAGAGGTTGGGAGAGACCTAGTATGGTCCGTTTTAATATTCGAGGATATTTGGGTGGTCAAACGGGCGAAACGGGACAAATGGGGAGTTTTCAAGCAAATTTGGTGTGCTATGGCCCACAGTTCTAGGGGTGGACCCTGGTTTTGAGCGTGTTGTAGGTCAAAACTCGATCGGGGTATGCCATGGAGGCTGGGGAGTAGCCTAGTATGGGCTGTTTTAATATTCGAGGTTATTTGGGTAGTCAAACGGGTGAAATGGTGTGAATAGGGAATTTTTGGGCTAAATCGGTATGCTATAGCCCATAGTTCTGGGGGTGGTCCCGGGGTTTGAGCGTGTTGTGGACCAAAAATTGACCAAAATATGCCAAGAAGGCTGGGGAGCAGCCTAGCATGTGGAATTTCAATATTCGAGGCCATTTGGGTGGTCAGATGAGCAAAACGGCATGAAAACGGCATTTTTAGGCTAAATCGGTGTGCTATAACCCACGTTTCCGGGGGTGAGCCTAAGGTATGGATGTGGTGTGGGTCAAAAGTTGATTTGGGCATGCCAAGGAGGCTGGGGATCATCCCAGTATGGTCTGTTTCAGTATTCAAGGCCATTTGAGTGGTCAAACAAGCAAAACGGTGCGAACGGATCATTTTTAGGCCAAATTGGTGTGCTATAGCCCACAGTCTTGAGAGTGGGCTTGGGTACGGCGTGCTATGGGCTGCAAAATCAACCAGGGTGTGCTAGGGAGGCTGGGAAGTGGCCTAGTATGTGTTGTTTAAATATTCGAGGCGATTTGGATGGTCAGACGGGCGAAATAGCGCGAACAGATAATTTTAGGGCTAAATCGATGTGCCATAGCTTACGGTTCTAGGGGCGGGCCCGAGGTTTGGGCGTACTATGGGCCAAAAATTGATCGGAGAGCGCCAAGGAGGATGGGAGCGACCTATTATGGATCATTTCAATATTCGAGGCTATTTAGATGGTCAAACAGATGAAACAATGGGAACAGAGAATTTCAAGGCCAAATCGGTGTGCTATAGCCCACGATTCTGGGGGTGGGCTTGGGATCCGGGCGTATTGTGCGCCAAAAATCGATCGGGGCATGCTAGGGCGGATGCGGAGCGTCTTAGCATGTGTCATATATATATTCAAGTCCATAGGGTGGTTAAAGGGCAAAACGGTGTGAACGAAGCATTTTTGGTCCAAATCGGTGTGTTATAGCCCACGGTTTTGGGAGTAGACCCAAGGTATAGACGTGTTGTGGGTCAAAATTGATTAGGGCATGCCAGGGAGGATGGAGAGAGGCCTAGTATGGGTCGTTTTAGTATTCGAGGCCATTTGGGTGGTCAAATGGGTGAAATGACACGAACGGGGCATTTTCGGACCAAATTGGTATGATATTGCCCATGATTCCAGGGGATAGGCCCGGGGTCAGGGCGTGCTGTGGCCAAAAATTGATTGGGGCATGTCAGGGTGGCTGAGTAGCAGCCTAGCATGGGTCATTTCAATATTCGAGGTCATTGGGCTGGTTAAACGGACGAAATAGCATAAACGGGGTATTTTTGGGCCAAATCGACGTGTTACAGCCCACGGTTCTGAGGTAAAATCGAGGTTCAGGCGTGCTATGGGCCAAAAATTGACCAGGGCATGATGGGTAGGCATAGGAGTAGCCTAATATGGGCCCTTTCAATATTCAAGGTCATTTGGGTGGTCAAACAGGTGAATCGGCATGAACAGGGCATTTTTGCGCCAAATCGGTGTGCTATAGCCCACGATTTCTGGGGGTGGGCCCATGGTCCGATCGTATATAAAATCTGCCGCCACCTCTCCCCCACCGTCCACTAACCACACCACCACATCACCTAACCACCACCATCCATCAACACCAATTTCTCCACATCAAAAATTTGAATCAAACACATAATTTTAATCAAAAATTCGTGTTGCTTCTTTCTTTTTGACCAAGATTTAACCAAACAAATTTAATGGCTTCTTCTTTCAATTTATAAATGGTACTCCTATAATTTGATTCAAACACGTAATTTTATTTTTTAAAAGGAAAAGAAGATTGAATAATTGGAGATTTTTCAATTGTTGACTTTAACATCATAAATCAGAGACTAAAAATCCAACCCACCTTATAAATTCTATCATAATCAATAATAAATTCTCTAAAATCAACAATCAAACATCCAAATTATGTCAATTTTTTAATTTTCAAAATCAATTTTATTTTTTTATTTATCTAAGGTGTTGAAAGAGAAGAAATTAGAGGTGAGGGTAACAAATTTGGTAATTAGAGGAGTAATTGAGGTTAGGGTTGGGAAAGGGGGGCTGGTGGTGGTGGATTTAATTGGTTCGGGGGGAGGGTGACAGGTTTGGGAAGAGAATTAGGGTGGGGTGTGATGGGGGTGGGGGTTAAAAGAAATGGAGGGAATTCTTTTTCTTTTTTTACTATATATATATATATGTGTGTGTGTGTGTGTGTGTATGTATGTATGTATATTAGTAGGTTTTTAAAAAAAATCACGTTTTTTTTTCTTTTTCTAAAAGAAAAAAACCACATCAGTATTAAGGGTGAAATTAGATGTTAAGGGGGTAAATAAACACGTGTTAAGTTTAAGTGCTAAAGTAAGTTGGAGCGACATGTTTAGGGGGGTTTTGATGCATTATCTCGTCAAACAGGCGAACAACGCAAATGGGTCATTTTTGAGCCAAATCGAAGTGTTATAGCCTACAGTTCCGGGGATGGCCCGAGGGTCTGGGCGTGCTGTGGGACAAAAATTGATTGAGGCATGCCTAAGAGGCTGGGGAGCGGCCTAGTGTGTCGTATATATATTTAAGGCCATTTGGATGGGCAAATGGGCAAAATGGTGCGAATGGGACATTTTTAGCCAAACCGGTGTGTTATAGCCAACGGTTATAAGGGTGGACTCGAGGTTTGGGTGTGCTGTGTACTGAAAATTAATCGGGGCATGCCAGGGAGGCTGAGGAGCAGCCTAGTATGGACCGTTTTAATATTCGAGGCCATTTAGGTGGTCGAATGTGCAAAACAGCGTGAACGGGGTATTTTTAGGCCAAATCGGTGTGCTATAGCCCACGGTTTCAATGGTGGGCCTAGGGTTCGGGTGTGCTATGGGCGAAAAATCAACTAAGGAGTGTTAGGGAGGCTGGGGAGCAGCCCAGTATGGGCCATTTCAATATTTAAGGCTATTTGGGTGGTCAAATGTGCTAAACAGTATGAACATGGTATTTTTGGGCCAAATTGGTGTGCTATAGCCCATAGTTCCGAGGGTGGGCCCGAGGTTCGGGAGTGTTGTGGTCCAAAAATCGACTGAGGCATGTCAGGGAGGCTGGGAGAGGCCTAGTCTGGGCTATTTTAACATTTGAGGCCATTTTGGTGGTCAAATGGGTGAACCGGTGTGAAGGGGACGTTTTCAAGAAATATCGGTGTGTTATAGCCGACGAATCTAGGGGTAGGCCCGGGATTCGGGTGTGCTGTGGGTCAAAAATTGATCAAGTCATGTCAGGGAGGCTGGAGAGCGGTCTAGTGTGGGTCGTTTTAATATTTGAGGCTATTTGGGTGGTTAAACGGGAAAAACAGTGCGAATGGGACATTTATGGGCTAAATCAGTGTGTTTTAGCCCACAGTTCTGGGGGTAGGCCAAGGATCCGAGCGTACTGTGGGTCAAAAATTGATCAGGGCATGCTAGGGAAGCTAGGCAGCATCATTATCTGGGTTTTTTTAATATTTGAGGCTAATTAGGTGGTCAGACGGGCAAAACAGTGCGAATAAGGCATTTTTGGGCTAAATTGGTGTGCTATAGCCCACGTTTCTAGGGGTGGGCTCGCGATTGGGACATGTTGTGGGGCAAAAATTAATCATGGAGGGACAAAAAGGTTGGGGAGCACCTTAGTGTAGGCAATTTCAATATTTAAGGCCATTTGGGTGGTCAAACGGGTGAAACAGCTCGAACGGGCTATTTCAGGGCCAAATCGGTGTGCTATGGCCCATAATCCTGGGGTGGGCCTGGGCCTGGCCATGCTGTGGGCTGAAAATTAATCGGGGTGTGCTAGGGAGGCTGGGGATCGGCCTAATGTGGGTCATTTCAATATTCGAGGCCATTTGGGTGGTCAAACAGGCGAAATGGCGCAAATAGGGAATTTCAGGACAAAATTGGTGTGCTATAGACTGTAATTCTAGAGATGGGCCCAGGGTCTGCGTATACTGTGGGCCAAAAATTGATCAGGAGTGCCAAAGAGGATTGGGAGTGACCTAGTGTGGGTTGTTTCAATATTTGAGGCAAGTTAGGTGGCCAAAAGTGCGAAACGGCATGAACGGGGCATTTTTAGGCTAAATCGGTGTGCTATAGCCCATGGTTCTGGGATGGGACTGGGGTCCGAGCGTGCTGTGGGCCAAAAATTAATTGGGGAGTGTTCGAAAGGCTTGGGAGCAGCCTAGTGTGATTCATTTCAGTAATCAAAACTATTTGGGTGGTCAAACGAGCAAAATAATGCAAATAAGGAATTTTAGGGCTAAATCAGTGTGTTATAGCCCACGGTTCCAGGCGTGTTGTGGGCTAAAAATTGGTTGGGGCATACCAGGGATTCTAGGGAGTGGACTAGGGTGAGATATTTTAATATTTGAGGCCATTAGGATGGTCAAACGGGCAAAACAGCACTAACGGAGAATTATTGGGCCAAATCGGTGCGTTATAGCCCACATTTCTAAGGGTGGCTCAAGGTTCGGGTGTGTTGTGGGCCAAAAATTGACCAGGGCGTGACAGGGAGGTTGGCGAGAAGCCTCATGTGGGTCGTTTCAATATTTGAGGCCATTTGGGTGGTCAAACAGGCGAATCAGTACAAGGGGCATTTTTTTGCCAAATCAACATGCTATAGCCCATGGTTTTTGGGGGTGGTCTCTGGGTTTGGGTGTGCAATGGGCTAAAAATTGATCAGGGTGTGCCATGGAGGCTATAAAGCATCCTAGTATGGGTCATTTCAATATTCGAGACCATTTAGGAGGTCAAACGGGCGAAACGGTGCGAACAGGCATTTTTGAGCCAAATCGATATGCTATAGCCCACAGTTTCAGAGATGTGCCCGAGATCTGAGTGTACTGTGGGCTAAAAATTGATCGGGCGTGCCTGGGAGGCTGGGGAGCGACCGAGTATAGGCCGTTCCAATATTCGAGACCATTTGGGTGGCAAAACGGGTGAAACGGCGAGAACGGGGCATCTTCAGGCCAAATCAATTTGTTAGAGCCCATGATTTTGAGGGTGGGCCCAGGATCTGGGTGTGCTATGGGCCAAAAGTCAATCAAAGCGTTCCAGGGAGGTTGGGGAGTGGCCTATTAAGGATTGTTTTAATATTCGAGTCTATTTGGGTAGTCGAATGGGCAAAACGGTGTGAATGGGGCATTTTTGGGCCAAATCCGTGTGCTATAGCCCATGATTTTGGGGGATGGGCTCGGGGTTCGGGTGTGCTGTGGTCCTACAACTGACCGGGGTGTGCCAGGGAGGCTGGGGAGCAGCTTTGTATGGGTCATTTTAATATTTGAGGCCATTTGGGTGGTCAAACGGGCAAAATAGCACAAATGAGGCATTTTCAAACCAAATTAGTGTGTTATAGTCCATGATTCCAAGGGTGAGCCCAGGTTCTAGACGTGCTGTTGTTCAAAAATCGATTGAGGCATGCTAGGGAGGTTGAAGAGCGACCTAGTGTGGGCCATTTCAATATTCGAGGCCATTTAGGTAGTCAAACGGGCAAAACGACATGAATATGGCATTTTCGAGCAAAGTTGGTGTGCTATATCCAGTAGTTCTGAGGGTGGGATGGGGATTCGGGAATTTCATATAGGCTGAGTAGCAGTCTAGTGTGGTCTTTTTTAATATTTGAGGCCATTTGAGTGGTCAAACGAGCGAAACAGCGGGAACAGGACATTTTCGGACCAAATTGGTGTGATATAACCCATAGTTCTAGGGGTGGGTCTGGGGTCCGAGCGTGATGTGGGAAAAAAATCAATCGATGCATGCCAGGTAGGCTGGGGAGCATCCTAGTGTAGGCCGTTTCAATATTCGAGGCCATTTTGGTGGTCAGACGGGCGAAGCAGCGCGAACAGAGTGTTTTTTGGCCAAATTAGTGTGCTATAGCCCACAGTTCTGGGGGTGGGATGATACAAGTGCGACTATGAAGATCAACGTGTGTACAAGTGCAGTAAAGGATCATCCTATAAAGTTCAATGTTGAGACGTGAGAAGGATCAAAGACACACCAAAGGCGCCCCATTTGCTCATTTGTTACACTAGAGGGGCGCCCCCTTTTCATTAAGGGTCTTTTGGGCATTTAAGAATTTATGTAATAAGGAGACTATATATAGTTTAGTATTAGAGATTTTCATTACTTAGTTGATTATTGTTGTAAGTCTTGACATTTGAAACACCAAAGTCCTCTCTCTACTTGAGGCAAATCAAAACTTGTAACTAGGATAGCAATTCAAGGGTGGAATCTCTTGTGATTGCTTGTTTTTGAGAAACCTTGGCGCTTGAGTGGTGGAATCCTCTCTTGTGTCATCGTAAGAGTTAGGTGATCTCGTGTGGAGGTGTTAGGGGTCTAAGAGTTTAATGTACTCTTTGGTTACTAGGATTTACACCACCTTTGTCTAACTATCTATCCCTTTACTTTTGTTGCCATCTTGTAGTAGTTGTGTCTTGTCCTCTTGTAACCGTTGGTTGTTGTTATTGTAAGCTTATTGTTCATCACATTAATTTAGTGTTGTTGTTGTTTTGGTGTGGTTATACATGTTATTATCTCTCCATTGTTGAAGCATTCTCGAATTTTCTTTTCATTCTTGTGTTGTCATTCTTGCCCGAGACTTGGTTCCTTAGGCTCTCGGTTTGTGGTATGTTTTGTGATGTTTTGGGGGGCTGTTTTGTGTCTTCTTGGGGTTGTAAGGTATCATTTGGCATCAAAGATAAGGCTGGTTGTGTTCCTACACTACCAATCTTGGGCTCTCTTAGTCAAAAAAATAAAAATAAAAAAAATAGTGTTGAAGTGTTCTTGTTCTTGGCCGGGTGTTCTTCTTCTTGTTGTTGTGTTTAGCCGAGATTGGTGTCTAGATTTGAGTATGTTTTGTTGTCTTAGTTTGTTTCTAGTGTTGGTTATCTTTCTCCTCAACACTTATTGAGTCTACAACCCAAGTTATTGAGCAAGATTCGAGTTGTGTTGTAGTGTTAAGTAGACGGTTTCTTGTTGGTCGTGGTGGTGTTCATCTTGTGTTGTGTTGAAGAAGTTTTTGTTTGATATTGAAGAGAGAAAAGTAGTATAAGACTTTGTATTTGTCTTGAAAATAATCCAAGACAACACCAAAGTAGGAAAAGAAAAAGAGCCCTCCAAAAACCAAGTTACCATAAAGGAATAAGGCATTTTGCAAACTTAGACAAAAAAGGAAAGAGACAAGACTACCCTAAAAAGTTGTCTTGCCAAAAGAGTGCAAGTTTGTAGAAAGTTGGTGGAAAGCTTTTGAATCTTGAAAAGAGAGTCTCAGGTCTTGTAAGCCTATACCATAGCCAAAATATCTTCCTCAAAGGTGTATTATTGAACATCAAAGTCTTGGAACAAATTCTCTTCAACAACAAAGTGTGTTTTTGTCTTGTAAACTTGTTTAGTTTTCTTGTTGCCATTTGTGTGGTGTTTTTGCTTGTGGTTCAAAGACTTGAACCTTTGTTGGTGTGTTGTGTGTGAAATTGTGGACTGTTTTTGGTACAATGGAACCCGAGACCTCACACTACTAGTATCATTTTGGCTCGCCCTGAAGCTATGTCCCAAGACATGGCTAGGATGACCGTGGGTATCGAAAAACTAGACTCGGATATGGTATCAATGAAGGGTGAAGTGTCAATTATGGGTGGGAGATTGGAGAAAGTAGAAAGCCAAAGAAGCCGACCTTTTACCCCTCGACATATTTCACCAACTAGTACTCCCGAGGCCATGCACTAAATATTATATCCATCTATTGCCACAAATCAAACCAACCCTCACTCCCAAATTCGATATCATGATAGACCAAGCCACCCTCCACTTCACCAAGTCCAACAAAAAGGACTTGGAACCCAAATACCACCACCAAACCCAAGCCCTCCCATCCAAACTCCACTTGACCAAAGACCTCACTATCCAAATCCAATCCCTCCGCTACAAGCTCCACTTAACCCAAATAGACCTGTCCATGTTGAGGAGTATGGTAGAGGAGAAAAACATGCTAGTTATGGACCTTATGATGATGTTTACATGAGAATAGAGGAGATGAGGGATAGGCAAGGTAATCCAAGGGAAGTTCACAGCCGAGAAAGAAGAGTTGGTCTTTGAAACCAACAAGGGAACCAAAACCGTAATGTAGGTCTAAATACCATCAAGGTGGGGCTTCCAACATTCAAAAGTGAGAGTGATCCAGAATATTTTCTAGATTGGGAGTCCGCTTGTGAGAGAATCTTTCAAGTTAATGACCTTACCGAGGAGAAAAAGAGTTCATATAAATTTGCATATTTTGAGGGTTATGCTACTATGTGGTGGGAGTATGTGAAGCGATTTGGCAATGTTTTGATTGAGGGGCAGCCCCCTCCTTGGTTTAGGTTAAGGTACCTCATAAGACAAAGGTACTTACCCAAGAGTTACCATCAAGAGCTCCTTGCTAAGTTGTATAACTTGAGGAAAGGGAACAAAAGCGTCGTGGCTTACTATGATGAATTCCAACAACTCATTTTGAAACTTGATCACCGAGGAGAGCAAGTAAGCCATGACATCATTCGATTCAAGGTGGTGTTGAATAGGGACATTGCCTCACGGTTGACACTTCACAACTTTGACACCATTGATGCCATCTTCCAAGCCACCTTTGAAGTTAAGAAGGAATTACGGGAGAAATCGAGTGTCAAGCTCAAAGGAAAATCTCCCTCGGGTTGGCACAAGGACAAAAATGACCCATCTAATGTGGAGAAAATCGAGGACAAGGCTGCCCAAGCTGAAAACAAGGCTCACCAAAGGTACCCTCCTAGAAATGAAGGTAAACCGCATTCTTTTTCTAGTTCTAAGGGCTTTCAATGTTTTAAATGCCAAGGTTGGGGACACAAGTCTAACGAGTGTCCAAATAGGAAAAATATGATCCTAAGGGATGAAAAATTATACTTTCTTGGGGAGGATATGGGACTTGAACCGAAGGATATTGATGATCAATCTTAAGATGGAGAGAAGGTAGAACCCAAAAAGCCAAAGGAGTGGGATAAGAAAGATGTTTGGTTGTGTGAAGGTGAGATTGTAGTGCCTATGTATATGGCAAGGAAAGTCATGCTTAGTGAGGGTATATAAGAAGAATCCGAAAGTGAGGAGGATGAAGAAGTAGAGAAGCTGAGAGTTGGGATTATGGGATTTGCCCACAAGGACTCTTTGTTGATTACTAACCGAGATACTAGCACTTTGCCTAGTATCAAATCTTCTTATGTGCAAGTTGCAGAACATATAAATCCAAGGAGAATGCTTGATGATCTCATGGGACCCTTGTTTGAATATCCTAACCTTAGGAAGAGCAATGAAGATATGATGCAAAGAGGAGAGCTTGTCGGTGATGATTACTTGAGTTTAAGGGCAAATTCCTCGTAAGATGGAGAGGATGATACAAGTGTGACTATGAAGATCAACGTGTGTACAAGTTCAGCAAAGGATCATCCTAGTAAGTGCAATGTTGAGACGTGAGAAGGATCAAAGACACACCAAAGCTGTCCTATTTGCTCATTTGTTGCACTAGAGGGGCGCCCCTTTTTCATTAAGGGTCTTTTGGGCATTTCATCTTTTATGTAATAAGGAGACTATATATAGTTTATTATTAGGGATTTTCATTACTTAGTTAATAATTATTGTAAGTCTTGACATTTGAAACACCAAAGTCCTCTCTCGACTTAAGGCAAACCGAAACTTGTAACTAGGATAGCAATTCAAGGGTGGAATCTCTTGTGATTGCTTGTTTTTGAGAAACCTTGGCGCTTGAGTGGTGGAATCCCCTCTTGTGTCATCGTAATAGTTAGGTGATCGCGTGTGGAGGTGTTAGGGGTCTTAGAGTTTAATGTACTCTTTGGTTACTAGGATTTACACCACCTTTGTCTAACTATCTATCCCTTTACTTTTGTTGTCATCTTGTAGTAGTTGTTTCTTGTCCTTTTGTAATCGTTGGTTGTTGTTACTTTAAGCTTATTATTTATCAAATTAATGTAGTGTTGTTGTTTTGGTATGGTTATACACGTTATTATCTCTCCATTGTTGAAGCATTCTCAGATTTTCTTTTCATTCTTGTGTTGTCATTCTTTGTCGAGAGTTGGTTCCTTGGGCTCTCGGTTTGTGGTGTGTTTGTGGCGTTTTTTAGGGATGTTTTGTGTCTTCTTGGGGTTGTAAGGTATCATGGGCCTGGGGTTCGGGTATCCTGTTGGCCAAAAATCGTCTAGGGCGTGCCAGGGAGGCTAGGAAGCGACCTAGTGTGGGCCATTTCAATATTCGAGGCCATTTGTGTGGTCAAACGGGTAGAACGACGTGTACGAGGCATTTTCAAGATAAACTAGTGGGCGATAGACCACAGATCCGGGGGGGAACCGGGGTCCAGGCTTATTGTGGGCCGAAAATCGATCGAGGTATGTCAGGGAGGCTGGGGAGCTGCCTTATGTGGGTCGTTTCAATATTCGAGGCCATTTGGGTGGTCAAACAGGCAAAACGGCGCGAACGGGACATCTTTAGGCCAAATCGGTGTGCTATAGCCCACGGTTCTAGGGGTGAGCCTGGAGTTCGGACGTGCTATCGGGAAAAAATTGATCGGGGCATGCCAGGGAGGTTGGGGAGCGGCCTCCTGTGGGTCGTTTAAATATTTGACGCCATTTGTGTGGTCAAACGAGTGAAATGACACGAATAGGGTATTTTCAAGCCAAATCAGTGTGTTATAACCCACGGTTTCGAGGGTAGGCCCGGGGTCTGGGTGTGTTGTGGCCAAAAATTGATCGGGGAGCGGCCTAGTATAGGTCGTTTCAATATTTGAGGCTATTTGGGTAGTCAAACGGGTCAAATGGCACGAACAGACCATTTTAGGGCCAAATCGATGTGTTATAGCCCACAGTTCTTGGGGTGGGCATGGTGTCCGGGCGTGCTATGGGTCTAAAATCGACCGGGGGCATACTAGAAGGCTGGGAAGTGGCCTACTGTGGGTCGTTTTAATATTTGAGGTAATTGGGGTGGTCAAACGGCCGAAACGGCGTAAATATGGCAGTTTTGGGCCAAATCGGTGTGCTATAACCCACAGTTCCAAGGGTGAAACTGGGGTCTGGGTATGTTGTGTGCCAAAAATTGACTGAGGCGTGCCAGAGAGGTTGGAAAGTGGCCTAGTATAGGTCATTTCAATATTTGAGGTCACTGGGGTGGTCAAACGGGAGAAACGGTGCGAACTGGACGTTTTTCAGCCAAATATGTGTGCTATAGCCCACGACTCCAGGGGTGGGCTCGGGATCCGAGTATGTTGTGGGTCGAAAATCGATTGGGGCATGCCAGGGAGGTTGGAGAGCAGCCTAGTGTGGGCCGTTTCAATATTTGAGGCCACTTGGGTGGTCAAACTGGCAAAACAGCGCGAACGGGGCATTTTTAGGCCAAATCAGTTTGCTATAGCCCACGGTTCCGAGGGCAGGCCCGGGCTCTGGGCATGAGTGGTCAAACAGGCGAAACAGCTTGAATGAGGCATTTTCGAGCAAAATTAGTGTTATAACCCACGGTTCCGGGGGTGGACCTGGGATCTAGGCATGATTTGGGCCAAAAATTGACCGAAGCATACCAGGGATGCTTGGGAGCGGCCTAGTGTGGGTCGTTGGGGTGGTTGGGGCCTTTTGGGTTTTCAAACGGGCAAGTGAAGTATATTAACAAGGAATCAAAAATACAAGAACATTATTCACAATGAGGGTTGTCGATTATCGATTGCTCGATCCTCATCGTCTCGACTCGTCGATTTACAACAAGGGTTTAGTTTGTGATTTGTGAATACTGAATAGTCAATAGTGAATATCTTTTGCAATGCTATTTTAAAGTATTAACTTAATACTTTGTGAATAGTGAGTAACATAAACATATATAATATGAATATGTAATATAAATATTTTTATATATAATATATATAGGGATAAAACAGTAATTTAGAGTATCATATTGGGTTATCGATTTAATCGATAACCCAATAAGCTAAAATCAAAAACAAATCGATTACCTAATAAAAAATTTTATAAAATCAATAAAAAAATGTTAACCCAATATTAATAGCCCAATAGCATTTTTATCGGCTCGGTTTATCGGTCGGTTCGATTTTTGCATACCCCTAGCCAACGGTTTCGGGTGTGGGCTCGGGGCCCGGGCGTTTTTTGGGCCGAATATCAATTGGATGCTCCCAAACAGGCTGAGGAGCAGGAGAGTGTGGGTCTTTGGGATCGGCGAGGCCGTTTGAGTAGTTAACGAAAAACGGGCGAAACGGCGTGAACAGGTCATTTTTGGGACAAATTAGTGTGATATAGCCGACGGTTCCAGGGGTGAGCCCGGAGCTCGGCGCAGCCATAAGTCCTCGGTAAGGAATCATTCTGATGCACCTATTTCCAAAAATTTATTGGCTAACACCCCGTAATAATCCATAATTCCTTTTTTTTCGCTCATTTATCCTAAAACAGGCTACGTCCTCCTCTGCAAAGCAGCCATTATCGTTTAATAGGTTGTTACAAACGCATAAAATCATTCTAACGCACAACACACGCGAAAAAAACAAAATAATCCAAAATTCCTTTTTTGCTCGTTTGTTCTTAAATGAGCCTCATCCGCCTCTTCCAAGCAGCCCTTATCATTTAATAGAAGATCGTCACAGAATCATCCATGAGTTTTCGGCAAAAAATATTCCGACGCATCTATCCCCCGAAATTCATAGGCTAACACACATGAAAGAAAAAACGCAATAATCCGTAATTCTTGGTGCATATTAGAACATGAATATTCCAAAAAGTATTGACTGATGGTCCAAAAAAATTTTCATTAAGATGTATGATCTCAAAAATAATGTTGAAAACTAAGCCTCGTAAGTTTTCTATATTCTAAATTGAAAAAAAAAAAGTGAACTAAATGGGCAGTTGAAGTTGAACTATAAGGGATCTGTACATTTGGTAAAATTACCTCAAGCTGCTTCAAGAATGCCCTCAACAGATTGATTGAGGGTCAAGACATGCAACTTAGACGAAAAAAAGCATGGAGGATCACTGGAGTTCTCTTCTGGGGTAATGCCATCCAAGCATACCGCGTGAAAAGAATGACCGCATGACAAAACAGCAACATTTGGGAGAACTAACGGTACAACATCATCATAATATTCGTCTTCAAATTCATCTGCATAGTCATCAGGCATGTCGTACAGATCATTTTCGCATAGCGGGCAAGTGATTCCGGAGGAGGAATGAAATGTTTCATCTGGACCTTCCCAAACAATATGATGGATGGGCTCTTCATGTTCTACGCATCTCTCTCTACTTCTTGAAGGCTCCTTGGTACTTGTGGATGATTTAGACTGCCTGATGGGGGTCGGAATCCTTGTCTTTCCTGACAAAGCCTGTGGAGCAACCGATGTTTTCTGGGTTGCAGACCTTCTAACATACTGTTTAGATGGCTCAGACTGACTTAGAGAATTCTGGTTGCGGATCCTTTTCTGCGAAGGCTGTGAAGTTGGAGACTCTAGAATTCTGGATTGAAGCAGGGGAGCCTTGCTCTGCGTCTTTTGATGAGAAAGCTGGGGCTTAGATGACGTCTTCTGAAGTTCAGAGCTCTTTGTATGTGGAGCTGTTGGTTGTGATGGATGGATACACGTCTGAATTGGCGTTATTTCCTTTAAGACCTGCGGTGGAGCTGAATTCTTAATCTTCTTTGTATCTTTCGGTGGGCTTGTCTTGATTGCTTCTGATGCCGAATCTTTTTTTAACCTTGGCATGGTTTGCTGGACTTGGACTGCATGACCTGTCGGTAGCAATCAATGTTAGAAATCTCATGAAGCAATAGTTGGAACGAAAAGTATATGGCGTCTCTTAAACGAGGGAAACAAGTATTTTCATGCCCATCCTACAAAAGCTATTTTTAGGGATAACACGGCATTTATATTCCGAAAAAGTACATGTTTCCGAATGTGTTATGTAGATATCATCAGTAAACTTAAAATCTCGGAGGCAGTATAAGTCCTTGGGGTAACTTAAAATATTTCCAAATAATCTCATCCCTAGTTTGGCGCCCCATATTCATTCATGTGGCCCCCTCAATGTATGTTGCCTGGCGCCAGACATGAACATTCCGGAGACTCCAAGGGATGAAAATGGAACATAAATCAAGACTGGATTATGTGAATGTCTGTGTTTATCATTCCTATCGAGAAAAAAAAGGACTCTATGTTAACTTGCAGAGGCTAAAATAAGAAGGGGAAAATTGTTCATATAGGCCATTTTACACTGAAATGCTCACAAACTCTGATGTAGGTCTTACTGGAATCTCTTATACACAAAATGAGTATGTGCCTTTTCCGCTCATCTAGTTGGCTAGTGGCTAGCACATGGAAATCAGCGAAGAAACAAGACGGTCAAGACAGTAAAACCATGAGGAAAATGTAAGAGCACATCCAAAATCAGAATATTTAATAAAGAAAACTAACCAGATTATCAACAAAAGCAAAGGGCAGCCCGGTGCACTAAAGCTCCTGCTATGCGCAGGGTCCGGGGGAGGGCCCCACCACAAGGGTGTGTTGTACGCAGCCTTACCTCACATTTCTGCCAGAGGCTGTTTCCAAGACTTGAACCCGTGACGTCCCAGTCGCATGGCAGCAACCTTACTAGTTACTCCAAGGCTCCCTTCAAACTAACCAGATTATCATGAATGCCTATTTCATTAATTTTTTTTCTCTGAGCAGAGGGTCTCCTGAAAACAATCTATCTACCTCAGTGGTAGGGGTGACAAACTAGATGCAACACGAAATGCTAGTACGGAAACTAGCACCCAATACGATGGTGTGATTATAAAATTTCAGCTGATTTCAACAGATAATATATTCATGTAACCTAGAGCACTACACAGAGTCAATTAGAAAAAAACGAGAAGATGTCATCTCTAATGATACAGGAAAGCTTCATGAGAAAATGAACAAATAAGTAAATCTGAAAAAAAATAAAAGAAGTCGTGCTTTATCAAAGTATATTGTTCTCCATCCAATATGAAAGAAAAGAAAGGAAATTTACTCTTACCTTTTTGCGTTTCTGTATTAATTTTTCCAGAAGAACTAATTGTCGGAGAGGAAAATGAACTTCTATTCCTTGTCTCGGTACTCCTCGACTTAGGTGTACTTTCAGTTCTTTTTCCACGCAAAACTTTTATGCTTAAAGCATGTGATGAATTCTCCTTTAAAATTTGGGCGCCCTTCTTGCTACATTTCCGACCTAAAGGGCTGCCAACCATGTTTGACGGTCAGATGATCTTGAAATTGCTTCGTTCAACAAAGCAGCTAACGTAAGCTACAAACC
Organism: Capsicum baccatum var. pendulum; assembly: GCA_030864225.1. NCBI lineage: Eukaryota > Viridiplantae > Streptophyta > Magnoliopsida > Solanales > Solanaceae > Capsicum > Capsicum baccatum. The sequence goes on from CM061556.1 coordinate 5,394,775, forward strand.
ACGGTCCGCCAAGAGTGTATGGACAAGATGGATCCACAACAGACGTGTTTCTTGCTACTGCATTAACCACAACAACAGGTCACATTTTGCTGGAATGTAAAACCATGATAGCATCTACAACTCATGCTATTATTCATTACTAGACAAATTAATTGTCCATAAAAGATAGTAAGTTTTTCACACTGTTAACTTCACCCGCACTCGGTGGTTACACCAAGTCAATAGATTCAGCACTAAACGGCAGTTAATTAACATGCATTTTCATCTCACTAAATCATGTAACTATAGTATGTGTATATGGTAAGTATTTACCCTTCTTTTTCCTAGTTTGTTACATCTAAAACTGACAGAAATAACCAAAAGGATCACTATGAAAACCTATGAGAATTAAACAGGACCTATCTGGCTGTCTCCGTTAACTATATCCACCAATTACTCTTATTCTTAGTTCATTACACTTAATCCACAAATAACCAACAGGTTCACAAACAAAAAGCATTCCCGCGTCGTAACGTTATAATATATGATTCAAAGTAATATACAATTGATAACAACTACGAATAAAACTAAATAACAACTTGATTACAGAAACTACAGTAACAAACCTTAAAACACAGAAATCCTATTTTCTTAAACTGCACATAGAAAAAACTTCAACAAAGCCATATAGGTGTCTAGAAAATACCATAACAACAAACTCAGTGTAGTCCCACAAAGTGGCGTCCGGGTGTTGCCTTGGGAGGGATGAGTGTACGCAGACCTTACCCCCAACCTCAGAGGTAGAGAGGTAGTTTCCGATAGACCCTCAGTTCAAGAAAAACAATTCAGAAAAACAAGTAACGGAAGAAACAAACAACAAACAATTACAAAATAGCAGATAGTAACAGAAAAGAAACTACAACAAAACCATACAATAATTGAGGTAAGGAAACAACATCGTAAACTCAAATACCCAGATCACAACACTCGACAAATTCTCAGATAAAGTAAACCCCATAACAGAACACTACCAATATCAACAGCGCAATCAGTTAATTATCAATAAAAACAGTATAATCAGTTCATAAGTCACCTAAAATATTCAAAAAAAAAATTAAGAAAAACAAACCACGAAAAGTCAAAAAGCTCTAATACCCAGAACACAATACACAACAAATTTCCAGATAAAGTAAACCCCACAACAGAAAAATACCAAAATCAACAGCATAATCAGTTCTTGATTAATCTAAAAATTTCAAAAAAAGAAAGCACCTTTTTGCAGACTATTAATAAAGGGACTGCAAAGAGTAACTAGGAGACCCTAATAAAAGCATTAAATATGAAATCATCTACATATTATACATATATGATACATCCGTCAGCTACTTTTAGTTTAACCAGTTGCGTGGACGGCTATTTAGGTTAATTCTCCAAAAATTAAGAAAGACATATGGGCGTCAGAAAAAGTAAACCTCATAAAAGAATAATACCAATATCAACAGCATAATCAGTTCTTGATTAATCTAGAACTTTAAGGGGCCGTTTGGCTGGTAAACTAGTTATCCTGGGAATAACTATCCCATCCAAAAAATACCACAAAAGGTCAAACACCCAAACACCCACAACCCAACACTCAACAAATTAATCATATAAAGTAAACCCCACAACAGAAAAATACCAAAATCAACAGCAAAATCAGTTCTTGATTAATCTAAAAATTTCAAAAAAGGAAAGCACCTTTTTACAAAGTGTTAATAAAGGGACTGCAAAGAGTAACTAGGAGACCATAATAAAAGCATTAAATATGAATCTTGAATTGCCAAATTGCCAGAACAAGTAAACCCCACAACACTACAATACCCATATCAACACCATAATCAGGTAAAAACATTCAAGAAAATGCCATATGGGTATCCAAAAATCACCACAAAACATCAAGAATTCAAATACCCACAACCCAATACTCAACAAATTAATCATATAAAGTAAACCCCACAACAGAAAAATACCAAAATCAACAGCAAAATCAGTTCTTGATTAATCTAAAATTTCAAAAAAGGAAAGCACCTTTTTACAAAGTGTTAATAAAGGGACTGCAAAGAGTAACTAGGAGACCATAATAAAAGCATTAAATATGAATCTTGAATTGCCAAATTGCCAGAACAAGTAAACCCCACAACACTACAATACCCATATCAACACCATAATCAGGTAAAAACATTCAAGAAAATGCCATATGGGTATCCAAAAATCACCACAAAACATCAAGAATTCAAATACCCACAACCCAATACTCAACAAATTAATCATATAAAGTAAACCCCACAACAGAAAAATACCAAACTCAACATCAAAATCAGTTCTTGATTAATCTAAGAATTTCAAGAAAGCACCTTTTTGCAGACTGTTAATAAAGGGACAGCAAAGGGTAACTAGGAGACCCTAATAAAAGCATTAAATATGAATCTTGAATTGCCAAATTGACAGAATAAGTAAAATACAGCATAATCAGTTAAAAACATTCAAGAAAATGCCATATGTGTATGCAAAAATAACCACAAAACATCAAGAATTCAAATACCCACAACCTAATACTCAACAAATTAATCATATAAAGTAAACCCCACAACAGAAAAATACCAAACTCAACATCAAAATCAGTTCTTGATTAATCTAAGAATTTCAAGAAAGCACCTTTTTGCAGACTGTTAATAAAGGGACAGCAAAGAGTAACTAGCAGACCTGAATAAAAGCATTAAATATGTATCTTGAATTGCCAAATTGCCAGAACAAGTAAACCCCATAACACTACAATACCAATATAAACATCATAATCAGTTTAAAAAAATCAAGAAAATACCATATGTGTATCCAAAAATTACCACAAAACACCAAAAATTCAAACACCCACAAGCCAAAACTCAACAAATTAATCATATAAGTAAACCCCACAACAGAAAAATACCAAAATCAACAGCATAATCAGTTCTTGATTAATCTATAAAATTCAATATACATGCATACATACATATATATACACATATATATACATATAAGATACAGATATATATTATAAAAAAAAATTAAAAAGGTACCTTTTTGCAGACTGTTAATAAAGGGCGGTGTGGATTGGGAAGAAGGAAAGAGAAAGGGTTTATTTTGGGGGAAAATTTTGGCTTATAAAGGTTTTGGTTGTGGGCTCCATTTTGTCCTTTTTTTTAAGGGGGTTAGGGATTTTATTTTATGTGAAAAGGTATTTTCTATAATTAAGTTAACCTAATCAATAAAAAGAAAATAAAAAATAAAATTAGTGAATTTCGAACACAACTTGTAGGCATAAAATAAAAGTAATTTAATTTAGCTAGTAAGAAAATATTGAATACTGAGTGAAACAAAGATAAAACAACTAGAATTTCTCTTTTTTGTTCCTTCAAAAATGATTTATTTTTATTGTTGAAATAGAATGAAAAGGTTCAACAAAAAAAATAAAAGGGAGTATAGGTCACATAGAACTAGGGTTGAGACATTCGGTATTCGGTTCGGTATTCTCAAAAGGTAAATTCAATAATCGGTAATTGAAAGTAGATATCAATGGCATATTTTTAAGTTTCGATTCAATAGTTCGACTAGGTATTTAATAGTATCAATATTAAAGTTGGACCAACTTCATGGCAAAAAATAATTAAAAATAATCCTCATTAAGGTTATAATAAGACAGTTCGATATTTGGTATTCATATGTAAACCTTCGTAGCAAAATATTGCTTTCTGACGCATATTCAACTTAGTCGGGTTTTAAAACAGCATCAAATACCGAGTAGAAAGCTAGAAAAAATAGATCAACAAGTCTCTCACAACAGAGTCTAACAGACACAGAAGATAAAGACATCAATCATCACGAAGTACGACAGAACATAGACACTCTCTCGCAGGAAGCGCTTCCCCTTCACTAGGCTCTATACGTCGCGTATCCAGACTAGGCAAACCAATAAGTCTCGAACACCAAATGCACTACCCCCAAAGTATTACTTGACGCAAATTCAGATTAGTCGAGTCTTAATGCAGCATCGAGTGGAAAGCCAGAAAAAATAACTCAACCAGAGATTAAGACTGTCAATCGCCAAGGAGTATGGCAGAATAGAGACACTCCTCGCAGGAAGCGCTTCCCATTTACTAGGCTCTATACGTCGCATATCCAAACTAGGCAAGGAAGCGCTTCCCCTTCACTAGGCTCTATACGTCGCGTATCCAGACTAGGCAAACCAATAAGTCTCGAACACCAAATGCACTGCCCCCAAAGTATTACTTGACGCAAATTCAGATTAGTCGAGTCTTAATGCAGCATCGAGTGGAAAGCCAAAAAAAATAACTCAACCAGAGATTAAGACTGTCAATCGCCAAGGAGTATGGCAGAATAGAGACACTCCTCGCAGGAAGCGCTTCCCATTTACTAGGCTCTATACCTCGCATATCCAAACTAGGCAAACCAATAAATCTCGAACACCAAATGCACTACCCCCAAAGTACAACTCAACACAAATTCAGATTAATCGAGTTCCAAAGCAATATCGAGCATCGAGTGGAAAGCCAAAACAAATAACTCAGCCAGAGATTTAAGACTCTCAATCACCAAGGAGTATAGCAGAATAGAGAAACTCCTGGCTGGAAGCACTTCCCCTTTACTAGGCGCTCTACACGCTGCATATCCAGACAAGGCAGACCTAAGTAGCTCGGAATCTCCAATATTATTGCCTTACCTGCATCGGATCCTTCAAAAATACACTATTTTTGAAATATCCGACATCCACCTGTCAACATTTACACGCCACGTATCCAGACAAGGCAGACCTAAGTCGCTCGGAATCTCCAAAATTGTTGCCTTACCCGCGTCACATCCTTCAAAAATACACTATTTTTGAAAGATCCAACATCCACCTGTCGACATTTACACGTAGGCATCACATCTTTCAAAAATACACTATTTTTGAAAGATCCAACATCCACCTGTCGACATTTAACACGTAGGCAGACCTAAGTCACTCGGAGTCTCCAAAAACACAATATTTCTGGAAGATCCGACATTGACATTTTTGAAGAGTTCAAGCAGCATAGAGGCGGCAGACTAATAAAGTTCAAACACCAAATACATTAAAAAGAGAGATCAAGAAAACCATGAACTATCATCAAACATTTGATCAAGAAACTAATAAAAGAAAGATGAATATTCACAGAATTTTACAAGTCTATAAGAAAAAAGGCATTATATACACAAAGAGGAACAAGTCTGATTGATTTGCATCATCAGCTGTACAATAGGAAGAAAGAGTACTAGCACTAGTTAAAACTATATAAAATCATTCTGTACAATTTCGATTTCTTCCCTCATTTCTTTGTTTTTACCATTCATGAGATCAGGAAGGTGGTGGTGAATGAATAGTATCAGGTAACATGGCTACAGTCACGACGAAGTATTCACAGCCAACAGGGAGACCATATGGGTTCATCGTAGTTGATCCTGAATTCAAGGACAAACGATTGGTTCCTGTGTCGGAAGTCAGTATATCTAAAACATCTCTATCATGGTCAGCTCGAACTGATGTTGTTGTTGTTGTTGAGGGTGTCAACGACCTCACAGTCTGTCGTTCAATATGCACAACCAGCCCTACGATATAGCTTGGACGACTTGGAAGATGATCGGTGAATAGAGCAACAGATTCTGCAGAGAGGTAGTAATGAGGGCAGTTTCGATTTATAGCTTCATAATTTCCACTGGAATTGAGAACAAATGCTGCAATCTCGTGGACTTCTAAACGGCCGAATGATATCTTCTCTTTGTTTGTCTGATGAACAAATAGAAAAGAATAAGTAGAGCATAAATAAGGTAATGAGGGCCTTGGCGTAACTAGTAAAGGTTGCGAGTTCAAGACGTGGAAAATAGCCTCTTGTAGAAAGGCAGTGTAACGCTGAATACAACAGACCATTGTGGTCCCGGCCCTTCCACGAACCCCGCGCATAGCACGAGTTTTAGTGCACGAGCTGCTATATAAACTAAAGATCAATCAAAGAGGGAACACACTTAAAAAAACAACAATCAATCCAAAGGGAGAACATGAACAGTAAGTTCGTGAAAGATATCAAAATAAAAAGAGATCCATCGCATTTCCAAAACCGTTGCTTTAACTTAAAGTAATTCAGGTGTTAATGAAACTGAAAAGCGCAAACATAGACCAACCAAATAAACATTTAGCACTCGAACTTTACGGGTAATGCTTTACCCCCCTTAAACTAGTTTCAAGTGAATTTAATGCCCCCTTTGACATGGCAAAGAAAGTGAGACTACTCTCCTATACGGGCACGATGAATGAAAAATATAAAAAGAAACATTCCAACTACACACATGGCATATTTTAAATGGACGTTATTAATTACTTACCTTAGTGGGACCCCTTCTCTTTCATTTTTTTTTCCTTTTTTTCTCGTTCTTCTTCGTTCTTTCTTTTCCCCCAAAGTGTACATATCCACCAAATTTTCACTTGAACAGAAGAATTACCAGACATTTTTTCCAGTGAACTTCTCGATTTAATTTGCTTCATATTTACTTTTGCCATCCATAATTTCAAAATCAAATAAAGATGGAGGCTTTCTTATTCTAAAAAGCAAATCACCATTAATATCATCTAAATCTCTCACCAAATTCACCACTGTAATAACGAATTCTGACCTTCACTGGAAAAATCTTTGGCAACATAAGGGGAGGAGGTAATGAAACAACAAATTAAAATGTATGAAATATGTGGAGAAAGAAGCCATTGGTGCAATCTTTGACGGCAAATAAGAAAGGAACAAACAGACGGTCGGTGAAATGGATATTTGGTAGCAATGGCGAAATTTCTGTTAAAAAAGGTATGAAATTTATGGAGAACTTTGATATTTTGGTCATCCATGGCGAAATCACTGGAGCAAAGATGGGCATCCTTCACGGAAAAACTCAATTTCTCTAATGTTTCATTCTTCAGAGCATAAATTTCGAGGCAAACCCAGTTATGGGTTTTCCGATCCTAAAAGGGCTATTAAGGCTTCAAGTTTGTTTTACTAGGACAAAACCTAAGTGACGCTGCCATGGTTGTATACTGTACTTGAACATAGCATCATATGCAAGTCTCACACGCCCTATGTTTCAAGAATGGTGGAAGAAAAAGAAGTAAGATTTTACACGTGGAGGTGCGTGTAAAACACCTTCCACCATAAGCATGATTCTCTACTTTTATGGGGATATTAAAGTAACTTAAAACGAGTTTTTGGTACGTGGGGGGAGTTAAAGAATTACCCATAAAATTACGGAGCTAAAGTAAGTTTGGTCGAGAAGTTTAGAGGGAAATTTATGTATTTTCTCCAGAAACAAATAACATTTCAGAAATGGTACCATGTATATGACCAGAATACAAGAAGCTAGATCGTTTACCTGCTTCTCGTGTTGATGCTTTTTGTAGAGAGTGTTAACCAATTCTTTCTTTTCTTCCAACTCCTTTGATACCTGCTTATTTGCAGCATCGAATTTGGAACATTTATCAGCCAGCTCTGCTCGATGCCTTGATAAAGCACCAACTTTATCAGCAAGTACCCGGATGCATTCACGAAATTCAGCTGCGCCATCCTCCTCTTTTTCATTAGTTGAACTAAAAACAAACCATTTTTTCATCAGCCGGTGTTAGCGAAAAGAACGCATAATTTACAATCATAACAGTTGATTTTCTTTTCACTCCACCAGCAAACCAACAGACTAACTGTTGATTTTACCGAAAAAATGATAATCATTGTCCTAATACTAAATCTTTTATCAATCCAAGAAAGAAATGAACTTGAAGAAACTAATATGTCATAATATCAGCAATTGATCCCTAGTTATATTTAGTTCTCTCTTTTTAAGGGCGACGATAATTGTTGAATTTATTCACATTCTAGCTCCACTTGCAACTTGTACTCTAGAAAAGCAAACATGAAGAACAGACCTTGAGATGATAACTCCAATTGCTAAAGCTGCAAGGAGTGTATGATGTCCGTTAATTAAACAAGTTCATGGATTAATCACTTTATCATTGTGAAGAAACTGTGGCAAGATTCTTGAATAAGAAAAAAGAGATGATACCCTGTTACCCCTGAACTATACCCAAAACGGCAGACACACCCCAACTTAAAGGGGGGTTCTGTTACCCCTGAACTAATTAAAAGTGTAATTTTGACACCCTTAGTGCCTACGTGGCACAACACACTGAAGTGTACACGTAGGCACACGTGTGTACCTCGTAAGCACTAGGGGTGTCAAAATTACACTTTTATTTAGTTCAGGGGTCAATAGGACCCTTTTTAAGTTGAGGTGTGTCACAGTCGTTTTGGATATAGTTCAGGGGGGTAATAGGGTATTTTCTCAAGAAAAAATAATAAGTACTCAAGGTGTTAAGACGTCTAAATTTAAGTACTCAAGGTGTTGACGACTAAATAAGTATTCAAGGTGTTCATGACGGCCAAATCTAAGTATTCAAGGTGTTAAGACGTCTAAATCTGAATGATTAAGATGTCGTCTCTAGATCTGAACACGGAATGATTAAGACGATTCGCTTTTCAACATCTGAATGTGCAAAATTAATTTATTTATAAGCATAATAAATACACATTTAAATAGAAAACAATTAAATATTAGAAAAAATATAAATTAATACGATAAAATCATTATTTGATAAGAATAAAACATTTATGTCCGTCGTGATAGTGGAGATCTAAGTTGCTTGGACTAGGCTGCGGGTGTCCAATACGGGTGCAGATCTAGAGGTCAAATCCTTCATGATCTCACTTTTAAGATTCGGGAATATGGATCCATGTATGAATATGAGTGAGGAGATTCAGCTAAAAATAATTCAAATATCTAGAAATAGAAGTATAAAACCTAAAATATGCCAACGAGGGCATGGTTGAGTGGTTGGGAAATGGGTTTCCCATGTAGGAGAACAGGAATCGAATCCAGCCTTCGTTTGTTACTTAGCCACGTCATCGCAAGGGTTTGCCTAATGTAGTTTACATCTCTTATGTGGTTTGCGAGTTATTGCAAAGTGAGCAGTGACCAGGTCAGCACAAAGTGCTCACCCGAAGGGCAGAGGCTGTTGCAGAGGTATGAGATATTATATGGGAAACTTGAGGAGAAAATACTGATAAAGAGGAGAATCCTGAAAGGAGATTAAAGGAAAAGGCGAAACATAGAAATTTCTATATACGAGGTATTCCATTTTTTTCAATTTCACATTAGCTTTTACTTCGATTACAAAAATCATTATATATGTCCGGACTTGCCCTATCGATTTTGGTCAAAGTACCAAAAATCGATTGACCTGACCAGATAGGGTACGAATCCCACATCCATACCCATGTTGTGTCGACATGGGCGGCACTGAAAGTGAAGAGCCCGAATAACTTAGGTGGAGATGGTTCGCAATGGGGGAATGGTTAGTGTTAATGGCTAGTAATGATGGTAGTGATAGTTGTGACGATGAAGGTGCTTGATGTTGCCATGACTAACGAGGTGGTGGCGATTGAAAGTAGCGGTGGTGGTGATTGCGATGGTGAAGTTGATTGATATTGGTAGTTTGTGGTGTTTGATCGTAGTGGCTAAAGAACCTGTGGTAATTGACGATGTGTTGATGGTACCTGAAGATGCTTTGAGGTAGTTGGCGGTGGTGCTAGTTGTGACGGTGGAGGTAATTGTAATATAGATTAGCCGCAACAGTGGTAGTGGTTGATAGCGATAGTGGAGGCGGTGGACATAATTATAATGATGGAGGTAGTAGAGACTGACAATAGTGGTTACACAGCGTGAAAGAGGCACTCTCTGGTTGAAAATTTAGAAGGAAGTGTACTCGAAGAGCATAGGATGTTACCTCATTAACACTCAAGATAATGTAGATAGAAAGAAATAGGAGAGCTTTCGAAAGGTTAGAGAATGACGATATACATTTGAGGAACAACCCTCTCATTCCTAGTTCCTCTTTTATGCATTCATAAGGTTTTAGTGTGTATAGAAGATTGGATGTCGTTTCTAGAAAATCATTGTGTTGTAGATTCTTTACTTTTTGGTGTATTATAAGGGATTTTTCTCATTACTAATAAAATTATTACCTTACCAAAAAAGATATTTGCAACAGAATACTTCAGTCTTTGCATGACAAATTATAATATAACAAAGTTGATAGGGTTAATATAATTAGTGTGCAGCACATACTTCGTAAAGGAAAGGCGAGAGAACGTTGGAAAAATTACGAGTTTTCGATGATCTAACGCATTTGTCCCAGAACTCAAATTTATGAACATTGACAATTAGAAAGTATTATACAACTAAGTTTTTGTCATGCATCGCAAAATGAAGCGTCAAGTAGGGTGAACATATTATGCCAATAGCTTACTTGGCTAAAGATTGAGATAATCCACGCAAGGACTCTGCCAAACCAGCCACACCACCTGACAAGACACTTGCCCTCAATCTTTCAAAGAGGCTGCGCATTTTGACTGCAGAAGCACGCAATGCGCTATACTCCGAGGCCCTTCTATCAGCTGCACATAGATGGGTTTGAGCTTCCTCTCTTGCTTCATGAAGGCAATTCTCTAGATGAGCGCAATTCATCTGCAAATCAATTATGGAAAAGGAAAAAAACGTTACAGAAATTAGCATATCATGAGATAACAATTGCAGCGACACAACTGATCATACCACTAATCAAACAGGCCTAATAGCTAATAAATTACTCTACTTGTAGGAACCTTCACCATGCATGAAACACACCAGACAATCCTATTTCCTATCAAATTACTCTACTTGTAAGAGTCTTCACCATGCATGAAAATTCCATGGATTCCACCTTCTAAGATATGGTGCTCAGAATCTTCAAAAATGCCAATGGCTAAGTGTCGGATTCTCCAAAGGTAGTGTGTTTTTGGAGAATCCGACACGGGCGTGGCATCGAAAGTGAAGAGTCAATGCAACTTAGCTTTTAAGTCCTTTTCCAACTCTACAGTATGGTAAGATAGAGCTAATTCACTCATGCCCCAAAATAATTCTAATTTCTTTGTTTAACTCTCATATTCTGTCCACTAATCCTCTTTCAGTAATTTAGAAAATTATGTAAATAGAAGCGACAAGAAGACCCACGACAAAGAGGCATAAACACATTTTCTGCTTTTATTCTACGAAAGAATTACGTGGCTTATAACTTTCAATATCGTGCACTACTAGGTGCTATGCATATTTACAAAGCTGCTACTAGGTGATATGCATATTTACAAAGCTGCAATACTTACAACTCTTTGCATTTCCATACACTATTGGTAAAACGCAACGGAAAACTAAGCTGCAATTCTTACAACTCCTTTACATTTCCATACACTAATGGTAAAATGCAGCGGAAAACTCAATGTAGGAGGAAGAGAGCCACACTACATCCAAAGAACTATGTCCACACTAAGGAGACTTTTCTTTGGAAATGCCAAATCACAGGTCAATGGGTAAACAAAGAAGAAATCGGTCGCATTCTCACTGAGCATTACTGTACCTTCAATGTTTTTTTCGAACTGGATATGATGAATAACAAGGTTGTTTTTCGAAACTTTCGGAGCCAATTTGATTTCAGCTGATTAGGAATGATCTAGATTATTTATTGGGGATGAAATAGAAATCATCGGGATTTTATAGCTTTACAATTTGTTTGATGTAGACACTAATTTGATTTGTACACATCACTAGGTAATTCACCAACAATCAATTTAAAGCTCGCTTTATTTGCTGTACAAGAAAACATAATTCCAGCATAAAACTCTTCAGTATAGAGAACTCTGCATTAACAACAATACATTTTTTCCTGGTAAGGTACTTATCCAAAATTTAGCCTTCGAGCAAAATTCTGTGTGACTAACACATGCAGAATCTTTGTATTATTTATACCATATAAACTATCAACATGTATTAGCAATGCTCGGATTAAGCTAATTCTTGACTTGCAGATCGCAATCCCTGCATAACAATCCATGTATTATGATTCATCACATAACAACCAATCATTATTTTCCACGGTATAATAATCTATGTATTAAAACTCCAAAGTAAATATTCCCTGAAGCAAATAACCACTTACAATTCATATAAGCACATATATTACGTCTTTTTTTAAGCAAAAGTAGGGAAAATCTCCGAGGCAAGTGGCGTACAGTTTGGAACTCGATGGACAATGATCTCAACCCCTCCACCCTTCTCCACTTAAATGTCATGCTTTGTCTATGACATCGTTCAAACTAGTGAGGTACACCTAACCGACATATCACATGTTGCTTTTACCATTAGACCAAAGCGTGGGGGCATAGCACATAAAATACTTGACATTCCCATAATGTGTACAATTTTATAGTAAAAATACTTTTAGTCCATCATGAACCATGATAGGGTTTGAAGCTTGAATAAAACAATTACACCCCTAGCCTGATGATATACCTTTCGGGTTTAAGAGATTCACATTAGTTTTCTTGGCAATGGCCTCATCAATTGCAATCCACATCTTCAAGACCCCATGTAATCTTGAATTTGACCAAAAATGCATATATTCACTTGAAACTTAGGACTAGCACACAGGACTATAGTCACATCCATCAAATTTAGATTAACCAACTTACCAAATTACCAAATTAACAAATTCTACTAATTACAGAAATATATCTTATTTTTGAGAAAGGTAACTATGTATTTATCAGAACCAAAGTGGTACTGGCTATAAGGGTAGTTACAAAAGAAAAAGTGTATCGAAAGAGCTACTACTATTTTCAAAACATCTACTGTTCCTTCATTTCCATATACATATCTTATTCTAGTGAAGCTTCTGCTGCTACCACATTAGAATTACTATTCAAGAGAAGTCCATTTCGAAGATATTCCATGTGCATTGTTACCAAGACAAAGAAAGAGATTGCATGAACATACTCCATGGCTATCAGAAGCAAACGGAGAGCAACATTCAAGCACTTTATTGAGCCAAACCCATAAATCACAAGGACATCCATTTAGCATCGATGCATAAATGTTTCTGGAGCACCAGTTTAGCTAGATAACTTAATTCCTTAGCACTAATTTTGGAAATAGATCCATAAATTTATCCATAACCACAAGGTCTCATGCTTAAATCTCAACGAAGGCAACATTAGGTGATTCTTCCTATCTCTCGAAGCTTTTGTGGATAGAGTTACCAATACCTATGCTGGTGGGAGGTACCAGGAAATCTGTTCTTGCACAAGAAGACACCACTAGTTACTTTGATCCTCCTACCAACGTCTCTAGAGGAAGTTATGACCCAAAAAGTTACAAATTATATGGAAGACAAGCTATGCAAGCTATAACTCTGTATGAGCAACATGATTATGGAAATTCTCTGGAGATCATGATAATTCCAGTTACCAGAAATTTAAATGTTCAGGAAACTAAAGAATACCTGAGATTCATCAAGAAGCTTCCCTCTGACCTCCAACTCCCTCACCAGCTTGGATATCTCCTCAGTCAAGGATTTCACCTTGCTTTCGCTTTCATCCAGTAGCTTCGATTTATCAGCCAGGGCACCTTGCAACTCCAGGAGAAGATCCTCTTTAGCTTTAGCAGCCAAACCTTGTTCAGCAGTTACTTCAGAAGGCATGTCCATGGAACTTGTCGCAAGTGTCATATCTCTACCAGCCAATGCAGCATCTTTCTTGTCCTTCACGGGGAGGTTTTCATGCTCTTCATCACGATGTGGATCTAGCATAGATGAATCCAACTGAGGGTTTACCATAGCAGATGAATCAGTCATATTGTCATCTAAGCCTTCCTGTTCCTTGATCTGTTTAAAGCCAGGTTTGATAATTGATGAACTAGAGGCACAAGAAATCTCATCCATGACTTCAGCAGGCATACAAGGCATGTGAGCTTCGCCAACACCTGAAACATCTGACTTGCTGCCATCATTCTTCACAGCTGAATCAGTTAAGTTAGATACACCCTCATCAGCAGAATGTGTGTGCCCTTGCGAGTAATGATCAGACAATTTCTGTTCCAACTCCTGAATCCGTTTTTCATAAGATTCACATTGAATTTGCTTCGCCTTAAGCATAGAATGAAGGTGTTTTTCATATTCTTCTTTCTCATGTAGAGCCTCAGAGGTTTTCTCTCGTGCTTCTTTTAGTAAACTATCAATTTTACTGTCATCGAGTGATTCATAATCAAATTCAGGAAAGATAGAACATATAAAGGCTATTTTAGAAGCAAGCTCAGCCCTCAATTTTGCATTTTCCACTTCCATTTTGCTAGTTCCAGCAATATCCAGAACCTCTGAGCCCGGAAACAATTCCTCACAATCAATTTTCTCATTGAAGTCATTTATCTCAGTTTCCGCTAAATGAGAACCATCAGTAGACATGGAAAGTGGACTCTTTAAGGTCCCATGTTTTTCACTCCTGGAAGAGAGTCCCAATAGATACTCAGGAGCATAGTGATCTATGTCTGGGATATCAACGTCGAGCAATTTAGTGTCAAAAGGAGTTATATTGACATCACAGTGGTTAGGGGTATCATACAGTCCCATAGAAGCCAAAATATCCCGGGGAATGTATGTACTATTTATCCTCAGAAACTCCTCTCTCCTACGAACTTCCGCCTCCCTCCTGGTTGCAAGCCGTTCAGCTAATTGTCCAGCCATTCCCATATACAGTTTCATTGCAGCTTTTCTTCTTACCACTTCAGCAAGGCATGCCCTGTATGCAGGACCGATTCCTCGGATCACTTTTAAGTGCTCGAATAAATCACTTTGACGCCTCAAAGCTTCCTGGAAAACAGCAAATTTGCATCGTATATCTTTGATGGTGTAGTGGATATATGCTACCTTTTGCATGTAATTATGAACAAGAATATTCATTTCATTCTTTTTATCCTTGCAGAACTCAACCAGTTTGGAGATTTCACCATCACAAGCCTGCATCTTGGGAAGATAACTTTTCTCATGGCATTCATACATAGGTCCCAACGCTGAAACAGCATCATGTGGACGGAGTGCAGCGGCTAACTGATTGGTCAAACAGTCATCCACAAGATTTTTGACCATATTAACGTCCTTGCTGCATATAGAGTAACAGAGATATCAATCATTAAAAGGCAGATATACAGCACTTTAAAAGTGGATTCTGAAGTCATTCCTATCCATGTAAAAAGACAATGAAGATATCCAGGTAAAGTGACGATGTACTTAAAGCAAATAATTCAGTAAAAAATCCTATAATCTTTAAGACTTCACCGTTAAAAATGACAAAATATTTTGTAAATATCCGGAACACCTTCTTACATGTTCCAAATTGCTGGATATAGACAACCCAGAAAGAAAAACAGAACCACAGATGTATTTTAACAAATTGTTCAAGGAGTTGTCATATATCAACTACCTTCACATCTCAAACCTGTGGACCGTGACTCGCTGAGAAAAAATTCCTTTGGTAAAACTAATGATCAGACTAATATTTCAGCTTAAATAAGGAAAATGGTTCAATGTACTAAAAATCTGAGACCTCGTTCATAGAAAGGTCAAAGTTGGAACTCAAACAAGAAAAATAACTACGAATGAGAGTGCTCAAGAACTTTCAAATCAGATTTTCACCCCTTTTCTTCACATGCGACTTCAGCTTTAGCTCATTTGAGCTATCAGCATAAGCAGTATGACATCATCAAGTAACTAGCATAGACAGATACTACTTGTATAAACCCCTATAAAGCACAGGAATGGAGGTCCTTACTACTTGGAACAGAATGTTATGACTAAATTCCTTTCTCGCCTACTAGACAGGTAAATTAATAAGTTTTATGGATACACATGCTAAGGGTGAGGTAGGGAACAAACCTCAAAGCCTGCATTATGCTTTTCTGCTCACTGACATACTTCTGATGGTCTCTGATAGCTAGTTCCACTTCCTTTATAAGATGTGAACCTTTGGTAGAAAACAAATGCTTAGCATTGTGCTCTAGCTCTCCAAACTCGAGCTTAAATTCGGACACTTTATTCTCGAACTGCCTGTGGGAACCATGACAATCGCCTGCCAACTTCCGAAGGTTCTCCTCTTTCACGAAATCCAGCAAACACTTGCGGTTCACAGTCTGCAAAGCAGGATGAAGTTTGCAAGCCTTCAACTTATCTATATCCCTTCCAAAATTATTAAGCAAGTTAGAATGGCTACGATATTGCTGGGAGTAACACCTTAAAAAGTCATTGTAATTTTGATGTATCATCCCATAGAAGTGATCAAGATTGCCCCTAGCAATCCCTAACGCCCGCTCTTGCACTTTTTGCTCTCTCAAAAGCCTCTCACAAGTATCAATTCTCATTTGGGAACGGCTGTAAATGACATGACCACGTTGGAAGTGGAACCTGAATTGCCTCTCGTACGAAGGCAAGGCTTTTAGCGCAGGGTCTATCGCATCATCCAAAGCGTGGGGATCATGAGAGGGCGATGATAAAACAGGATCAGGAATATCGATTATATCAACTTGCTCGGGTAATGGAGGTGGCGCATTGCTTCTCATTCTAGCTTTATTAAACAAGATAACTTCTCGATCATCCGATGGGAGCTTGTAACTAGAAAGTGGACAATGCAATTCAAGTTTCACATCTAAGCACAAAAGAAGCTGATCACCAACAGGAATCCCAGAAACAGACTCTAGATATTGCTGAACAGCATCAACAAGAGTATATTCATCGCAATTCAGTTCATACGATTGCCCATTCTCAGCAATAAGAACCAAAAGCTTCCCTACTTGTGCAACACCAGATGAAGAATTCGAACTCATTTTATCCCTTAAAAGCTCAACCAAACAACCTTCAAAGTTCCCAAATCACAACTTCAACACCCAAATCCTCAAGAATTCACCCAGCAAATCTTACAAACAGATGTCAAAATGCCATAAAAACTCAACCAAACAACCCTCAAAAGCTCCCAAAACCACAACTTCAACACCCAAATCCTCAAGAATTCACACAGCAAATCCAATCGAAGCAACCCAAAAGGGATCTCTGTCTCCCCAACACAACCCAATCTACTAAAACCCCTTCCGGATACCCCCAAAACAAAAACACCCCACTAAATAGTTCACCAACAAGACCCCAAAGTCTCAATCTTTTCCACCAAAAAACATAATTTTCAGCAGACCCACAAAGCAATCCTTCACTGGAACTCCAAAATTTCAACCTTTTCCTCCAAGAAACACAAATTTCAGCACACCCACAAAGCACCTCCTCAACAAGACCCCAAAGTTACAATCTTTTCCACCAAAAATCACAATTTTCAGCAGACCTAAAACCCAATTCAGCGAAAAAAAAAAAACTCCAAAGTTCCAATCTTTTACCCCCAAAAACAAAAATTTTCAGCAGACCCAAAACCCAATTCAGCAATTAAACTCCAAAGTTTCAATCTTTACCCCTTTAAAAAAAAAAATTCAGCCGATTTTCAGCAAACCCACAAAGCAATTCAGCAATAAAACTCCAAGATTTCAACACCCCACTTAACAATTCTTCACAAACATCAAGATTTCACACTCCCTATCAGCAAAAATCACATTAAAATCCCAACTTTCCAAACCCCACACACCAAAAACTCCAAATTCACAAAAACCCCAAAAAGAAAAATCTTAAACAAACAAAAAAAAAACAAAGAAAAGCCCCCCACTGTACAAAATACCAAAATCAAGATTTAAGAAAAAACTAAACTATATAACAAGTTCAACATAAAGGGGTTATCTAGGTTGCTTGGTTCTATCTTTTCTTGTTCTTCTAGGTAAGTACTTTTAATGTTTTGCTCAATTAATTTTTTTTTTTCCTACAACAAATTGAAACAAAAAAATAATTAAAAAATGTGGGTAATTTTTTTAATGATGGAAAATTAAGAATCTTTCAAAAAAAGAAGAAGTGTTGGAAAGAAAGATGAAGCTGATGTGTTGTGTTGTTCTTCAAGAAAGATTTATATATATAGAAGAAAAAAAATGAAGAGTCCTTGTGAAGAATGAAGAGGTAAATTTCAGCTGTATTATAATTTATTTATATTTTTTTAAAAAATAAAAAGATGATGTTATTTTGTGTATACTCCCTCCGTTTCATTTCATTTGTAACTATTTAAATTGATATATTTATTAAGAAAATAATTAATAATATAATTAATTTATCATAATACTTTTATTAAATAATATTTATACTGTATTAAATTGGAGAAAAAACAATCAATACTAAGAATAAAAGGAAAAAGGAAAAAAAATTCATATATCAAAAATAATAAATAAAAGTAGAAATTAATTAGGAAATTATTGACCAGTAAAAAGCGAAAGAAGAATGAAGAGGTTCGAGCCGTGGGTATGAAAAAATTCTTGATAGAAAATGCTACTCTGAATAGGATCCTACCCGGCATAAATTTGAATTAGTCGTGCTTCAATTCAAGTACCGAAAAAAAAAAATGAAGAGGTTAATTTCAGCTGTATTTTAATTTATTTATATTTTATTTTTTAAAAAAAAGGAAAGATTATGTTATTTTGAATGTATACGAAGGAAAAAAAAAATGAAGAGTTCTCGTTAAGAATGAAGAGGTCAATTTCAGCTGTATTATAAATAATTTATTTATATATTTTTTAAAAAAAATGATGTTATTTTGTATGTATATAGAAGAAAAAAATAAGAGTCATTGTAAAGAATGATAATTTTGTTATATTTTTTTAAAAAAATAAAAGATGATGTTATTTTGTGTATATTCCCTCCGTTTCATTTTATTTGTCTCTTTTTAAATTGATATATTTATTAAGAAAATAATTAATAACATAACTAATTTATCATAATATTTTTATTAAATAATATTTATACTGTATCTTAAAATTAATTTGGAGAAAAAACAATCAATGCTAAGAATAAAATAGAAAAGAAAAAAATATTTTTTTATATATCAAAAATAATAAATAAAAGTAGAAATTTAATTAGGAAATTATTGAATAGTAAAAAGCGAAAGAAGAATGAAGAGGTTCGAGCCCTGGGTATGAAAAAAATTTTGATAAAAAGTGCTACTCCGAATAAGGTCCTACGCAGCATAAATCTGAATTAGTCGTGCTTCAATTGAAGTACCGAATAAAAAAAATGAAGAGGTAAATTTCAGTTGTATTTTAATTTATTTATATTTTATTAAAAAAAAGAAAGAAAGATTATGTTATTTTGTATGTATATGAAGGGAAAAAAGTGAAGAGTTCTTGTTAAGAATGAAGAGGTCAATTTCAGCTGTATTATAATTTATTTATATATTTAAAAAATAAATGATGTTATTTTGTATGTATATAGAAGAAAAAAAATGAAGAGTCATTGTAAAGAATGATAATTTTTTTATATTTAAAAAAAGAAAAAGAAAATGATGTTATTTTGTATGTATATAAGAAAGTAGGATATATGAGTAATTGTGTTGTATAGGTGGTATAAAATAGGAGTGATACAAGTAATACAGGTAATATTTTATTTATTTTTAAATAATAATATAAAAAAATTGACCTTCAATAATTGTGGAAGTTGAATTTACTTTTATACCCTTGTTGTTGTGGTTTTTATAGGTTTTGGACTTTGGGATATCCATCCTTATAAGGTTTTGTACCATGAAATATTCTTCATTTAATTTTGGAAAAAGAGTCAAATCTAAATCTTTATTTTAAGAAAATATATACTTTTGATCGTATTTTGGGGTCAAATTTATTGGTATTGTCATATTTTGGGTGCAAACTGACTAAGTATTTTATAGTCATATTTTATAGTCAAATTTATCCTCGATATCATAGTTTGAAGCCAAAGTAGAGAGGTAAATTTACTTTCGACATTAAAAATACTGAATTTTGAGTCGTGAATCTATCATGAACAAATTTTCTACCTTGCAAAGACACAAAGATAAGAATAGAATTTGCGAATATCCGATTCTTTCGAAATATTACCTGGAATCAATGGTGGATCCACCTTATATTCAGGGGTATCCGAACCCCCTTCAACGAAAAATTATGCTATTTTTATACTATTTTTACACGGTCAACAATATTTTTATGTATATATAATAGATGTTGAACCCCTTCGACTAGTCCGTATATGAAATATGATATTATCGTTATTAAAGATGGTATTTACTTTATTTCTTACTTAAACTTAATATTAACTTTTTTTTTATTTTTGATATACCTTTTTATTTTATCTAATAATTGGTGATTTTATTATTTTTCTTAGGATGTTTATCAAGTAAAATTAATCATTGGAGTTTTTATTTTTTCTGTTAAAAAATTCTATGATGTTTACACAATATTTGAAAAGACTTAAAGATCCCAAAAGATCTACAAAAATTGATGATAAGAAATAAAAGAAAAAGTTGATGAATTGACTTGAGATATTAGATGACTTGGTGATCAAGTTTTAATTACTTTTTTTCTTTGAAAATACCCTAAATTCTCTACAAATAATTTAATATTCCAAAATATACAGAATCAAATTTCTATATAATGGCATTATTTTATTGGGATGTTTCATGATTGCTATAAAAAAATTATTATTAGAATTATTTTGAGAGTTTTAATTCTTTTAAGTTGATGAATTTTAATTAATAATTTATATATATCGAACAAATTAATTTTTTAAAATAAATACAAAATTTAGACTAAAATTATTGAGTTAAATCGTTTTACGACTTCTTTTTTGACTTTTGTTTTGTTTTGTTTTGTTTTTTTTTCCAATGTATATACTTTTGATGTCCCATGGTGTTGGTGTGAAATTTCTTCACCATTTCCAAATAAAATCTAAGAAATGAGTAATAATAATGTACAATACTTGCACCAGGGACGGCTCAAGCATATTCGTGGCCTAAGGTAAAAATTAAACGGAGGTCTTAATTTTTTTAAAAAAAACTTTTTTTAATAAACTCTTTTTTTTTAAATTATATAATCGATTTTTTTAATTAATCTTTTTAAAGTAATAATATAATAATGCATTTAATCTTTCTTGAAATATAGTACTCTATATATGAACTTCTTCTAATAATTCTTTCCTTTTATATTAAAAAATATTTTTTTCTACAAATAACATGTAATTTTTTTAAAAAAATTATAGTAATATATTATCCGTCAAAAATGAGGCCCCTCAAATTTGGGGGCCTAAGGCGGTCGTCTATTTCTTCATGAGGTTGAGCCGCCCTTGACTTGCACAATGAGGTCATTTGGTTGAAAACAAGTTATCTCAAAATTAGTCATTCATCATCAAGGTGGGATAAAAATAGTTACAATTTCGAGATGAGTTATCTAATGTATTTTATCCAACGAAACATGGGATAAGTTCGTCCTAAAATTAACCCCGAAATTAGTTATTTCTTATCACTCGTACCAAACGAGCCCTACCAATAACAGACATTTGAGGCTTGTTTAAGTGATTGAACAACGCCATTATTAATTAACAGATTGAGAGTTCAAATCATGTTCAAGAGCAAGTAAAAACATTATTAATGAAACGACAACAACATACTCAGTGTATCTCCACAAAGTGGGGTCTGGGAGGGGTAACATATACGCAATCCGTATTACTATCTCAGATAAAATAGAGCAATTGTTTCTGATAAACTCCCGACTCGTGAAAAATAACAATATACTAAGCAGAGAACATGAAAACAAACAACAAAATATGATAACAAACATCCCCAAACATCACGAATAAGAAACTACAAGACACATTCACAACACTATGCCTACAGGTAAATCGATAAACAAAGCACTCGTACCTACTAGTAAGGACGTACTCTTACCCACTAACCCTCTATATTAATCCGTGTCCTCCACTCATATCCTCTTCACACTGTAACTACTCCATGTCATGCCTAATAACTTTCGTCCAATATTTCTTCATCTTCCGTCCAATATTTCTTCATCCTACATCTACTCCGTCTGAAACTATCCATAGCAAGCCTCTCACACCTTCATACCGGGGCATCTGTTCACCGCTTCATCACATGTCCAAACTATCTCAAGCTCCCTTCATGCATCTCGACTTCTACCGAAACCACACCCACCTTCTCTCGAATAATTTCATTTCTACCCTATCCTTCCTAGTAAGTCCGCACATCCATCTCAATATTTTCATCTCCTCGATGTTCAACTTTTGGATATGAAAGTTCTTAACTGGCCAACACTCCGCTTCATACAACATAACTAGTCGAACCGCCACTCTGTAGAACTTACTTTTAAGCTTATGAGGCACCTTCTTATCACACAAGACTCCCAAAGCGAACCTCCATTTCAACCACCCTGCAACGATACGATGCATAGCATCCTCATCAATCTCTCTATTCTCCTAAATCATAGACTCAAAATACTTAAAACTATCTCTCTTTCGAATGACCAGAGAATCCAACTTCACTATCACGTCAGTCTCATGCGTCAAATCACTGAACCTGGGTGTAATCAAAATATACACAAATGAGGTATGAGAAGGATAAAACGCGAGTTTTATCTTTCGCTTGTGAACTAAAGATGTTATTTTTGATAAATCTCCGAACACAACGAAAAAAGTATCCAAGAAAGACACCTTAAAAGAAACAATTAATTAACTTGAACTAATCAATGTTTTGGAATAAATATTTGTTTAATTTGTACTTGAAGTTTTGATATAGTTAACACGTATCTTCTTGGAATTTCAATGTCATTATTATAACGTGCACCCAATTATACATAATTAATTACTTAAAAACCAAATTAAACTTTTGTTAATTACATGTTTGAAACCTTTTGATTCACTACATCATCAACATGTGGTGACATATGATGACTGTTTTTCTAGTAGTTTAATTTGTCTATAATATTTTTTTAAAAAAAATATTTGATTATGTTGTAAGCATATTTGGAATTATTGGAGGATAAAAACTAGAATACACTTAAGAAAATATCTATCATAAAAAAAATAATTGTAAAAGTCGATAGGACAGAGTTATACGATATTTATGATGAAAAATAACAAATATTTCATAAAATTAATCGAGATATGTATAAATTGGTATAGATACTTTTTGTCATGTTATACTAAAACGTATGAAGAATAGTTTATAAATTTGTGTATACTATTTTCTTAAAAAATGTATTTGATATTCTATGCGGATCACTATTATTATTATAGGATAAAAAAGAAGAATATAATTAATTAAATATCTATCATAAAGAAATTAAATTTGGCTTGACAGAGTTATTCAATATTTGTATTAGTGGATGATAATTTAACTCTCGAGAAGTAAAATATGACAATTAATTTGAAACGAATAAGAAAGTATAAAAGTGGAATTAAGAAACACGAAAAAATTATTTTAATTAAGTTGATAATTTCAATGTTTCAATATATACTTAAAAAAAGGTTATTACTTTGTAATTTTACCCCTTTTAGTCCGTTTACAATTAATTAATCTAGTTTTATTTAAATAAATAAAAACCTACTGATACTGAATATATACGTCAAAGCAGACAATCTAATATTAAATGGTTAACAATTAAACAATACCGTGTACCTTGTTCGGATAGGTGGTTTTGGGTTCAAATTTATTATAATTGTTACTTATTTCACCACTTAATTACTCATGTGTTATGCTAAGTTTGTATAAGTACTTAATTTTTTAACACTTATAATATAGCTTTATAAATAGTTAAATATAATACACGTTTTAATTACTAAAAAGGGACAATACGTTAAGTGATATATTACATGTTCTTTTCTTTAAAATTGATTTACAATCATGAACATGTCCCATGCATTAAAATATTTAATTAAAATATTAAATCACTTTTCAAAAGTTTAATTAACATTATTAATTTCAGAGGTAGGTATCATTAAAGTAACTTATGTTAATTGTGCTTAATTAATATAACATATCACATGGTGAAAATTGCTAATTACACGTGGAAAAAAGTTAATTGATGTTACCCTTAATGTAATACTCTGTGCTCAATTTATTTGTTATGTTTTACTTTTCAAGTGTTAATTTAACTATTTTTTGAAATAAATTAGATTAGATCAATAATATCTTAAAATTAAATTATATACGTTCAAAAATGGTATGAAGGTATTACGAATTGCAATTTTTCTCACGTTAATATAATGACGACGACAAAATTAAAATGGTGATTAAGATCACTATAATTTGACTCTCGAAAAGTAAAACATGACAACTAATTTGAAACAAAGAAAATATAAAGGTTGAATTAAAGAACACAAGATATATATTTTTTTAAAATTAAGCTGGTAATTTTAATGCTTCAATATCTCGGTAAAGGCTATTTCTTATTCCGTTTTACCCCTTTTTTGTCCATTTACAATACCGTTTCAGCCAAATAAATAAAAACGTACTCGTACGGAATACATACGTCAAATCAAACAATCTAATATTAATAGTTGAGAATCAAACGATACCACGTACATTGCTCGGATAGGTGATGTTGTATTATGCATCATTGGCAGAATCGACTATCAATCCATTCGTTACAGACATTTCAATCTATTCGTGAAAAATGTTTCAATTCGTTCGTTACAAATGTTTCAATCTATTCGTCATAAACGTTCCAATTCGTTCGTTACAAATGTTTCAATCCATTCGTTACAAATGTTTCAATCAGTTCGCTACAAATGTTTTTTGTCGATACGATCGAACCAAGATTCGTGTCAATTGTGCAAGTAAAATAGTTTTACTACTTTGATTATTTTCTTTATAATTATTCGAGATTCACTGATTTGACTCAGTCAAAATCACATTGCGTAGGATTTAAAAAGACAACCCCCCAACAAATAGCAACAACATACTCAGTATAATCTCTCAAGACTTTTTACATCCCTAAGCTCAAAGCAAAATGTTTAATTAACGATATTTCATTCGCTCCACCACACCCTTTTCGTAAATTTTTACCACCTAATTGATATTTACACTGTTTACAATTTGTACAACAACAATAATATACTCGGTGTATTCTCACTTACTGAAATCTAAGACGGGTAAAATATACGCTGTTCATATCACTATCTCCGAAGAAGTAGAGAGTCTGTTCTTGATAGACCCTCAGCTCAGGACAAGAAGACAGTAAACCAAATCGTAATGAAATATAAAATAAAATAAAATAATAAAAATAAAATATCCACAAAATAGTACTATTTACAACTTGTAATATCAAAAAAAAAAAAGGAAAAAGAGTTATAAAGAAAAAATGAAGAATCTTTAAAAGTAACTATCATTGAGTAAAGATAAAATAAAATGGCTGCTAACTCACATGGGAATATCAAATATGGAAAATTGTTGAAGCCAAAAGCATTAAAAATGAGAAAGGGACATAAATCTCCTTTTATTTTATATTTTCGTTCGATGTTCGATATTTATTTTTTAAAAATTTAATTAGTTTATATTTTGTCTACGTTGTGTAAGATCTATTAAAAGAATAAGTACTTTTTATCACGATTTTTTGATTCTCAAGAGAGGAGGAATCCCATACGTCCTGCGATGAGCCTATTAAAGGTACAAAAACTTTTTTTACTTTTTCTTTTGAACTTCATTTGATATTTGATATTTGTTTTGAAATTCTAATTAATTTAAAATTTTCTTATGTAAATTTCAATAAAAAAGAAAAACGTTCCCTATCATAATCTTTTTTTTTGGCTCAAGAGTCGAACTATAAATGTCTAATAAAAGCAGGAATTCTATTTATCTTGTCATAACCCTTTTAATGAGACGAAAAAATTATTGATGTTTTTTTAGATTTATTTTTTATTGTCAAAACTCGAATTTGCGAATTCTTATTAAAAACGAAAGAATCCTATCCATTTCTCTGCGATCCTTTTACGTTGAAAGCCACTCTTTCTAGTATTTGTTTTTTGTTTCTAGTCGTTCGGTGTTTGAAATTCGCTTTCGAGCTTCAATTAACCAGGATTTCAAATTCATAAAATTTATTAAATAATAAAAACATGTTTTTATTTTTTAAAAATATATATTTACAAGACTCGAATTTAATATATCTAATTAAAAATTAAAATATTTTTACTCTTTTATTAAGATCATTTTCATATTTTGTCTCACACTAAAAAATCATCCAAACTAAAGAATCCTAGTGGATCCATATATGATGGATCTGGAATCTTAATTAAATTTTTATAAATTTTTTAACCTTATATTAAAGGAGACATAAAAGGATTAAAAAAATATATAATCTCAAATTTCCTTTAAATTAGAGTGAGTTGTAATATTATATAATTCTTGGTTTGCCAAATATTAGATTATCATTTACGCATCACAAAAATTGTGCTTTTATTATTTTTAATTGCTAACTAATATAAATAATAATTAATTTCTTCAATAGTGAATTGGAGTCCTATTTTGTTTCTATATTTATTGAAAAAAAATTTGGAATGGAATGTTTCAATTAAGAAACATTATGAATTCATTTTTGTATAAGTCATTAATTGGGTTAACAAGGGCAAGTTTAGTTTCATTTCTGTTGTTTAATCATTTGATATCTAATATCTACCAACCTGATTAATTTAGATTCATGTTATATATATAGAGAGAGAAATTCTTAATATAAATATAAGATCTAATATATCGATATTTTGTTAGTTTCATACCTCAACAATTTATCATTCCATTTACGTCCTTATATTATTACTCTTTTTTGTATTAAAACATACCTCGATTTAATTTTTTTGTATTAAAACATATCTCGATGTTGAGTTGGACTATATAGATGCGTCTGTTGTCGAGTGAAAATAATATCAAATCAACTCAACATCGAGATGTGTTTTGATGAAAAGGAAGCGATGTTTTAAAGGTAAAGAGAATAATGAATAGTTAATGTATGAAACTCGCATAATAATAATAATTTAGATACAATTTTTATTATTTACTCGTTATATGATTTATTATGCTACATATACTTTTCAACATTGGAAAGGTCATAGTACTTCATGCAATAAATTCTATTAAAATAATAACCATAAAATATTCTCACATGGTAAATTGTAGATTCATTAATTAAACTGAAAAATGGTAAAGAAATTTCATACAGATCATTTATGAGTCATCAGTAGTATACTTCTGACCATAAATGAATAAATAAAGTCTCCTTTTTTTAATAAATAAAAGTCTAGAATTAGGTGGCTAGGAAAAGATATTTAATTTGGACTTATCGATAAAGTTATTGTCAAGTAATTTGGATGTTACGAGTTTAAGTCGTAAAAATGATTTCTTGTAGGAATGCAAGGTAACACTGGGTACAATAAATAATAACGGACTCAGGATTTAGGGTTAGTGGGTGCCTGTTTTTTTTTTTCTTTTTTGGAAATTCCAAGAAAACTGGCAGCCATTAGCACAGCCTGCAAGTAACATCAGGAGTTTTTAATCGCACTAGACAAGCCCAGTGCAACAGGCTCGACTCAAAAGTCCTACTAGGAATCGATCCCAGATAGCTGTGGTGGATTTTCAACCTCCCGACCAGTGAGCCATACCACAAGGGTGCGCCTACGAAGAAATTGATTGAAGTTTTCTAAGAAAATAGTTATGAAATACATGCAGAACTTGCTCTCTAAGAAATCTCAAATTAATTTTCCACAACATATATTTTTATTAAAATAATATTTTTTTTCCAATGGTAGTAGTATCTAATTATATATATTGTTTATAAATGAATAAAAACTTTATCAAATTTCCAATAATTATGTTGATTCTACTTTGAGACATTGTAAGTTATAAAGAGCATCCTATTTCTAATTATTAAATTAAAAGTAAAGCATTTAGTATCCACATGAATTATGATTAAATTTGGTAAGACACACTCTAACTTTTTATAGGGGTCCTATCACATCTCCGAACTCAATTTTAGCGTATTTTTATCATCTTTTTGTGATTATGTGGCATCCAACATGACACCTTTGATGTGGGCTCCATTTTACGTAATAAAGGTGTCACGTCAGCACAAAAGAGTGACAAAAGTACGCTAAAATTAAGTTCAGGGGTAATAGGCCCCCTGTGAAATTGACGTGTGTCATAACAAATTTGATCAATTATCGAGGAGGTATTAGATGTTTATCTCTTTAATTAACTAACTTTTTGTAGAAAAAAAATATTTATTGCAAAAATAATTTATATTAAAATGTGTTTTGGAAGCGAACATATTTACTCGAGGAAGTCGCTAACTAGCAATGGTGTTGGCAATATGCATGTCAATGTTCTTTTAAAGCATTGACGCTTGTTAGACTCGAAAGACAAATGTTATTTTGCATAACAATATTTCAACAAGTGTTTAGACATCTGTCAACATGTTATGTTTATTAAACCACTTTCTGTTTATATCAGTTAATGGTTTTAATTATTCTTTTAGTAAATCTTTCGTTTAACGTGTTGATATTTATATTAATAATTTTGTCGATTTCTGTATCCAATGATTTTGATAGTGCAAATTTCAAATCGAGTCGAGGCAGATAAACTTTAAAAACTTCATAAATTTTCGATTATTCTCTCTAAATAGTAAAGTAATCAATTTTGTTTAGGCCCATTGGGCTCAATCACATAGTTGGGCCACCCATGCATATAGCCCAAGCAAAACCACAACTTTTGTATGGGCCTATACTAAATATAGATGTTTTAGTTTACTTCTTCATTTTTATAAATCAGGAAAGTTCATACTATCCTTATTATCAAATAGATGTATAAACTAGTAACAGTCAAATTTAGAGTTTGAAAACATCATTAATAAAATTATCTTAGTAAAATATACGTATAACTAATTTTTTTTTAAGGAGAGTGCCAATCCATAGAGGTCAAATAAAATAAAGGAAAAAGGATACTCTATAGCACTTTTTAAAATAAATATCACAAGTTTGAAAACTTTTCAAAAAGTGGCTAGTCGGTATACTATTTTCGCTTTATAGCCATTTCCTAATTTGGGTCATTTTAACCTACGTAGTCCATATACAATACTGATACAGTTTATATATACCGATACAATATTCAACTTGAGCAATTCGATCATTTTAAAAATATTTCAATATTTTTTTTGCTATAAAATTTTTAACTGATCAAATATTCAACTTTTTTTTTATTGTTTAGAAATAATAATTAAATTATATAAAAAGATATAATTGTTAAATAGAATATGTATCTATATAAGATATATGTATATAAATTATATAGTTCTAGCAAACATGTATATGTATAAAATATATATAAAAAATATAAAGAAAATATATGAAAATTATATAATTGTCGTATAAAATGTGTAAAAAATAATGTACAGTTATTGTATAAATTGTGTATCAAAACTGTATAATTTTCGTATAGAATATTTAGATGTATAAGATTTGTATAGGAACTGTATAGAAGGTGGGTAGAAACGATATAGAACAAGCCAGTAAATTGAAATGGCTAGAAAATGAAATTTAAATTCCATGGTCATTTTCATGGAAATAGTTTAATTTGAAGTGTCGCTTCTGTCCTTTCCCCTAAAATAAAACGTGGGTAGTAATTATTATTGTTTTCGTCCATTTTTACTTATCCATTATACTAAAAATAGATTTTCAACAATACTTGTCCAGTTTGGAAAATCAATGAATGATTTATCGATTCTATCTATTTTAACCTTAATTATTAATTTCAGTCACAACCCAATACATTTCTCAAAGCATCGAAATAATGATATTCAAAAGGTGACATGATAAATATACCTCTATTATTTACTGTTTTTTAATATGTATTTCGAGTCAATAGCAAACAACTATTGATGAAAACAAAGTTGACTATTTCTCAATAATTATGTGAATGATTTAAGGAAGAAACACAAATGTATTATTTATAATCCTAGGAAATGAGTTGACAAAATTGCAACTTGCAATTAGTAAAATTGTTGCTTCAATTCTTTTTGTTTGGCAACCAATAATATCCCAATAATATTCACATTAATAATTTTAGGATACATAATATAAATTCCGACAGTTTCGAGCTTAATTTCAAAAATTTTGATATTTTATATAATTATTGAAAATCCCAAATTTGAGTCTGTCGACATACACATTTAGCTTCTGATACATTCAACAAAGATACATTTTTTGTTGTAAAGATACATTATTAGCTCTTGATACATTTTTTTGATTTTGAGTCTGTCTAGATATATAATACATCCAACGAAGATACATTTTTTCCTTTGTAAAGATACATAATTAGCTCTCGATACATTTTTTCTCGATTCTTGATATGTCGAGTTACATAATTAGCTTTCGATACATCCATTGAAGATACATAATTAGTTGAGCTTTGTGTAACTACTTTATACGGGTGGAAATTTGTGTAAATATGATACATTAAGGTGTATGTTTATGTTATTTTTCCTTAATATTATCAACTATGGTTTACTTCGTACACGAAATATCTTATATTCAATAGCAAATAACGAGTGAGATCTACTTTAGCGATAGAGCATATTACATTCAGAGTCGTACATGAAATATGTTATGTTCAATGAAAAAAATAACGAGTTAGGTAAGCTTCAGAGATGGAGCGTATTACGGTAGAGTCGTACTCGTATACAAAAGATAATATTCAATTCAAATAACGAGTGAGGTCTGCTTTAATGACAGAACACGTTATATCTGAGTTATATGTTGATGTTATCACTCATATTCATTAAGATTTGTATGAATGAGACTTTCTAGGTGAATGAACTTCCAAATTTATTATTGTCAAAGTCAAAAACTCTAATTCATCACTAAACCTATTTTTTTTTTTTTTGATAACCACGCCGTTCGTGTCAGCTTGCATGTACCTCGACTAGTTCTGCATGTTATACCTGCTACTCCCTCGTTTCAACCTGTTTGCCTTACATTCCTTTTTAGTCCATTATAGAAAGAATGTTTCTTTCCGTTTTTAACAACTCTTTCATTTCAACTGTCCATGTGACATGTTTAAGCATGTATGCAAGGAGTGCCTCCACCAGCGCAGGTACCAGTTAACTCTGTACACCAATGTTTCAACTTCTATGTCTATAAATGACAAAGAGATTGTCCCTACTAGCTCAATCACAACAAGCAAATATGGAGAGCAAATCATTTCAACTTATCTTTCTCATATTGTTTGTTCAACTTTTCTATTTCACTTGCATAGAGTATCACTTTGTTTCCACTGCTGGTACCTCTAATGTGGGGACTTGCATTGAGAATGAGAAGAAAGCACTGCTAAAACTTAAAGAAAATCTCACAGATTCTTCAGGCAGGCTATCTTCTTGGACTGATCAAGAAGATTGCTGTCAAAGGCATGGTGTAACCTGTGACAACAAGACAGGAAGCGTCGTAACGCTTGACCTCAGAAACAATGGATTGGGAGGTGAGATTAGTCCATCTTTAGTTGAGTTGAAAGAGTTGAGATACTTAGACTTGAGTATATTCCTGAGCCGGGGGTCTATTGAAAGTAACCTCTCTACTTCTTCGGTGGTAGTGGTATGGACTACGTATATTTTACCCTCCCCATACCGCACTAGGTGGGAATATACTGAGTATGTTGTTGGAAACAGTCTCTCTACTTCTTCGAAGGTAGTGGTATGGACTGCGTACATTTTACCCTCCCCAGACTGCACTAGGTGGGAATACATTGAGTACGTTGTTGGAAACAGTCTCTCTACTTCTTCGAAGGTAGTGGTATGGACTGCGTACATTTTACCCTCCCCAGACCGCACTAGGTGGGAATACACTGAGTACGTTGTTGGAAACAGTTTCTCTACTTCTTCGAAGGTAGTGGTATGGACTGCGTACATTTTACCCTCCCCAGACCGCACTAGGTGGGAATACACTGAGTACGTTGTTGGAAACAGTTTCTCTACTTCTTCGAAGGTAGTGGTATGGACTGCGTACATTTTACCCTCCCCAGACCGCACTATGTGGGAACACTAACCCCCACACTTACAACCACAAATAAGCATTGAGATTCCCTCCGGTAAGGGATCCTTCAATCTTGCTCGATGCATATCCAGATGACTGGCACACTTATTGGATATGCATTGAGCAATATCAGAAACCAATTTTCAACAAACAACGAATTGGGTGTTGAGATTAGTCCATCCTTAGTTGAGTTGAAAGAGTTGAGATACTTGGACTTGAGTATGAACAGTTTTGGAGGAATCAAAGTACCTGAATTCATCGGTCGCCTTAAAGAGTTGAGGTATCTCTGTCTTTCTGGTGCATCTTTTTCTGGTTCAGTATCTTCTTTTCTTGGAAACCTATTGAATTTGCAAGTTCTTGATTTGAGTTTCTACTCCGAAAAGCCAGCTGAGAATGATCTCGAATGGCTAAGAGGACTTTCTTTTCTTGAACATTTGAGTTTCGGAGGTTTGGATCTTAGCAAAGTCGCTGATTCTTGGCTTCACACCGTCAACAGTCATAGTCCTTCTCTCCTCGAGTTGGATTTGCCTGAGTGTCAACTTTTAGACCTTCCGTCTTCTCTTTTGGTACTCGATCTTTCCAACAATACTTTCAACTCGAGTACTTTCCCTGAATGGATGTTCGAACTCAGTAACCTTTGTGCATCTTGACTTTAAAACTCCAACAATATCGTTAGTGAACTGCCTGATGAGTTTGCAAAGCTCACTTCCCTTGAATATTACCTTGACGTTCAACATCAGCTCGAATTGGACTCCTCCGTTCAAGCTGACGTTATTGACCATTCAGTCATGCAAATCAGGCCCCGAATTCCCACACTGGCTTAAGGATCAGGATGAGCTCACCAGTATAGTATTCAATACCGCGGGGATTTCAGATGTTTTACCAGATTGGTTTGTACAACAACTTGTCAGGGAATGTTCCCGACAAATTTAAGTTCGACTTTCTAGCCAACGTGGACTTAATCTCCAATCGCTTCAAGGGACCTCTCCCACTATGGTCTTCTAACATTACATCATTGTATCTGAGGGACAACTTGTTTTCAGGACCTATTCCTATGAACATTTGTGAAGCACAAACGTTGGCATTTGTACTTAGGTGCCCAGTAAATTTTGACCGAATCATGAACAAAGAAACGCTACTGGATAAATAATTATTTAATTCTCAAGACATTTCTAAATAGAGAAAAACTGACCCGCAAAAGATTTCTTATATTTTATTTTCAGATTTCTTACGCGTGATGGATTTAGTAAGCAAACATTTTCATTCACTTCTCTTTTTAGTTAATATTTGAGGAAAACACATAAATTAGTAAGAAGAAAATAACAACGTTGCACCGTGTAATCGCGTATGTACAGTTAAATTAATAAGAAGACCAACATTGCTCAGTGTAATCCCATAAGTTGAATATTACCGCTAGTAGAATAGGATTGACCCGCAATACAAAACCTCTAGACGTAAACTTTCGCTTAATACTAGAATCAAGAATTGAAACATAGCATCTGAGGTTGCATTAATCGAGGATACACGATAGAAGAAATTGTTCGATTTCCAAGCTTCACCTTCAAAAAGAGTAGATTTTTTTTTGCAATTCAAAAATTTTCTCGAGCGACAGGATCAAGGATGTAAGCGAACTTCACCCCCTACCTACCTTTTGAGTAGAAAGATTGTTAGACCTTCGGCTCAAAAGAAGTAACGAAAATAGGATTAAAGTGACAGATTAGTAAGAAGACAAGTGATAATATTTCAATTGAGCTTCTATTTTTCCTGTTGAGAGCAGCAAATATATTCTCAGGAGTACCAAATTTTTATGTACACAAGCATTTCTTTTTTTCTCCTGGCAACTCCAGATATCTATCTATCTATCTATCTATCTATCCTAGAATGTACTTACGTGTTTTTTTAAATCCGAGGATCGACATCTCCAAACTTCACTGCCTCTTTACTAAAGTCTTCTTAAGTCCTTTCACAATCTTCCAGAACCAAACCAAGTTCATCACAGTAAGTATCATTGGCACAACAGATAATAGGAAAATCGCAAATGAAGGCAGATGCTTAACCTGTTTCAATCCAAACGACGAACAAAGCACACAATTAATTCGTTTCCTTAAGCACATTTTTTTTTTTTTTTGACTTGCATCGGGTGTCCGAGACTCTTCGAGCCCCGACTAATCCGGGGGTGCACAGGCCCTCGGCAAGGAGCTTCCCGCAAGTGCACCACGGGTAATTCAGGGTTTCACCCAGTCCGATGGCCCTCAGAAATTGTTTGCACCCAGTGGATATCGAACTTGAGACCTTGAAAGAGAGCACCCCAAATCTCAAGCCAATTACCACCAGGCCAACCTTTAAGGGTTCATTTGTTTTTTTTTTTACAAACAAAGATAGATGGTTTGAGTGCTTTGCGCAATTAACTTTGATGACTAAGATCATTTCGAAAGAAATATAGCAAACTAGCAAATGAAATTTTTTTTGTTGCAGATTTTTGCGAATATACCTCTTCGTAGTGGATGTAGACGTGGTAAAACAAGTAAATGAATAACAAAATTCTGGCAACCTGCAATTAACCATCTATTATATAGCATTTCATCAAAGACAGAACAAAACTTGATAAAAGGTCTACTCAGTCGCGACATACCAGCCAAGCAAACACCATCATGAAACCATTTACGAGGTATGCTTTCGACTTTTTCATTCCAGCTACATCAAGATACCTATGCAGACATAAAGGATCGATCAAGAAAATGGAACGTGGGGAAAGATAACTCACAAAGAAGCAAGGCGGGGTTTGATATTTCTATAGGTACCGTACCATCTCAAGTTGATCCCGGGGGTAGTTGCCTCAGAAACTAAAACCATGAACACGTAAAGCTGCCCCTTACCGGTCAACATTGCATATGTCACTGCTACCATAGAGAGAAGGTGATGAACCAGCTGCGAGCATGAAGGGTATGTCAATCGCCAAAAGAAGCTTGACAAGAAAAATTGAAGGAAAACAAGATGCACTTACGTATTCTAGTCCACCTAAAGAAGGATAAAACCAAAGGATCATGGCAAGATCAGTGAGAAAATATCCCATAGAAACCTATGAAGAAGACATTAAAACCGATTACAAGAGAACACATAAATGACGATGAAAATAAATATAAGTTACAAATAATAAATTTTTACAAGATTCCAAAACATATAGCAACAAACATACAGCACTAGTTTGAAATTAACGTTCTCTGATGAATTACATTTTTGATACAATCTGCATCATTAGCTTTACACATCATCTAAATGTTCTATCTGAAGCTACTACGTTTCTTGCACAGGTTAGGTACACGGAGATCTAAACTGCCACAGAAGAATTGCTATGGCACCTGCTAATATCTTATTGGAAACTCACACTCATACGAATCCCACCGATAACCAGAATACAGTAGAAGATACAGAATCAGTTTGGTTATTTTTTAGTCGAACAAAGACATCATAGCAGCTACTGCTCTTCACTAATAAAAGATTACGACATGTACACTGGTCCTCAAAGCATGCATAATAACTTTCCACTTTTTGAAATTATGTGGTCAAGGATTGATGCTAATGGCTTTCGAGTTTTGTTAATTCTTCGACCAATTAACTTATCTTTTCTCTTTTCTTTGTACGTCAAATCACTGAAGGGAAAAACAAAGTAACCTGCTGATTAAACCATGAGTTCTGGATGATTCTGACGGTGATAATATACAAAGTAAGCTGGCGCAAAGTTATCAATGCGACAACCAAAAGAGGTACTTTGACCAGAAATTAGATAAAAACACTATGAAGAATTACTTTCACTGGCTTAAGTGTCTCAGCCTTTAAGAGAAAATTAATTAGATGCAGAGGATAAACAAGGGGAGAGGATGCAAGGATCCACAGTTGGACAGTTCATTTTACAATGAACAAAAGTCACGTTTTTAAAGGGCAGTCCGGTGCACTAAAGCTACCGCTATGCGCGGTGTCCGGGGAAGGGCCCCACCACAAGGGTGAATCGTACGCAGCCTTACCTTGCATTTTTGCCGGAGGCTGTTTCCAAGGCTTGAACCCGTGACTTCCTGGTCACAACAGTCAAGTTTTTCCTAGGTACGTAAATTTCTTCATCCTATCCTATTGAGGAGATGATCCCTGGCCATTGTTTCTGGTGTTAGAGAAGAAAGCCGAACATGCGATACATGGTGGGCACCTAGCAAAGGAGCATCATCCAAAGCAGAGAAAAAAGCAGCCAAATTACCTCTTTAAACCTTTGACAACCTACTTGTTAAGAAATCCATGCAAGCGCGAAAATTGAACCAAATATAACAACCTCCAGCGATGCATGTTCTAGAAAGAACGCTTACTGGAACTATTAGAAATTTCAGCAATGTAAGTAACAGAAGTATGGATGGATAACGTGAACTAAGA
The DNA here is from genome assembly GCA_030864225.1 of Capsicum baccatum var. pendulum. Taxonomy (NCBI): domain Eukaryota; kingdom Viridiplantae; phylum Streptophyta; class Magnoliopsida; order Solanales; family Solanaceae; genus Capsicum; species Capsicum baccatum. The sequence goes on from CM061556.1 coordinate 5,431,175, forward strand.
TCACAGCTCAATGAAGCTCAAGAAGGCCTAACAAACAAATGATATATATTAATGTAACCAAGTCGAACCCAACTTGAGATTATACATTCCTTGGAAACAGCCTCTGGTAGAAATGCAAGGTAAGGCTGCGTACGATACACCCTTGCGGTGGGGCCCTTCCCCGGACACCGCGCATAGCGGTAGCTTTAGTGCACCGGGCTGTTCTTTTTTTAAAATTAACAATCACTACTCACCATTTTTACAACACGATCCCTTATAGTCTATGCAACCAATAGCGACAGGTAAACAAGAACATGAGTGAATAATAAATGGCTTACCCCCAAGACAAAGGTTGATAATGTGGAACTCCGCATAATGACAGGGCCAGATAGCTGATTATCAGAGAAAAGATCGGACCAGAATGCCAAGTACAGTGACATGGTTGTAACGAGTATCGCATGAACGGTAGATACAAACCTACACCATAAGTGAACCTTATATTTACTTGACAATGACAAGGAATAGTAAAAATGAGGAGAAAAGGATGACTAATTACCGGTTATTCCATTCAACTTGTTGAGATTTTGAGAGCTTAGCATAACACTTAAAGTAAAGAGAGGTGAATATCTGGCTAAGATCGTAAACCTGAAACATCCAGATATTTAAGAAACAACTAGTAATACAAAACAAATAGCACACAAATCTTCAAGAGGATTGAGCACAGTAAACATAAAAAGGGCAGCCCGGTGCACTAAAGCTAGAGCTATGCGCGGTGTCCGGGGAAGGGCCCCACCACAGCGGTGTATCGTACGCAGCCTTACCTTGCATTTCTGCTAGAGGCTGTTTCCAAGGCTTGAACCCGTGACCTCCTGGTCACTTGGAAGCAACTTTACCAGTTACTCCAAGGCTCCCCTTCAAATCAAGCGCAGAAATGCAAAATACTACTCCATTAGAAGTTGAGATTCGAACAAAGCTATCATCTTGAAGTAGTCATTATAATAAGGAACCAAGGTATACCAATTTGCATGCGAAAATGCCACCAATAACAGATGAGTAGATAACGAAAGAATCTGAAAGCATGTAGTTTCGAAGAAGCAGCTCAGCGCGAGTTTGGTATCCGCTGATTTCCATCAGAGCTGTAGCAGAAGAAATAATAGAGCTTTTCCTTTCCCCCCTAAAAAGTTTGTACTCCGTGTAAACGTACTTTGACTTTTGTCCGTACTTTATTTCTCCTGAAAATAATGAAAGGAAAGATGAAACATTAACTACATCAATTTCATAAATATGCTAGCTATCAGCTTCAAGACACGCAGGTGGTCTCACATGACAATCACACCAACACAAACACCATAAGCAGTTTTAACTTATGTTTAGATACTTCTCTATCTTTGACTACAAACTCAAAAGATTGCATGAGTTTAAACCCCATGTAAACACTAGACCACATTTCAACTGTAAATATTCAGGGCTTTCAAATATATAGTAGAGATTTCGAGATCTATGGTAATAAACTTTGAGGAATCAGGTATATAAAAAAGAAATTACGTCTATCCAGTTGGTTTTAGAAAGATGCAATGAAAACAATTTGATCATAAATTTATTTTTGGAATAACTCGTTGAGATCCCTTTCCTTAATCCTTATACGAAGCATTTTCATGGAATCATGTACATCAGTTGATATTTCTACTTGATGCAGTAGTTCCGTATCAGACGCAGAAAGGAATCATTTTCTAGTGTTTGGTTACTTTGAACTGCTGCATTGTTTTCCTTATGAGTAACTCAACACTCACACAGTATCCGTTCCTTCAACCAGTATTTATATGAAATTGTCAACCTTTACTTCTCAAAAGATTTCATGACGATACTATCCCATGCTACACCTTGTAGGATTCTCATATGCCAACCTATTTTCTACCTAATCTAACTCTAGAAAATGGTCCAAAATTTTAGTTTTCAGTATAAGACATTCCACGGAAAACATCTCCCTTCACACTAAATGGCACCCCTTATGGGAAAAAATAACGGTAGAAAGAAAGCATAAGGAAAAATGCAGTAAGAGGATGCATAGAAAGATAGTGTAAAGTGGAGAAAAGCCTAGAACTCAATCTAAATAAGCAACAGTACAGAAGAAAAGATGCCAACACCTAAGAGTCCATTTCTCTTCGAGTTTTCCCATTTTCCTTTAGTTTCTTTGCTTCATATTATTTCAACGAGGTTCCAGTTGAGTTTTTTTAATCAAGACAACAAAAACAACAACAACATACCCAGTGTATTCCCACAAAGTGGGGTCTGGGGAGCGTAAAGTGTACGTAGGCTGCATTTGTTTATTTTAAGATTCAGACGTCTGAATCTGAATGTACATCTGAATGATTAAGATGTTGTCTCTAGATATGAAAACTGAATGATTAAGACTGTTTGTTTAATGTGTACAATTTTTTTATTTATATATATAATAAAATAAAAAATACAATTTAAATAAAAAATTAATTATATATTAAAAATATGTAATTTAATGCAATAAAATTATTATTAAATTGAGAAAAAATATTTATGTTTGTTAGTGATAGTAGAGATGGTTTATAATGGTGGTTGAGGTGACAATCATTGATGTTAGTGATTAATAATGTTAGTGGTAATAGTTGTGATAGTTGATATTGTAATGACTGTTATGATGGTGGTGGTGGTTGTGATGTGACGTTGCTTGATGTTAGTAGTTTGAGGTGTTGATTGTGTTGGCTGAAACATGAATGCATGATGGTTGATGATCTGTTGGTGCTAGTTGGTAGTTGGAAAAGTTGTTTGTTGTGATGGTGGAGATGATTGTTAGTGGAGATAAATTGTAGCGATGGTAGTGGTTGAAGTGGTGGTAGATGTGGCGTTACTAGTGACAATGGTGATGACGGCCAAAGAATGTGTGAAGGTTGTGATGTATTAGTGGTAGTTAGTGGTGGTGCTAGTTGTGATAGATGAGTTAGTCGGTAGTAAGGATTGGCCGATAGTGGTTGATGATGGTGGTAGTGTTGATAACGGTGATGGCGGTGAATATAATTAGAATAATAGAGTTAGTAGGTGTGGTAACGGTTGACAATAGTTGTTGTCGATGGTGGTTGTGATGGTGGAGGTGGTTGGTGGTGGTTGACAATAATGGCGGGGGCAGAGGTGGTTAGTGGTGGTGACTGATGATTATGAATAGAGTAGTGAATATTATCCAACACCAGAATATCTCTTCAGACCTATTAAGACTTGGTTCTAGATCTGAATGATTAAGACCTATTAGGTAGGTCTAAGGTTTTAATAAAAAACAAATGCACTTAATGGTCTGAAGTCTGAACCATTCAGACCTCCATTAAGTGCAAACAAATGAGGCCGTATAGTCCATAACACTATCTCAGATATGTCCCTTTGACCGTTAGTAGTTTATAAGTTTTAGACGAGATAATTCACAAAATACATCATGGAACCACACCAAGGAAACATCTGAATTCCATTTGTTTTCAAGTTTCACAACTGGTGATCAACAAAAGGACATATTGCAAGATGCCCTTTGTAACAACTTAAGTTTCTGTTAAGGCAGTTCAAATAACACAACGACTCTTGTTTCCATTAATTTATTTCATAAGGACAACATGAAAATGCAATAAGTAGAATCTACCAACTATATGATGAATCAAACCAAATACATCAATTTACAATCCTAAGATCTTATTCGAGACCTTCCCAAAATGTATTAGGATCAATGGATAGTTAGACATTACAACAACAACAACAACAAACCCAGTGTATTCCCACAAAGTGTGGTCTGGGGAGGGTAAAATGTACGCAGTCCATACCGCTACCTCTGAAGAAGTAGAGAGGTTGTTTCTGATAGACCCCCGGCTCAGGATAGAGAATAGTACACAAGGTCGTAGTAAAACATGAAGCAGGATGGATGACATAACAGAAATAAGGAATAAGAAATAATAAAATAGATATCAGAGAAATACGAAATAAGAGAAATACGAGCAATTCGAAATAAGAAATAAGAAATAGGACACGCACCTTGTAGTAATATACACTCACAGACCAAAGACACCCACCATACAGAAAACAGAAACAATCATAAAATACAGAAGAAAACAGTACAGAAAAGAAATGATGCCATTTGACAATCACAACTATCTGCTCATCTTTCCCTGGCCATTATATTAAGGGGCAAATTAAAGCAGCCTCATCTGCGGCAGAAATTTTGCAGCCTGTAGCCAGTGGCTCTTTTAATCATGCAACTCATAGGCATTAAAACAATATAGTCTAGCGCGATAAAATTCAGCAACAATCAAAATAATTTATTTTGTTCTACATATTTCAACAATCACGAACGGGTACCTAGAATAAGAGGTGGAGCTAACCTTTGCCGAGGGTGAAAAATTATGTTATATATGCATGGTTAAAATTATTTTTTATGTATATATATTTGATGATGAACCCTTCCGTTATTTTCACTTATGAACCCCTTAGTAAATATCCTGACTCTGTCACTGCCTAGAATTCAACAAGATCACACTGAATTATATTGTTCGAAGAGGAAACCAAAAAGCAGAGTAAAATTCGACCTATTTCACATTTGTTCTAATCTTTGGTACTCCCAAAATCAATCCACAAACAAATGCAGCAGAAAAAATGCACAGAGAAACAAAAGGAAAATTGATAAAAGAAAATCAGATACAACAGAAACCTTGCATACACAGTCTATCCAGTTGTACCCTTCGATTCTTCAGCAATACAGAAACAAAATTAATAACATTTATAAAAAAAAAAAAAGACTAGTTTTGACTTACCCGCCAAGAAAAGGAAGGGAATATATGAAAAGGAAAGCAATAAAGGTCGCCTTTATTATTAGGAATGGAAAGGCCTCTTTTATATATATATATATATATATGCTATTCTTGTTTGCTGGTTTATCTGTTTGGAAGATGAAAAGAGAAGAATGTGAGACTTGGACGACACGTCCCGTTCCCTCCTCCTCCTTTTCCCTATCTTAAATAAAATATAAATTTATTGGGATAATAAATACAAAAATAATTTAACTTTCATCGAATTTTTAGTTGAACATACTGAATTTTGCGAGGACCTATTATCCCTAGACTTTTTCATTCTTCATATTTTAATGACATATATCTGCTTACTTAAACATGTATAAATATAAGGTTAGCGCGTATATTACACGCGCCAATACCGAAACTGGGTATAGAGTTTTGGGAAAAATTAAATCCATTTTAAAAAATTTGGGCTAATAAAATTCCCCATAAAATTCAATATACTCAACTTAAAATCCGATAAAAATTCACATATTTTAGTGAGTACTATTCCAAATTTATTAAGAATCTACTTATCTTATTTCATACGTGGCATCAAATGATTCCTCATATATCTTGTTAGTACTAATCATTCTCACATTGCATTATTAGTACTAGCTTTTTCAACTTTTCATATATTTCCTCTTCACTATTTGCACCATCATAATACTATCCTTTACCCCTTTAGTTTTTAACTACTCACCATTTTATATTATCTTACTTTGTAAATAGTGGTGGAATCAAAATTTTTATTAAGGGTTCACAAGTAAATATACGAATTAATCGAAGGAGGTTCGGCATCTACTCTCTATATATAAAAAATAATTTTAACTATGTATATATAATATAATTTTCCGCTGAACCCCCTATTCGAAGGATAGCTCCGCCCATGCTTGTAAACTTAGGTATACTTCTAAACAAAATTAATTAGAAATATATTTTACTAGAATAATTTTATTAATGATGTGCTTTGAAGCTCTAGATTTTACTATAGTACTTATGTTGTTATTTAATATTAAAGATTAAAATAAATAAAAATATTTTTTTTTTTTAATTTTATAAATTAAATAACTAAATTGAGATAACTTTTTTTTAGTATGGATCGAATAATATAAAACGACAATAGTACTCCCTCCGTTTGATATTATCAGACACATAGTGACCAGACAACTCTTAATATTTTAATTAGAAATGTATATTATTAAATTGACACTTTTAATGATACTTTAAAACCTTAAAGTTGATTACTGTCATTTTATATTGTTATCTAATAGTAATGATATTATGAAAAAAAAAACAGTACTATAAAATTATCATAATTTGATAAAACAGACAAGTATAGAATACACAACTATTTTTAGTTTAGTAACAAATAAAATAAAATGAAGGGAGTATTTCTTTTTCTAAAATTCACAAATTCAAATCAATAATTTATTCCTTTTATCCAAGCTAGCAATCAAAAGCGGATTGACCAACATGACTCAACTCATTGTTGTCACGTTACTGAATTCTATACTTCAATTCATTCACTTCTTCATTGAAAAAGAACCTTCAAAATATTGCATAATACAGATTCCAATAATTATCCTTAACTGGTTTGTTTTTTAGTTCTTTTCTATAAATTCTCATATTAATAACTCATTCCTTCTGGCCAAGCTAGCAGTCTAAGCGGATTGGTCAATAGTGCACAACTCATTTTATCAGGCTATAAAATTCTACTCCCTTCGTCTCATTTTATGTGTATCATTTTCTTTTTAGTCCGTCCCTAAAAAGAATATTATCTTTCCTTATTTGACAATTATTTAAAGATACAATTTCACTTTTATCCTTATTGGTCCAACTTAATTAAAATAAAGACACTAACACATTTTTTGATAAAGGACAATTTGATAAACATTACCAAATCTTCACTTATTTTTTAAACTCCGTGTCCGGTCAAATAATGACACATAAAATAGGACGGAGGTATTATACATCTGACTCTAATGCTAGCATCAATACTAAGCTAGTGACTAGGTGGGGCAAAGCCACATAGTGGAGTATAATTAAACTCATGAATTAGCGATCAGATTTTGTAACATTTCTCTTAGAAAATAAGCCTTAAATATTTAAAGAAGCGATGACGTCTTCAGATTCATTCTTTTGGAAAGAAGCCGTCAGTAGTGAGATTGATTCAATCTCAAGCAACCATACGTGAGAGTTGGTTGATCTTCCTCCAGGAAATAAGACTTTAGGTTCTAAATGGATCTTCAAAAGGAAAATGAAAGCAGATGGTACTATTGACAAATACAATGCAGGACTTGTAGTAAAAGGCTTTAAACAGAAGAAAGACCTTGATTACTTTGATACATACTCGCCTGTAACGAGGATAACATCAATTCGGATGTTAATTGCCTTGGCGGCGGTATATGGTCTTGAAATCTGTCAAATGAATGTGAAAACAATATTCCTAAATGGAGAATTGGAGGAAGAAATTTACATGGAATAGTTTGAGGATTTTGTAGTTCCAAGTAAAGAAAAAAAGGTGTGTAAACTTGTTAAGTCGCTTTATGAACTAAAACAAGCACCTAAACAGTGGCATACGAAGTTTGACCAAACCATGTTGGCAAATGGGCTTAAGATAAACGAATGTGATAAATGTGTTTATATTAAAGACACTCCAAATCACAAGGTCATTGTTTGTTTGTATGTGAATAATATGTTGATCATTAGTAGAGACATTTCTGACATAAATGCTACGAAACGAATGCTTGAGAGCAAGTTTGATATGAAAGACCTTGGAGTTGTGGATGTGATCTTAAAATAAGAATCTATAGAACTCTACAACGGTTGGCATTATCACAGTTTCATTACATCAAAAAAATACTTGACAAATTCAAGTATTTGAAATTTGATATTGCCAAGACTCTATTGGATGTGAGCTTCGCATTTCAAAAGAATGAAGGTGAAAGTGACTCACAGTTGGAGTACGCAAGAGTGCTCGGATGTTTAATGTATATAATAAATTGTACACGATCAGACATAGCATGTGTTATTAGTAAGTTGAGTCGGTACACGAGTAATCTCAATAAAACTCATTGGATGGAAATGAACAGAGTTTTGGGGTATCTTAAATACACTCAAGACTACGCTTTGCATTATAATAAATAGCCTGCGGTACCTGAAAGATATAGTGATGTAAATTAAATCACCGGATCGAATGAAGTAAAATCCATGAGTGGGTATGTATTTACTATAGGGAGAGGAGAAATCTCTTTGAAATTATTTAAACAGACATGTATTGCTCGCTCTATAATGGAATCAGAATTTATTGCACTAGATAAAGTCTGTGAAGAAGCAGAATGGCTTCGGAATTTCTTGAAAGATATTCCTTATTGGTCCAAACCATTGACACTAGTTTGTATACACTGTGATAGTCAAGCGACAATAGATAGGGAGGGAGCATGATGTACAACGATAAATCTCGTCACGTAAGACTGAGACATAATACCATTAGAGAACTTCTCTCTAGTGGAATTATCACTGTTGACTATGGGAAGTCAAAGGATAATGTATCGGATCTACTTACAAAAGGCCTATTTAGAGAGGGAGTTGAGAGAACATTCAAGGAAATGGGTTTACGGTCTAGGACAAGTCAGCATGATGGTAACTCTACCTAGCAGAATGGAGATCCCAACAGATAGATTCAAAGATTTCAAACAAAGTTATGTCTGATAGATTTAACATTGTCAATATACCTAACCCATTCCTATGATGTAGACAATGGTTAGTAAATAAGGATAAGACTTATGGTGTGAAGTCTTTTAATGATTATCTAAATTTGACAGATTTGACCAAATAGTTTAATCTATAGGATTGAACATTTAGAAATCACCTATGTGAGGGTGAAGTGGAAATCGCTTCAAGGAGAATGTTAGTAAAGACCTATTCTCTAAGCTCTCATGAAACCGGGACGTGTTCATGGCTGAAACAAACTAAACCGTGAGAACCATAAACGGTAAAAGACTAGTTGTATGACTTGTGTTGTTTAGGTGTACATTAAAGCTTGACGGTTCAAAGATATCAAATCTATCAATTGACCGAGTGCATTCGATGCATGTTCACTACGGATAGTTCAAAGGAAAATCCACTTATCCAGATGCAACCAGTCTTTGCTTGATGATCACATACTTATCCGTAAAGTTTTATAAAGAATAGCCATTCCCTATTCATGTGGGGGATTGTTGGGTTCAAGTTGAAAGTGTGAACAAAAAATGGATGGAGTTAGTGGAGGAAAAGTGAAAACACACCTAAAAAGGAAAGTGTGCTAACAATAAGAAAGTCTACTAATTCTCCCACATTGGTGGGAGAATGAAACTTTCATGTATTCTTATTAAGATACACAACTCCACATGGATAGTGAGACAAGAATCAAGAGGTGCCTCGCGCCGTCATCATCGTGACTCGCTCGACTTTGTCTTTGTCATTGACTTTGGCTTTGAATTTGTCAAATGATCGATCGATGAAATTAATTTTTTGGACAAAATTTATTTGAAACTTGAAAAAAATTCAGTCCAAAAATCCAAGAAAAAATGCAACAATTTTTCTCCATTAACGCGTGTATGCAGAAACACTGAAAGGAGCTCGGAAGGGACACAACTCTTTGAGTAAAAGACACACTATTTCGAAAAAAAAGGATGACTGTTTGAATTGTTGTGACTGTTCGGAAAAGACACACTGTTTCGAATGAACATACATGACTATTCCAAAAATATACATCTTTTCGATGAACCATTGCCTCCTTTTCGAAGAGGCACTCCATGACTATATAAGCCTGCATTTTTCTGTTAGAATATGAGATCTTTTCTTGTTGGTATTTTGTTTAATAGTTTTTTTTTTAAATATTATGTTTAGTTTTTAAAAAAATAAATGGTAGTCCTTAATTTGAGAAGTGTGTCATGTAAAATAGTGTGTCTTGTAAAACTTATGAAATGTGTCTTGTAAGACTCATGCAGTTTGTAAGTGTAGTCTTTTGTAAGATGTTAACCATGTATGTATGAATGTATGAATGAATGAATGAAAGCTACTGCTGAAACTTTATCTTTTTTATTCTTTTTTAGCTCCAAATTCTAACAGTGGTATCAAGTGCCAATCTTCTTGAGGGATCTGTGAAGGCTTAAAGATAAGTTTTTTCAGTTCTACTAAGAAAAGAGAGTTGAACAGCAATAACAATGGCATCCAACAGCTTCTTAGGTGCAAGTCCTCCTATGTTTACAGGAGAAAATTATCGCATATGGGTGATAAAGATGAAGGCTTATCTCAAAGCTCTTAGTCTATGAAAACAGTTGTAAGTGAAAATGATCCCCCTCCACTTGGACCAAATCCAACTGTTGCTCAAATAAAGAATTATGAAGATGCAAAGTCCAAGAAACCAAAGGCACTCACTTGTCTTCATTCAGGACTTTCAGATGTGATTTTCACAAGAGTAATGACTTGTGAAACACCTAAACAAGTATAGGAGAAGCTAAAAAAGGAGTTCGATGGAAGTGACAGAGTAAAATCTGTCAAAATCTTAACTCTCAAAAGAGAATTTGGGATGTTAAGGATGAAAGAAGGAGATACCGTGAAGGAGTACTTTGCCAAACTTCTGGAAATTATAAACAAAATAAGATTATTTGGTGAAACTTTTCCAGATTCAAAGGTAGTGGAGAAGATGATGATAAGCTTACCAGCAAGGTTCGAGTCCAAGATTTCAGCAATAGAGGAATCTTGTGATTTGAAGACTTTATCCGTCGTAGAGCTGATTAGCAAGTTGCAAGCCCAAGAACAAAGAACAAGTATAAGAGATGGAGAAGTAGAAGAAATGGCATTTCAAGCAAAGCACAAAGGCAAGCAACCTGTGAAGGACAATAGGAGAATAGAAGGAGATAAAGTAGAAGAGAGAAAGCCATGGACGGAACCTTCATATAAAGGAAGGTTTCCACCCTGCCTCAACTGTAAAAGAACCAATCATCAAGAAAAGGATTGTTTGTTCAAAGAAAAGCCATCAATTCAATGCAGATTTTGCAGAAAAATGGGTCATATTGAGAAGAATTGCAGGGCCAAGCAGAATCAACCACAACAATGCCATGTTCAGCAGGCAAACTTCACTGAAGAGTCAGAAAAGGAAGAAAGCTTATTTATGGCTACTCATGAAAAAAAAACAAAACCAACCAATCCAAATAGTTCCTAGATAGTAGGTGCCCGAGTCACATGTCAAATAATGAGCTCATGTTTCACACACTTGACAAGTCAGTCAAAGATAAAGTTAGGATGGGAAATGGTGCAACACTAGAAGCACATGGAAAGGGTTCAGTTGCCTTTCAAACTAAACAAGGTACAAAGCTTATACATGATGTTTTATATGTTCCTTTTTTAGCATGTAACCTGTTGAGTGTTGGCCAAATGATGTCGAAAGGTTACTCCTTACTTTTTAAGGGAAAACATTGTTTGGTTTTTAATTCTAATAATACTTTGATTTTTAAAGTAGAAATATTGGTTAGGACCTTTCCAGTAGATGAAAATTTTGATAGTGCCAACTTTGCAAGGATGGACGATTCATGGTTATGGCACAGAAGATATGAGTATTTTAACTATGCCACCTTAAGGTCTATGTATGAGAAAGAAAATGCAAGTTATCTAAACTTGCATCCGCTGCCTAAAACACAATCATTTGACTCTGAAAAATTAGAAGAAGCTGAAGAATCATATGGTGAATCCTTACTTAATTCGCTAATTTTGAAAACAAAGCCCCTTTTGGAGATATATGAAAGATGCAATGTTGAAATGTTGGAACCCAATACCTATCAAGAAGCATCAAAACATGAAGTTTGGATTGAAGCCATGAAGGAGGAGATTGGTATGATTGAGAAGAATGACACTTGGAAGCTGGTTGACAAACCCAAAGCTAGATTACATAAGGCGTTGAAACAGACTCCTCAAGCCTGGTATAGTAAGTTTGATGATCATCTCATTCATTGTGGCTTCAACAGAAGTGAAAATAAAGCCACTTTATATGTGAAGAAGGCTATGATGGGCGCTAATCCTGGCGGTGCTCAGATGAAGTTGCCTATGATGGTTGGTAATGGAGGAGGAGCTCAAATGCCAAAACAGTAGCAAATGCAGTAGTTTAAGGAGTTACAAGATCTGAAGCTGCTCCTACAATTCAAGGACCTCAAACTTTCCCTCATGGGCAAAGATCAGAACCAAAAGGCTGTCAAGTTTGCTGCTTCGCCTGCGGATGATGATTTGACTGACATGAGGATGATGAAGATAATTTTTGATGAGGATGACGATGACGATAAATTTGATGAGGATGAGTTAGATGATGAAATGAATGATATCCTAATGAATAAGATGAAGGCTATGCTGGAGTATCCAAGAAAAATCTCAAGGAGGAGTGTTAGAATATGAGATCTTTTCTTGATGGTCTTTTGTTTAATAGTTTCTTTTAAATATTGTGTTTAGTTTTTTTAAAAATAAATGGTAGTCCTTAATTTGAGAAGTGTGTCATGTAAGATAGTGTGTCTTGTAAGACTAAAGTAGCTTATAAGTGTAGTCTTTTGTAAGATGTTGACCATGTATGTATGAATGTATGAATGAATAAATGAAAGCAACTGCTGAAACTTTATCTTTTCTCTTCTCTTTTAGCTCCAAATTCTAACATTTTTCATAGGTTTGGAATGAAAATTTCTGCACTTGAAAAACATTTCTCTTGCTTCTAAAAACTCCGTGTGATCATCTCCCATTGAGTGAGTTCGACGTTTGAGGTGCCACTACATTCTGGTTGTCAAGCCATTTTATCCTGGGAGGAAAATTCCGCAACCTCGGTACTTGAGGGGAATTATTTCCTTAAGGACACTTCGTGAATTCGGAGGACTTGACTTATTCTGTTTCATCTTATTTCTTAATAAAACAACGCACTTCTTTGATAGTTCATATTGAACTTGTGTTGAAGGTGTTGGAAAAACTTGAAAAGTGTTCTTGATATAATCTTGAACAAGGCCAGACCACAAGGGTATATTCTGTGCAACCTTACCTTGCATTTCTGCGCGAGGCTGTTTCCATGGCTTGCATTCAGTGGAACAATAACCCCCACAATTACAACCACAAATAAGCATTGAGAAGGAGGATAATCAAGGAATGGTATTCCCTCCGGTAAGGGATCCTCCGATCTTGCTCAATGCATATCCAGAATAATGCAACTCGTACTGAATATGCATTGAGCAATACCGGAGGATCCCTTACCGGAGGGGATCCCATAGCTTAATGAGATGATATAAAACCATACAATATCTAGGATTTGTTTTAAGTTTCAAAAGTTTTACTTGCACTCTAAAACTCCGTGTCCAATCAAATACCATCACATAAATTGATATGGAGAAAACATTTAGATATGAATTCTTAGTAATTTATCAGACAGAACTGATATATTTGGAAATAATGTAACTTAAACTTCTCTTTTTTACCTCAATGAGCTAGGTGATTTGAAGTCACACAAATATCTACAATTTGTTTTAGACCACAAATTCCATAATTCTTACTCTCATTCGTGAACTCCGTATCTAGTCAAACACCATCACATAAATTAGAACAGAAGAAACATTAGATATTAATTACTAGTAATTAATCAAGAAAATCTGATTATTTCTCCTTAATTATTGCCAATGATTTAAGAAGCACAAATGTATTATTTATAATTCCAGGAATCTTTGGTAAACTAGAAAATGAGTTGACAAAGGTGGCTGCATCAGAGTGCACGTACCTGGACTAATTCTACGGTTATACCTGCTACTTCGTCTGTTTCAATTTGTTTGTTTTACTTTCTATTTCAAACAGAATATCTCGTTCTTTTTTACATTTTAATACATTCTACATATCTTTAGTTTAAGACGACAAGAATCAAAGTAGTGTAATCTTCTTGGATTGATCAAGAAAATTGCTGTCAATGGCTTGGCGTACTAAGCTGTGACAACAAGACAGGAAACATCGTAAAGCTTGATCTCAGAAACCAATTTTCAACGAACAACGAATTGGGAGTTGAGATTAATCCATCTTTACTTGAGCTGAAAAAAGTTTAGATACTTAGACCAAGTGTAATCGCACAAGTAAGGTCTAGGGAGGGTGGTGTATATGCACACTTACCTAACCTTACCTTGTGAAGGTAGAGAAGCTGTTTCCGATAGATCCTCATCTCTGCTACGAGAATCATATCTATAAATACACAAAACTCCCATCAATTATTTTTTAGGGTTTAGATATTGTTATTTTTCTTGACCTAAAGTGTTGTATATTATTTTGTCTATTATAGCCCTGTGTAATGGCTTTCAATGTAGAAAGAACTAATCCCTCTACTGTTTTACCTGTTTCATCCAATGAACAAAATGATTGTAATTATTTTTTCAATAAGCATCCTGTAATAGGAACTATTTTAGTGGTTTTCCTTATTATTGGGTTTATATCTATAATTTTGTTTATTAATTTGCCTGAAGATAAATCTTTGCCCAAATTTACTATTGAAGCAATCACATCTTCTAATATTAGTTTTTTACCATGGCCTAATTCATCTCTAGCAGCTCAAAACTTGACTATCGATTTCGTGGTTGAAAATCGTGCCCTTGATGATGAAGTTAAATATAAAAACATGGAGGATTCGATTTCTGACAAGAGAAATATTATCTGGTTGAACACGTTAGGCCTTTATCGTCAACATAAAGGAGAGCGTTCGTCGATACGAGTGACTTTTGATGATTTTTCAGCCAAGGTAATGGATGACTACGTTGCTTATAGAATAAGTAAAGAAAATAGGACAAGTGGATTTGTGATTTTTACGGTGGAGTTAAAAGGGAAATTATGAATCTCAAGGTATGAGAGTTTCTTGTGGGGATGCGAGGCTCAAGTTTTCATCAATTAAACAAGAGATAAGATTACTACAAAAATGTTCCACTCGAGTGTTTTGATTGTTATTTAAATTTTAGATTGCGAAAAATTTCTTTTAATGTTATTATTTTTTTGTATTTGTCTTATCTTACGACTTTTGTTATTTCTCGTTATTTTAGTGTGCTTCAGTTATTACTTTAGTTGATTATGGTTGTTGCTACTCTTTGGTATGTTATGTTATTATTTAACTATGATTAAGTAAAAGTTTTAGATAAGAATGTGTAACCTATTATTCTCCATGTCCTTTTTACTTTAATATTGTTCTATTAGCTACTCAGATGTTTGTTATTCGAATCGAGTTTATCTCGGAAATAACCTCTCAGACCTTCTTAAAGTAGCGATAAGGCTCGTTGTTGTTGTTGTTACATCATTACCCTTTTAGGGGCTAATGTTTAGTACTTATTTCATGAGTTAGAAAGTTGCTCACCCAAATGCAACAACAATACACCAAGTGTAATCGTACAAGTGGGGTTTGGGGAGGGTGGTGTATATGCGGTTGTTTCCAATAGACCCTCATTTTCGCTATGAGAGAATGTAGTATTGACCACATTGAAATAGACTATGTTATAGTATTTTAATACATGTCATCAATGATTTGAGTATGTTCCTGAACCGGGGGCCTATCGGAAACAGTCTCTTCACTTCATTGGGGGTAAGGTATGGACTGTGTACATTTTACCCTCTCCAAACCGCACTAGGTGAGAATACACTGAGTATGTTGTTGTTTTTGTTGTTGATTTGAGTATGTTCTTGAGCTGGGGGTCTATCAAAAACAACCTCTCTACTTCTTCGGAGGTAGTGATATGGACTGCGTACATTTTACCCTCCTTAGACTGCACTATGTGGGAATACACTAAGTATGTTGTTGTTGTTGTTGATTTGAGTATGTTCTTGAGCAGGGGGTCTATCGAAAACAGCCTCTTTACTTCTTCGGAGGTAGTGGTGTGGATTGCGTACATTTTACCCTCCCTAGACCGCACTAGGTGAGAATACACTGAGTATATGTTGTTGTTGTTGATTTGAGTATGTTCCTGAGCCGGGGTTCAATCGAAAATAGCCTATATACTTCTTCGGAGGTAGTGGTATGGATTGCGTACATTTTACCCTCCCCAGACCGCACTAGGTGAGAATAAACTGAGTATGTTGTTGTTGTTGTTGTTGATTTGAGTATGTTCTTGAGCCGGAGGTCTATCGAAAACAACCTCTCTACTTCTTCGGAGGTAGTGGTGTGGACTGCGTGCATTTTACCCTCCCTAGGCCGCACTATGTGGGAATATATTGAGTAAGCCAACTGAGAATGATCTTGAATGGCTAAGAGGACTTTCTTTTCTTGAACATTTCAGATCTTAGCAATCATATTCCTTCTCAGCACCCTTCAATACTACCACCTCGGAAATCATGTTACTCATCCCCGCAAGTCATAAACAAGTAAAATTAACAAAATCATAACTCGGAGGATCGTTAGATCATTCATCACGAAAAGATCTGAAAAGGTCATTTTCTTCGAGATCATTTCCTTCAGCTAAGCCAAGCAGGGGACAGCTGCGGCTTCATTTTCATCTCTTTTTCGTTTCTCCCCCTTGGCTTGGCCTCCATCTTCATTGCTTCTGTCAAAACGTCTAAAACATCCTTCATCGTTGGCCTTTCTTCTAAACAAGAATATTGTGTGTACGTATATATAGCTCAAAATAATACTCTTCTTACACATGCGTATTAAATCTTGAACATCCTTAGCTAAATAGAGCCGCGTGTTCTTCCTCAATGAGCTTTTTTAAAACTAAAACAAATTAATAATGGTGTTCTTCAATTTATTCCAACAACAAATCCAAATCATTTCATTTGGCAGGCCGGTGCACTGAAGCTCCCGTTACGCGTGAGGTCCGAGAAAAAGCTGGACCACAAGGGTCTTATATATTCTACGCAACCTTACCTTGCATTTCTGCACGAGACTGTTCCCACGGCTTGCATGCATTCAGTGGAACAATAACCCCCACACTTACAATTACAAATAAGCATTGAGAAGGAGGATAATGATCAAGGAATGGAATTCGCTCCGGTAAGGGATCCTCCAATCTCGCTCAATGCATATCCAGATGAATGGCACGTTTACTGGATATGCATTGAGCAATACCGGAAGATCCCTTACCGGAGGCCGGGATCAGATCCCATCCCTTAATGAGAAGATCTAAAGCCTTAAAATATCTATCATTTGGTAATAATGTAACTTTTTTTTAATTTTAATTGCCACATAAGAAAAATAATAATACTATGAAATGAACTTTCTGAGAAATTCAAATTTATGTAGGAAACGAACTTTCTGAGAAATTCAAATTTAAGTAGGAAACGAACTTTCTGAGAAACGAATCCCAAAGGTTTATGTTAAATAAATTTATCTATAAATACATAAAACTCCATCAATTGTTTTTAGGGTTTTGATATTGTTATTTTTCTTGACCTAAGTGTTTTATATTATTTTGTGTATTAGCCCTAAGTTATGGCTTTGGAGGAAGAAAGAACCAATCCCTCTATTGTTATTGATGTTTCATCCAATGAACAAAATGATAATAACTTTTTTAAAAACCATCCTTTACTAGGAATTATTTTATTGGTTTTCGGCCCTATTAGTTTGTTTCTATCTATTATTTTGTTTATTGGTTTGTCTCCAGAAGAATCTTCGCCCAAATTTACTATTGAAGCAATCACATCTTCTAATATTAGTTTTTCACCATGGCCTTATTCATCCCTACATGCTCAGAACTTGACTATCGATTTCGTGGTCGAAAATCGTGCCTTTGAGGATGAAGTTGAATATAACAACATGGAGGCTTCGATTTCGTACAAGGGAAAGATTGTCTGGTTGAATACGTTAGGTCTTTATCGTCAGAAGAAAGGTGAGCGTTCGTCGATACAGGTGACTTTTGGTGATTTTTCGGTCAAGATAATGGATGACAATGATACTTATGCTCTCACTAACGAAAATAGGACAAGTGGATTTGTGGTTTTTACGGTGGAGGTAAAAGGTGGTTATGAATCTGTATGTATGAAATTTAATTGTGGGAAGGTGAGGGTCAAGTTTTCACAAGTTAAACAAGAAATTAGATTGCTACAAAAATGTTCCAATGGTAAAAAATGTCCCCTTTATTACTAATCTGGCTCCACCTCTGAGGATCGTAGATCTAGAAACCGCACCATACATCCTTATTGTTGATTTCATCGTTACGTAAGATGAAAAGTTTCTTTTTATGTAACGACAGATTTGGTGTTACTGACTCATTGTGCTTCAGTTATTACTTTAGTTGTTATTCTATATTATGTTTTTCTTATTATTTTCTATGTTCTTTTTACTTTTGTATTGTTCTGTTAGCTACTTTGATGTTTGTTGCTTGAGCCGAGAGTCTTTTTGAAACAGCCCTTCACCTTCACAAAGTAGGGGTCATTCAGGTCTGTGTATACTCCTTACCCCTAACAATCTTTCTCATGTCATATAAATCCAACATAACTTTGATCGCATTGTTATCTTATATAATTTTTTTTTTCATTTTTTCTTGTAGGTTTATACTTTAAATTGTTATTTTATGACATTAAGCAATGTCGACGTAAAACAATAGAATCTATATGGACATTGTATTTGGATGGTCGTCACACATTGTTTCATTAATGTATTGTATTATATTATTTTAATAAATATTGTGTTTGAATAAATTATCCCGTTTTTTATCATTGCACAATGTCACACATCAACTATTCCAAGGATACTTTTAATAATTTATCCTTTTAATATATTTCTATATGCACTCTATTTGTGTAGTATAACCTCAATTAACAGTGGGATAACTTCTTGGAACTTTACAATATTTGTATTTTCAAAAAAATATATATATATAAAGAGCAAGGGCAACATGGAAATTTTTCAATAAATTGTATATTGATTTTGTTAAAAAAAAAAAAAAAACATATTTTTGTGGAAGTCCCTCAAAGAATCCTACCTTAAATAGGATTAGAATTGAATTGAATTTATCCTATTTTAGGGGTTTGTTATTTTTCTTGACCAAAGTGTCCTATAATTTTGTTAGATTGGATCGATACATATCGACGGCTCTATCTATATCCCTTGATAGTTGATATTACATGTTACTTGTAATTTAATTAACTTAAAAGTTTCAACTTTTATCATATATTATTTTAGGGTTTTGTTATTTTTCTTGACCTAAGTGTCTTATATGGCTTCCAAAGAAGAAAGAGCATCCTATGAACAAGACCATGATTATCAATGTTGTGGTTGTCCAAACAATTATTTTTGTCATCTCATATTTGATAAGTATCCTAAAATAGGAGTTACTATATTATTTCTCCCTAATGGATGACTACGTTGCTAATAGAATAAGTAAAGAAAATAGGAAAAATGGATTTGTGGTTTTTAGAGTGAAGTTGAAGGAGGTAAAGGATAGTAGATATGAATCTCATCATATGGAAGTTTTTTGTAGGGATGTGAAGCTCAAATTTTCATCAGTTAAACAAGAGACAAGATTGCTACAAACATGTTTCACCGTACGGTTTTGATTGTTACTTAAATTTTATTGTATTGTATCGTTCTTATTGTTGAATCTTTCCTTGTGCAAGGGCGAAAAATTCCTTTTATGCAACGACTGAAGTCGTGTTAGTTGGCTATTGTTGTTGCTCCTTTGGTATGCTATGTTTATTAGTCGAGCCGAGGGTCTTTCCGAAACGGCCCTTGTTTCACCTTCCTTGCTTTTTATTTTGAGATTAGCACCCAGTACTCCCGAACTATGGCCAAAAGTGCTACGACACACTCCAACTTTACAGGGGGCTTATTATCCCGTGAACTCAATTTTAACATATTTTTGTCGCCCTCTTGTACTGACATGACACCTTTATTACATAAGCTGGGACCCACGTCAAAGGTGTCAGGTCAGCTAAAAAGGTTGACAAAAGATGTCACGTCAGCTAAAAAGGTTGACAAAAAATATGCTAACAAGACTCCCGTGAAGTTGGAGTGTGTCGTAGCAAATTTAGTCATAGTTCAGGAGGGTACTAGATGCCTTGCTCTTCTATTTTTGTCTTACATTTCACCATAGCACAATAATCCTCTCAAAGAAGAGGTCAGAGCCTTAACGTAACTGGTAAAATTGTTGTTATGTGACCATGAGGTCACGAGAAACAACCTATCTGACCCCGTGCATAGCAGAAGTTTAGTGCACCGAACAGGAATCCACCACTACTTTTCACTCTCACCATGCAGAATTCTAAGAGTCACCGAACTAGGCATAGATGTTCCTGCTAAGAATGACTTGACGAGAGTGAGAGCTTGCTTCGGTCTATCCAGAGCAACTTCGGATAGTAAAAGGGTAGCTCGGTGCACTAAGCTCCCACTATGTGTAGGGTCGAGGGAAGGGCCCGATCAAAAGGATTTATTATATTGTACGCATGCAGCCTCACATTACATTTCTGTAAGGGATTGTTTCTAAGGCTTGAACCCGTGACCAGCAACTTTACCGGTTACTCCAAGTGGATAGTCCTTCGACAAAATACTTGAGATGACTTAAATACCTTTGACAAGCACTTCAGACAAGACTCTGGTAACATTTTCATCATAGACAGCAGCAAGCCTTGTGTCTCAACAGATGCCACACAACTTTGCCAATTTTGGATTCGTTTTTACTTTATGTAACAACACAAACCCATACGAATGTTGTATTTATTAAAACAATACAGTACGTTACATCAAAAACCTTTGGTATCGATCGCATTCATGAGTAAAGTCCTGTAGAGATTGTTCCACAAAGTCATAGTTTTATCTTTATGTGACCATTTTTATGTCATTTTTGACACAAACACATATTTAAAATAGGGGAAAACACAGAAACGACACTTTAAATTAAACTACTTCTATGAAAATGAGCATGAAATTTAAATTTCACTTTCTAGCCATTTCAATTTACTGGCTTGTTCTATACCGTTTCTACACACACATAAATATTCTATACGAAAATTATACAGTTTTGATAAACAATTTATACAATAACTGTACATTTTTTTTACAGGTTTTATACAACAATTATATAATTTTCATACACTTTCTGTATACTTTATATATATATATATATATATATATATATATATATATATATATTTTATATATATACATATTTGATAGAACTATAAAATTTTTATACATATATATTATATAGATATTCTGTTTAACAATTATATCATTTTTTTATAATTTAATTATTATTTTTAAACAATAAAAAAATAGCAGAATATTTGATCAATTAAAAAATTTATAAAAAAAAAATATTGAAATATTTTTAAAGGGGCCGAATTTCCCAAGTTGAATATTGTATCAGTATTGTGTAATATAGACTATATCAGTATTGTCTATGGACTGTATATGGACTACGTAGGCCAAAATGATCCAAATTAGGAAATGACTATAAAGCGAAAATAGTATATCCGACTTGCCATTTTTTGGAAAGTTTTCAAATTTCGGCTATTTGTTTTAAAAAGTGCTATAGAATGTCATTTTTCCTTTAAAATAAGCCATTTTTAAAATTAATTGACCAAAGTAATACTTATGTTTTTCTAAAACTTTACAAAACTAGTATAAACGTTGTTGACAACAATGTATTAGGCTTTAAAAAAATTAACAACCAAACCGGCGTTCAATCGTTACTGACAGTAGCTTTTTTAGCTTAAAACATTACCGATAATAATGAGACTCTGCAACTCTACCACACTCTAATGTTCATCATCTCCATGCCCTTATCCTCTTTCTTGTCTTTTCATGGTTTCCATCTTCATCATCCTTGTTTTTTTTTTTAAAATCTCTATCTTTTTATCTTTATGTGACCATTTTTTTATTTTTATTTTTAATTGTTATTTTTGATATTTTCATCATTTTTGGTAATATTTATATCAAAATAAGTCATTTTTAAAATTAGTTCACCAAAGTAATATTCTCTCCATCCCATTTTATGTGTCATAATTTGATCGGACATGAAGTTTAAGAAATAAGAAAAGACTTGATGATTTTTATCTAATTGTCCTTTATTAAGTAATGTACTATATATTGTTATATTTAATTAAACGAGAACTTATAAGTTAGACCAATAGAGATAAAAGTAGAATTGCGTCTTTAAATAGTTACCAAATAAGGAAAGGTGATATTCTTTTTGGGACATATCAAAATGAAAATAGCGACACATAAAATGGAACGGAGGGAGTATGTTTTTGAAAACTTAAAAAAAATAAATTAGTATAAACATTGTTGACAGTGACGTATTACGTTTTAAAAAGTTAACAAAGCAAAATGAACAGTAGCTTTTAGAGACTATCCTCTACAATAGTACCTACGTGGAATTCATCTGATTAAAGTCAAACTCTCAACCATTCCGCTATTCTTGTCCTAAAGCAAGGGAATCATTTAGTTTAATTCTTCTTTTCTTTTCACGAAAAAAAATGATAATTTAAATGTGTTTTTAAAAATCCAAACACGATTAATTAACCCACTAGATCCACCTTCCCCTATGCTCAAGATTCGAAGAAGGATCCACCACAAAAGTATACTATACGCTGCCTAACTTTACATTTCTGTCAGAAGCTGCTTCTAAGGTTTGAACCCATTAAGTTGTTGCTTAGTTATAAAAATATGTATAGCACAACCAAATCATGCATAAAAAAAATGGGTAAGTACTATAATAACAAAAATACATTTATTTTGGAATGAGTGAGTACTACAATAACAATAACGTATTTAGCAGAATGTCAGAAAATAAAATCTCGAAAGAGCACTAAAGTATATGCACACCTTATAACTATCTTAGAGATAGAGAGATTATTTTTGATAGACTTTTAATTTAACAAAAAATCTGTCCAAAAAAAAGTAAAAGACAATAAAAGTACAATAAAAAGCATACTTTGCAACAACACAATAAAATAATACGATAATTGAAATGCAAGAGACAACAAAAACCAACAAAAATCGAATGACAAGAAACATGTTGGGAGCCACCTTAGGCGAAGGGGTGTCTCAATGCACATCCTTTTTCAATTATGCGTGCACGTTTAATTTTGCACAATTTTAATATAAATGAGAAGAAAATTTACATTCTTCGTCAAAATTTCAAGCTCCGCCACTGAATAAAAAATTACAATAAAATAAAATAAAATAATATAGGACTACTACTACTTCTAAGCAAACAATTGCACCATAAATATTTCCTTCATACATAGGATAGGGTAGGTTGCAACAATTATTGCAATACTAGTTATTTTTTTTTGTCTGTTAGATAGTCAATTATTAAAATAATTTAAATTTTTAATTATTGTAATTTATAATAGTTTTTCTTCTATTTTAATTTAAGTGACGCTGATATAATAATTGTGGCACTAATATAGTTTCGAGAGTCAACCAAATTTTTTATGTTGACATATCATTTTGTGTCTATTTTACCTTTTTAAGAAATATTTTTTTTTTTTAATGCTTAGATGACTATAATAATTAACTAGGGGCGATACAATAAAATTACGATTGAAGCAACGAAACAGACATGACTTAAATGACTTATAATAATTAATAAGAAGTGATATAACAAAATTACCATAAAACATAAAATTTTTTAAGTGAGCCTCATATAAGACCTCAACTTAATTTAAAATATCAAGAGTTAAGTTATCATTTTATGTCCATTTTATTTTTTGTTATATATTGTTAGTTTTTTAATACGTAAATGTCTTATAATAATTAATTAGGACTGATATAGTAGAATTGTGGTTGAAGCAGCTGAAGCAGATATGTCATAAATGACTATTTTATTTTTTTATTAAATATGTTTAATGTTCTAATACGTAATTAACTTATAGTAATAATTAATTAGGAGTGATATAGTAAATTACGGTTGAAGCAGGCATGTCAAAAATGTCTATTTTACTTTTTTAATTAAATATTATTAATTTTCTAATATCTAATGACTTATAATAATTAATTAGGGGTGATATAGTAAGGCACGATTGAAGCAGGCAACACAAGCAGGCATGTCGACCTAATCACAATACTTTTTCTTCTATTTCAATTTAGGTGACACTGATTAACTGATATAGTTTCGAGAGTCAGCCAAATATTTTATATCTTTTAATTTTTTTTAAATTGTTAATTATTGTGATTTATAAAATTATTTTACATATTTGTTTGAAATATATAACAGATTAAACTAAATATTTATGGCATTGATAGCAATTTTTTTTTTAAATAATCTAATAATTTTTAGGTATTGTGATTTATAATTCTTGTATTAAAACTTAAGTGATATTGATAAAATTTTAATAGTCGGTCAAATATTTTATATATTTAAAAAATTTAAATTATTAATTATTGTGATTTATAATTTATAATACTTTTTACATATTTTAAAAATATATAATAGATTAAAAAAATAAAATAAATAAATTAAATAAAGGAAAAATGACCAATAAAGAAGTGCCAACGCACGCAGCAAGCATGTCTGCTTTGCCTACTGCATTGTGCTTTGCCACTACTGCATTGGGCCCTTTGCCCTTTATTATTAGGTAGAATAAAAGCAACATACTTTTTTAACCATCATAACAAACAAAAACATGAAGCATATGCTCAACACTGACAAGTGACAACACTAACCTTCTTGTTAAAGTATACTATGAATAATTATGAGAAAATGGTCAAAAAACCCTCAAATTATATATTTATATTTTGCGGGGTCCTATGACCCTCCTAAACTATTTTAAAGTGAAATTATTATCCCCAGAACTATTTTAAAGTGGAATTATTATTCCAAAAAACTGACAATCAGTCATTTAGAATGTGATGTGATGCACGTGCTGCCACATCATTGCCACATCATTTTTTCTTTTTTTTTTAATCAAAAAAAATTAATTATTTAACTTTATTATTTCCTTTTTTTCCCCTCATTTTCCATTTTTCTCCGTTTTTTTCTTCAACCAATTAAATCTTCTTGTGTTAAAAATAGAATTCTTGGGGGAAAAAATGGCAGGATTAATGAAGTTCTTGAATAGCGGGTTAATGAAGTTCTTGAATGACGGATTAATGAAGTTCTTAAATGACGGATTAATGAAGTTCTTCAACCCAATTTCATCTCTTTTTGCTCAAGATCACCATTAATGACGAATTCTTTCCCATTGTGGAAATTCAAAGCTTTGAGCTCGCCATTAATGACTGATCTTGAGCAAAAATAGAGAAAATTGGAGAAATGGGTTGAAAATTATATGTGGATTATGTTGAAAATTATATATGGCATTATGAAAATTCAAAGCTTTGAGCTCGCCATTAATGGCGATCTTGAGGAAAAAGAGAGAAAATCGAAGTTCCCCATAAATCTTATTGTTTCCTTAGTTCAAGTGTTTCTTGGTTTCGGTTTTGAAGCAAAAAGAATTTCTTGATTTCGGAGAAATTCATTAATGAGGAAGATGAGGAACTCTGTGTTCTTGAATTTTTGTTTTGAAAAAGAGAAGAAGAAGACATGATGTGGCAATTAGAATTCATTAAGAAAAAATAATAATTAAAATATTTATTATATTATTAAAAATAATGACATGACAATCAGAAAATAAAGAATTTAAAGTGAAATGGAGTCAACTGACGCGCCTATGGGCGGGTGTAGTCACGTTCAGTGACAGGTCAGCAACTGGGGGGTAATAAATTTGGTAAAAATAAGTTTATGGGTAATAGGTCACCTTTAAAGATTGAGTGTGCAGTTGAAATTTCGACTAAAGGTTAGGGGGTAATAGACCATTTTCTCAATAATTATTAATGTTATGCTAAGGGTAAAAAGAGAATGACATAACAAAAATTTCTTAATTTTACAATTTAAATAAGTAAATTAAAATGTATTTAACTTATAAAAATTAATTAAAATAAAATTGAGTGTTAAGAGAATTATAAAAGAGAAATGTGACAAATAATTTAAATCGAGATGATAATGCTTAGTACAATTTGATGTGTTATAGTTTCTAGAATGGGAAAAATGTGTGAAAAATACTTGTACTTAGGCGAAATTTGCAGTTACGCACCTAAACTTTGCGGGGGTCTTATGACTCCCTACACTATTTTTTTACTGTATTTAACTGACATATATTTGCTTCTTATCAAATATTTTTTTTCTTACACGTTCAATGTACGTGGAATACACACAGTGGTCCAAGTGTCAAATATATGTTAGTTAAATACGGTAAAAAATAGTTTAGGTTCCCACAAAATTCAGGATGCGTAACTGCAAATTTCGTCAAAGTATAGATATTTTTCGCATTTTTTTCTCTTCTGGAATTTGATTAAATTTCTGTGATATTATGATTTTATTTTTTTAATTTTCATACTCCCTCCGTTCTTTTTTTATATGATATAATTTTTTTTATCTTTTTTAAAAAGAATATCACTTTATTATAATTATAAATAATTTTACTTTAATTTTTTTATTTTTAGTGAAATAATTTACAATCAAATAAATATTGAAGAATTATTTTAAATCATAATTAAAAAAAAATCTAAAATACCATATAAGTTTAAATAATGTCACATAAAATAAGACGAAAAAAAATATAAAATTACATCCAACTACATGCTTAATACCGATTGTGCTTTTGAAATCTCATCTATAAATCAACATCAACTCGGCCTAGGTGGTGTGTTCAGGAGCTATAAGGGGGAATGAGTATTAGGCTTTCATGAAACCTGCACTGCTATAGATGTCCTGAAGGAGAAACTCCCGCTCTGTTATTAGGACTCCAACTTGCTTATCAGAACAACCTTTTTCCACTAGAAATTAGGATAGACTCTCAACAATTAGTCCGGCTACTTGATTCTAATACATATCCTAATACAATTTTGATATCTGACCCAACTTTAATATCTGATTGCAGGTACCTCTTGGGCGCACTGGATAATCCTTAGTTGCACCATTTTTCCAGGGAGCAGAATAGGCTAACTGACGGATTGACAAGATTACCTAGTACAACCTTTATTACTACGCTGTTTTGGACTCCACCACAGTCACTCAGTGACATTTTGTATGCCAATATAAATGGAGTATTATTAGTTTGGCGGATGAACAATTTACCTGTTCACCTAAGTGTGCAATATGTATTAGAATCAAGTGCAATATCTCTACTGTGCAATATGCTTGATTCAAAAGACATTGAAGAGGAAATCGATCTTGAATTATCTATATAAATAACCACTCTCGAACTAACTGTGTCATACCGAAGAATTCTTCTCATGTTAATATAATGAAAAAAAAATATTTGTAAAATGCTTGTATAAGTTCATATAGTATGACTCGGTCGAAGCAAAATGCGACAAATAAAAGAACCGTGAATGAAAGTCAATATACCCTCCTCATTAATGTTCCTTAAGGGGCATAAAAGAAATACATGATGAATAATACTGTCTAAGTTCAATTCCCAACAGAGATAAATTTTAGGGGATTTCCTCTAATATGTTTTAGCCTTGATTTACAGAATTACCAAAATAATAAAAAGACAAAACAAATAATTTCAAACAAAATGATTACGTGATACCTATTGCTAATGGAAAATGTCAGGTATCTGGTAGAATTAAACTACGTGCAATCTGGTTTGAATACCACGATTATTGAAAAAATATAACAAATAATTTAAGACAGGATGATTATCTGGTAATTGTTGGTGGTGGAAGGTGTCAGGTATCTAGTAGCTTATCCAAACACGATTATAAAAAAAAAAAGACAAATAATTTAAGACGGGATAAAAGTTCATTCTGTCAGTCCAATGATCTATGCACTAAAGCTGTCGTTATGTGCGGTATTCGAGAAAGAGCCCACCAACAAAGTATATTGTACGCAGCCTTACCTTCCATTTCTATCCGTCCAACAATCTACTTTTCTTATTAGTTGGTTTTAGAAAAATCTTTTTCTTTGATAACAATTTAATTCCAACATACTATGTAAGACTCGAATCTTGTACAACAATAATCGTTACATTAACAAAAGTCATAATTGACACCCATATTCTTGGGCTTTTTCCCATATTTTACAATCTTTATATACCCCCTTAACCTCCATTTTTCTACAAGTTGATAAAATTACCAACCAAGAAAATGTTAAATGTGATGTGGGGTTGTCTTGTTCTTGTTTTATTTTTCATTTCTGGTAGTTTTTGTATAAACCCAAATGCAGAAAAAGAATTGGACAAAGTTACTAAGCTACCTGGTCAAGGATTTAATGTGAATTTTGCACATTATTCTGGATATGTTACTGTTAATGAAGAATCTGAAAGAGCTCTTTTTTATTGGTTCTTTGAAGCTGTTGATGATCCTTCTTCAAAGCCTCTTGTTCTTTGGCTCAATGGAGGTTCAAAGTTTTGATCTTTCTTTTGTTTCATTGCATTCCTGTTACATTTTCTTTATTCTTGTTAGGTTGGTTTTTGTTGTTTTGTTTGATTCTTTTGTTGCATATAACAAAAATAGGTTGAATAAAGAGGGGATTTTCTTGTTTGATTCAATGGAGGTTTTGCCTTTTGCTTTTGTTTGATTGCATTCTTGTTACATTTTCTTGTTCTCTTTTAGCTTGTGTTAGGTTGGTTTTTGTTGTTATTGATTATGAGGGTCTATCGGAAATTGTCTTTTTTATGTCTACGAGGTAGGGGTAAGGTCTGCATATACTAACATCCTGAGACCCCAATTTTGTGATTACAATGGATTGTTGTTGTTGTTGTTATTGTTGTAGTCTTGGTGTTGGCTCAATGGAGGTTTTGTAACTCATCCCAGAGTTTTGTCCTTTCTTTTGTTTGGTTGCATTTTCTTGCTACATTTTCTTGTTTTCTATTATCTTGTGTTTGGTTGGTTTTTGTTATTTCATTGGATGTCATTGATTCCGAGGTAGGAGTAAGGTTTGGGTACAATGTATCCTCCCTGGACCCTACTTGTGTGATTACATTGTATATGTTGTTGTTGTAGTATTGGTGTTCTTGAGCTGAGGGCCTATCGGAAGTAACCTTTCTATCTCTACGAGGAAGAGGTAAGGTCTGCGTATAGTATTGTGATTGTAGAATTGATGTTTTTGTGCTGAGGGTCTATAAAAAATAACCTCAATGGAGGTGCAAGTTTTGACCTTTCTTTTGTTTCATTGCATTCTTGTTACATTTTCTTTATTCTTGTTAGGTTGGTTTGTGTTGTTTCATTTGGTGTCATTGATTCTAAGGGTCTATCGAAAATAGTCTTTTTATGTCTACGAAGTAGGGGTAAGGTCTGCATATACTAACATCCCGAGACCCCCCAATTGTGTGATTACACTGGATTGTTGTTGTTGTTGTAGTCTTGATGTTGGCTCAATGGAGGCTTTGTAACTCATCCCAAAGTTTTGTCCTTTCTTTTGTTTGGTTGCGTTTTCTTGTTTTCTTTTATCTTGTGTTTGGTTGGTTTTTGTTATTTCATTGGATGTCATTGATTCCGAGGTAGGAGTAAGGTCTGGGTACAATGTATCCTTTGTGGACCTTACTTGTGTGATTACATTGTATATGTTGTTGTTGTTGTATTGGTGTTCTTGAGCTGAGGGTCTATTGGAAATAACCTTTCTATCTCTACGAGGTAGAGTTAAGATTTGCATATAGTTTTTGTTGTTGTTGTTGTAGAATTGGTGTTTTTGAGTTGAGGGTCTCTCGAAAATAACCTTTCTATCTCTACGAGGTAGGGATAAGGTTTGCGTATAGTTTTTGTTGTTGTAGAATTGGTGTTTTTGAGGGAAGGTCTATCGAAAATAACCTTATTAGATGTACGAGGTAGGAGTAAGGTATGCGTACACTTTATCCTCCCTAGACCCCACTTGTTGATTACATTGGGTATGTTGTTCTTGTAGTGTTGGTGTTTTTGAGTTGAGGATCTGTCGGAAATAGCCTTTCTATCCCTATGAGGTAGGGTAAGGTCTGTGAACGTTTTTTTTTTTTGATAACCGTGGTGTCTGGGCTAGCTTGCGCGCACCTCGACTAAATCCACGGGATATCTGCCACCTCCCACTAGCAACAGGTACAAGGTAACTCTGTCCACCAAGGCTAGAACAGATGGAAAGAAAACACCTAGTGTTTGTCTCTGCTGGGAATTGAAACCTGAGACCTCACGGTGCTCATCCCAACTTCATTGAACCACTAGGCCACACCCTTGGGTGCGGTCTGCGAACATTTTATCCTCTCTATACCCCACATATGCGATTACATTGGCTATGTTGTTGTTGATGTTGTAGTATTGGTGTGTTTGAGCTGAGGGTCTATCAGAAATACCCTCTCTATTTCTACAAGGTGGGCGTAAGGTGTTCGTATACTCTACGGTCCTCAGACCCCACTTGTGGGATTACACTATCTATGTTGTTGTATATGACGAAAATTGGAGAGTAGTGGTGGAACTAGGTTGAACAAATAGGAGATTTCGTTGAAAATTTTTAATGTGCTAATAGGAAAATAAAGAATTTGTTTTTTCGGTTATATATAAGCTGTTGAAACCTATGGTGAAGTGGCAAAGGGGTTAAAGATTGCTACTTTTGGATCCCCTTATGCTAATTCCTGGCTTCGTCAATGTTGAAGAGTCATCGATTTCCATATGATTGAAAATGGGTGATCATTTTCCTCCGGCAAAGATATATTGAAAGAATATTCAGTGGTTGATCAATGTGGTTTATTGTGCCGATGATTTATTTATTACTGATTTTGGGTTCTTATAGGGCCAGGATGTTCGTCGATCGCCTTTGGGTTAGCCGAGGAACTTGGACCTTTTCATATCGAGAAAGATGGGAAGACTCTTTATTGGAATCCTTACTCTTGGAACTTAGGTATGTTTCGCAATGCCCGTTTTTCGTACTATAAAAACTTATGCTACTTTCGAGGGATTTTACTTTTCTAAGTATGCTCGTCAAAATGTCTTTTTATGAGATGTATAATGTATGCTTATACATTCATGAGCGCACTTCACGCTAAGAAGAAAACTTTGACAGTGTCAAAACATAGAATGTAAGTGATGGGCGAACTTTAATGTTCTTAGACTTAATATGTGGTTGTAATGGTCCAAATGAATTTCGTTTTTGGATTATCGAGGAAGCTTAAATTACGCCGTTGGAGAATCAAGGCTTGTTGTGTTCTTCCTATTTCCGAGGGCTATGGTATTCCTGTCTACTAAAGTGGGATATGAAATGTTTTCTGATTGTATCTTGTTGATCGATGTGATACCAAAGAGATTCTTGAATGATTAAATTTGTAAGTTTTATGGGAACGGATTGACATTTATTGCCTTATTTAAGTAGTTATTGGAAACCAGTGTTTCTTCAAACAATTTAACAGTATTGCAAACACTAAATTTGCACCCTACGGTGAAGAAACTCACGAGATATGTCCGTCTGTGCGCTACATTTTTACCCTGATGCACATTGTTTCTGAAGTATGTATAAATTTAGGCATAATACTCTGAAGCATTGTTGGGAACTTATCGGGACAGAGTCTGACTCAATTATCTGTTTCTGCAGCCGCAAACCTGTTATTTCTCGACTCTCCTGTTGGTGTTGGCTATTCCTATTCAAACACTTCATCTGATCATCAAAACAATGGTGACGTTCGTACAGGTAATAATTTGACCTTTTGAGTGTTTTCTCTAGGTTATTGTCCGTATATTTCTGTAAACGTGTATTAACTTTTCTTCGATTGTTGCATTACAGCTGCAGACTCCCTTGCATTTTTACTGAAGTGGCTCGAACGATTTCCAGAATATAAAGGAAGAGATTTTTATATTACAGGAGAGAGCTATGCTGGTAAAATGATTAATCTAAGCTACTTGTGAAATTTCTATTTCCGATCATTTTCTCGTTAGCTGTATCCAGTGCAATATGATTAGATACTTAGTCAGTCGATGGTGACCAAATTTATCGGGTGCATCGTGGAAAAATATGTTGCTGGCCATCGAGATGAAATTACATGTCTCATATGCTTACGGTGGAAATCCATAAACATTCAGGAATTCGATTTCCTGTTTATATTATTACATACAAATACTCCTTACCGTATCACTTGATACGTAATTTGATATTCTCCCTCTTACTGCATAAACTTTCCTTTGAATTGATTGGTTCCAAGTTGTCCGTTGACGATTCGCTGTACAGCCTCTAATCGAAGGCATTGTGTTATTGTTTTATGTTGTTTCTTTTTGATAAATATCTTTCTTCATACGATTTATTGCTGTCCAATATTTTCAAAATTTAAAGATGTTCAGATGACAGCAATAATCTAGTCTCTCAACATTTGATAGGATTTTATTTAAGCAACAACGGTGAAGGTCGAGGATTTGGGTAGAAGGCTAGTAATAAATAGTTTCGCATCTTGTCTCCTCTGCTAGTAGTATTAGTATTACTTTTGATATTTTTGTTGTTTTACTATTTTCATATTTCTCATTCTTAGTTTTCTATTACTACTAGAAGAGGAGCCTTGGAGTAACTGGTAAAGTTGCTGCCATGTGACCAAGAGGTCACGGGTTCAAGACTTGGAAACAGCCTCTGGCAGAAATGCAAGGTAAGGCTGCGTACAATACACCCTTGTGGTGGGGCCCTTCCCCGGGCACCTTGCATAGCGGTAGCTTTAGTGCACCGGGCTGCCCTTTTAGTTTTCTATTACTACTTATTGTCTCTTATGCCTTCATAAATGTTGTGTTTTTGCTTTCGTTGAGCTGAGAGCCTATTAGAAACAACCTCTCCACCTGTCAAGGTAGGGGTACGGTCTGTGTACACTCTACCCTCTCCAGACCCCACTTGTGGGGCTACAGTGGGTACGTTGTTGTTGTTGTTGTTGTTATCTTGGGTAGCTCGATATAATTACGGAGACAACTGTGGTTTACTTATTCCCGATTGTGGACCAGGGCATTATGTTCCTCAGCTAAGTCAAGCTATTGTGAGGGACAACCACGGTTTAAAGAATCCAGCGATCAACTTAAAAGGTTTCATGGTATGCACATCTGTTTCTCAACCGAATGCACACACGCATAAGATTATTAAAGCCAAAAACATTTGCATTTGTGTAGTTTTTAATACTAACGCACTAGGTATTGAGCGCTGCAGGTTGGAAATGCTTTGACCGATGACTATCATGATCACTTAGGATTATTTCAATTCATGTGGTCAGTTGGAATGATTTCTGACCAAACGTACAAGCAGGCGAATGCTTTGTGCGACTACGAATCATTTTTAACACCGTCAGAACAGTGTAATAAGATTCTCGATCAGGCTAATGAAGAAATCGGAAATATTGATAGCTACAGCATCTTCACTCCAGCATGCACAGACAAGTTTAGTATACTAAACCACTTTCTCAGAAAGAGCAATGTAAGTGACGGAACCTTTACTCTCACATTAACTTCGGTTATAACGTTTTAAGTTTATTCACTTAGTGTTCATTGTCTACGTAGAGAGTATGCATGGTTGTTTATGAAAATTATGTAATCAATATACCATATATCAATTTTCATTCTCTCAGTTGATAAATTTAGCCAGTAAAGAACCGTATATATCTCACATTAGTGTGTTTCCTCACGAGACAGAATATCGCTTCTTCCAAATGCATTATTATCGGCTAGTCTGAGTAGAACAGGAGATTAAAATGTTGAAAAACGCGTTGCGATCACTGATATAATCTTATTCCTTTAAATAGAGGGTAGGCTATCTCAGAAGAAGCTACGATCCATGCACAGAGCAGCACTCGAAGATCTATTTCAATCTTCCCGAAGTTCAGGAGGCTCTTCATGTTCATAAGAGAAACTCATCATTCAAATGGGTAACTTGCAGGTATTTTCATTTTGTTCATCTACTGGATATCTTCTCAACATCTAGGGGAATCTAAGTTGCATGGACTCTTCACTTTCGATGCCACACACGTGTTGGATTCTCCAAAAATGCACTATTTTTTGAGAATCCGACACGCATCCACATACATTTTTAAAGAGTCCGAGCAACATGGAGGGTGTTTTACAGTGTAAACGAACGGTGCTTTACAGTGGTTTGAAAAGTTGAGGACTGCTTGCCTTCTAAAGGAAAGAAAAAAATACTAAAAATTCTTGGTGTTTAAAGATGTTATTATTGTGTCCTTACCATTATTGTGTAGGTTAATCTACTCAGTGAGCTCCGTTGTCTTTCAATTGTCAATGTATTGTATTAGGTGGCATCATGTATTTACTCATTTTCCCTACTTGCAGTGAAGAAGTATCCAATGGTTGGAAGGATTCTCCCAAGACAGTGCTGGACGTGTATCGTGAACTGATAGAATCTGGCCTTCGTATTTGGGTTTTCAGGTGTGCTTTAATCCTAATGATAAGTTCTTACTTCTCTTCTCACCGTTTACTTGTTAGGATACGAACAAGCCAATGAATGCGTTGAATGGGTTAAAATCTAGTTCCACAATTTGGAGCCTTACAAAAAAAATTGTTAAGTACTTATGTCGAGGCTGTTAAGAGGATGAAGTATGATTAGAACGATAAACTTGGTGCAATTGAAACATAGAATTCAAAAGCTTTGATAAATACTCAAGGCCTGCTTGCAGAGTGCAGTGCAGACATCGTAGCGTGAATTTCTTGTACCTCAAAAGTGTTTTATCAGCATCTCGTAGACACTACTTCCACTAATGAGAGCTGACAAAGCGTTGATACCATGAACGTTTTTATCTTTTTTATTTTATGACAGCGGTGATACTGATGCTGTGATCCCAGTTACATCAACCCGTTACAGCATAGATGCTCTAAAACTGGCAACCATTGCTCCTTGGCGCGCTTGGTATGATGATGGACAGGTATTTTCATTGCTCAATCTTGTCGTCCTTTAAGAAGTACCTTAAATTCGATCCTGTCAAGCCCCTATCGTACTATGATTAACGTTAAAACAGGTTGGAGGATGGACACAGGAGTACAAAGGGCTGACATTTGTTACGGTAAGAGGTGCCGGTCATGAAGTTGCTCTGCATAGACCGAAGCAAGCTCTCACTCTCGTCAAGTCATTCTTAGCAGGAACGTCCATGCCTAGTTCGGAACAAATTAGTAACTCTTAGTTCTGTTTTTTTGTTTCACCAAGCTGATGTTTGTTCATCGATGTCACGCTTATGAGGTGTAAGACGTTATAACTTCTATCTAACGTTAAAGGCAGCAGAAATGGAACCAAAGTACTGTTGGATTTATATGATGTGAGAATGAATTCTACTTCTCTTGCCAATATCCCTATGTTTGTGCTTCTGTAACACCCCGCATTTCGGGTTAGAATAAAAACTATGGCTGTCAAGTGGGCTGGGCCGGGCCAACCCGGAACCGGCCCGTGTTATTTAACCGGGTTGAGGGCCGGGCCGGGGCCGAGTTGGGGTCTAAGTGGGCCGGGCTGGTCCGGGCCCAACAGTAAAAAAATCAAAAATCACCCTAACCCGGCCCACTTAACCCAATCCGGTCAAACTCACCTAAACCCGGTCAAACCCGTTTAAAAAACCGGTCTATGTATATGTAATACTTTAAATGAAATATACTATAATATATATACATTACAATATATATTTGTATAGTTGTATACTAATTTATAAAACATATACACATGTATATGTTAAATATACACGTCTATAGAAGATCTATTCACATATATACACTCTATTCTATGTATATGTAATATTTTAAATGAAATATACTATAATATATTTGTATAGTTATATACTAATTTGTAAAACATATACACTTGAATACGTTAAATATATACGTCTATAGAAGATATATACACACCATTCAATATATATGTACTAGTTTAAATAAAATATATACTACAATACATATATATATACTACAATATTTATATATAGATATATATATATAGTTATATACTAATTTATAAACCATATACATAACGTATACATTAAATATACTCATCTATAGAAGATATATAAACATATATATATACCATTCAATATATTCACTACTTTAAATAAAACATACATACAATATATATATATATATATATATATATATATATATATATATATATATATATATATATATATATATAGTTATATATATAGTTATATATATAGTTATATATATAGTTATATATATATATATATATATATATATATATATATATAGTTATATATATAGTTATATACTAATTTATAAACCATATACATAACGTATACATTAAATATACTCATCTATAGAAGATATATAAACATATATATATACCATTCAATATATTCACTACTTTAAATAAAACATACATACAATATATATATATATATATATATATAGTTATATATATAGTTATATATATAGTTATATACTAATTTATAAAACATATACACATGTATACGTTAAATATATACTACTTTATATTTAGAAGATATACACATATATATATATATATATATATATATATATATATATATATCTACCATTCAATATATACACTACCTTAAATAAAAGTATAAAACATATGCTACTTAATATAATAAATTAATAATACTTGATAGTAAATTAATAATGTATTAAAACTAAGTTTTTAATTTCAGTTTGTGAAATTCTGAATTTTCAAAAAAAAAAAAAACCGGGCCGGGCCGGGCCGGTTAACCGGCGGGCCCAAATCGGGTTGGGTCCGGGTCGGGTAAACCGAGCCCAAATAAAAAACCCAACCGGACCGAGACCCGGACCCCTAAAGCCCTTGGGCTTACCGGGCTGGGTCAAATCGGGCCGGTTTAATTATGTGGGCGGGTTTTAACCGACCCGTTTGACACCCTTAATAAAAACCATGACTCTGATGCGTTGATAATCCCAGAGCCTTAAATCCTATGCCAATTTAGCATGTTTATGTAGTATGTGAATCCATTTGAGCTTGAATTTAGACCATAGAGGTCCTTCAACTCAAGGACGAGTTGAAACTATTTCGATCGATTAAGTTTTAGTGGACATTGTAATTTGTGTCAGCTTTCATCGACCATAACTCTCTGTATATGTTGAATTAGAGAGCCTACTATGTGTCAAATGATAGGTCTTCGAGTTAACTTTCCAATGATACCAATTTTACTAAAATCCGACACCCGAGCAAGAAGTTATGGCCTTTCAAAGTAGTATGCGTCGCCTAACCAATCGCACATGGCCACTGGAAAGCATATGCGGCGCCTATGTAAATTTAGGCGATATCATATGCGGCGCCTATGTAAATATATGGGATATCATATGCGGCGCATATCTTATGGTTTCAAGTGACTTAAACATTCCGTGTTTGGGGCAAAATGGTCCTTTTCCCACCCTTATTCAGCCATAAACACGAAATTCAGTCCCCAATTCTCCAAATTACATCCACATTCATCTAAAAATTCTTAAGAACACTCCCAAGGGTTTCAAACTAAAAACTCAAATAAATCAAGATTTAACCGTGGGTTTTCAAAATTGATTAGAGATTCGGAATTCTCAATCCACAGGCTTCAAGAAGCACCCATTATTTTCCGAAATAGAGGTACGCGGGGTTTTCCTAAATTCTCATGGTCATAGAAAAATCATGTTTTAGAATGAGGTTTTTGAATCTATGTATATATTCATGTATTAAATGTTTTAACATTATTGTTTTGGTCTTTTGACCTTTCCCAAAGTGATTTGAGAATATGAATGTATGAAACCATGTATTTAAGAATGAATTCTTGTTGAGAGCATGATTTTCGGTGAATTCCCTCTTATTATGAATTTTTCAGATTTCTCATAGCATATGAATTATTTTTTAATGCATCCTTGAAAAACACTATATGAAATGATTGAACTCTTGTTATGATTTAAAGGTGGTTTTAAATCACTAAAGAGGGAATCTAGCATGAATGTTTAATGTTCATAATTCATGTAATGAAAGAGTGCATGGATTTGCTAAAGGCACTAGATCACCATATGTTGATGAAGTTTTTGCATGATTTTGACTTGAGTTTCGAAACACTAAATCTTCTATATCAGTTGCATGTTTTTGGTGGTCTAAATTATGCTTTAAATGAAAGATTTAGCTTAATGTATTATGGCCCAGAAATCATGATTTTCAAGTCTTGGTATGGCGATAACAAATCAGACCAATGCCATATCAGACTCAGACTAATAGACATTTCAGACTATCATGATTTTAGACATTCAGAATGTCGTATGTACAGAAAAGGTTAAAAATAGGCATACAGAGATGTTAGGCGGTTCCCTGAAGAAGGCTTGAGTTCAAGCAACTCATTGCCTAAAACCGTGGTTTGCCGACCCGGGTATATTATTATACGCTGACTTAAGTGTCGTGTGGCGTATCAGATTCAGAAACTCCAACCCTTGCGGCATACTCGGGTTGGAGGCTTCCCCGCCGAGTCAATGGCGGATTCCATATCGCCCGTGGAATATCAGAATTGTAGGGGATACCACCTAACTCAGAAGTAATACATAGATCAGAGTTTGAGATTTACAGACAGGTTGCATGTTTTCAGAAGGTGCCCATGTGTTTTTCAGAAACTGTTTTATGCATAATGTTTGATGAACATTTGCTCTCACGTATTATATATATATATATATATATATATATGTTCAATTACTCTATTTTGGATTGCTTCGCGTGCCAGTACAATTGTGCTGACCCCCCTTCCTCCTAGGTACTGAGGCGCAGTCTAGGGGTCCAGATCCTCAGTAGAGTCTACAGACAGGGTTGTCTCAGAGTTCAGTTGGTGAGCCTTCTTTGCTTCGGAAGGCCTAGTCATTTAGGTATTTATTTCAGTATGGCTTTTGGTCTGCTGGGGGCCTTGTCCCAGTTATTCAGATAGTATTTTAGTAGAGATTTCGCAGGCTGTTGCAGATGTTTATTAAATATTGTTGGGCATGTTTTCAGGCCTTTAACTATTTTAAATTGTTGATCATGTTTTCATATTATTGTGTCTATTCTGTATTACTTTGATCATATGAATTATGCGCATGTTATCAGATAGACAGAGGGTCTTCTGGGCCTTCGGGTTCGGGAATGCTCGTCACGGCCAGGGCCCCAATTTGGGTAGTGACAAACTTGGTATCAAAGCACGGTTCGTGGTCCCAGGGTGTCTGCAAAATCTCGTCGGGTAGAGTATTGTTTATGGGTGTGTAGCGCGCCACACTTATAAGCAGGAGGCTACAAGGCGTTTAGGAATTTCTCTCTTTCTTCATGTTCTAGTTCGTGCTATAGAGTCAGAATGTTCCTCCTTCATACTCTAACTCGTGCTATGGTGTCACTCATACGAAAAGAAAAGTTATCCTAATTTCTTTCTCACTCTGGTGTTTCCAAATATTCTCCGATTATCTAGCAGAAATTTCACAAGTCCCACAAAGGACGGGAGAAGAGTTCCCTAGTGTAAAATTGTGTCCTCGTTCTTATGAGGCATTCAGTTAAGACAAGAGTAAGATGTGTATTCTTGAGTCATTGAATATTGTGTATCAAGCTTCTATCTCTTGAAATCTTGATATCGTTATGTTGTTGAAAACAAAAGTCTAGTGAAGCCGTGTGAGGCCTATTTTGATTCACTAGCAACTTGCTGTTCATCTTGTTGTTCTTGTATTTGTTGGAACTGTATTTCCACCCGAGTAGTAGTATAAGTTAGAATGTCGGTGTCATGACCTATTGGTAGTGAAATTAGACCAAGAAGTTTGTGATATGAAGTCATAAGGTTAGAGGTTAGAGTGAGGGTGACTTTTGTGATTAAATATTTATAGTTAAATAACCGTTGATTGAGAATGATTTACCCTTTCGTGGTGGTAGACTAATGTGGTGGTACCATTTATGAATTGTATGGTAGTCCGTGGAGGAAGTGTTGACTCAGAATGTTATTTGTTTTCTTCCTTTCAAAATAGAGAAAGAGCCTAGAGTGGATACTTAAGGTGGTTATAGAAACCCCTTATAGGCTATGAATGAAAATGGCTAGATTATCCAGTAGGTTGTAAGTATAGACTCATTGTCATATATCCGAAGGTAGTCTAAATGCCCATTGGGGTAAGTAAGTGTGATGTGAGAAAGCCGTATAAGTAGATAAGATTGTATGGTTATAATATAAGCTTAAGGTTGATCATGTCTATTATGTGACCTTACCCCTTAACCTTCTTCTCATTGGTAGTTGTAAACTAATACTACTTATGAGAAAGTATGTAGTATATTTTTGAAGTATTTGGGTAGAATATCCCAATTTGAAGGATTAGTACATTTATATTATGTTGCACTCTTCATTGGTTGTAAATGATTGATGCTAGACTATAGGCTTGAATTTAAATGGTGTGGTGGTGAATGGTGGCAAAAGATTGATGATATTTGTTTAGTGGGATTAGATTTGTAAGCTTGATGTGTTGAAATAGTACGTTTTAATGGATTATGACAAGGAAAACCGTAAGGTCATGATCGATTATTGTGGTTATGAATTTCTAGTGTACTAGTGTTTCTTGATGTTTATTTCATGGTTTCTAAGTGAGGATTGTGTGTAAGGTTGGTTGTAAATCATGTTTATCACTAGACATTAAGTTTGAAACAATTGATGGCCATGGAGGTGGATGTGATGATTTCTTGGTTAATGATACGAGTTATATGGAAGTGATATATAGGCTTGAACAGTGTATGCAAGTGCCTAAGTTTATTTGATTCGTAATGAAGTATGACGTTGTATATGTGATGTAGAAGTATGCCTAAGGTGGTATAAAGCTGTAGTATTTTTCTAAGGCTATTACATGTTGTGTGTGGCTACTGGTACCGTTGAGTTTCTAGGTGAAAAAAGACTAGCTAGATGGTATATGGTGTTCTAAATAGCCAAGTTAAGGGCCTTTGATTGATAGCGTTGAGCCTTTTGATATGAACTTGATTCTCATGGTAGAGGAAAATAAGTTTGAAGTTGCTATGTTGGTAGACTATGATAGAAATAGAGTGGCTCATTGAAGACTTGGTGATACCTATGTTAGGTGTTATAATCTAAGCTCGAGTCCTTGAAAGTCGTGCTAATAGAAATACGAGTAGAGGCACTAGAGGGTGTGCACTTCAACTTTGGGGATACTCATGAAGATTCGAAGTTAGTTAGTGTTCGAGTAATAGATGATGACTATTGGGTTTACAGAATGATAGAGTGTGCCTCAGAAGGTAGTATTAGCAGTGGGCGTTCCACTCTCATATGTGGTCTTTCGGGTTAAGTTTTATTAATTTTGTGTATTGTCATATTTCAGAACCCAGAGTGCAGTTAAGTTTAAAATCTAGTAAGGTATCTCCCAAAAACTTAAGATGATGGCTTGAAGCTAAGGGGGAGATGACTAAACGAATAACCAAGTAAGACTCTCAGATTCTTGTAGTTATGTCATGATGATATAGAACATCAAAAAGTAAGGGTGAATCTCAACCCATTCCTATCTCAGTATTTCTCAGTGATCCTAATACCTACTCATGCTTTACGATTTAGTTCCATGATCAGTTCATGTTCATACATATGATAGAGAGTCGTGTACTCACGCTTTATAATGTGCTCCGTTTTCATAACTCATGTTTTACATCAAATGATTGGCGAGATTCAGCTTATAGCCATGAATAACCTAAATTCAGAGCACTTTGGTGAGTCTCTGTTGTTGTTTTGCTATTCCCCAGGCCTCAGATGAGTGTCAAGCTTCATATAGTATCATTCCATGCCTCCAAATCTTATGTTCTAACCTTTTTGTGACTCCTCCTTATGCGATGATAGTGGTGGTGAGTAATTATTCCTTGTTGATGGAAGATTATAGTACGCTTGTTTAGATAAGGCCATAAGTATGCAGTAAGATTTAGGGCCAAGTTTTTATTTATGTGATGGTTAGTAGAATTTTGTATGTGCATGTTCTTGGGGTAGCTCGTGGGAGTGATATTGATAGTGGTTTAGAGAATATGTGAAGTATGCCTTTATGAGTGTTTGATTTGAAGTTCATATGTGGTTATAAAGATAGGCTTGAATGACATGTTGAGATTGTTGTAAAGGAACGCTATATGCGCTAGTGACTTCATAGTAAGAGTTTAGAGTAGTCATTGAAATGGTAAGGCATGTTATACTTAGGATGTGATCTTTAAAGGAGATATAGAAGATTTCATCATATGGTTTAGAATAATAGCGTGGTCTGGCATGTTGTATTTTTGTGACTTAGAGTTAGGCTTGATCACGGCGAAGGGATTAAGTTATTTCCGACATTAGTAGAAAGATTTGTCAATGCGCATATGAGAATTTTAAGTTGAGTTGAATGAATATGATATTTAAGGAGAATAGTATAGTTAAGTGATATTCGAGAAGTGTGCTAAGCTTGAAATTAAGAAGTTGTAATGCCAAAGGCCTGGTAATTCTATCCTAATTCAGGAGTTATATGCCTATGTTCCAGACTGCAGAGTAGTGTCAATGTGGTGATTCCTCAGTTGGATGTCTTGTGTAATCCATACCCAAGATTCATGGCTCCCTATTACTGCTAGAATTTCTTTAGAGAATTGTGATGAAGAGATACTCCAATTAAGTATGAGGGTGTAGTATAATTCAGTCTATATGGCCAATAAATCAGTTAGAAGTTAGATTCGCATGACTTGTTTTCTCGTCTTTGCACTTATTCATGCTACTCGAAATTTTAGACATGCTACTATTCCAAGATAGAGTATACCAGTAGTTATGAGTATATCCCATTTCATGCATCATGCATTAAATTCAGATTCTAGATGTTCAGTTGTGATTCAATTCGTAGGTGCCCTGTGCATCGCCTCAGTTTTTCGAGTATCTTAGTGAATTGAGCATTCATAGAGGGACATAGGGTACCAAGGGGGAGATGCCCCATTCAATTGCATGCATAGATTCTTATTACAAGCTTCACATCAGTTATTATTGCGTATTTAGCCATACGTTCATACGTTAGTTCAGTCAGATATGCATACATTAGAAATGCATGTTCAATAGAAACGTTCAGCTTATCAGTGTATTCAGTATTGCATTCATGAGAACAACTCGGTCACAGATCCATGCATCAGATATGCATGTTCATTATGAGAATTCAGCCTATGAGTAGCTTCAGTTGTGTATTCCATGCCTCGGATATGCATGTCCGGCATAAGCATTTAAAAGATCAGTATTTCCAATCTTATAGTCATGTTTACAATCAGTGTATTCTTTCTTAGGGAACATATCATGTCCGTGTTATCCCATACCCTTAAGACTTCGACATTCTATCCATCATTCGGGGACGAATGATCCTAAGGGGGAGATAATGTAACACCCCACATTTCGGGCTAGAATAAAAACCATGACTCTGATGCGTTGATAATCCCAGAGCCTTAAATCCTATGCCAATTTGGCATGTTTATGTAGTATGTGAATCCAATTGAGCATGAATTTAGACCATAGAGGTCCTTCAACTCAAGGATGAGTTGAAACTCTTTCGATCGATTAAGTTTTAGTGGACGTTGTAATTTGTGTCAGCTTCCATCGACCATAACTCTCTGTATATGTTGAATTAGAGAGCCTACTATGTGTCAAATGATAGGTCTTCGAGTTAACTTTCCAACGATACCAATTTTACTAAAATCCGACACCCGAGCAAGAAGTTATGGCCTTTCAAAGTAGTATGCGTCGCCTAACCAATTGCACATGACCACTGGAAAGCATATGCGATAGCATATGCGGCGCCTATGTAAATATAGGCGATATCATATGCGGCGCCTATGTAAATATAGGAAATATCATATGCGGCACCTATGTAAATATATGCGATATCATATGCGGCGCATATCTTATGGTTTCAAGTGACTTAAACACTCCGTGTTTGGGGCAAAATGGTCCTTTTTTCACCCTTATTCAGCCATAAACACGAAATTCAGTCCCCAATTCTCCAAAATACATCCACATTCATCTAAAAATTCTCAAGAACACTCCCAAGGGTTTCAAACTAAAAATCCAAATAAATCAAGATTTAACCGTGGATTTTCAAAATTGATTAGAGATTCGGAATTCTCAATCCACAGACTTCAAGAAGCACCCATTATTTTCCGAAATAGAGGTACGCGGGGTTTTCCTAAATTCTCATGGGCATAGAAAAATCATGTTTTAGAATGGAGTTTTTGAATCTATGTATATATTCATGTATTAAATGTTTTAACATTATTGTTTTGGTCTTTTGACCTTTCCCAAAGTGATTTGAGAATATGAATGTATGAAACCATGTGTTTAAGAATAAATTCTTGTTGAGAGCATGATTTTTGGTGAATTCCCTCTTATTATGAATTTTTCAGATTTCTCATAGCATATGAATTGTTTTGCAATGCATCCTTGAAAATCACTATATGAAATGATTGAACTCTTGTTATGATTTAAAGGTGGTTTTAAATCACTAAAGAGGGAATCTAGCATGAATGTTTAATGTTCATAATTCATGTAATGAAAGAGTGCATGGATTTGCTAAAGGCACTAGACCACCATATGTTGATGAAGTTTTTGCATGATTTTGACTTGAGTTTCGAAACACTAAATCTTCTATATCAGTTGCATGTTTTTGGTGGTCTAAATTATGCTTTAAATGAAAGATTTAGCTTAATGTATTATGGCTCAGAAATCATGACTTGCAAGTCTTGGTATGACAATACCAATTCAGACCAATGCCATATCAGACTCAGACTAATAGACATTTCAGACTATCATGATTTTAGACATTCAGAATGTTGTATGTACAGAAAAGGTTAAAAATGGGCATACAGAGATGTTAGGTGGTTCCCTGAAGAGGGCTTGAGTTCAAGCAACTCATTTTCTAAAATCGTGGTTTACCGACCCGGGTATATTATTATACGCTGACTTAAGTGTCGTGTGGCGTATCAGATTCAGGAACTCCAACCCTTGCGGCATACTCGGATTGGAGGCTTCCCCACCGATTCAATGGCGGATTCCATATCGCCCGTGGAATATCAGACTTGTAGGGGATACCACCTAACTCAGAAGTAATACACAGATCAGAGTTTGAGATTTACAGACAGAT
This sequence comes from Capsicum baccatum var. pendulum, assembly GCA_030864225.1. Taxonomy (NCBI): domain Eukaryota; kingdom Viridiplantae; phylum Streptophyta; class Magnoliopsida; order Solanales; family Solanaceae; genus Capsicum; species Capsicum baccatum. The sequence goes on from CM061556.1 coordinate 5,475,980, forward strand.
TGCATGTTTTCAGAAGGTGCCCATGTGTTTTTCAGAAACTGTTTTATGTATAATGTTTGATGAACATTTGCTCTCACGTATTATATAAATATATATATATATATATATATATATATATATATATATATATATATATATATATATATATATATGTTCAATTACTCTATTTTGGATTTCTTCGCGTGCCAGTACAATTGTGCTAACCCCCCTTCCTCCCAGGTACTGAGGCGCAGTCTAGGGGTCCAGATCCTCAGTAGAGTCTACAGACAGGGTTGTCTCAGAGTTCAGTTGGTGAGCCTTCTTTACTTCGGAAGGCCTAGTCATTTAGGTATTTATTTCAGTATGACTTTTGGTCTGCTGGGGGCCTTGTCCCAGTTATTCAGATAGTATTTCAGTAGAGATTTCGCAGGCTGTTGCAGATGTTTATTAAATATTGTTGGGCATGTTTTCAGGCCTTTAACTGTTTTAAATTGTTGACCATGTTTCTGTATTATTGTGTCTATTCCGTATTACTTTGATCATATGAATTATGTGCATGATTACCAGATAGACAGAGGGCGTTTCGGGCCTTCGGGTTCGGGAATGCTCGTCATGGCCAGGGTCCCGATTCAGGTCGTGACAGCTTCAGCATTTGTAAATAAGTTAGAATTCTGCATTGTGAGAGTGAAAAGTAGTGCTGGATTCCTGTTCGGTGCACTAAACTTCTGCTATGCACGGGGTCAGATAGGTTGTTTCTCGTGACCTCATGGTCACATAACAACAACTTTACCAGTTACGTTAAGGCTCCGACCTCTTCTTTGAAAGGATTATTGTGCTATGGTGAAATGTAAGACAAAAATAGAAGAGCAAAGCATCTAGTACCCACCTTAACTATGACTAAATTTGCTACGACACACTCCAACTTCACGGGGGTCTTGTTAGCATATCTTTTGTCAACCTTTTTAGGTGACATGACACTTTTGACGTGGATTTTATTTTATGTAATAAAGGTGCCACGTCAGCACAAGAGGGCAACAAAAATACCCTAAAATTGAGTTCACAGGGTAATAGAACTCCTTTGAAGTTGGAGTGTGTCGTAGCACCTTTGGTCATAGTTCGGGGGTACTGGATGCTAATCTCAAAATAAAAAGCAAGGAAGGTGAAATAAGGGCTATTTCGGACAGACCCTCGACTCGACCAACATACATAGCCAACTAACACCAAATCAGTCGTTACATAAAAAAAAACTTTTCCTCCTTACATAAGGAAATTAAGATTCAGACGGTACAATAAAATTTAAGTAACAATCAAAACTGTACGATGAAACATTTTTGCAGCAATCTTGTCTCTTGTTTAACTGATGAAAACTTGAGCCTCATATCTACTATCCTTTACCTCCTTTAACTCCACTCTAAAAACCACAAATCCATTTGTCCTATTTTCTTTACTTATTCTATAAGCAACGTAGTCATCCATTATCTTCACTAGAAAATCACCAAAAGTCACCTATATCGGCGAACACTCATCTTTTTGCTGACGATAAATGCCTAACATATTAAACCAGATGATATTCCCCTCGTAGGAAATATAAACCACCATGTTTTCGTACTCACCTTCACGAGATGCACGATTTTCGACCACGAAATCGATAGTTAAGTTCTGAGCATGTAGAGATGAATAAGGCCATGATGAAAAACTAATATTAGAAGATGTGATTGCTTCAATAGTAAATTTGGGAAATGTTTTTCCATAAGACCAAAGACCAAACAAAATAAAAGAAAAAAGCAATAAAATTGGGAGAAATATTATAGTAACAATAAAATACTTATCAAATATGAGATGAAAAAAATAATTGTTTGGACAACATTGATCATCATGGTTTTGTTCATTGGATGAAAAATTGTTTTTTTCTTCTTTGAAAACCATAACTTAGGGCTATATAATAATACACAAACTATAGGACACTTTGTTCAAGAAAAATAACCTAAATTAATTTCATTGATTAATATAAATATTGAAACTAGATCCTAATGAATTGGCTATTTTTTATCATAAAATAGGGGCTAATCAATTAGAATAGGTTACACATTCTTATCTAAATATTTTACTTAACCTAATCACAAATGGATTAACACATTCTTAATTAACCATAGGGTTGGGAAAAGTAATTTTATCTTAGTAACTCTATTCCTATTTGTCCTAATCTTAGTAGACGGGGGAGGTGACACCTATTCCGTGGAGTTAGTCGAGGTACGTGAAAACTGATTTGAACGTCACGATTATTAAAAAAAAAAACTATATTCACGTGTAATACAATATAAGGTAGTAAGAATAGTCAGGACTCTGACCGCGTGTCTGTTGAATTCACCGACTTATGAATTATCACACATATTATATGAGTACTATATCAAGATACGCTCTCCTTTCTGCTGACAATATAGATCAAACGTATTCACCCAAATAATATTTCCTTGATAGAAAATCGAGATTATTACGTTCTTGTACTTAACTTGATATTGATCAGGAGTCAGGACATTTCACGATGAAAGTGATAGTCAAAAAAATTGGGCTTAATATCCTTATAAGATAATAAAGATTAAATGAAAATGAAAATGAAAATATAGATTAATCAACCATGGTTAAATGATAGGATTAAATGGTCATTTAGTTGTAATTAATTGCATACCTTATCATTTTATAAAGTATTGCATATTATATCATATTGTACTGTATTATTTTGATAAATATAATTAATGTTTGAATAAAACCTAGATGAAAATAAGGTATAGAAGAGTAAAGGATGAAATAAGATCATTAGATAATAAGCAAAGAAAAAAAATGATGAAAAAAGATAGCTACAAGACAACAACTACTACAACAAATCCACTAATTTTGAAGTGGGATCAGAATTTCAATTAACGGGGTTCAATATTTGAAGAAAACTTGGTCAAAGGAGGTTTAACACCTACTATAAATACATAAAATCAATTTTAATCGTGTATGAATGATATATTTTTTCGTCGAAGGGGATTCGGATGAACCCCTACCATAGGCGTTGGCTCTGCCCCTGCCTACTGTAGTCTCAAAGGCGGGATTTGGGTAGGGTAAATTACGCGCAATCCTTATCCTTACCTTGAAGAGGTAAAAAAAAAAATATTTTCGAGAGATCCTCGACTCGAGTAACAAACATGAGAGTAGCTAATAGAACAATATAAAATAGAAGTCCAAAGATAGACAAATTACAAGAAAGTAATTAGTAACTATACGATCACCCCAAATCGGTCCTTACATAAAAAAAGAAAAAACTTTTCGTCCTTAAATAACAAAGAGAAGATTCAACAATAAAAACTATACAATAAAATTTAAGTAACAATCAGAACAGACGAGTGGAACATTTTTGTAGCAATCTTGTTTCTTGTTTAATTGATGAAAACTTGAGCCTCACATCTCCACAAGAAACTTTCATATCATGAGATTCATAATTCACTGTGAAAACCACAAATCCATTTGTACTGATTGGAAAAGTATCAAAAGTTATTTGTATCGACGAACGTTCTTCTTTCTATTGTCGATAAATGTCTACTATATTCAATCAGACAATATTAAAACCACAATGTAGGGCTAATTATTACAGTACATAAAATGTACCTGACTTATATTTATTGATTTAATATAAACACTCGATACGGATCTCAAGTTGAGGAAGGGTCTCATTGGTTAGCTATTTTTTACCATAAAATTGGGGGACAATCAATTAGAAAGATTGGTTAGTTATTTTTTACCAAACTATGTGTAATGTTCGGAGAAGGGCCGGATTCAGGGCCGGAGCCAACCCTTTGGCAGGGGTTCATTTGAACCCTTTCGATGAAAAAATATATCATTTATATATGCTTAAAATTATTTTTTATGTATCTATAGTAGGTGTTGACCCCCTTCGGCTAGATTTCTTCAAATATTGTACCCCATGAGTTGAAATCCTGACCCCGCTCTGGATCACAAAAATCTAATATACGCAGCTTTACCATGTATTTTTACAACAACTAACAACAACAACAACCACAACAACAAACCTAGTATAGTCTATGGGTGTCAAGCGGGCCGACCCGACCTGACCCGGTCCTTGTAACTAATCCGGCCCGGTAAGCCCTGGGGCTTTAGGGTTCTGGGTCCCAGGCCGGTTATTTTTTAAAATGGGCCCGGCCAACCCGGCCCGGACCAAGCCCGGTCCAGGCCCGCCGGTTAACCTGCCCGGATAAATTTAAAAAAAAAAAAAAGAGATTTTGGCTTTTGGGCCAAACTAGCCGTTGGCCCAACGGCTAGTTTGGGCTCATTTATTAAAAAAAAACAAAAAACTTTAAAAAATATTTTTTAATCCCAAAAAAAAATCTATAAATACCCTACAACTTCAAATTATTTTTCACTCTCTCAAATCTCATTCTCTCTCAAATCTCAATTCTCAATTCTCAAATATTCAATATATTTAATTTTCAAAGTGTTCACTTTAATTTTTTAATTTTTTGTTTACAAAGTACGAGCGGAAGTTTCTAAAGTCGCAATCTTCGAATACTTCCAAAATTTGGTATTGTCGTTCCATCTCTTACGTTTAATTTTTATTTATTGTATTAATTGTTTAATATTTAATTTTATTATATTTGTGTATTTTGAATATTTTTAGTTTAATTTAATTTATATTATGGATAAATTAAGAAACCTCGCTACTAAACGTGTTAAATTTTTTTGTCCTGGAAGCGGTAGTGGTAGTAAAAAGCGAATTACTAGCGGTAGAGGTAGTTCAAGTAGTAGATATACCCGTGTGCCTTCGCCTCCGGTACCGCTTGGTACACCTTTTGAGGAAGAAATAAGTGTAGGTGCTCACGATATGGATTATGTAGAAGCTCGAAAAAATTATGGTATAGAAGAAGAAAATGAAGTAGATGCGGTTAATTTAGACGAAGATAATAAAAATATTGCTGAGACACCCGCAGTAGGAGATCCTAATGTTAGATCTGAATCAGTTAATCTCCCTTCCCGTCCTCCCAGTGCCCCAAAACCTCGTAAAAGAACTAGTATTGCATGGCAATTTTTTGAACGTATATTAGATATTGAGGTGCAATGCAATATTTGTCAACAAATATATAAGCATAGAAGTGGAGGCAAGCAAGGGGGTACGGGTACGTTAATGAGACATGTAGCTGAAGAGCACAAAAGAGAGTTAAATATTGCAAAAGGTGGTGGGGATGTTGGTGGGTCAATGCAAACTAGAATGGACCCAGCAACCGGTCACGTAGCGAAGAAGTATAATAAATTGAGGGACCGGGAAGAAATAGCTAAAATGGTAGCTGTGGGTTGTTTGCCTTTTAATTTTCCTTCTTCTGATGCCTTTATTCGTTATATACAAACAATTTATAATCCTATGTTTAACGGTATTCCTAGAACTACTTGTCGGTCTGATATTTTTAGACTTCATTCACAATATTGTTTTTATTTATCAACATTGTTAAAAAATATTCAATGTAGATTGTCCCTAACTTCTGATCTTGGTCGTGCTGTAAATAAAAATGATTATTTAACCGTTACTTGTCATTGGATGGATAGTAATTTCGTGATGCAAAAACGTATTCTTGCTTTTTTATATGATGAAGATCGTAAACATACTGGACAATTTATTGCTGATTCTATTGTTAAATTGCCGGATATTATGGTATCGAAAATAAAATTTTATGTATTGCTTTTGATAATGCTTCTAACAACAACACTGCTATAAAAAAATTAAAATCTACGCTATCTTCGCCCTTGCCTGAAATTTTTCATATTAAGTGTGCATGTCATATATATGATTTAGTTGTAAAAGATGGTCTTGAGATTTTTGGGTTTTATATTGAAAAAATTCGCCTTGCTGTTGGTTTTATTCAAGGTAATAATCGTAGATCGAGAATTAGAGAATTTAAAGTTAAATGTCAAGAAAATGGACTTACACCGATTTTGATGCCTGAGGAAATTGATACTAGATGGAATTCTACGTATGAACTTTTAAAAACTTGTTATAAATATAAAATTCCTATTACACTAGCTTTTAACTAACATTACGGTTCATTTTCTGATTCTGCTGATTGTATGCTACATAATTCTGATTGGATTGTAATTAATGATCTTGTTAAGTTTTTAGAAAAATTTTATGTAGCTACGGTTGAATTTTCCGGTGCTTATTATCCTACTGTTTGTAATATTTTAGCATATATAGCCGATATTTCTTATTTGCTCAAAGAATATAAAAATAAAGAAGGTTATAAAGAAGCTGTTGGCGCCATGTTTACGAAATTTAAAAAATATTTTTTCCCGATTCCCCCTATTTACTTGGTTGGTGCTATGCTAAATCCGTGCATGAAATATAATCATATGTGTCACTTTAGTACTCTTATTTATACTAACTTAGAAATAAATACTAACCATGATTCTGAACAAGTACAACCTGATTTGTGGACGGCTACGGCTGATGCAAAGGATTACATAGAAAAATTATATAATCACTATGCTGATTTATTTGATTTAGCCGTACCTACAAATATCACTCCAACTGTCGCTCCTCATCCTCCCGAGGAGCCATCATCTTCTAAAAGGCCGGCACATAGTGGTTTTTCTGATTCGTTTTATGATTTAAATTCTTGGAACAGTGTTGATGAGAGAACTTACACATCAACTTATCGGGAAGAGCTGAAATATTATCTTCGGACGGTACCAGAGGATCGCGGACGACGGATGAACACGTTGGATTGGTGGAGGAGTAATGAAACACAATATCCTGTGCTTTCAAGATTAGCTAGAGATATCTTGAATGTTCCAATGTCAACCGTTGCATCAGAGAGCGCCTTTAGTCAGGGACGACAATAGCTTGGAGACAACCGACACTCATTGGGAAGCAATGCAATGAATGTTCTAGTTTGCCTCAGAGATTGGATTAGAGCGGAAAGAAGAAACCAAGGAATGGAACCGGAGCCGAGCGACGAGCTGAAACTTGAAGAAATTATGACTTCACGGGAGAACTCAGCAGAATCAAGTCCAATGCATGGTTTTACCCCCGTTGACTTCGACTATCCTATGCAAGTTCCCATTAATATTAATATGAATGAGTTGGAAAAAATGATGCATAATTTATAGATTTTTCATTCATGTAAATTATAAATTTTGGATCATTTTGCAATTAATAAAATTCCCCAAATTCATTCACTCCTTAATCCTTGCATTTTATATTTTTTCATTTAACGATTTTAAATTTTAAATTGAATTTCTAGTTTTCTACTTTAAATTAAAAACTTATGTCTAATATATTATTAATTTACTACCAAATATTATTAATTTATTATATTAAGTAGCATATGTTTTGTATATTTGTGCATATATCTTCTATAGAAGTGTATTTTTAACATATACATGTGTATATGTTTTATAAATTAGTATATAAGTATATCTATATATATTGTAATGTATATATAATGTAGTATATTTTATAAGTAGTAGTATATATACATTGAATGGTGCGTATACATAGAATAGAGTGTATATATGTGAATAGATCTTCTATAGACGTGTATATTTAACGTATACATGTGTATATGTTTTATAAATTAGTATATAACTATACAAATATATATTGTAATGTATATATATTGTAGTATATTTGATTTAAAGTATTACATATACATAGAATAGAGTGTATATATGTGAATAGATCTTCTATAGACGTGTATATTTAACGTATACATGTGTATATATTTTATAAATTAGTATATAACTATACAAATATATATTGTAATGTATATATATTATAGTATATTTGATTTAAAGTATTACATATACATAGATTAGAGTGTATATATGTGAATAGATCTTCTATAGACGTGTATATTTAACGTATAGATGTGTATATATATATAATTATATATATATATATATATATATATATATATATATTGTAGTATATTTTATTTAAACTTTAAAGTTTAAAGTAGTACATATATATTTGGATGGTGCGTATATATGTGTAATTGTGTATATATTTTTTAAATTCTAATGTAGTATATACTATATATATAGTGTATATATATTGTTTAACGTATTTATAATGTATATAGGTAGGTATATATAATGTATATTAAAAAAAAGTTTTTTTTTTATAATATTTTTGACCGGTTTTTTAATCGGGTTTGACCTGTTTTAGGTGGGTTTGACCGGGTTGGGTTAAGTGGGCCGGGTTAGGGTGATTTTTGATTTTTTTACTGTTGGGCCCGGCCCGGCCCGGCCCACTTAGACCCCAACCCGGACCCGGACCCGGCCCGACCCTCAACCCGGTTAAATAACACGGGCCGGTTCCGGGTTGGCCCGGCCCGACCCACTTGACAGCCATAGTATAGTCCAAAGTCGGGTTGGGAAGGTTAGAGTACTGTACGCGAATCTTACCCCTACTTTGAGGAGATGAAGGAGTTGTTTCGGAAAGTAGCTAATAAAACAATACAAATGTAAAAAGAACATAGAAAATAATAAGGAAAACATAATATATAGCATAATACCAAAGAGGAGCTAGCTAGATCTGAAGCACAATAAGTCAGTAACACCAAATCTGTCGTTACATAAAATGAAACTTTTCATCCTTACGTAACGATGGATTCAACAATAAGGATGCATGGTGCGGTTTCTAGATCTACGGTCCCAGAGGCAGAGCCAGACTAATAATAACGGGGACATTTTTTACCATTGGAACATTTTTGTAGCAATCTAAATTCTTGTTTAACTTGTGAAAACTTGAGCCTCACCTTCCCACAATTAAATTTCAAACATACAGATTTATAACCACCTTTTACCTCCACTGTGAAAACTCCAAATCCACTTGTCCTATTTTCCTTAGTGAGATCATTAACATCATTGTCATCCATTATCTTGACCGGAAAATCACCAAAAGTCACCTGTATCGACGAACGCTTACCTTTCTTCTGACGATAAAGACCTAATGTATTCAATCAGACAACATTTCCCTTGTGCAAAATCGAAGCCTCCATGTTTTTGCACTCAACTTCACGAGATGCACGATTTTCGACCACGAAATCGATAGTCAAGTTCTGAGCAGGAAGAGATGAATTAGGTCATGGTGAAAAACTAATATTAGAAGATGTGATTGCTTCAATAGTAAATTTGGGCAAAGATTTATTTTCAGACAAACCAATATACAAAAATATAGATAGTACCAAAATAAAAGGGAAAACCACTATAAAAGTTCCTAGTACAGGATGCTTATTACAAAAATATTTATCATTTTGTTCATTGAAAGCCATAACGTAAGGCTAATAAACAAAATAATATACAACACTTTTAGGTCAAGAAAAATAGCCTAAATTAATTTCATTGATTAACATAAATATTGAAACAAGATCCTAAAGAATTGGCTATTTTTTACCATAAAATAGGGGATAATCAATTAAAATAGGTTACACATTCTTATCTAAATATTTTACTTAACCATAGTAACATAACTCTCCCACAAATGGATTAACATAATCTTAATTAACCATAGGGTTGGGAAAAGTAATTTATCTTAGTAACTCTATTCCTATTTGTCCTAATCTTAGTGGACGGGGAGGTGACACGTATTCCGTGGAGTTAGTCGAGGTATGTGAAAAATAATTAACCATAGGGTTGGGAAAAATAATTGTTTGGACAACATTGATAATCATATGGTTTTGTTCATAGGATGAAACATTTTTTTTTCTTCCTTGACCATAGTAAAATAACTCTCCCACAAATGGATTAACATAATATTAATTAACCATAGGGTTGGGAAAAGTAATTTATCTTAGTAACTCTATTCACATTTGTCTTAACCTTAGTAGACAGGGTTATATGGTATTTGTTGCTTGTGGGGAGGTGAAATGTATTCCGTGGATTTAGTCGAGTTACGTAAAAATTGGTCTGGACACTACGGTTATAAAAAGAAAACTATATTCACATGTAATACAATATAAGCTAGTTAACCAACAAGTGCAAGTATATCTTTTGATGTTTTGGAACAAAATAGAACATGAAATTGTAAACTTCCAATTTGTAAGAAGTGTCAGGACTCTGACCGCGTGCCTATTGAATCCACGGGCTTATGAATTATCACACATTTTATGAGTAGTATATTGAAATACGCTCTCTTTTTTGCTGACAATAAACATCTAACGCATTCGCTCAAATAATATTTCCTTGATAGTTTAGTCCATTGGAGGTATTATATCAAATCAATGCAATTTGCTGATTAAATGAAAGTGAAAATATATCATATTATATCATATTGTACTATATTATTTTGATAAACATAATGTTTGAATAAGTGGAGTAAAGGATTAAATAACATCATTAGATAATAAGCAAACAAAAAAAATGAAAAAGAAAAGAAAAGAAAGCAACAACACAACAACTACTACAACAAATCGACTATGAGAAGCGGACAACAAATCCACTATCAGAAGCGGAGCCAGAATTTCAACTAAGGGGGTTCAATATTTGAAGAAAACCTAGTCTCAACGCCTACCATAAATACATAAAATTAATTTTAATCATGTATAAATGATATATTTTTTCATCAAGGAGGATTCGGATGAACCCCTACCAAAGGCGTTGGCTCCGCCCCTACGGCCACAATAGTCTCAAAGGTGGGGATTTGGGCAAAGTAAATTACGCGCAAACCTTATTCTTACCTTGAAGAGGTAAAAAAAATATTTTCAAGAGATCCTCGACTCAAGTAACAAATATGAGAACAAACATGAGAATAGCTAATAGAACAAAATAAAATAGAAGTCCTAAGATAGGCAAATTACAAGAAAGTAATTAGTAACTATAGGATCATATCAAATGGTCCTTTACATAAAAAAAACTTTACTTCGTTACATAAAAACTATACAATAAAATTTAAGTAACAATCAGAACAGAAAAACTATACAATAAAATTTAAGTAACAATCAGAACAGAAAAGTGGAATATTTTTGTAGCAATCTTGTCTCTTATTTAATTGATGAAAATTTGAGCCTCACATCTCCACAAGAAACTTTCATATCATGAGATTCATAATTTCCCTTTAACTCCACAGTAAAAACCACAAATCCACTTGTCCTATTTTCCATTATCTTGACTAGAAAATTACCTAAAGTTACTTGTATCGACGAACGTTCTCCTTTCTGTTGACGATAAAGGTCTAACGTATTCAACCCGACAATACTTCCGTCATAGGAAACCGATGCCACCATGCTTTGTGTGATTACACTGGATTGTTAAATTTTTAGATTTATATTTATTTTTAGATTTTTCAAATCTTCTTAAAATCAAATTTAATTGATTTAGAATTTTTAAACTAATGAAAAAATTATTAGTTGTCATTAATTCTGATGACTTCTAATAAGGAAAGATTTTACCATAAATATATTTAATTAATTTTTAACTTTTAAATATTAAGAAAAAATACTGAAAAGACGATTTTGTTTAAATCAAAGATTTTTAATGAAGGGTAAACCATAAATATATTTAATTAATTTTTAACTTTTAAATATTAAGAAAAAATATGAAAAGACGATTTTGTTTAAATCAAAGATTTTTAATGAAAGGTAAAAAGTTCAAGTAATGTTTTTAAGTTTCTTCACACTTTTAATATACTATAGATATAGATATAGATATAGATATACTATACATATATAGATTATAGATATATTACTACTACTATTTTTATTACCAAAAAAAATAAAAAACATTTTACGTGTAAGAAAAGTTTTCTTATAATGCATCCCAATCCTACCTTAAATAGGAGAGTTAATAACTCATATGGTAATTCAACTATGAAATTTTATCTGGAAAGTCACTTAACTTTGATTTTTACCTCAAAAGTCATTCAACTATGAATTTTTATCACGAAAAGTCACTTGTATCGACGAACGTTCACCTTTCGGTTGTTGATAAAGACCTAACGCATTCAACCCGACAATGTTTTTGTCATAAGAAATCGAAGCCACCGTGCTTTTGTACTCAACTTCATAAGGAGCAGGATTTTCAACCACGAAATCGATAGTCAAGTTTTGAGTAGAAAGAGATGAAAAACTAATATCGGAAGCTGTGATTGCTTCAATAGAAAATTTGGGATCTGTTTTTCCATAAAACAAAATAAAATCCATGAATAAAGAAAATTAAAAAAAATATAAGGGATACCCAAAAAAATTAAAATACCCTAGTTGAGGATACTTATTGAATAGGAGACCACAATAATAATTGTCTTTATAACATTGTTCATCATGGTTTTTTTCATTAGATGAAACATCAATAACAATAGAGGGATTAGTTTTTTCTTCCTTCATAATACATAAAATATAAGACACTTAGGTCAAGAAAAATAACAAACCCCTAAAATAGGAGAAATTTATTATAATTCCAATACCATTTAAGGTAGGATTCATTGAGGGACTTCCACAAAAATATGTTTTTTTTTTTTACAAAATCAATATACAATTTATTGAAAATTTTCCATGTTGCCCTTGCTCCTTATACATAAATAGAGTGTATAAAGAAAATGTTGAAGGATCAATTATTAAAAGTATTCTTGATGTGTGACATTATGCAATGATGAAAAATAATTAGAATTTATTCAAACATAATGTTTATTAAAATAATACAATACACTACAAAATAATACAATATAATACATTAGTGAACGTTTATAACTTAATCACGTGTAATGATCGATTTGATGTGATCATGTTACTTCTTTTTTAGTCTCATTTTGTTTATCCTATTATATAGTTAATCTATCTCGTAGATTTACCCTTTAAATTATTGATGTGATACGATGAAAGAGATGCGCGGAAGCTAGATTGAGATGATGAGAAATAAGGTGGTGGAGTGGTTTTTTTTTCTTTCTTCAATCTTCTGTCCAATACAAAAGATATTGTTTTATTAATATTGTATATATGTATATATTGTATTGTACTGTATTTTAAATACAATGTTTATATAGATTCTATTGTTTTACATGGTCGTTACTTAATGTCGCAAAATAATAATTTGAAGGATAAATCCACACGAAAAGTAAGGTAACAAGTAAAGCTACAATAGAAAGGTAAGATAAAGAATAAACAAAGAAAAAATGAGAAAAAAAATATAAGGTAACGATGCGAAGAAAGTTATGTTGGATTTATATGACATGAGAATGAATTCTACTGATTGTAAGAATGGATCGTCCGGTGTACTAAGCTCCCTTTATGTGTGCGGTTCAAAGAATTGAGTCAGATCACAAGCTAAGGGTCTTATATTGTACGCAACCTTGTTTGACTTTATGCAAGAGGCTGTTTCCACAGTTCAAAACCGTGACCTTCTAGTCATATGATAACAACATAAACCAGTTTCGATCGATATGACTCGCCTTTCAAAAGGAATATTTTGTCATAGTGAAATTTAAGACAAAATCGAAAGCAAGAAAGATAGGATAAAGGATAAAAGATGATTATTATAATAAGCAAAGTCAAAATAATACAAAAAGATAATGACGCAGCAATAACAAATCCAGTATATTTCCAACGACAAGGTTTGGGGAGGATAGCGTGTAGGCACATCTTACGCCTACCTTGAGGAGGCAGATTGAAGATTTTTCATAAGACCCTCGGCTCAAGTATCAAACATCATAGCAGTTAATAGGAGAAACAACCATAACCAATTAAAGTAATAACTGAAGCAAAGTAAAATAATAAAGAATATCAAAAGTCCTCAGATAGGCCCACTAAGTAATAACACGATCACACCAGATCAGTCATTACGTAAAGAAACTTTTTGTCCTTACATTAGGAAAGATTCAATAATGAGGATAATAGAAAAAACTAGTGGAACTTTTTTGTAGCAATCCTGTCTTTTGTTTAACAGATGAAAACTTGAGCCTCACATCCCCACAAAAAACTTTCATATAGTATTTAAAATCATAATTGCCCTTTACTTCCACCGTAAAAACCACAAATCCACTTGTTCTATTTTCCTTACTGATGTTATAAGCAGCATAATCAACCATCATCTTGACTGAAAAATTATCAAAAGTCACTCGTACCGATGAACGCTTACCTTTCTGTTGACGATAAAGACCTAATATATTCAACCAGACAATATTTTACTTGTAAGAAATCGAAGCCTCCGTGTTTTTGTACTCAACTTCATAAGGGGTATAATTTTCAACCACGAAATCGATAGTCAAGTTTTGAGCTGATAAGAATGAATAAAGCCATGGTGAAAAACTAATATTAGAAGCTGTGATTGCGTCAATAGTAAATTGGGGAAAAGATTTATCTTTATACAAGAAACCAATAATCAAAACTACAGACAGTAACAAAATAAAAGTGACACCCACTACAATATTTGATTTCTGATGCAAGTTCGGAAAGTGCTAATTGCATGGATGGATTTCAACTTGGACATCAAAAGTGTGAAGTGTTTCAAGAGAATATGGAAGCTAAGAATCAACACAATAGAAGATTAACATGATATTTTACGGTCCTTTTTAGTTATAATATGATGCACATTTAATCAAGGACATTTATGTCTTTTCATAACTTAGCTTACCCTAGAAGTATAAATAGACAATATTTTGGGTTGAACAATATTTTTAGGTTAAACACTCTTTAATTGTGTATATGTATATATATTTTTTAAATTCTAATGTAGTATATACTATATATATAGTGTATATATATTGTTTAACGTATTTTAAAATGTATATAGGTGGGTATATATAGTGTATATTAAAAAAACTTTTTTTTTGACCGGATTTTTAACTGGGTTTGACCGGGTTGGGTTAAGTGGGAAGGGTTAGGGCTATTTTTAAAAATTTTACCGATGAGCCCGGCTCGGCTCGGCCCACTTAACCCCAACCCGAATCCGGCCCGGCCCACAACCTGGATAAATTTAATGGGCCGGTTCCGGGTTGACCCAGTCCGACCCACTTAAAACCCTTAAGTTCAATTCTCTTCTCCCTTGAAATCAATCATGTTATTGTTTATTCAAATTAGAGAATTACAAATCTATATTTGTCTCTAATTTACTTCAATTGTGGGATTGTTTCATTCTTTCTTCTCTAACGCTCCTCAATTTCTTGATTATCTCTTGAATCTATATATCTTGTATCCCCTTTTATATCAATTTCCTAGCAAAGTCATAGTATATAGCTAATAATACACAAAATAGGACACTTATTAGGTCAAGAAAAATAACAAAACCCTAAAAATATAAGAGAAAAGTTAAAGGAAAGATAAAAATGGAAAATTATTTGGGGAATATATGTTAAGATCAAAATTGTCCTGTTAGAAATTGAATGAATGATTGGATGTGAGTGAATGAATAATTGAATTGAGTGAACTGAACGATTGAAAAGAATTGAATAATTGTGTTGAATGAATATTGGATGTATTCAATTAAAATGAAATATAAGTACAATATCCTATTTATACAAGTAATTAATAAGTTAAGAGTCTAAATAAAGTACAAAATAATAAAAGTGATACATTTCTAAATTAGGTAGGATACTCTAAATAAGGGTACAAGATATTATAAATATATTCTAAAAATTTACCTATTTAGTACGAAAGGAATAAAATATTATATAAGAATTTTTTAAATTTGGGTCGAAATCAGCATGTTGAGACGGATGAAAATAAGGCTTGGTCAAGCTATGTACAGCAGCAGATAAATATACAGTGAGATAAAACAAGTGAATCAACCCGATTCAATGAACAAATATAAAAGATTAATTATCTAATGCATTTTTCAAAGTATTAAATTTATTATATTCAAAGGATAGTATGATAAAATTACCTCTATCATTTACTGCTTCTTAATCTCTACGCCAATTAGAAAACAAAGTGGACAAGTAAAGATGAACGAAAAGTGGATAAGTAAGTATGGACGGAGGAGTACTTTCTCTATTTAATACTTCTCTTTTTTTGTACAACATTAATATCTCTCTATGTTTATGACTAAGGATAAAGATGGAAATAAAGAACTAATCATGGAAACAAAGATAATAGAAATAATTTTACCATATTACTCTTTGAATATAAAAAATTCAATGTATTTAATAGTAATAATAAAATGAATATAAAAAAATAAAAATTAGTTTTTCAAATTGAACAAAAATATTGTTGGTGTTATAAATGTATTTACATTATAGTGAATGTCGATCAAGATTTATCAAGATCAACTTTGATATCTATTAGGATTTGAAGTATCTGTTTTTTACTCAGACTAGGAGTAAATTTCCCTTATAAATAGAGGGATTTTGTTCATTGTATTGACAATCTGATGACCCCTCAAGAATCCTTCAAGACAAGAAATAAAAATCACTCTCTCTATTCTCTCTACTCTTCTTCTTTATTATTTAGTTATTTTATATTACTTTATCAGCACGAAGTCTCTTACCAATTGAGATCTATACGAAGTCTCTTACCAATTGAGATCTGTTCGTACGTGGCTACACAAATTTTCGAGTCTCTAACTAATTCACGTTATCAACACAATGTTCTAACCAACTGAGAAGATGGTTACGTCATATATACTTCGAGTTTTAGAAGATGTTCACGTGGCCTTGAAAATAATGGTACTTACAACTAAATCATTGTGTTACTACAGAGGTACATTATACTTGAATTTTTTTTTTGTATAAAGTAATCAAGGTAAGATTTCTCCTTATATGGGTATCACTTCCTCTTCTTCTTTTTTCATTGCTTGAGAATTTTATTATCGTTCTTTTGGACTGGTTTTATTTCCTTTGTCACACCCCTTTTTCGTCCTCCAAAAGATTAATTTTTAAGTTCGAAAGAGTTTTATTATTAAGTGACAAAAAATGAAAATACTGTTCTGAAAAGGATTTTTTATAATTAAATTCAGAGTCGCCACTTGGCATAATCTGGTGTGCCAAGTCACCTTTGAAAAATTCTTTTCGAAATGGTTTGACTCTTTAAAACTGGTTTGCGAACAGAGATTCCGGCTAAGGAATTCTGTTGACCGAGGGGAAGGTGTTAGACACCCCTCGATCCCGTGGTTTGACCATGGTCTCTTGGCGGAGCGTATAGGCTAATTTGACATTATGAATATATAAACCACACAAAACATGCAAAACAATCAATCAAGCAAACAAGATAAAACAATCCAAAATTTAGTGTCCAGTCCAATTATACAGTCCAAAAAAAAAATATGTAAAAATAAATCCTACTCTAAATTAATTCTAGACAAATGCTCTACCCGATGCCTCGGGCCTTCATCACGAACGTCCTTCGGGTACATGATACCTCGGGGCATTCCCCGGTGAATAAATATATACAGATACTTCGGGGCATTCCCCGGCCAAATTACACAATTGATTCAAAAGTGATAAAATCAAACCATTCAATCAAATTTCAAACATTCAATCAACCCACAATCTCTAGATTTGCTTACCCGACCTACGTCTTGCCTATTCCAATCGGCGTATCTTGATACTACCAAATTCAATTAACATTTATTTCAAGTCAAACAACTAATGAATCAAACTAATCAAAATTCACTAATTATATCAAGTTCTCAATTCTCGCCCCACTTATTCCCACATGAATTCAAATCTTTCAATTCCTTCATTCACGTGAATCAATCAATCAATATCAACCACAGTAATCACGATTGCTCAAACACAATATCGAAACATATCACCATGTCACAATCATCAACCAAACACAATATTCACTCCAACACACCAAATATAATAAACATTAAATAAAAGAGGGGAATAGAATTAGACCTCGATTCGTAACTTTCAAACTCAAATATTAATCGAGTGAAAAGACGAAGACCGCGTCCGAATATCTCGAGAAGAACCTCAACAACGATGAATTCCAATTTGGTATTGAGAAATTTGAAACCCGTAGACTGATAGCTACGAACTGATCGGGACGAACATAATTTAAACCCCAAAATCAATACGAAGGTCGAAGAACCAAACGAAAAATAATAGAATAAACCCAACCCATACACAAAATCTAATCGCAAAACTGAGTTGAAATTGGACCAATTTCAGCGAAGAATTTGTTGCTGGTCCACGTTTGCTGTCCAAAACTTAACGTTTTCGGCCAGATTCCCTTAGAAATCAAAGAAAAATGAAGAAATTTGGATTCTTCTTGAACTGGTAAACCGAACGAAGAACTAAAATCAATTCTGGTGAAAGTTTTCACCAGAAAAAGCTTGGAGAAGGATCGAACCTCGCACCAGTCCCCTATTCCGATCACCCCTCTTCAGTTTTCAGTCTATTTTTTTTCTTTTTAGGTGGTCTGGGTATATATGTGAAGAAGATGACTTTGAGGGTCTATGCTTATGGAACAAAATTAGTCTTCCTATGGGAAATTCGAGTGTTGCTGTGTGCGTATCCCTGATGAAGAAAACAAGAAATGGAGTCCTTATTTTCTTTTTTGTTTACCAGTGAATTGAGTAAAAAATCAAAGAGAGTGTGGAAGTGTCTATGCTTTCTTTGGAGTAGATCAGTGTCAATTGTGAATGGAGTTTGTGGGAATTATATCGTGTTGGCCCTTTATATTTTGTGTGAGTGTGAATATATTGTATTTCATCCCCTTAAAACAAAATGGTTCCTTGTGGGCTTTCCTGGAAGTTTCCTAGTGGGGTCCCTTTCTAATGTTTATCCCTTTTTGCCTTTGTGGACAAGAAATATGAGGGGGAGAGGGTCACATGGGTATGAGGTGTTGGGGGTAGGGGTATGGGTAATGTGTCTTCTTTTAATTGAAAGGGTTGTTAGAACATTAAAAAGAATAAAAGTTTGTTAGGGATTTTGTTGAGAGTTATTTTTTGTATTTTTGTGGGATGTAATTACATGGGTAGGATAAGGTAAAAATGGGTAAAACGATATCAGGGAGGGACCAAATTACGTGTCTACATCATGCCCCCTTTGAATGTAAACACGCAGTGTTTTCAGACAAAGAAGTAAATAACGAGACCGAATTTTGTCCCGATCATTTTTCAAAGAGAGGAGTAAAAGAAAGAAGGACAATCAAATCCTGTGAGACACCCTATCTACCCAAGTCATGAGGAAGTCACAAGTATCTCAAAGGGTTGGAAGAGAAGTGGGCTATACCGAGTTGGAGAGTCGAGTGAGGTTCCATCGAGGTTCCGGTACGCGGCTCTGTCATTACATCAAAAATGAAAATTACAAGTTAAAACATAAATGAAATTATAAAATCCTATCTATACAGCTTCTGTTGTCTCTTGACTCGACTTTTATCACCCTATTCTTCAAGCGGGCTCCTGACTTACAATTTCTTTCAACTTGTTGCTTGGCTTTCAATTGCTTTCATAAGGTAAAGTCCCATTTTTCAGGAGGGTCCTGAGCATAAAGTAAAATCTCATTTGCCAGGAGGGTCCTGAACAGAAAGTAAAATCCCATTTTTCAGGATGGTCCTGAACAGAAAGTAAAGTCCCATTTTCCAGGAGGGTCCTGAGCATAAAGTAGAATCCCATTTTTCAGGAGGGTCCTGAACAGAAAGTAAAATTCCACGGATGTGCATTTCCAATGGTAGTTGAATTAAGTGAAACGAATTTGCCCCTATTTCAACAAAGAAAATTTGTCTGTTAAAAACTTAGTGGTGGCTTGCAGCTCTTGGCTTCTCAGGTATCTGCCCCAGCACTCGTTCCTTTTATCTTTGTTCCAAATTGCTGACACTTGCCTTGTCTTGCCGCACCATTGATCCGGATCCAGATTGAGGGAAATGAGTTCTGACTCGAACAATGGGTTTCCATTTTACCATGCCTTTGAGGTGCACTCTTTTCCCAAATCTGAATGCTTCCACGAATCCAACAGCCTATCAGTTGATAGACTTCCTTTGCTTCGTGTTGAATTACGATCATATTTCTTTCATGTGCTGGTCCTTGACTTTTCCTCATATAATTGGAAAGACTGGTAGTAAATTTTGAAATCCTTTCTTGCTTGTTTTGACACAGACTTGACTTAAAATGTAAAGAAATGATGGTGACTTTTATTTTGATAAATGACATAAAAATACAAAAAGTATGAATATGTAAATGAAAGAAAAGGGCAATGTCCCATATTCAAAAAGAAAACTTATCTGAATATGGCAACCAACTCCAATGAGTATGACATGCATTTTGGATTAAGCTGCCTGATCTTCCTATCCAAACTCCCCATTTGTTGTTGATTTCATGCCTTTGCCGCCGAGCTGCTTCTTCAAATCCATTGGACTCATACATCACATTCAATTGATGACATCTTAAAAGACTTTCGCCAACAAATCTCTTTCTTTTCACTTTCTACTTTTCTCTTGAACTCGCTATCGCCTTACGGTGCCCGTGAGGGTTTTCACCAATAAGACTCTCTCATTTTTATTTCTCTCCACTCACCATCTCCCTATGGTGCCTGCGAGGGTTTTCACCAATAAGACTCTCTCATTTTCATTTCTCTCAACTCACCACCGCCTTATGATGCCCGCGGGGGTTTTAACCAATAAGACTCTCTCATTTTGTATTTCTTTCCTAATTTCTTATGCTGAGGGAGACAAGTGGTACCTCACAATGTATCATCATATCCATTGCATGCTTAGCCTTAACATTATCAAAAATTAATCTGAAGGACTTTCTTTGGTTGTAACTTGGCTTTCGGATAAGGTTAGAAAAGGATGACAAGAGGTTCAAACGACACTTGAAGTGGGGTGAGACTTACAACTTTTGGAATCGACTCAAACAACACATTAACTCATGCCCCAGTTTTTGTTGACTGGGTGACTCTAAAATCTTTATTTGGTTGGACCGAGCCCGAAATAGGGCAACCTACGTATCTCACTCCCGAGAGAGGAGAATCAGGTCGCACGTAGTTCCATAAGCTTGTTCTTTGTTTTGATTTGATTTGATTTTTTTTTTGAACTCTTTCTTTTATTCTTATTTTTTTGACATTTATCTTTGACTCTATTTTGATTCCAAAAGAGGTATATGAAAGAAAAAATAAAATGAAGCTCAAACGGGTAAACAAAGGATAACACAATGTTTGGATAGAAGAATAAAATGCCTTCATTATATCAATCTTAAAAAAATACAAGTACTAAACATGTAATAAAATCAACAAAGGATAAAATATCATACATAATATCTTTTGACCGCATCAGCATTGATAGCCATTTCTGCCATTTTGCCTTCAATATCTGTCAAATATAAGGCTCCATTGGGCAACACTTTCTTTACAACGAAGGGACCTTGTTAGTTAGGGGAGAACTTGCCTTTCGCTTCAACTTAGTGAGGAAGGATACATTTCAATACCAACCGACGAACTTCAAAATTCCTGGGACGGACCTTTTTGTTTTACGCTCGAGATATCCTCCTCTGATACAACTGGCCATGACACACAGACGCTAACATTTTTTCCTCAATCAAACTCAAATGTTCTAGTCGGGTTTTGACCCATTCGTCATCATCAATCTCTGCTTCTACAATGACACAAAGAGAGGAAATTTCAACTTCTGCAGGGATGACTGCTTCTGTCCCATACACCAATAAATATGGAGTTGCCCCTGTTGAAGTGCGAGCAGTGGTGCGATAACCTAGCAATGCAAACGACAACTTTTCATGCCACTGTCTAGACCCTTGTACCATTTTTTGAAGTATCTTTTTTATATTTTTATTGGCGGCTTCTACAGCACCATTCACCTTTGGGCGATATGGAGTAAAATTTTGATGTGCGATCTTAAACAGTCGAAAAACTTCTTGCATCAAATGACTATTGAGATTGACAACATTGTCTGTAATGATCATCTTAGGAATTCCAAACCTACAAATTATGTTGGCATGAACAAAATCAACCACAACCTTCTTTGTCACTGACTTGAAAAGTTACTGCTTCTACCCACTTTGTGAAGTAATCAATGGCTACCAAAATGAATCTATGTCCATTTGATGCCTTCGGCTCAATCGGTCCAATCACATCCATTCCCCAAGCCACAAAAGGCCATGGAGCGGCCATTGCATGGAATTCAGCAGGAGGAGAACGTATCAAATCATTGTGTACTTGACATTGATGACACTTTTGAACAAATCGAATAGAATCCCTCTCCATAGTAAGCCAGTAAGGATCCATGCGAGAGATGAGATAAGTAGTATAGGATGAGAGATAATGCTTCAACTTCTGTGCTACCCAAGTTAAGGCACAACACGTCCTTTTTGCCTGTGACATTATGTTGACCCAGGACATAACCGAAAGAATTGTCCATGACTGATAAATATAAGATCAAAGGCCTACCAGGCTCCGATGGTACCAGAACGGGCGGATTTGACAAATATCTTTTGATTCTGTCGAACGCTTACTGACATTCTTTAGTCCATTCAACCGCAACACTTTTTTTTAGCAACTTGAATATGGGCTCACAAGTGGTTGTGAGTTGAGTAATAAACCTGCTAATGTAGTTCAGTCTACCAAACAAACTCATCATCTCCGTCCTATTATTGGGCGGGGGCAAATACTGAATGACTTTGATTTTCGAGGGATCCAATTCAATCCCCTGATGGCTGACCACAAACCCCAACAACTTTTCAGACTGAACTCCAAATACATATTTTGCCGGGTTGAGCTTGAGATTATACCTGCGAAGCCATTCAAAGAACTTTCTTAAATCTTTAACATGGTTGGTCCAACTTTTTGACTTAATAATCACATCATCCATGTAGACCTCAATATCCTTATGCATTATATCATGAAACATAGTGGTCATGGCTCTCATGTATGTTTCTCCAGCATTCTTCAAACCGAACGGCATCACTCGATAACAATAGGTCCCCCATGGTTTGATAAAAGATGTCTTCTCTGCGTCTTCATCATCCATAATGATCTGGTGATATCCGGCATAGCAATCCACAGAAGAGGCAACCTCGCGGTTAGCATAATTGTCTAGCAAAATATGGATGTTGGGTAGTGGAAATTCATCTTTCGGACTTGCTCTGTTCAAATCACGGTAATCAACATGCACTCAAATTTCGCCATCTTTCTTTGGTACGGGAACAACATTGAATAACCACATGGGATAACGAACCACTCGAATTACTTTGGCTTCAAGTTGTTTCATGATTTCTTCTTTGATTTTAATACTTACATCAGTTTAAAACTTCCTCAACTTCTGTTTGACAGGAGAAAATGCAGGATCAGTTGGCAATTTGTGAGCCACTAATTCAGTGCTTAAATCAGGCATATCATCATAAGACCATGCAAAAATATCCTTATAATCAATTAATGCCTGAATCATTCCATCTTTTAGCTGTGGCAAAGCATGTACACTAATTTTACTTTCCCTAACATCTCCTTGATTCCCTAGATTTATTGGCTCAGTCTTATTTAAATTAGGATTCGGTTTGTCTTCAAACTGTTCCAACTCTTTGCTTATTTCTTCTAGTGCTTCTTCTTCACCATATTCACTATCCTGCTTCATTACATCTTGATTAGTTTGGATTTTAAGATCAAGCATTCTACATGCATGTCATGTCATTAGAATCAGCATAAAGAGAACTGTATAAAAAAAAAGAAAAACAGAATATATTAGACACGAAACAAAAGGGACATTGCATTTTATTAAATAAAAAGATAGAAGGGTTTAAACATAGATGCCAACATAACATAAACAAACTAAAATCCGAATTACAACCCTAAAATAACTCAAATAAATAGAAAGAAAAATAAAATAAACTATCAAAACTCCCTCCTGACGGGGAGAGGAGTGACTTCCCAATTATTGAGCCGGACAGCTGGACCTATGAATTGCACGTCTGCCATACTGGTACCTTCTCCTGCTTCGACCATATCAACTTCAATAAAAAGGTTCTGGCAGTCATCAACCAACTCAACTTCAAATTCCACATGCTTCGTGACACCGTTCTTGACAAATGATTCACTGAGTAGTGGCATTGGGCGAGGGAGTGACCATGTTTCCTTTTTCCTTCCCTTGGCTTTCTTCAGATCTTCAGCTGTGGGATCAAAACCCAGACCAAACATGCCCACGTTCTCACTCAGACATATGGGATGAAATATACAGTGCAGAGATGCTCCCAAACCCTTTCCTGGCTCAAATCTGTATTTCCAAAGTTCACTCACCGTCATGATAGAAGTGGAAGACAATTGTGGTCCCGGTATAACCTGCCATTCAAGGATACAATTCACTGGCACTGTATCAAAAATTTGATAAACGAATGTCTCCTCTACGTTATTTTCTTTAATAAGAGACAAGGGAGAATCTTCGCAGGTGAACAAATCTCCTTCACCGTGAATAACCACTTCTTGCTTGTCATGCTCAAACTTAATCATATGGTGCAGTGTAGATACAACCGCCTTAGCCTTATGGATCCATGGCCTTCCTAGCAACAGATTGTAAGAGGAGTCTATATTCATACTTGAAACTCTATGGCGAACTCAACAGGCCCTATGATCAACATTAGTTCTATTTCGCCATTGGAGTTTGATTTTGCACCATCGAAAGCCCTGACACATACATTGTTGGGCCTGATCCTCTCAGCACCAATATTCAACTTTTTCAAAGTAGAAATAGGGCAAATATTTGCACCTGAACCTCCGTCAATCTTAACATGAGTGACGTAGAAATCTTTGTACTTCACTGTAATGTAAAGGCCCCGGTTGTTCCCTGTACCTTCAACAGGCAATTCATCGTCAGAAAAGCTGATCCAATTGACCTCAAAGATTTTTCCAACCATTTTCTCAAGCTAATTTACTGTAATCTCCCTAGGAAAATATGCTTCATTTAATACCTTCAGTAAAATATCACGATGCTCCTTGGAGTGCAACAACAAAGATAAGAGGGAAATTTGAGCAGGGGTTTTCTTCAACTAGTCTATTATTGAATACTCTGGCAATTTCATCTTTTTCAAAAATTCTTCGACTTCTTATTCGGTGATAGGCTTTTTGATAGATGACGGTCCACTCACAATTGGCTTGGACTTTCTTAAACTTTGAGACACGAAGCATCTTCTTGACCGAGTCAAACCCCCTACCTCATCTACATATTCCACTACTTCTTTCCTGTGATAGGTCATCACAGTCCACCCATAATTCCCGGGAACCTTTTTCGTATAAACTATCGGAGGTTGGGTCACCGATTTGAGGACAATAGGCGCTGCCAACGTTCCTTTCACCGTCAAGATGGGCTTACTCGGAACTCCTACCACTGTCAACTTAGGTTTATCCTGACTTAAATAAACATACCTTCTGGCACCTTGCACCGTGATCAGGGGTTTCTTTGTGCTTTCTTGGGCTTTATCTTCTTTAATTCCTTCCTGGCTCAATGGCATTGCTTTCAAAGACTCTGCTATATTCACCAATTTCTCCTCAATGGTCTGTATCTTAACGATAGGCTTATAAAACCTTGATGACTCTTTTCCATCATATATCAATTCTAACATATTGGTTTCAGCATGGGTTGGCAGCGGATTCAGGTTAATGTTTGGACCCTCCGGGGCCTGGACCAGCATCTGATTTGTGTCAATTAAATCTTGGACAACTCTTTTTAAATGCCAGATTTTCTAGATATCATGTCCTGGTATGTCAGAACAGTACGCACACCTTAAAGAATAATCGAGATTCCTCGACAGTAGATTTGAAAGCCTTCCTTGAATTGGGCTTAAGACCTTCAACTTTCTCAACCTGTTAAACAAGATAGCATATGACTCCCCAAGAGGTGTGAATTAATTTTTGACCACCTTCTCTTTCTTATACTCGGGCCTACGTTGAAAACCGGGTCTGGAGGCGTTTTGGTAATTCGGTGGAGCGGATGGGCGATTTTGTGGAGCTTGCACACGCCATTACGGGTAAGAAGGGGTTTGGGCATATGGCTGCGCACTATATACTGGTACGAGGGTGGTGGAATAGAATATAAAGGGTTTTGTGGAGGTTAGTAATGGTAGGGATTAATATAAGGAGCTTGGGCGTAGACTTGGGCTTGCGATTGGGAATAGGGGCGAGGTGGTCTTTTGGGATAGGAATGGGTTCCAGCTACAACAGTCGCCACATCCTCTTTCTTCTTTTTACTTTTGAATGCGCCAGATCCACCTTGAATCGCTTGTGTGGTGGCTTTCAGTGCGGTAAAACTCACTATTCGGCCGGTCTTGATTCCGTCCTCTATCATCTCCCCCATTTTTAGGACTTCAATAAAAGAATTTCCCAATGCCGAAAGTAAATGTTTAAAATAGGTCTCATCCTGTGCCTGAATGAAAACCTCTACCAACTTACTTTCTTTTATCGAAGGCTTTACCCTGGCGGCCTATTCATGCCACCTTATCGCATATTCCCTAAAACCTTTAGTGCTTTTCTTCTTTATGTTGACCAAGGATTTTTCGTCGGGAATCAGGTCTATGTTATACTGAAAATGTTGCACAAACTCAGAAGCTAAGTCATCCCAGTTGTTCCACTTGTCGATATCTTGATCGATAAGCCATTCTGAAGCCAGATCAGAAATACTCTCGCCAAAGAAAGTCATGAGCAGCTCTTCCCTTCCTCCTGCAGCCCTCAATTGGTTGCAATAACGTCTCAAGTGTGCCACGGGATCATCGTTCCCTGCATACTTCTCGAACTTGGGCATTTTAAAATCGAGGGGAAGGTTGATGTCTGGGAACATGCAAAGATCTTTATAGGAAACACTCTTATAACCTCTGATTCCCTGCAAACCTACCACTGTTATCTGAAAGAACATGCTCATCAAAGACGACATCCGTTAGGATTAGGGCATACAACAAGCATGGGAATCACATTGGTAAAATTATCCTAAATTCATGTTCATTTCTACCAGCTTTTGAGGGTAGAGAGGTCATTTAAACATCATCCCGATTTTTATGTACACTTATTTGCTTCTTTCCTCTAAACACACCCTTTTTTTTGCTCTCCTTTCCCTCTCTCTTCTTTTTTTTCTTTTTTTTTCGTATCAGTCTCTGTTCTTTCCCTTTATTGTCTCATCATCCTTTCTTTATTTCCTTCTCTCGCTATCTACCTTCATTTTATCATTCTTTATGGATTTTGTTTTTTCTTTAAAAGAGGAAAAATAATGAAAAACAACGAAACAAAATGATTAAATCAAACCCAAAAGTAGGTTGCCTACGTATCATGTTGTACATGAATCAGATCTTGCGTAGTTCGGGCTGCATATGCATAAACATCACACAATTAAAGGTTTTTTTTTCACGAAAAACAAAAACAAGTAAACAAAAGAAAGACGTAACATCATAATATTTCAATGAAAGAAACAACAAAACATACAACGAATTTAGGACCACTTTAAAACTAAACAACAAATACAAAACAACATTCTAAACCCCTAACGACATGCGTACAATTACTAATAAAGACCCAAATATCAAAAACAACTTGACTCCGACTTAACACAGACACCACCCTACAATGACAGAAATATAAAAGACTCAAAACTACATAAAGATAAGACATGTTCTTTCAAACTGGTGCTCTGTGTGACGTCCCCAGCTGAGATGAACCCATCTGTGAAGTCCCCTCTTTTCCACTCAGACTTTGCAATATATCATGCAACGACGTTTTGATACCCTGGAACAAATTTCTTGCCCGTATCCCCGCCTCTTGGAGATTATACCCGCGAAGGTTTCTCTGACACCCATCCACAGTTATGATCAAACGTGACAACTGAACTCTCAAAAACTCCACCTTGGCACCCGAATATTGATGATAGGCGAATTTACACGCCTATATCAATATATTTTGCCCATATTTGTGCCATGTTTTGAGAACATGTTATATATTTCATGTACTTTTAGTCCTTTTACCTGTAAGTGAGCTAACGAACATGATTAGCAAAGTTTCAGGTATAAATGATGCAGAATTCAGCATTTTATGGCTTACTTGACGCCAAAGAAAGCTCACAAAGGAAGGAAAGGGAGCTTGGACGCCTAAAGGACCAAAAGTGATGCATGGAAAATCTGTCCCGGGCTAAAACAACATTTCTGAAAACTTTGGGGACTGCAGTAACTTAGTTGGATTTGGATAATGATACATTAACCTAGTACAATTGGGTTAAGTATTTCATTTGTTTATTTGGATTAGGAGAATATTACATTAACCTAGTACAATTGGGTTAAGTATTTCATTAGCTTAGTAGGATTGGTTAGATATTTCATTAGCTTAGTAGGATTAGGATATGGGCATTATAAATACCCTATCATGCTAGAGATTTTTAAGAATTCGACATTCAACCATTCTACATCTTCCTACATTCTACGCTACAAACAATTCTACAACTCTTCTAATCTTTCCATTAATTCTATTTTTCTTCTTCTATTCATCTATTCTTAAATTCGGCAACAAGAGAATCGTTACACTGCCTAGGAAATTCACGCCTAACGCCTACCTCTTGAGCCACACGAAATTCATCCTTATTGTGGTATAACAACAATGTCAATCGTGATCTCCTTCGCAATCATGGGTAACTAAACTTCTCTGTTGGGGTTATGGAAGCCAACTGAGAACTATCTATTGCTATGAGTTTGTGAGTTTATGACACGTATGCTGCTTATATCATTATTCTCTTCATCTTAATCTACATTCTTTGTGGTTGCAAACACAAGAATACGCCAGTATAACATTTAACTTGTTCGAAAGAAAGGTTATTTGTCTGGAAAAGAGATAATGTCAAGGTAGTAGGGTTACACCCTAAATTCCCTACTAAACAGTTAGTGCCGTAACTGGATTAACCTCTTGGAGAATTCGTACCGTTAGACACGCTTTAAGCTCGAAAGAGTTAAAGTGAAATAATCCTCGAATAGGTCGAAAGACGCCTGGATTTACCACCGAATACAATTCTCTATAAGCACATGCATGTCGGAATTCTACATACTCATAGTCAATAGAGACGTATAACTCAAGAGGTGGACATAACCCCAACGCTTCAATTCTCATTGTTTCACAACCTACGAAATATTCTTTCTTTTTACTTTGCTATTTTCAGTTTTGCTTTAATAATTTGGTTACACATTGCAATCCCCCCTCATTACGAGACTTGCACTAAAAGTCTAGTAACCGTTGCTTACTTGTTGACCAAGCTATTCCCTGTGGGATCGACACCCAACCCAGGTTGGGTTCTATATTTGCTAACGACCGCTTTACACTCCTAAGAGAGCTGTAGATTGAGCGTTATCAAAAATTGGCGCCGTTGCCGGGGAATACGAGTGTCAATCAAGTTTGTGATAATTACTAGACCCTTTGGTCAAAGATTCTCGTACTTTCACTTTCAGTTTTTGTTTTTGTTTACTGCAGGTTTTTATTCAGTGCATGCCCCATACTAGAAGTTCTGGTCAACCGTTATTACCTATCAATCCTGAACCACAACGCATTGGTAGAATGGAAGCACAAGCAGAAATCGAATGGATGGCTGCTCAACAGGAACAAGCAAGATTGGCCGCCCTTGCCGCTGCCCAAGTTCAACAACAGAACATTAATAACCCTGCACGAGCAACAAATCCCGACGATGAGGATTTAGGTGATGACAAGTTACTAAACCCTAGGCATGATGCTGAAATAACACCTGCCAACCGAAGAGGTCGACAAGCTCGGTTTAGGTATGATCGCCAACCTATGCAGCCTGCTTTCGATGATGATGATGATGATCTTGATAGTGCCGGAGCCACTGGAGCCATAATTACACCACCATTAGCGCCCGGAGCCAAGTTCAACATCACAAGCACCATGATTCAGTTATTGTAAATCAAGGGATTATTTGGTGGACTAGCAGGCGATGATCCGAATATGCATCTCATCAACTTTATTTCCACATGCAAGTCATTTGACAATCCTGGTGTTGGTTAGAATGCAATTCAATTACGTCTATTTCCATTGTCTCTGTTTGGGGAGGCAACACTATGGTTGAATGGGCTGACTCCTGATTCAATTACAAATTGGAGGCAATTGAGAGACGCTTTCCTAGAAAGATTCTTTCTGCCATCCAAAAGAGCACAATTGAGAGATGAAATCAGCAACTTTCGTCAGCTTCCCACTGAAGCTCTTCATGAAACATGGGAGAGGTTCAAGACAAAGCTAGCGAGATGCCCAAACCATCACATAACCAATGTTCACCTAATGGAGATATTGTATAGAGCCTTGAATTCAATAACTAAGCCAGTGGTGGATAACGCAGCTGGAGGATCTTTTATGGACCTCACTTTTGGTCAAGCAAACAATATGCTAGATCGTATGACGAAACAAAGTAAAGCTTGGCATACCAGGGATTCTGAGGTAGCAAGCCCCACTTTATCTATTGGCATGACTGCAGACCAAAGAAGAAGAGAAGAAGAACGTGATCAAGATATGGCGCATCTGAAAACACAAATGGATCTTCTTACAAAGCATTTATTAACAGGGAAGACCAAAAAAGTCAAAGCCATTGCGTCAAAAGGAAGAGACAAATCTGATTCGGAAGAGGAGGCCAACTACTTGAACAATCAGGGGGGTTTCCATGGGAATACCCAAGGAAACCAAGGTCGGAACTACTATGATAAATCTGGAAACAAAGACCAAGGTAGTTGGAAAAACAAGAATGAAAAGAGTGGTTTGTACGTTCCCCCTGGTAGACGTGACACCACCACATCTAATTCTGGAAGTATGGAAGACATGATGGTTAAATTATTGAAAGGAGTGGAAGCAACGAGCGCGGGAGTAATGGAGGTAATCAATGATTTGTCCTCCATGAAACAATTAGTTGATTCACATTCCACTTCTATCAAGCAAATAGAGCAGCAATTGAGCCAACTTTCAGCAGCACTCAATCAAAGAAAGTCCGGCACTTTACCTAGCGATACTGTGCAAAACCCAAGGAATGATGGGTCATGCATGGCCATCACTACCAGAAGTGGTAAGGTGCTGGAAACTTCAGCAAAAGGCAATCAAGTGGTTGACGAAGTTGCGAACATGGATGACAACGCAAAAGGAGAAAATGCCGCAGCTACTACTCCTGACGTCAAGGACGCCACCTCCAGCACGGTGCAGCCTGAAAAAGTGGAAAAACGGAAGCAAGAGGAGAAGAAAGCCGTGGAATGAACACTTCCATACCCACCACCACCTTTTCCCCAAAGATTGAAGTAGGTGGCGGATGACACAAAGTTCAGCAAATTCATGACTATGTTGAAACAGCTGACCATTAATGTTCCATTGGTGGAGGCACTTGAACAAATGCCTGGGTATGCGAAGTTTATGAAGGATCTTTTGACAAAGAAGCGGGCAGCAAGCTATGATTTGAAAGAAGATGTGCATCATTGTAGTGCAATTGCTACCCGATCGATAGTTCAGAAGAAGGCCGACCCCGGAGCTTTCACTATTCCTTGCACCGTAGGATCTTTGAATTTTGTCAAAGCATTATGTGACTTAGGAGCCAGCATCAATTTGATGCCATTATCGATCTATAAGAAGTTGGGGTTGGGTAATCCTACTCCAACCAATATGAGGCTCATCATGGCGGATAGGTCGGTAAAACGACCTGTTGGTATTCTATGTGACGTATTGGTAAAGGTTTCTTCATTCATCTTTCTGGCTGGCTTTGTTATTTTGGATTGTGAGGCAGACTCAGAAGTTCCCATAATCTTGGGGCGCCCTTTCCTTGCTACAGGAAGTGTGCTTATTGATTTGAGAGCCAATGAGCTTTCATTCCGAATAAATGACAAAGTGGTTCGCTTTGATGTGTGCAAATCAATGAAGCAACCCAAAGATCTCAGTGTATTTTCGGTGGCTGATATTTTCTTTGATGATGAGAAAGAATTACATGAAGAGGAGCAAAGTATCGATGATCCTTTGGCGGTTGTGCTCATGAATGGAGAGAATGAGGATGCTGAAAATTCTTAAGAAGCTACTTGTGCTCTATCGGGATTAGGGACATATCGCTATGCTCCCAAGAAGCTGGATCTTGATCTCAAGAATCGACCCACACCACCATCTAAGCCATCTATTGAAGAGTCACCCACGTTAGAATTGAAGGAGCTGCCAAGTCATTTGAAGTACGCCTTCTTAGGAAGCGAAAATACTCTTCCAGTCATTGTGGCAGCCGATTTGGGTGAGCAACAAGTTGCAGCTCTTATTTCTATCTTACGCAAGTATATTAGAGCCATTGGAGGGACCATTGCAGATATTATTGGTATTCCACCTGGGATTTGCACACATAAAATTCAGCTTCAAGAAAATTGCACACCCACCATTGAGCATCAAAGACGTCTAAACCCACCTATGCAAGAAGTGGTGAATAAAGAAATTATCAAGTGGTTAGACGCGGGGGTTGTGTATCCTATCTCGGATAGTACATGGGTAAGCCCGGTACAATGTGTTCCCAAGAAAGGAGGCATGACGGTGGTCGCGAATACGAAGAACGAGCTTATTCCACTCAGACCCGTCACTGGATGGAGAGTATGCATGGACTACCGAAAGCTGAATTCTTGGACACTCAAAGATCACTTCCCAATGCCATTCATGGACCAAATGCTAGATCGATTAGCGGGGAAAGGATGGTTTTGCTTCTTGGACGGTTATTCAGGCTACAATCAGATTTGTATTGCCCCCGAAGACCAAGAGAAGACAACATTTACATGCCCATATGGTACGTTTGCCTTCAAACGTATGCCATTCGGGTTATGTAATGCACCAGCCACCTTTCAATGCTGTATGATGTCCATTTTCTCTGATATGGTTGAGGACACTTTGGAGGTATTTATGGATGATTTTTTAGTTGTTGGTGAATCTTTTGAGTCGTGCTTGGAAAACTTGAGCATGGCATTGCAAAGCTGGGTAGAATTCAACCTTGTGCTGAATTGGGAAAAGTGCCACTTCATGGTAAACGAAGGAATCGTTCTTGGGCACAAGATCTCCGCAAGAGGAATAAAGGTTGATCGAGCAAAAATAGAGGTTATTGAGAAGCTACCGCCTCCAATTTCGGTGAAGGGAGTTCATAGTTTTCTTGGCCATGCAGGTTTCTATCGTCGGTTCATCAAAGATTTCTCCAAAATTGCTAGTCCATTGTGCAAACTATTGGAGAAAGATGCGAAGTTTGACTTTAATGAAGATTGCTTAAAGGCATTCGAATGCCTTAAAGGAAAACTCATTGAAGCCCCTATCATGGTAGCACCAGACTGGTCTCTCCCGTTCGAAGTCATGTGTGATGCTTGTGGTGTAGCCATTGGAGCTGTACTTGGACAAAGAAAGGAGAAATTATTTCATCCTACTATACGAGTAAGGTCCTAAATGAAGCCCAAAGGAACTACACTGTTACTGAACAAGAGCTCCTAGCAGTTGTGTACGCGTTTGAGAAGTTTCGTGCCTATCTATTAGGTACTAAGGTGATCATTCATACAGACCATGCAGCTCTTAGGTATCTCATGACAAAGAAGGATGCAAAACCAAGGTTAATTCGATGGGTGTTGCTGCTACAAGAGTTCGATTTTGAGGTCAAAGATAGAAGAGGTTGTGAGAACCAAGTGGCCGATCACCTATCTCGACTTGAGAATGAACATGTGGCGCAACCTGAAAATCAGATTGATGATGCATTCCCGTACGAAGAGATGTTAGCGACAACAATGGAGGAACTACCATGGTATGCCAACTTTGCAAATTTCGTAGTGAGTAATGTGATACCTGCCAATTTATCTTACCACCAAAGGAGGAAGTTTATGCATGACGTACAGTACTACTATTAGGATGAACCTTATTTGTTTCGAAGATGCGCGGATGGTATCATTCGATGATGTATATCTCATGAAGAAGTGCCTACTATATTGGAAGCATGCCACACTTCCCAAGTTGGAGGACATCACGCAGGCAATCGGATGACAAGAAAAGTTTTGCAAAGTGGTTATTATTGGCCTTCGATATTTAGAGATGCCTACGACTATGTTAGAAGATGCGACCAATGCCAACGTCAAGGTGCTATTTCAAAACTCCATGAAATGCCCATGTCCAAAATTCTTGAGGTAGAACTCTTTGATGTGTGGGGTATTGATTTCATGGGTCCATTCGTGAATTCGTTTGGAATGAAGTACATCTTGGTTGCTGTAGATTATGTTTCAAAATGGGTGAAAGCTGTAGCTTTGGCCGACAATGAAGGGAAGCGTGTTGTAGCGTTCTTAAAGAGGAATATCTTCTCTCGCTTTGGAGTACCACGTACTATCATAAGTGATGGAGGATCTCACTTTTGCAACAAGCTATTCAAATCCGTTCTGGCCAAGTATGGTGTCAAGCAACATAAGGTAGCTACGCCTTATTATCCCCAAACTAGTGGACAAGTAGAAGTTTCCAATCGGGAGATCAAGCAAATCCTTGCGAAGACGGTTAATGCAAATAGGAAGGATTGGTCTAGGAAGCTTGATTATGCACTATGGGCATATAGGACTGCGTTCAAAACGCCTATTAGCATGTCTCCTTATCAACTAGTTTATGGGAAGGCTTGTCACTTACCCATCGAGCTCGAGCATAAGGCATTGTGGGCATTGAAGCAGTTGAATTTGAATCAGGATGATGCTAAGAATCTGAGGTTGGAGCAGCTGAACGAATTAGATGAGTTCCGTCTCCATGCATATGAAAGATCAGACCTATACAAGGAGCGGATGAAAAAGTATCATGATCAGCGGATTATTCGACGAAACTTCCAAAGGGGTGATATGGTACTTCTCTTCAACTCACGATTGAAGCTCTTCCCAGGTAAGTTAAGATCTAAGTGGTCTGGTCCATACAAAGTTATTCAGGTCTACTCGTCTGGAGTATTCGAATTGAAAGACAATAATGGCATTGTCTTCAAAGTGAATGGCCAACGTGTTAAACCTTATATCGGTCCTCTTGACTCGATGAATTATATGGCTATCACTTATCTCGACGAATTCTAAGTACTCGAGGTAACTATGTCGAGCTACGACAATAAATAAGGCGCTAGATGGGAGGCAACCCATCGTTCCATCGTTGCATTGTTTTATCGTTTATCATTTATCATTTTGTCTTTCTTTCATTCTAGTACTTGTTTTGCTTTTGATAAATGAAAATCCAAAAATACGAGTCGTGCCACGACCAAAACTAAGGCGCTTGGTGGGAGGCAACCCATCGTACTAATCGTTTTCATTGGTTTTGAGCAAATATAGGTGCAAGAGGTATTCAACGAGGAGATTGGTTTCAAATAACGATTTGGATGTATTGGAAAAGGTGGTAAGTTAGGTATAAGGATGCATAAGGCTATGGATTAAGCATTTCTCATGCCAAAATAGGCATCGAGGAAGGCTAGGCCTAGGTAAAACTAGGCCACGAATATTGCACAACCTATCCTATAGCCCAAGGTCTCGGAATCTAGTGTGCTATACACTATGCGCCACCCATTCTTAAGTGTGCTATACACTATGCGCCGCCTATGCTATAGCATTAGGTCTCACTATCTCAAATGCTATACACTATGCGGCGCATATGTCCCTAAATGCCATGACCTATGCGCCGCATATGTCCCTAAATGCCATACAATATGCGCCGCCTATACTATGACTATGCCAAGCATTATGCGCCGCATATAGGGAATTTTTGTCTCCAAAACCGTTTGTAAATGGGTCAAAACCCGACCTATTCTCTTCCTATATAAAGGGGACTTAGTCTTGAAACATAACCACATTAGAAATTGACCTAAGGACGCCGCATACCCTCTCCAAATCATCTCAAACTTTTTCTTTTTGCTCTTCCAATTCACAAGAACATCTCCAAAGGCTTCAATCACGTAAGTACTCTTGTATTCCACATCTATTTCTCATAAGTACTACGTTGCTATGCCTATTATGAACTGCTACATCTTGAAAGATTATTGGTGATGTTAATGTGTTTGGATTGTTGACACAAAACCATATGCGTGAACATATACGTTAGGATAATCTTGACTTGTTTCCGACTTAAATTTGGTTTTAATAGCATTGTTATACTATTTGCGGAATTGCTAGGGTTATGAAAATTGCTTAAGTTTGATACTTGGATACTTACATGTTAGACTATCCCATTTATCGGGATAAGACCTATAGTTGACTACCGACTTAGGAGGTTGTGATTGTTGAAAGTAACTATACCATAATGTAACCCCTACGTAGTAGTGTTGTTATACCTAACATGAAAGTAGTGCAATGGCTGCAAGTAGTGATACATCGCTGATTTTCTTGTCGGAACATAGTTCCTAAAACGTATGAATTCACTTCCCTGTTTTGTATTAACGAACCTAAGTGTGGGGTGGTACCCCGATGGCTTGTGTATAGATTGTTTCCTTTGAGTTGATGCTAACATGAATACTGTTTAAATCTCAGGAACAATGGCACCTAAAGCGCGGCAAGATAAGGCTACCACTTCCCAAAAGGGCAAGAAGAGAGGTCGCAAGGAACAAGGAGAATCATCCTCAATGCAACTACCCCGATGAATGTTTGGAATAAAATGGGTTCTTGAGGAGGAAGCCAAAGAATGGTACAAGAACAACAAGGAACGGAAATATGTTCACGTCGACTTGATCAACAAGGACACCATAGCGAAGAAGGAGCCGCGTATGTTGGCGAAAATAATGGCGTTGAAACTGGATTTCATCTTCTGCGACATGGGAGAATGTAATCTTGATTTGACAAGGGAGTTCTACGCCAACTGGTCGCCAAAAACCACAGGCAACGAAGTCAAGATTTGGGGCCAAGTGTTACAGCTCAACGCGGATTTGCTCAACTCCTTTCTTGGTTTACCTTCGATCGACCCAGCACCATTCAAAGAGCTGTACAGCAGGCCTCCTTATAGAGCAATACGACACACACTTTGTGGAAGTAGATCGATGGCAAGGTGGGGCAGAAACCGAGGCACCGGACGACACAACACCTTCCCCTATGCTCCATTGAATAGGGAAGCAAGAATCTGGTTGCGTATTGTCAACTCATGCCTTATTCCTGGGACTCAATACACCAAGATATCAAGAGATAAAGTGTGTTTGGTCTATGCTTTGAT
Organism: Capsicum baccatum var. pendulum; assembly: GCA_030864225.1. Classification (NCBI taxonomy): domain Eukaryota; kingdom Viridiplantae; phylum Streptophyta; class Magnoliopsida; order Solanales; family Solanaceae; genus Capsicum; species Capsicum baccatum. Next base: position 5,513,010 of record CM061556.1, read on the forward strand.
GACAAATGTCCCTATCAATTTTGGGGCAATCATTCGCTCTACAATGCGGAAGGCCAGACTCCACAAAAGTTCCCACTTCACTTTTGGTAATCTGTTGACAGCACTCTTGCGGAAGAAGGACATCGAAGAGGAACCAGCTGATCACAAACTCCCACATAACCCGAAGAAGGTTGACCTAACCAAGGTCAAAGATGCTGAAACAACTCATGGTGTCAACCTTACTACTGTGGAGAGACATGCTCGTGATGAGAGTTTCTTCCGTCATCTTTATGGCATGACACGCTTCACAATGATGAGTGGAGGTCGTGTTCCAACTGCTGAAGAGCTCCAACAGCTGTACCATGATTATCTAATGAACATGCATGCACGGGAGATGTGTGGAGTGGGTGTATACTTTGAGGAACCTCTAGATGATGATGTGCCAACCGATGACGATCGACGCTTGCCAGACTCCGATGAGGAGGAGAACTCTGACGAAGACTCTTGTGATGATTCCGACGAAGGGGGTATGACCCCCGACATTGAGGAAGAGTCCGACTGACCAGGTTCTTCGTATTTATTTTCCACTGAGGGCAGTGTCCCATTTAAGTGTGGGGTGGCAGTATCGCATGCTATACTTCTCTATTTGCATCTATGTTTTTTTTAAGTTTTTAAAAATTTTTTTTTTAGCTTCGCATGAAATAATTCCAATAGGCAGCATGAGATTATAACAAGAGTATGTGCTACAATTATGACTATTGAGACGTTTAGGCTCTAGTTGTGACTCATTATGTGATATTTTGTGGTTTAATTCCTTCACTTGTTGGGTCGAGAGTCTATATTACTTCCAATCAAGTCGACCATGTGCCTTGTGTGTGTGAGATAATAGTATATTCTATGTTTGTGGCTGATGCTAGAACTTGCCTGGTATGTATGCAAAGCGAAAATAAGGAGTGTAAGTTTAGGAGATGATTTAGGCATTTCTTTGGCAACCTATATATGTTTACCATCGTTTTACCTACCCATGGACATCATCCTAGTTAAACCCTTTTGAGCCTTTAGCCTATTTCTTTGACAACCTTGTATGTAAGCCTAATCCATTTTTTTCAAGACCGTGATTTGATCCAAATTCCTAAGTGCTTTAAAGTATAAAGTCATGTGACAATATAAGAGGAAATTGGGTAAGTATGATGCTTTAAAATGTAATGGTGCTTGAATGTGTTATGAAAAAGAAAAGTGCTAGCATAAGAGGTATGTTGTGAAAAGAAAAAGGAAAAGAAAGCTGAAAAGTGAGTTATGCTTAAAAATTGAAAAACAAAAGAGGAGAACAAGGGTGGAAGAATAAAAGAAAGAAAGGGTTAAAAGAAAAAAGTGTAAATGATACAATGTGATGCATTAAAGTGCTTAGGAACTTAGTCACTATTTCTGGCCAAAATAGCTGATCCTACCCGTCCCTTAGCCTACATTACAACCATCAAAAGACCTACTTGATCCTAATCTTAACATTCTGACATTTAGTGGAGTATTACACTAAGGGCAAGCCTATGGTCATCAGTTGCTACATATGAATTCTTTGTGAGAGTGAGAGCAAGGATATGTTGATACCCATGTTTGAAAAATATGCTATACTTGTGAGTGATTATGGGTAATATATTGGGAGACACACATGGTTGATGAGTTTTGGGTAGTTGTATATGATTCCTTGTGCCTTAACTTTTGAATATGAGTTGACCACCATCACGAGTCTATGCTAGAGGTTAAACTTTTTCTACTAATGATCGGAAAGCTACTCTTTGTTGATAATTATTGTGCTTGTCTTGACGAATATTTTGTGTTGTTGCTGTGAAACCCTAAAGTGATGTGTAGAGGGACATGATATTTTGTTCGAGGACGAACAAAGCTTCAAGTGTGGGGTGTTGATGATAGGCGAATTTACACGCCTATATCAATATATTTTGCCCATATTTGTGCCATGTTTTGAGAACATGTTATATATTTCATGCACTTTTAGTCCTTTTTCCTGTAAGTGAGCTAACGAACATGATTAGCAAAGTTTCAGGTATAAATGATGTAGAATTCAGCATTTTATGGCTTACTTGACGCCAAAGAAAGCTCACGAAGGAAGGAAAGGGAGCTTGGACGCCTAAAGGACCAAAAGTGATGCATGGAAAATCTGTCCCGGGCTAAAACAACATTTCTGAAAACTTTGGGGACTGCAGTAACTTAGTTGGATTTGGATAATGATACATTAACCTAGTACAATTGGGTTAAGTATTTCATTTGTTTATTTGGATTAGGAGAATATTACATTAACCTAGTACAATTGGGTTAAGTATTTCATTAGCTTAGTAGGATTTGGTTAGATATTTCATTAGCTTAGTAGGATTAGGATATGGGTATTATAAATACCCTATCATGCTAGAGATTTTTAAGAATTCGACATTCAACCATTTTACATCTTCCTACATTCTACGCTACAAATAATTCTACAACTCTTCTAATCTTTCGATTAATTCTATTTTTCTTCTTCTATTCATCTATTCTTAAATTCCGCAACAAGAGAATCGTTACGCTGCCTAGGAAATTCATGCCTAACTCCTACCTCTTGAGCCACACGAAATTCATCCTTATTGTGGTATAACAACAATGTCAATCGTGATCTCCTTCGCAATCATGGGTAACTAAACTTCTCTGTTGGGGTTATGGAAGCCAACTGAGATACTATCTATTGCTATGAGTTTGTGAGTTTATGACACGTATGCTGCTTATATCATTATTCTCTTCATCTTAATCTACATTATTTGTGGTTGCAAACACAAGAATACGCTAGTATAACATTTAACTTGTTCGAAAGAAAGGTTATTTGTCTGGAAAAGAGATAATGTCAAGGTAGTAGGGTCACACCCTAAATTCCCTACTAAACAGTTAGTTCCGTAACTGGATTAACCTCTTGGAGAATTCGTACCGTTAGACACGCTTTAAGATCGAAAGAGTTAAAGTGAAATAATCCTCGAATAGGTCGAAAGACGCCTGGATTTACCACCGAATACAATTCTCTATAAGCACATGCATGTCGGAATTCTACATACTCATAGTCAATAGAGACGTATAACTCAGGAGGTGGACATAACCCCAACGCTTCAATTCTCATTGTTTCAAAACCTACGAAATATTCTTTCTTTTTACTTTGCTATTTTCAGTTTTGCTTTAATAATTTGGTTACACATTGCAATCCCCTCTCATTACGAGACTTGCACTAAAAGTCTAGTAACCGTTGCTTACTTGTTGACCAAGCTATTCCCTGTGGGATCGACACCCAACCCAGGTTGGGTTCTATATTTGCTAACGACCGCTTTACACTCCTAAGAGAGCTGTAGATTGAGCGTTATCAAATATTCCTGCTCATCATCCTCTACCATGATTGCTTCCCGTATTCGCCCTCTAAGTTGGGCTGGTAAGGGTCTACTAATGCCACGGGGCAGAAATTGTAGCCAGATTTCATAGTTTTGAGTGCATCCTGGATTTTCCTTGAGAGTATCAACACCTAGCTTTATCGCGTTATTCCAGAATTGCTCATATTTGCTTTCCCCCACGGCCTGGTCTTTAAAGTACTCTACATCCTTTAGAAGGTCCATTATTGGGGGGACGTCTTGCATCCTACCCAACTGACGCATTACCCTTCTTGGACTGTAAGGCCTAGTGCAGTTAAGTCCTATCAAAACTGGAAAGAGTTGCATTTGAGATCCAATCAAGATTTTCTTAGGACGAAACCACATATAGCACCAAAGAATGTTGTTCAGAGTTCTTGATTCGAGAAATTCGATCCAAGAATTGACTCCCATAGGAAAAGAAAATTTGTCAAAACACATTCTCTCTTGCATGGCTTGCACTCGATTATTCAGACAATGGTCAATCACATTTGCTTTAATCAAAGAAGGTGTATGCAAGTGCTCCATCATCTACAACTGCAATATTAGATCACTCCCCTCAAAAATCGTAACCCTCCTTGTACTTCAGTTAAAGCCTTATATATTTCTGTTAAGATCACTGGTACAATGGTGACCTCATCTTTTTTCTTGAATAAAGCTACCACCACTGATTGTAGAAGAGTATTGATACACCTCTCATCTAACGGGAACACTAAGATACCTAGCAAAGCTAGAGAGAAAACCTCAAGACGACGTTGTTCCCAAATTTTTTTGGTAGTACAGAATTCATCCTAAAAGCAGTCGAAACCCTCTAAGGACCAAAATCTAGAAAACAAATAGTCCAAGGAAATCCAAGATTGTTTCAGACATCCCAGATGCTTGTTATCTTTTAATCCACAGAGTCGAAGAAATTTCTTATGAGTATGATTGCGGGCTAAAATCATCTGTTGACCCATGCAAGTCAACCGAAACAAACGAGACACTTCTGCCAGGGTAGGAGTCAATTCACAACTTCCAAACCTAAACACCAAATTATTTGGATCCTAGAAAGTCAACGCAACTTCTATTAGATCCGGACGGAGCGTGAGATCCATGAGTGCTACAAGATTGCCTAACACTTTCCTCACTCCGTGCTTTTCAGAGTAATTGAACGTGCCCCACCACTTGATCAACTTTTTGGGTACCTTAACAACCATAAGGACTCTAGACTTTGTGGACAGATCTATCCTGTAGTAGCAGATATGAAATTATCTCAAAAATTTGATAAGAGCAAAAGGTTCCCAACCAATGGAAATTTGATGCGGACATACGTCGATGGGACAAACCACTTCATGAATCCAAATTGCTGAACAATAACACTGAATAAAATCAGCCTACTTGGCTAACAACTCTAGGTTACGGGGTAAAAGACCTAGCCTAAGACTATGACGAAGGCCAAAATAAAGATTACCGGACCCACCGAGGGTTGCCTACGTATCTCATCCCGAGGGACGGGAATCAGGTATGCGTAGTTTGTCCATATTGGACAAATAAGGATTAACTAACAGATTGACCCTAACCTAAAAAACACAACCAAAGACCGATGAATAAAAGAAAATAAATAAAAAAATAAAAAAAATAAAAAAAATTTGGTTTTTAATTTGACATCAACAACTATGAAAGAAAAATCTTTTTCTTTTTTGAATTTTTTGAATTATGAATGCGTGGTAAAGGAATAAAAAGTTTTTTTGTTTTTGATATTTTCGTTATATGAAATGCACAAAACTTCTACCATTTTTTTAATTATATTTTCTTTGCATTTTCCTTTATAAAACCTCCTATTGTAAAAAAAATTTTATTTATTTTTTGAAAATATTGAATTGTGAAAAACAAAAGCCATAAAGAACTCGAAAAACTACGAAACTCTTTTACGGACTATTTTTTTTTTCTTTTTTTTCACACACTTTATTTTCTAACACATGCTTTACACCACATCAGTCTGTCAAATGACCACGTTATCCTCAAAGATGCAACATTTAGCACGTAGGAATGCTTTAGAGGTAAGTCTTCTACAAAGGACCAAGTGGACCCGCTAGGTCTCAATATGATGCACATAAGCATGACCTAAAGTCTGACCTACGCTGGGGTTCACTAACAAGGCTGTTCGGGGGAGCATATGGTCGATAGAGGCTGCTTAGTTTTCCGCCTACTCCATACATCCAATGGCTCCCCCTAAAATAAAGGTGACTCAACTAGAGTTCGTGCACACGACGTGCGCTCTGAGACTTGTTGCGGAAAGAATGACTCGGGTTATGCACATGATGTCAGATATAAAAGCGGTAACACATAGGATAAATACTGTAAACAAATATCACAAAAATACACAAAAGTGAAAAAACAAACAAAAATCACAAACAATGCTTATACACTCGTAATGCCAAACAAAGCCGACACGAAACAAAAGGGACATTGCATTTCATTAAATAAAAAGATAGAAGTGTTTAAACATAGATGCCAACATAGCATAAACAAACTAAAATCCGAATTACAACCCTAAAATAACTTGGATAAACAGAATGAAAAACAAAATAAACTACCAAAACTCCCTCCTGACGGGGAGAGGAATGACTTCCCAATTATTGAGCCGAACAGTTGGACCTATGAATTGCACGTCTGCCATACTGTTACCTTCTCCTGCTTCGACCATATCAACTTCAATAAAAAGGTTCTGGCAGTCATCAACCATCTCAACTTCAAATTCCACATGCTTCGTGACACCGCTCATAATAAATGATTCACTGAGTAGTGGCATTGGGCGATGGAGTGACCATGTTTCCTTTTTCCTTCCCTTGGCTTTCTTCAGATCTTCAGCCGTAGGATCAAAACACAGACCAAACATGCCCACGTTCTCACTCGGACATATGGGATGAAATATACAGTGCAGAGACGCTCCCAAACCCTTTCCTGGCTCAAATCTGTATTTCCAAAGTTCACTCACTATCATGATAGAACCGGAAGACAATTGCGGTCCCGGTATAACCTACCATTCAAGGATACAATTCACTGGCACTGTATCAAAAATTTGATAGACGATTGTCTCCACTACATTATTTGCTTTAATTAGAGACAAGGGAGAATCTTTGAGGCGGACGAATCTCCTTCACCATGAATAACCACTTCTTGCCTGTCATGTTCAAACTTAATCATTTGGTCCAGTGTAGATGCAACCGCCTTGGCCTTGTGGATCCACAGCCTTCCCAACAACAGATTATAAGAGGAGTCTATATTCATACTTGAAACTCTATGGTGAACTCAACAGGCCCTATGATCAACATTAGTTCTATTTTTCCAATGGAGTTTTATTTTGTACCATCGAAAGCCCTGACACATACATTGTTGGGCCTGATCCTCTCAGCACCAATATTCAACTTTTGCAAAGTAGAAATAGGTCAGATATTTGCACCTGAACGTCCGTCAATCACAACATGAGTGACGTAGAGATCTTCGTACTTCACTGTAATGTAAAGGCCCCGATTATGCCCTGTACCTTCAACAGGCAATTCATTGTCAGAAAAGCTGATCCAATTGACCTCAAAGATTTTTCCAACCATTTTCTCAAGCTGATTTACTGTAATCTCCCTAGGAACATATGCTTCATTTAATACCTTCAGTAAAATATCACGATGCTCCTTGGAGTGCAACAACAAAGATAAGAGGGAAATTTGAGCAGGGGTTTTCTTCAACTGGTCTATTATTGAATACTCTGGCAATTTCATCTTTTTCAAAAATTCTTCAGCTTCTTCTTCGGTGATAGGCTTTTTGATAGATGACGGTCCACTCACAATTGGCTTAGACTTTCTTAAACTTTGAGGCACGAAGCATCTTCCTGACTGAGTCAAACCACCTACCTCATCTACATCTTTCACTACTTCTTTCTCGTGATAGGTCATCACAGTCCGCGCATAATACCAGGGAACCATTTTCGTATAAACTATCGGAGGTTGGGTCACTGATTTGAGGACAATAGGTGCTGCCAACGTTCCTTTCACCATCAAGATGGGCTTACTTAGAGCTCCTACCACTATCAACTTAGGTTTATCCTGACTTAAATCAACATACCTTCTGGCACCTTGCACCGTGATCAGGGGTTTCTTTGTGCTTTCTTGGGCTTTATCTTCTCTCATTCCTTCCTGTCTCAATGACATTGCTTTCAAAGACTCTGCTATATTCACCGATTTCTCCTCAATGGTCTGTATCTTGACAATAGGCTTATAACACCTTGACGACTCTTTCCCGTCATATATCAATTCTAAAATATTGGTTTCAGCATAGGTTGGCAGCAGATTCTGGTTAATGTTTGGACCCTCCGGGGCCTGGACCAACATCTTATTTGTGTCAATTAAATCTTGGAAAACTCTTTTTAAATGCCAGCTTTTCTAGATCTTATGGACTTGTATGTCAGAACAGTACGCACACCTTAATGAATAATCGAGATTCCTCGGCAGTTGCTTTGAAAGCCTTTCTTGAATTAGGCTTAAGACCTTCAACTTTCTCAACCTATCAAATAAGTTAGCATATGACTCCCCAAGAGGTGTGAATTGATTTTTGACCGCCTTCTCTTTCTTATACTCAGTCCTAGGTTGAAAACCAGGTCTGGAGGGGTTTTTGTAATTTGGTGGAGCGGATGGGCAATTTTGTGGAGCTTGCGCGCTCCATTGCGGGTAAGAAGGGGTTTAAGCATATGGATGCACGCTATATACTAGGTACGGGGGTGGTGGAATGGAATATAAAGGGTTTTGTGGAGGGTAGTAATGGTGGGGAGAAATATATGAATCTTGGGCGTAGACTTAGGCTTGGGATTGGGAATAGGGGAGAGGTGGTCTTTTGGTATATGAATGGGTTCCAGCTACGACAGTCGCCACGTCCTTTTTCTTCTTTTTACCTCCGAATGCGCCAGATCCACCTTGAATTGCTTGTGTGGTGGCTTTCAATGCGGCAAAACTCACTATTCGTCTGGTCTTGATTCCGTCCTCTATCATCTCCCCCATTTTGAGGACTTCAATAAAAGAATTTCCCATTTCCAGAAGTAAATGTTGAAAATAGGTCTCATCCTGTGCCTGAATGAAAACCTCTACGAACTTACTTTCTTTTATTGGAGGCTTTACCTTGGCAGCCTGTTCACGCCACCTTATCGTGTATTCCTTAAAACCTTCAGTGCTTTTATTCTTCATGTTGACCAAGGATTTTTCGTCGGGAATCAGGTCTATGTTATACTAAAAATGTTGCACAAACTCAGAAGCTAAGTCATCCCAGCTGTTCCACTTGTTGATATCTTGATCGATAAACCATTCTGAAGCCAGATCAGAAAGACTCTCACCAAAGAAAGTCATGAGCATCTCTTTCCTTCCTCCTGCAGCCCTTAATTGGTTGCAATAACGTCTCAAGTGTGCCACGAGATCACCGTGCCCAACATACTTCTCGAACTTGGGCATTTTAAAATTGAGGGGAAGGTTGATGTCTGGAAACATGGAAAGATCTTTATAGGAAACACTCTTATAACCTCCGATTCCCTGCAAATTCCTCATGGCCTATACTAAATTTTCAACTTCCGCACTATGACTTCCTATTCCTCTGTTGCGACAGGTTTCTCCATATCAAATGGAAATGCAGGTGGATGAGTGTACCCATACGGTTCATTCATTCTCAAAGTAGGCTCCGGGGCATAATACTGATTATCTGGAACCTTCAATAATGGCTTACTGGCAGACCAAGGAAGCCCCATTGTCAGACGCATAACATATGTGGGAGCTTTAGGTGGTGGCGGAGCCATGAACACCGATGTGATCGGTGGCACCGGCTGAGCAGCGGGTCTTGATTGAGGAGCTGCCAAGGGCACACTAGAACTGCCAGGATAATAATGTCGTGGAGTGAATCCTGGCGCGTGCTCAGGTGACTCAGTAGGAGCAGAGAATTACACCTGAGAGAGAGGTGGGTAATTAGAGATATTCCCAAGACCTTTAGGGAGCAGAGAAGGAGGCATTCCGCTAGCCTATGCCTGATGCAAATCTATCAATTGTTGCTTGAGCCTTACTACCTCATCATTGTGTTCTGAACTTTCTTCCCTGTGATCCTGATCCGGGTCAATGAGCGAATTTTCAATCTCCCTTCTAGCCATGGCGAGCTTTGCTTTGGATCTAGTGAAGTATGAGTGACTAACCAGAGTGCTGCAAACCTACCACTGTTATCTGAAATAACATGCTCATCAAAGACGACATCCGTCAGGATTAGGGCATACAACAAGCATGGGAATCACATTGGTAAAATTGTCCTAAATTCATGTTCATTTCTACCAGCTTTTGAGGGTACCAAGGTCATTTTAACATCATCTCGATTTTTATCTACACTTATTTGCTTCTTTCCTCCAAACACACCCTTCTTTTTTATTTTTTCACCCTCCTTTCCCTCTCTTTTTTTCTTTTTTTTTTGTATCAGTCTCTGTTCTTTCCTTTATTGTCTCATCATCCTTTCTTTCTTTTCTTCTCTCGCTATCTACCTTCATTTTATCATTCTTTATGGATTTTGTTTTTTCTTTAAAAGAGGAAAAATAATGAAAAATAACGAAACAAAATGATTAGATCGAACCCAAAAGTAGGTTGCCTACGTATCATGTTGTACATGAATCAGATCTTGCATAGTTTGGGCTGCATATGCATAAATATCACACAGTTGAAGTTTTTTTTTTCACGAAAAAAAAACATGTAAACGAAAAAAAGATGTAACATCATAACATTTCGATGAAAGAAACAACAAAACAACAACGAATTTAGGACCATTTTAAAACTAAACAACAAATACAAAACAACATTCTAAACCCCTAACGACATGCGTGCAATTACTAATAAAGACCCAAATATCAAAAACAACTTGACTTCGACTTAACACAGACACCACTCTACAATGACAGAAACATAAAAGACTCAAAACTACATAAAGATAAGACATGTTCTTTCAAACTGGTGCTCTGTGTGACATCCCCGACTGAGATGAACCTATCTGTGAAGTCCCCTCTTTTCCACTCAGACTTTGCAACATATGTTGCAACGACGTTTTGATACCCTGGAACAAATTTCTTGCCCGTATCCCCGCCTCTTGGAGATTACACCCACAAAGGTTTCTCTGACACCCATCCACAGTTATGATCAAACGTGACAATTGAACTCTTAAAAACTCCACCTTGGCACCCGGATCTTCCTGCTCATCATCCTCTACCATGATTGCTTCCCGTATTCGCCCTCTAAGTTGGGCTGGTAAGGGTCTACTAATGCCATGAGGCAGAGATTGTAGCTAGATTTCATAATTTTGAGTGCATCAGGGATGCGTAGTTCGTCCATATTGGACAAATAAAGATTAACTAACAGATTGACCCTAACCTAAAAGACACAACCAAAGACCGATGAATAAAAGAAAATAAATAAAAAAAATAAAAAAAATTGGGTTTTTAATTTGACACCAACAACTATGAAAGAAAATTCTTTTTTTTTTTTGAAAATTTTGAATTATGAATACGTGATAAAGGAATAAAAAGATTTTTTTTTTTGATATTTTCGTTATATGAAATGTACAAAACTTCTACCATTTTTTTATTATATTTTTTTGCATTTTCCTTTATAAAACTCCTATTGTAATTTTTTTTTTTTTTTTAAAATTTTGAATTGTGAAAAACAAAAGCCATAAAGAACTCTAAAAACTACAAAACTCTTTTTCGGACTATTTTTTTTTCTTTTTTTTTTCACAGACTTTATTTTCCAACACATGCTTTACCCCACATCAGTCTGTCAAATGACCACGTTATCCTCAAAGATGCAACATTTAGCACGTAGGAATGCTTTAGAGGTAAGTCTTCTACAAAGGACCAAGTGGACCCGCTAGGTCTCAATATGATGCACATAAGCATGACCTAAAAGCTGACCTACGCTGGGGTTCACTAACAAGGCCGTTCGGGGGAGCATATGGTCGATAGCGGCTGCTTAGCTTTTCACCTACTCCATACATCCAACGGCTCCCCCCTAAAATAAAGGTGACTCAACTAGAGTTCGTGCACACGACGGGCGCTCTGAGACTTGTTGCGGAAAGAATGACTCGGGTTATGCACATGATGTCAGATATTAAAGCGGTAACACATAGGATAAATACTGTAAACAAATATCACGAAAATACACAAAAGTGAAAAAACAAATAAAAATCACAAACAATGCTTATTAACTCATAATGCCAAACAAAGCTGATACGACTCAAAAACTCTCGGATTCTGAAATTCTCCCCAGCAGAGTCGCCAGAGTTGTCACAACCTTTTTTCGTACTCCAAAAGATTAATTTTTAAGTTCGAAAGGGTTTTATTATTAAGTGACAAAAAATAAAAATTCTGTTCCAAAAATAATTTTTTATAATTAAATTCAGAGTCGCCACTTGACATAATCGGGTGTGCCAAGTCACGTTTGAAAAATTCTTTTCGAAATGGTTTGACTCTTTAAAACTGGTTTGTGAACAGAGATTCCGGCTAAGGAATTCTGTTGACCGAGGGGAAGGTGTTAGACACCGCTCAATCCCGTGGTTTGACCACGGTCGCTTGGCGGAGCGTATAGGCTAATTTGACATTATGAATATATAAACCACACAAAACATGCAAAACAATCAATCAATCAAACAAGATAAAACAATCCAGAATTTAGTGTAACAATCAATCAATCAAACAAGATAAAACAATCCAGAATTTAGTGTCCAGTCCAATTATACAGTCAAAAAATAAAAAAAATGTGTAAAAATAAATTCTACTCTAAATTAATTCTAGACTAATGCTCTACCCGATGCCTCGGGCCTTCATCACGAACGTCCTCCGGGTACATGATACCTCGAGGCATTTTCCGATGAATAAATATATACAGATACTTCGGGGCATTCCCCGGCCAAATTATACAATTGATTCAAAAGTGATAAAATCAAACAATTCAATCAAATTTCAAACATTCAATCAACCCACAATCTCTAGATTTGCCTACCTGACCTACGTCTTGCCTATTCCAACCGGCGTATCATGATACTACCAAATTCAACTAACGTTTATTTCAAGTGAAACAACTAATGAATCAAACTAATCAAAATTCACTAATTATATCAAGTTCTCAATTCTCGCCCCACTTATTCCCACATGAATTCAAATCTTTCAATTCCTTCATTCACGTGTATCAATCAATCAATATCAACCACAGTAATCACGATTGCTGAAACACAATATCGAAATATATCAGCACGTCACAATCATCAACCAAACACAATATTCACTCCAACACATCAAATATAATAAACATTAAATAAAAGAGGGAAATAGAATTGGACCTCGATTCGTAGCTTTCAAACTCAAATATTAATCGAGTGAAAATACGAAGATCGCGTCCGATTATCCCGAGCAGAACCTCAACAACGATGAATTCCAATTTGGTATTGAGAAATTTGAAACCCGAAGACTGATAGCTACGAACTGATCGGGACGAACAGAATTTAAACCCCAAAATTAATACGAAGGTTGAAGAACCAAACAAAAAGCAACAGAATAAACCTGACCCATACACAAAAGCTAATCACAAAAATGAGTCAAAACTGGACCAATTTCAGTGAAGAATTCACTGCTGGTCCACGTTTTCTGGCCAAAACTTAACGTTTCCAGCCAGATTCCCTTAGAAATCAAAGAAAAATGAAGAAATTTGGATTCTTCTTGAACTGGTCAACCGAACGACGAACTAAAATCAATTCTGGTGAATGTTTTCACCAGAAAAAGCTTGGAGAAGGATCAAACCTTGAACCAGTCCCCTATTCCAATCACCCCTCTTCAATTTTCAGTCTATTTTTTTTCCTTTTCGGTGGTTTGGGTATATATGTGAAGAAGAAGACTTTGAGGGTCTATGCTAATGGAAGAGAATCAGTCCTACTATGGGAAATTCGAGTGTTGCTGTGTGCGTATCCCTGAAGAAGAAAACAAGAAACAGAAATGAAGTCCTTATTTTCTTTTTTGTTTACCAGTGAATTGAGGAAAAAATCAAAGAGAGTGTGGACGTGTCTATGCGTTCTTTGGAGAAGATCAGTGTCAATTGTGAGTGGAGCCTGTCGGAATTATATCATGTGGGACCTTTTAATTTTGTGTGAGTGTGAATATATTGTATTTCATCCCTTTAAAACAAAATGGTTCCTTGTGGGCTTTCCTGAAAGTGTCCTAGTGGGGTCCCTTTCTAATGTTTATCCCTTTTTGCCTTTGTGGACAAGAAATATGAGGGGGAAGGGGTTACGTGGGTATGAGGTGTTGGGGGTTGGGGTATGGGTAATGTGTCTTCTTTTAATTGAAAGGGTTGTTAGGATGTTAAAAAGAATAAAAGTTTGTTAGGGATTTTGTTGAGAGTTATTTTTTGTATTTTTGTGGGATGTAATTACATGGGTAGGATAAGGTAAAAGTGGGTAAAACGATATCGAAGAGGGACAAAATTACGTGGACTATACCGAGTTGGAGAGTCGAGTGAGGCTCCATCGAGGTTCCGGTCTGCGGCTCTGTCATTACACCAAAAATAAAAATTACAAGTTAAAACATTAATAAAATTACAAAATCCTATCTATACAGCTTTTGTTGGCTCTTGACTCGACTTTTATCACCCTATTCTTTAGGCGGGCTCCTGACTTGCAATTTCTTTAGACTTGTTGCTTGGCTTTCAATTGCTTCGCTTTGTTGCTTGACTTTTCATTTCTTCACCCTATTCTCCAAGCGGGCTCCTGACTTGCTATTTCATCACTTTATTGCTTGATTTTTCATTTCTTCACTCTGTTCACCAGGCGGACTCCTGACTTGCTATTTCATCACCCTGTTCTTCAGGCGGGCTCCTGAAACCCAAAATTAAAACTAGAACGAAAATTATCCCAAACAAAATTATAGTAAAGTAGTATTTCATTTTTGAAAGCGTTGTCCCATTTTCCAGGAGGGTCCTAGATAGAAAGTAAAATCTCATTTTTCAGGAGGGTCCTAAACTAAAAGTGAATTCCTATTCTTCAGGAGGGTCCTGAACAGAAAGTAAAATCCCATTTTTCAAGAGGGTCCTAAACATAAAGTAAAATCTCATTTTTCTAGGAGGGTCCTGAACAGAAAGTAAAATCCTATTTTTCAGGAGGGTCCTGAACAGAAGGTAAAGTCCCATTTTTCAAGAGGGTCCTGAACAGAAAGTAAAGTCCCATTTTCCAAGAGGGTCCTGAGCATAAAGTAGAATTCCAGTTTTCAGAAGGGTCCTGAACATAAAGTAAAATCCCATTTTTCAGGAGGGTCTTGAACAGAAGGTAAAGTCCCATTTTTCAGGAGGGTCCTGAGCATAAAGTAAAATCTCATTTTTCAGGAGGGTCCTGAACAGAAAGTAAAATTCAATTTTTTAGGAGGGTCCTGAACAGAAGGTAAAGTCCCATTTTTTAGGAGGGTCCTGATCATAAAGTAAAATCTCATTTTTCATGAGGGTCCTAAACAGAAAGTAAAATCCCATTTTTCGGGAGTGTCCTGAACAGAAGGTTAAGTCCCATTTTTCAGGAGGGTCCTGAACAGAAAGTAAAATCTCATTTTTCAAGAGGGTCCTAAACATAAAGTAAAATCCCATTTTTCTAGGAGGGTCCTGAACAGAAAGTAAAATCCTATTTTTCAGGAGGGTCCTGAACAGAAGGTAAAGTCCCATTTCTCAAGAGGGTCCTGAACAGAAAGTAAAGTCCTATTTTCCAGGAGGGTCCTGAGCATAAAGTAGAATCCCAGTTTTCAGAAGGGTCCTCAACATAAAGTAAAATTCCATTTTTCAGGAGGGTCCTGAACAGAAGGTAAAGTCTCATTTTTCAGGAGGGTCCTGATCATAAAGTAAAATCTCATTTTTCAGGAGGGTCCTGAACAGAAAGTAAAATCTCATTTTTTCAGGAGGGTCCTGAACAGAAGGTAAAGTCCCATTTTTCAGGAGGGTCCTGAACAGAAAGTAAAGTCCCATTTTCTAGGAGGGTCCTGAGTATAAAGTAGAATCCCAGTTTTCAGGAGGGTTCTGAACATAAAGTAAAATCCCATTTTTCAGGAGGGTCCTGAACAGAAGGTAAAGTCCCATTTTTCAGAAGGGTCCTGAGCATAAAGTAAAATCTTATTTTCCAGGAGGGTCCTAAATAGGAAGTAAAATCCCATTTTCAGGAGGGTCCTGAACAGAAAGTAAAGTCCCATTTTCCAGGAGGGTCCTGAACAGAAAGTAAAGTCCCATTTTCTAGGAGGGTCCTGAGCATAAAGTAGAATCCCATTTTTTAGGAGGGACTTGAACAGAAAGTAAAATCCCACGAATGTGCATTTCCAATGGTAGCTGAATTAAGTGAAGCAAATTTGCCCCTATTTCAACCAAGAAAATTTGCCAGTTAAAAACTTAGTGGTGGCTTGCAGCTCTTGGCTTCTCAGGTATCTGCCCCAGCACTCGTTCCTTTCATCTTTGTTCCAAATTGCTGACACTTGCCCTGTCTTACCTGTAACACCCCGTATTCAAGTACATGTATTGGCGTATTCAAGTACGTGTATTGGTCTTATTTATATGGAATTAATTTTTAATTTTATTTATACTGGAATTTGCCCGTCGATGGTTCCATACGAAGGTTATTGAATAATCTTTCCAACGATATAAAGATTTCTAAAAACAGATAAGTTTCGAATATAATCGAGCATGTTCGAAACTATAAAATGGTGGCTGGGATATTGTGAACAGTAAATGTGCAGGAAAATTTCCTGCACACAAACTACTGAGGCCTGCCAGTTTTTTGGGTCGACTTTAAACGATCATAACTCCTTGTACAAAATGAAATGTGTGAGATGCTATATATCGATGAGAAGCCCCGAGAGTATTCTTTCTAATGAAATTGGTTTCATCCAAATCCAACTTCTAAGTAAGGAGTTATACTCGTTTTACTCCAGCCTCTCAAAACAAATTTCTAGGGTCAACTTCAAATAATCATAACTTCTTGTACAGGACGAACTGGGTGGCCTACTTTAAATGAAATGAAAGAAATTTGAATTATCTTTCCAAATATACCAAGTTCACCCAAATCCGATATCGGAGAAAAGAGTTATGGTCTATTTACTTTAGCCTATCAAAACAGTCCACCATGGACAGATTCAGATTTACTTAAATTTTTAAGGGCAATATGGTCATTTTCCATCACCTCATGGACGAAAATTGGTCATTATATATATATACTTAGCCTCATATCCATTATTTATCATCAATTATTGAAGAATAAGAAACCCTAGCCAAATTTCAACTCCAATTATCTTGTGATTCAACCGTAGAAAATCCAAATTGATTCCGTAGTTGTGTTCACCTTCTCGAGGGCTTCGAGAAGCACCCCTTATTTGTGCCAATAGGACTTCGAAATCAAAAGGGCCATTTTATGGTAAGGATGTAAATTATGTTGGTGTTATTTATATGGATATGTATATATATGCTTGTGAGCATAAGAAGTATGTTATTTGATTGTTGTTGAAAGATGATGGGAAATGATGTTGGATTATTCTTGTGCATGGTTGAATTATGTTGAATTGTGAAGGGATTTGGTGTGATGATGTGGTATTGAAATGATGATTATATATATATATATACACACATAAACCTATTGTTCAAGTTGGTTTTTGGAATGCTTTGCAAATATTGGTTGTATGGAATTATGGAAGAGAATTATGGTGTTGGGTTGCTAATAGTAGATGCCAAACATTTCATTGTAGATTAGTGATTTGTAAAGGCGGGAAGTTGTGTTGAATTGGTATCCGAATCTACAATGAGGTATGTAAAGCATACTCTAACAATGTTCTTTGGCATGAAAACACCAATGTTCCATCAAGTAAGATTCCGAGGTTGTCCAAAAACATGTATTGTTCTACATTACCAACGAAGTTGTTTCCATTCTATAAAGTGTCAAAATGTTTCATTGATATACCAAAAGGCTCCTATTTCATTGTTGTGATATTGATGATTCTGAAACACATTGTTGATGTACCAATGAGTCTTTATTACATCGTTATTGTATAAAAGGTCTATTACTTGGTTCCTATTGATGTATCATTGTTTCAAAGTATCAAAAATGTGGTAGAGACCAAAATAACAATCTCAAAGATTAATTGAAATAAGTGATGGAAGTTCTCTCTTATCGGGTGGTATCCCAGGGGCATAAGCCTAGCATGGGTCGATCCCTATTTATGTGATTATGGGTGGTATCCCAGGGGCATAAGCCTAGCATGGGTCGATCCCAGTTGATATGTACTGGAGGCAGCCTAATGGTCACAGTACAGTACAATAATGATTACAAAGATGATAAGAACGAAGGTAAAGTGATTGAATAAATGCAATGTACAGGTTGTCACAAGTTCTAGTAAGTGTGGTCCACTCCTATTACGATTTATTCACTTGTTTCTGATTTCTATTGAGCTCCTATATCATATGTGATTATGTACAGCTTTACCTACTCAGTACATATTTCGTACTGACGTCCCCCACGGGGACTTGCATTTCATGCTGCAGGCACAGGTACCTCAGCGCATACATCGCACAAGTAGGAGCCAGGTCATACAGCTATTGTTGGTGAGCTCCAGTTTGCTTCAGAGTTTTCCGAGTCGGTTCCTTATGTTTTGTTATTGTACAGGAGTCGTGTGTGGGCGGGGGTTTGTCCCGACCCTAGTTATGTCATGTATATATCCTAGAGGCTTTGTAGACATAAGGAAGGGTAAAGTCATGGAAATTTATATAGTGATGTTATATTTGTATATGTGGTGGCCTCGATGGCCAAGTATTATATATATATATATATATTTGTGCGTGTTGTGCTGATACAGGTAATTAGACCCTTCTATATGCAATGAAATGCTGTCCAAATTTTTGGTGACATGTAAGTGAAAGTACAGGTATTTGAACGGGTTCTCCCGGGCCTTCTCGGCTTCGGGTGCCAGTCTGGACCGATGGGATTTTGGGGTGTGACATTACCACACCATTGACCCGGATCCAGATTGAGGGAAATAAGTTCTGACTCGAACAATGGGTTTCATTTTACCATGCCTCTGAGGTGCACCCTTTTCCCAAATCTGAATGCTTCCACGAATCCAATAGCCTGTCGGTTGATAGACTTCCTTTGCTTTGTGTTGAATTACGATCATATTTCTTTCATGTGCTGGTCCTTGGCTTTTCGTCATATAATTTGAAAGACTGGTAGTAAATTTTGAAATCTTTTCTTGCTTGTTTTAACACAGACTTGACTTAAAATGTAAAGAAATGATGGTGACTTTTATTTTGATAAATGACATAAAAATACAAAAAGCATGAATATGTAAATGAAAGAAAAGGGCAATGTCCCATATTCAAAAAGAAAACTTATCTTTATACGGCAACCAACTCCAATAAGTATGACATGCATTTTGGATTAAGCTGGCTGATCTACCTATCCAAACTCCCTATTTGTTGTTGATTTCGTGCCTTTGCCGCTGAGCCGCTTCTTCAAATCCATTGGACTCATGCATCATATTCAATTGACGACATCTTAAAAGACTTTTGCCAACAAATCTCTTTCTTTTCACTTTCCACTTTTCTCTTGAACTCGCCATCGCCTTACAGTGCCTGTGAGGGTTTTCACCAATAAGACTCTCTCATTTTTATTTCTCTCCATCCACTATCGCCTTATGGAGCCTGCGAGGGTTTTAACTAATAAAACTCTCTCATTTTCATTTCTCTCAACTCACCATCGCCATATGATGGCCACGGGGGTTTTCACCAATAAGACTCTCTTATTTTGTATTTCTTTCCTGATTTCTTATTCTGAGGGAGACAAGTGGTACCTCACAATGTATCATCATATCCATTGCATGCTTAGCCTTAAAATTATCAAAAATTGATCTGAAGGACTTTCTTTGGTTGTAACTTGGCTTTTGGATAAGGTTAGAAAAGGATGGCAAGAGGTTCAAACGACACTTGAAGTGGGGTGGGACTTACAACTTTTGGAATCGACTTAAACAACACATTAACTCATGCCCCAGTTTATGTTGACTGGGTGACTCTAAAATCTTTATTTGGTTGGACCGAGCCTGAAATAGGGCAGCCTACATATCTCACTCCCGAGAGAGGAGAATCAGGTCGCATGTAGTTCCATAAGCTTGTTCTTTGTTTTGATTTGATTTAATTTTTTTTTGAACTCTTTCTTTTATTCTTATTTTCTTGACATTTATCTTTGACTCTATTTTGATTCCAAAAGAAGGATATGAAAGAAAAAATAAAACGAAGCTCAAACGGGTAAACAAAGGATGACACAATGTTTTGATAGAAGAATAAAATGCCTTCATTATATTAATCTTAAAAAAATGCAAGTACTAAATATGCAATAAAATCAACAAAGGATAAAATATCATACATAATATCTTTTGACCGCATCAGCATTGATAGCCATTTCTGCCATTTTGCCTTCAATATCTGTCAAATATAAGGCTCTATTAGGCAACACTTTCTTCATAACGAAGGGACCTTGCCAGTTAGGGAGAACTTGCCTTTCACTTCAACCTGGTGAGGAAGGATACATTTCAATACCAACTGACCAACTTCAAAATTCCTGGGACGGACCTTTTTGTTATACGCTTGAGCCATCCTCCTCTGATACAACTGGCCATGACACACAGACGTTAGCCTTTTTTCCTCAATCAAACTCAAATGTTCTAGTCGGGTTTTGACCCATTCGTCATCATCAATCTCTGCTTCTACAATGACTCAAAGAGAGGGAATTTCAACTTCTACAGGGATGACTGCTTCTGTCCCATACACCAATAAATATGGAGTTTCCCCTGTTGAAGTGCGAGCAGTGGTGCGATAACCTAGCAATGCAAACGACAACTTTTCATGCCACTGTCTAGACCCTTGTACCATTTTTCGAAGTATCTTTTTTATATTCTTATTGGCGTCTTCTACAGCACCAATGACCTTTGGACGATATGGAGTAGAATTTTGATGTGCGATCTTAAACTGTCGACAAACTTCTTGCATCAAATGACTATTGAGATTGGCAGCATTGTCTGTAATGATCATCTTAGGAATTCCAAACCTACAAATGATGTTGGTATGAACAAAATCTACCACAGCCTTCTTTGTCACTGACTTGAAAGTTACTGCTTCTACCCACTTTGTGAAGTAATCAATGGCTACCAAAATGAATCTATGTCCATTTGATGCCTTCGGCTCAATCGGTCCAATCACATCCATTCCCCAAGCCACAAACGACCATGGAGCGACCATTGCATGCAACTCAGTAGGAGGAGAACGTATCAGATCACTGTGTACCTGACATTGATGACACTTTTGAACAAATCGAATAGCATCCCTCTCCATAGTAATCCAGTAATAACCTACTTGAAGAATCTTCTTTGACAAGACATGACCGTTCATATGTGACCCGCATACTCCAGAGTGTATTTCAACCATGATTGCCGAGGCTTCTCTTGCATCTACACACCTCAAAAGTCCCAGATCTGGGGTTCTCTTATATAAGATCCCCCCACTTAAGAAAAATCCACTAGCCAAACATCTAATAGTCCTCTTTTGATCGTTGGTGGCATATGTTGGGTATTATTCTGACTGAATGTATCGCTTGATATCCAAGAACCAGGGTTCTCCATCGAGCTCTTCTTCAACCGCATTACAGTAAGCATGCTGATCACGACTTTGTATATGCACTGTATCGATGTAGGCTTTATCAAGATGTTGGAGCATTGAAGACAGAGTGGCAAAAGCATCAACAATTTCATTATGCATCCTTGGAATATGCCTAAATTTTACTAACACAAACCGTTGACATAGCTCCGGCAAGCATTGTTGATACGGGATGAGCTTCAAGTCTCGCGTCTCCCAATCGCTTCAAATTTGATGGACAAGCAAATTCGAATCCCCCAACACCAATAATTCCTGGACTCCCATATCAACTGCTAACCTCAAACCAGGAATGCAAGCTTCATACTCTGCCATGTTGTTAGTACAGTAAAATTGAAGTTGTGCTGTTATCGAGAAATGTTGTCTCGATTCAGAGATAAGAAATGCACCTATTCCGACTCCTTTCATATTGACAGCTCCATTGAAGAACAATTTCTAACCTGGATCAGTATCTATAACGATTTCATCGACACACGACACTTCTTCATCAGGAAAATATGTCTTTAATGGCTCGTACTCTTCATCGATGGCTTTCTCAGCAAGATGATCTGCCAAGGCTTGGGCTTTCATGGCGGTTCGAGTCACATATACAATATCGAACTCGGTAAGCAATATTTGCCACTTTTCCAATCGACCTGTCGGCATAGGCTTCTAAAAGATATACTTCAAAGGATCCATGCGGGAGATGAGATAAGTAGTATAGGATGAGAGATAATGCTTCAACTTCTGTGCTACCCAAGTTAGGGCACAACACGTCCTTTCAAGAAGAGTATACCTGGCCCCATATGCGGTGAACTTCTTGCTAAGATAATAAATAGCCTGCTCCTTTTTGCCTGTGACATCATGTTGACCCAGGACACAACCGAAAGAATTGTCCATGACTGATAAATATAAGATCAAAGGCCTACCAGGCTCTGGTGGTACCAACACGGGCGGATTTGACAAATATCTTTTGATTTTGTCGAACGCTTCCTAACATTCTTCAGTCCATTCTACCGCAACACTCTTTTTCAACAACTTGAATATGGGCTCACAAGTGGTTGTGAGTTGAGCAATAAACCTGCTAATGTAGTTCAGTCTACCAAGCAAACTCATCACCTCCATCCTATTATTGGGTGGGGGCAAATCCTGAATGGCTTGGATTTTTGAGGGATCCAATTCAATCCCCCGACGGCTGACTACAAACCCCAACAGCTTTCCAGACGGAACTACAAATACACATTTTGCTGGGTTGAGCTTGAGATTATACCTGCGAATCCTTTCAAAGACCTTTCTTAAATCTTTAACATGGCCGGCCCGACTTTTTGACTTAATAATCACATCATCCACGTAGACCTCAATCTCTTTATGCATCATATCATGAAACATAGTGGTCATGTCTCTCATGTATGTTTCTCCAGCATTCTTCAAACCGAACGGCATCACTCGATAACAATAGGTCCCCCATGGTTTGATAAAAGATGTCTTCTCTGTGTCTTCATCCTCCATAATGATCTGGTGATATCCGACATAGCAATCCACAAAAGAGGCAACCTCGCGTTTAGCACAGTTATCTAGCAAAATATGGATGTTGGGCAGTGGAAATTCATCTTTTGGACTTGCTCTGTTCAAATTATGGTAATCAACATGCACTCAAATTTTGCCATCTTTCTTTGGTACGGGAACAATATTGGATAACCACATGGGATAACGAGCCACTCGAATTACTTTGTCTTCAATTTGTTTAATGATTTCTTCTTTGATTTTAATACTTACATCAGTTTTAAACTTCCTCAACTTTTGTTTGACAGTAGGGAATGCGGGATCGGTTGGCAATTTGTGAGCCACTAATTCAATGCTTAAACTAGGCATATCATCATAAGACCATGCAAAAATATCCTTATAATCAATTAATGCATGAATCATTCCATCTTTTAGCTGTGGCAAAGCGTGTACACTAATTTTAGTTTCCCTAACATCTCCTTGATTCCCTAGATTTATTGGCTCAGTCTCATTTAAATTAGGATTCGGTTTGTCTTCAAACTGTTCCAACTCTTTGCTTATTTCTTCTAGTGCTTCTTCTTCATCATATTCCCCATCCTGCTTCATTACATCTTGATTAGTTTGGATTTTAAGATCAAGCTGAAAATTCTGCATGCATGTCATGTCATTAGAATCATCATAAAGAGAACTGTATAAAAAAAAGAAAAACAAAATATATTAGACACGAAACAAAAAGGGACATTGCATTTCATTAAATAAAAAGATAGAAGGGTTTAAACATAGATGCCAACATAACATAAACAAACTAAAATCCGAATTACAACCCTAAAATAACTTGGATAAACAGAAAGAAAAACAAAATAAACTACCAAAACTCCCTCCTGACGGGGAGAGGAGTGGCTTCCCAATTATTGAGCCGAACAGCTGGACCTATGAATTGCACGTCTGCCATACTGTTACCTTCTCCTGCTTTGACCATATCAACTTCAATAAAAAGGTTCTGGCAATCATCAACCAACTCAACTTCAAATTCCACATGCTTCGTGACACCGCTTTTAACAAATGATTCACTGAGTAGTGGCATTGGACGATGGAGTGACCATGTTTCCTTTTTCCTTCTCTTGGCTTTCTTCATATCTTCAACCGTGGGCTCAAAACCCAGACCAAACGTGCCCACGTTCTCACTTGGACATATGGGATGAATTATACCATGTAGAGACGCTCCCAAACCCTTTCCTGGCTCAAATCCGTATTCCAAAGTTCACTCACTATCATGATAGAAGCGGAAGACAATTGCGGTCCCGGTATAACCTACCATTCAAGGATACGATTCACTGGCACTGTATCAAAAATTTGATAGACGAATGTCTCTTCTACATTATTTGCTTTAATTAGAGACAAGGGAGAATATTTGAGGCGGACGAATCTCCTTCACCGTGAATAACCACTTCTTGCCTGTCATGCTCAAACTTAATCATTTGGTGCAGTGTAGATGCAACCGCCTTGGCCTTATGGATCCATGGCCTTCCCAATAAAAGATTGTAAGAGGAGTCTATATTCATACTTGAAACTCTATGGTGAACTCAACAGGCCCTATGATTAACATTAGTTCTATTTTTCCAATGGAGTTTTATTTTGCACCATCGAAAGCCCTAACACATACATTGTTGGGCCTGATCCTCTCAGCACCAATATTCAACTTTTGCAAAGTAGAAATAGGTAAGATATTTGCACCTGAACCTCTGTCAATCATAACATGAGTGACGTAGAAATCTTCGTACTTCACAGTAATGTAAAGGCCCCGATTATGCCCTGTACCTTCAACAGGCAATTCATCATCAGAAAAGCTGGTCTGATTGACCTCAAAGATTTTTCCAATCATTTTCTCAAGCTGATTTACTGTAATCTCCCTAGGAATATATACTTCATTTAATACCTTCAGTAAAATATCACAATGCTCCTTGGAGTGCAACAACAAAGATAAGAGGGAAATTTGAGCAGGGGTTTTCTTCAACTGGTCTATTATTGAATACTCTGGCAATTTCATCTTTTTCAAAAATTCTTTGGCTTCTTCTTCGGTGATAGGCTTTTTGATAGATGACGGTCCACTCACAATTGGCTTAGACTTTCTTAATCTTTGAGGCACGAAGCATCTTTCTGATTGAGTCAAACCACCTACCTCATCTACATCTTTCACTACTTCTTTCCCGTGATAGGTCATCACAGTCCGCCCATAATTCTAGGGAACCCTTTTCATATAAACTATCGGAGGTTGGGTCACTGGTTTAAGGACAATAGGTGCTACCAGCATTTCTTTCACCATCAAGATGGGCTTACTCGGAGCTCCTACCACTGTCAACTTAGGTTTATCCTGACTTAAATCAACATACCTTCTGGAACCTTGCACCATGATCAGGGGTTTCTTTGTGCTTTCTTGGGCTTTATCTTCTCTCATTCCTTTCTGGCTCAATGGCATTGCTTTCAAAGACTCTACTATATTCCCCGATTTCTCCTCAATGGTCTGTATCTTGACGATAGGCTTATAACACCTTGACAACTCTTTCCCGTCATATATCAATTCTAACATATTGGTTTCTGCATGGGTTGGCAGCGGATTCTGGTTAATGTTGGACCCTTCGGGGCCTGGACCAGCATCTTATTTGTGTCAATTAAATCTTGGACAACTCTTTTTAAATGCCAGCTTTTCTAGATCTTATGGCCTGGTATGTCAGAACAGTACGAACACCTTAACGAATAATCGAGATTCCTCGGCAGTGGATTTGAAAGCCTTTCTTGAATTAGGCTTAAGACCTTCAACTTTCTCAACCTATCAAACAAGCTAGCATATGACTCCCCAAGAGATGTGAATTGATTTTTGACCGCCTTCTCTTTCTTATACTCGGTCCTAGGTTAAAAACTGGTTCTGGAGGGGTTTTGGTAATTCGGTGGAGCGGATGGGCAATTTTGTGGAGCTTGCGCGTGCCATTGCGGGTAAGAAGGGGTTTGGACATATGGCTGCGCGCTATATACTGGGTACGGGGGTGGTGGAATTGAATATACAGGGTTTTGTGGAGGGTAGTAATGGTGGGGAGAAATATATGGAGCTTGGGCATAGACTTAGGCTTGGGATTGGGAATAGGGGAGAGGTGGTCTTTTGGGATAGGAATGGGTTCCAGCTACGACAGTCGCCACGTCCTCTTTCTTCTTTTTACCTCCGAATGCGCCAGATCCACCTTGAATTGCTTGTGTGGTGGCTTTCAATGCGGCAAAAATCACTATTCGGCCGGTCTTGATTCCGTCCTCTATCATCTCCCCCATTTTGAGGACTTCAATAAAAGACTTTCCCATTGCCGGAAGTAAATATTGAAAATAGGTCTCATCCTGTGCCTGAATGAAAACCTCTACCAACTTACTTTCTTTTATTGGAGGCTTTACCCTGTCGGCCTGTTCACACCACCTTATTGCGTATTCCCTAAAAACTTCAGTTCTTTTATTCTTCATGTTGACCAAGGATTTTTCGTCGGGAATCAGGTCTATGTTATACTAAAAATGTTGAATAAACTTAGAAGCTAAGTCATCCCAGCTGTTCCACTTGTCGATATCTTGATCGATAAACCATTCTGAAGCCAGATCAGAAAGACTCTTGCCAAAAAAAGTCATGAGCAGCTCTTCCCTTCCTCCTGCAGCCCTTAATTAGTTGCAATAACGTCTCAAGTGTGCCACGAGATCACCGTGCCCAGCATACTTCTCGAACTTGGGCATTTTAAAATCGAGGGGAAGGTTGATGTCTGGGAACATGCAAAGATCTTTATAGGAAACACTCTTATAACCTCCGATTCCCTGCAAATTCCTCATGGCCTATTCTAAACTTTTCAACTTTCGCACTATGACTTCCTATTCCTCTGTTGCGATAGGTTTCTCCATATCAAATGGAAATTCAGGTGGATGAGTGTACCCATACGGTTCATTCATTCTCAAAGTAGGCTCCGGGGCATAATACTGATTATCTGGAACCTTCAATACTGGCTCACTGGCAGAACAAGGAAGCCCCATTGTCGGACACACAACATATGTGGGAGCTTTAGGTGGTGGCGGAGCCACGAATACCGATGTGATCGGTGGCACCGACTGAGAAACGAGTCTTGATTGAGGAGCTGCCAAGGGCACACTAGAACTGCCAGGATAATAATGTCGCGGAGTGAATCCTAGCGCGTGCTCAGGTGACTCAGTAGGAGCAGAGAATTGTGCCTGAGAGAGTGGTGGGCAATTAGAGATATTCCCAAGACCTTTAGGGAGCGGAGGAGGAGGCATTCCACTAGCCCATGCCCGATGCAAATCTATCAATTGTTGCCTGAGCCTTACTACCTCATCATTGTGTTCTGAACTTTCTTCCCTGTGATCCTGATCCGGGTCAATGAGCAAATTTTTAATCTCCCTTCTAGCCATGGCGAGCTTTGCTTTGGATCTAGTGAAGTATGGGTGACTAACCAGAGTGCTGCAAACCTACCACTGTTATCTGAAAGAACATGCTCATCAAAGACGACATCCGTTAGGATTAGGACATACAACAAGCATGGGAATCACATTGGTAAAATTGTCCTAAATTCATGTTCATTTCTACCAGCTTTTGAGGGTACCAAGGTCATTTTAACACCATCCCGATTTTTATCTACACTTATTTGCTTCTTTCCTCCAAACACACCTTTTTTTTTATTTTTTCGCCCTTCTTTCCTCTCTCTTTTTTTTTTCTTTTTTTTTTCGTATCAGTCTCTGTACTTTCCCTTTATTGTCTCATCATCCTTTCTTTCTTTTCTTCTCTCGCTATCTATCTTCATTTTATCATTTTTTATGGATTTTGTTTTTTCTTTAAAAGAGGAAAAATAATGAAAAATAATGAAATAAAATGATTAGATCGAACCCAAAAGTAGGTTGCCTACGTATCATGTTGTACATGAATCAAATCTTGCATAGTTTGGGCTGCATATGCATAAACATCACACAGTTGAAGTTTTTTTTTCACGAAAAATGAAAACATGTAATCAAAAAAAAGATGTAACATCATAACATTTCGATGAAAGAAACAACAAAACATACACCGAATTTAGGACCACTTTAAAACTAAACAACAAATACAAAACAACATTCTAAACCCCTAACAACATGCGTGCAATTACTAATAAATACCCGAATATCAAAAACAACTTGACACCGACTTAACACAGACACCACTCTACAATGACAGAAACATAAAAGACTCAAAACTACATAAAGATAAGACATGTTCTTTCAAACTGGTGCTCTGTGTGACGTCCCTGACTGAGATGAACCCATCTGTGAAGTCCTCTCTTTTCCACTCAAACTTTGCAACATATGCTGCAACGACATTTTGATACCCTGGAACAAATTTCTTGCCCGTATCCCCGCCTCTTGGAGATTACACCCGCAAAGGTTCCTCTGACACCCATCCACAGTTATGATCAAACGTGACAACTGAAATCTTAAAAACTCCACCTTGGCACCTGGATCTTCCTGCTCATCATCCTCTACCATGATTGCTTCCCATATTCGCCCTCTAAGTTGGGCTGGTAAGGGTCTACTAATGCCATGAGGCAGAGATTATAGCCATATTTCATAGTTTTGAGTGCATCCTGGATTTTCCTCGAGAGTATCGACACCTAGCTTTATCGCGTTATTCCAAAATTGCTCATATTTGCTTTCCCCCACGGCTTGGTCTTTAAAGTACTCTACATCCTTTAGAAGGTCCATTATTAGGGGGACGTCTTGCATCCTACCCATCTGACGCATCACCCTTCTTGGACTGTAAGGCCTAGTGCAGTTAAGTCCTATCAAAACTAGAAAGAGTTGCATTTGAGATCCAATCAAGATTTTCTTAGGACGAAACCACATATAGCACCAAAGAATGTTGTTCGGAGTTCTTGATTCGAGAAATTTGATCCAAGAATTGACTCCCATAGGAAAAGAAAATTTGTCAAAACGCATTCTCTCTTGCATGGCTTGGACTCGATCATTCAGACAACGGTCGATCACATTTGCTTTAATCAAAAAAGGCGTATGCAAGTGCTCCATCATCCACAACTGCAATATCAGATACTCCCCTCAAAAAATCGTACCCCTCCTTTTACTTCAGTTAAAGCCTTATATATTTCTATTAAGATCATTGGTATAATGGTGACCTCATCTTTTTTCTTGAATAAAGCTATCACCACTGATTGTAGATGAGTATTGATACACCTCTCATCTAACGAGAACACTAAGATACCCAACAAAGCCAGACAGAAAACCTCAAGACGACGTTGTTCCCAGATTTTTTTGGTAGTACAGAATTTATTCCAAAAGCAGTCGAAACCCTCTAAGGACCCAAATCTAGCAAACAAATAGTCCAAGGAAATTCAAGATTGTTTCAGACATCCCAGATGCTTGTTATATTTTAATCCACAGAGTCGAAGGAATTTCTTACGAGTATGATTGCGGGCTAAGTCAACCTAAACAAATGAGACACTTCTGCCAGGGTAGGAGTCAATTCACAACTTCCAAACCTAAACACCAAATTATTTGGATCCCAGAAAGTCAACGCAGCTTCTATTAGATCCGGACGAGGCGTGAGATCCATGAGTGCTACAAGATTGCCTAACACTTTCCTCACTTCGTGCTTTTCAGAGTAATTGAACGTGCCCCACCACTTGATCAACTTTTTGGGTACCTTGACAACCATAAGGACTCTAGACTTTGTGGACCGATCCATCCTATAGTAGCAGATAAGAAATTATCTCAAAAATTTGATAAGAGCAAAAGGTTCCCAACCAATGGGAATTTGATGCGGACATACGTCGATGAGACAGACCGCTTTATGACTCCAAATCGCTGAACAGTAACACTGAATAAAATTAGCCTACTTGGCTAACAACTCTAGGTTAAGGGGTAAAAGACCTAGCCTAAGACTACGACGAAGGCCAAAATAAAGATTACCGGACCCACTGAGGGTTGCTTACGTATCCCGTCCCGAGGGACGGGAATCAGGTATGCGTAGTTCGTCCATATTGGACAAATAAAGATTAACTAACAGACTGACCCTAACTTAAGAGACACAACCAAAGACCGATGAATAAAAGAAAATAAATAAAAAAAATAAAAAAATTGAGTTTTTAATTTGACACCAACAACTATAAAAGAAAAATCTTTTTTTTTTTTTAAATTTTGAATTATGAATGCGTGATAAAGGAATAAAAAGATTTATTTTTTTGATATTTTCGTTATATAAAATGTACAAAACTTCTACCATTTTTTTATTATATTTTTTTGCATTTTCCTTTATAAAACCTCCTATTGTAAAAAAAAAAATCTTTTTTTTTTTGAAAATTTTGAATTGTGAAAAACAAAAGCCATAAAGAACTCTAAAAACTACAAAACTCTTGTTCAGACTAATTTTTTTCTTTATTTTTTTTTTTTCACACACTTTACTTTCTAACACATGCTTCCCCACATCAGTCTGTCAAATGACCACGTTATCCTCAAAGATGCAACATTTAGCACGTAGGAATGCTTTAGAGGTAAGTCTCCTACAAAGGACCAAGTGGACCCGCTAGGTCTCAATATGATGCACATAAGCATGACCTAAAGGCTGACCTACGCTGGGGTTCACTAACAAGGCCGTGCGGGGGAGCATTTAGTCGGTAGTGGCTGCTTAGCTTTCCACCTACTCCATACATCCAATGGCTCCCCCCCTAAAATAAAGGTGACTCAACTAGAGTTCGTGCGCACGACGTGCGCTCCGAGACTTGTTGCGGAAAGAATGACTCGGGTTTTGTACATGATGTCAGATATAAAAGCGGTAACACATAGGATAAAAACTGTAAGCAAAGAGCACGAAAATACACAAAAGTGAAAACACAAACAAAAATCACAAAAAATGCTTACACACTCGTAATGCCAAACAAAGCCGATACGACTCCAAAAAAGCTCGGATTCTGAAATTCTCCCTAGCAAAGTCGCCAGAGCTGTCACACCCCTTTTTCGTACTCCAAAAGATTAATTTTTAAGTTCGAAAGGGTTTTATTATTAAGTGACAAAAAATAAAAATTCTTTTTCGAAAAGAATTTTTTATAATTAAATTCAGAGTCGCCACTTGGCATAATCCGGTGTGCCAAGTCACCTTTGGAAAATTCTTTTCAAAATGGTTTGACTCTTTAAAACTGGTTTGCGAACAGAGATTCCGGCTAAGAAATTCTGTTGACCGAGAGGAAGGTGTTAGGCACCCCTCGATCCCGTGGTTTGACCACGGTGGCTTGGCGGAGCGTATAGGATAATTTGACATTATGAATATATAAATCACACAAAACATGCAAAACAATCAATCAAGTAAACAAGATAAAACAATCCAAAATTTAGTGTCCAGTCCAATTATACAGTCCAAAAATTTAAAAAATGTGTAAAAATAAATCCTACTCTAAATTAATTCTAGACTAATGCTCTACCCGATGCCTCGGGCCTTCATAACGAACGTCCTTCGGGTACATGATACCTCGGGGCATTCCCTGATGAATAAATATATACAGATACTTCGGGGCATTCCTCGGCCAAATTATACAATTGATTCAAAAGTGATAAAATCAAACCATACAATCAAATTTCAAACATTCAATCAACCCACAATCTCTAGATTTGCCTACCCGACCTACGTCTTGCCTATTCCAATCGTCGTATCTTGATACTACCAAATTCAATTAACGTTTATTTCAAGTCAAACAACTAATGAATCAAACTAATTAAAATTCACTAATTATATCAAGTTCTGATTTCTCTCCCCACTTATTCCCACATGAATTCAAATCTTTCAATTCCTTCATTCACGTGAATCAATCAATCAATATCAACCACAGTAATTACGATTGCTCAAACACAATATTGAAACATATCACCATGTCACAATCATCAACCAAACATAATATTCACTCCAACACACCAAATATAATAAACATTAAATAAAAGAAGGGAATAGAATTGGACCTCGATTCGTAGCTTTCAAACTCAAATATTAATCGAGCAAAAAAATGAAGACCGCGTCCGAATATCCCCAGCAGAACCTCAACAACGATGAATTCCAATTAGGTATTGAGAAATTTGAAACCCAAAGACTGATAGCTACGAACTGGTCAGGACAAATAGAATTTAAACCCCAAAATCAATACGAAGGTTGAAGAACCAAACGAAAAGCAACAGAATAAACCCGACCCATACAAAAAAGCTAATCGCAAAACTGAGTCAAAACTGGACCAATTTCAGTGAAGAATTTATTGCTGGTCCACGTTTTCTGGCCAAAACTTAACGTTTCCAGCCAGATTCCCTTATAAATCAAATAAAAATGAAGAAATTTGGATTCTTCTTGAACTGGTCAATTGAACGATGAACTAAAATCAATTCTGGTGAAAGTTTTCACCAAAAAAAAGCTTGGAGAAGGATCAAACCTCGCACCGGTCCCCTATTCCGATCACCCCTCTTCAATTTTCATTCTATTTTTTTTCTTTTTTGGTGGTCTGGGTATATATGTAAAGAAGATGACTTTGAGGGTCTATGCTAATGGAAGGAAATCAGTCCTATGGGAAATTTGAGTGTTGCTATGTGTGTATCCCTGAAGAAGAAAACAAGAAGCAGAAA
The DNA here is from genome assembly GCA_030864225.1 of Capsicum baccatum var. pendulum. Classification (NCBI taxonomy): domain Eukaryota; kingdom Viridiplantae; phylum Streptophyta; class Magnoliopsida; order Solanales; family Solanaceae; genus Capsicum; species Capsicum baccatum. The sequence continues at coordinate 5,545,306 of CM061556.1, forward strand.
TGGAGTCCTTATTTTCTTTTTTGCTTACTAGTGAATTGAGTAAAAAATCAAAGAGAGTGTGGAAGTGTCTATGTGTTCTTTGGAGAAGATCAGTGTCAATTGTGAGTGGAGTCTGTGGGAATTATATCGTGTGGACCTTTTTTATTTTGTCTGAGTGTGAATATATTGTATTTCATCCCCTTAAAACAAAATGGTTCCTTGTGGGCTTTCCTGGAAGTTTCCTAGTGGGGTCACTTTCTAATGTTTATTCCTTTTGCCTTTGTGGACAAGAAATATGAGGGGGAGGGGGTCACGTGGGTATGGGGTGTTGGGGGTAGGGGTATGGGTAATGTGTCTTCTTTTAATTGAAAGGGTTGTTAGGATGTTAAAAAGAATAAAAGTTTGTTAGGGATTTTGTTGAGAGTTATTTTTTGTATTTTTGTGGGATGTAATTACATGGGTAGGATAAGGTAAAAATGGGTAAAACGATATCGAAGAGGGACGAAATTACGTGTCTACATCCTTTTCATTGAAATTCAAATGCTTTAATTATTTGTAAATAATTATATCTACGGTTAATTACTAACCTTTGGCAGTCATTAGAACATGACTTTGTTTTATTGGTACTCGTATTTATAATTGTAGTAATTTATGATTTAACAAATGTTAAGTATCTACTTATTATTTTTCTACTTCCACTTATGTGATGAATCAAAATTCACAATTTTTTTATTTTTGACTGAATACATGGCCTATTATGGCATTAGTTTTGAGTAAAATGACACACTTAAGTTTCATTGCATTAATAAAAGATAAGACATTGATGCACCATGATGATACGATATTGGGTTCAAGTCCCAGCGATTTATGCCTAAGATGCCTTTATATGTATAAGATATTGAGTTTGGATCTCAATTTATCATACTGATGATATTATGATAGCTAAGGAAAAATCATGGGTATTGAGTGAAAAATCATGAAATCGACCCATTGAATATGCTCCATTCCATGAAGTGAATGTGGTAGCAATATATGATAAGTCTAAAATATGACAAATTACTTCATTCTTGAGGTGTATGTGGTAGCAATATGTCTGAAAGAAGACAAGTGATTGAATGCACGAATATACGCGTGGAGGAACAATATGATAATGATCATCAAAAGTGATGATATTTTCACACGCTTATATGATTATAAGATATGCTAGAGAAAAATTCTCTACATTATATGTATGCCTCGATTTGCTTCTAAAGGAGCAAAATCTTGAAAGAGGTTATAAGCTATCATAATTTGATAGACTTAAGGCACGATTATATTTCATTCCTGGGGAATGAAAAACTTATTAATGGAAACGTGCACTTGATTGTGATTGTATCACAACTCACCTTCGAAAGAGGTTGAATAATTTTGAAATCTACTTCTGAAGTAGTAAATCTTAAATTTATTCATGTAATAGTAAATCTGAAATTTACTAAAGAAAAAGTACATGTCGTAAACTTAGAGTTTACTAGAATAAAAGTTCATAAATTGATATGAACGATTGTGACATCTAGAAGATGTGCAGGTATTGAAGAACTAGAAGTTTTTTCAAGAATTGTTTATGTCGTTTGTTCTCATGACAAGTTGGTTGGACCAACTAATATTGTAATTGGATCCCTTCAAATCCGAAAATGATAAAAGGTGAATAAGGGCCCGTTCACCTATCATGTGATACGTTGAAAAGATGCATCAATAAGATGATCACATGTACATTCATGGTCAACCTGCGTTTGACATTCATAAAGTTGCTTTTTCAATATAAATGGAGCATAATTTTCAGATTGTGTAATCACGATAATTTATCTTGATGATGATGGTTTAGCATTGAATGTCTTTGATAAATATCTAAACCATTGTTAATGAGAACAAAATTTAATGTATTGTTCTGAAATATGATATATTGCAATAGCATTTGTATGCATTAGACCAATAAATTATGCGGTATACGATTAATGAATATACCATAATGCACAACAATGGATTTCTCAAAGAAGTAGAGGATGTATGTTAATTTTCCTAACGTAAGGGGGATATTATGAGCACTATGAAATATGTTAGGAATTATCACCATATCCTCATCCAAAAGATAATTCAAGTCAAATGCTGAAAGCATCTCATATTAAGCGCAAGTGCTTTTATTTTGTGTTCCTAAAGAACAAAGTCGATGCATGCGTGAAGCGTGGTAGACTGATCGGTTCCAAATAAAATAGTCCTTGAAAAATAAGGAGCAAATAATCATAATAAGAAGGCAATGAGATCTTGAAGAGCCTACGACATACCACTTCATGAAACCTTATGAGAGGTTCATGTACCTGAAAATAATGAAGTGATGAGATCTCAAAATGTTATGTCGCATTGTGAATCGATACAAAATGATATATCATCAATATCTTTGACACAATATTGGCGCAATATTATGAAAGATTACAAGGATCTGAATTTTACTTTTATTTAAGCATGCTAACGTAGAAACATTTATCAAGTGACATGAAAGGATGCATTTTGGTAAGCATAAAACTTATTTGATTTGCAGTCCAGACACTTGAAGATGTCACTCATGAAATGTTGAATATTGTCATTTGACAAAACTTATGTGAAAACTTTTAAGGATTCAAACTGCTTGAAGCATATAAAAGTTTCTGGAAAACTTATTTATAATCCTTATATTGTATAAGCTCATTGTTTGAACATCATTGGAACTCTTGGAGAGTTTTCAAAGCAATAGATTATTTGCTGAAATTCAAAATATATCAAATTGGATTGGTTATGAAGTACCATATCTTAGTGCAATTGATGCACTCATGTACCTTACAAATACTACAAGGCTTATAGCCTTTTCAGTCAATTTGTTAGCAAGGTATATTTCTGCTTCTACTATGAGACATCAAAATGGGATAAAACACATGAGCTTGTTTTATTCTAAAGATTGTAGTCCCGGTCTTATTGATCATGCTGATGTTGGGTACTTATCTAACCCGCATAAAGCTCGATCTCAAATAGGCTATGTGTTCATATGTGGCGGTACTGCCATATCTTGGAGATATACAAAGCAGTCTATCGTAGCCACTTCATCGAATCATGCTGAGATAATAGTTATTCATGAAGCAAACCGAGAATGTGTATGGTTTAGGTCTATGATACATCTCATTCGAGAAAAATATGGTGTGAAATATGGCAATCTACCCATAATTTTATACAGAGATAATTCAGTATACATAGCACATCTTAAGGCAGGATTCATAAATGGAGATAGAATGAAGCACATTTTTCCAAAACTTTTCTACATATATGAGCTACAAAAGAATGATGATATTAACGTGCAACAGATTCGTTCAACTGACAATGTGACTGATTTATTCACCAAATCTTCTCAAATTACAACTTTCAAGAAGATGCTGCACAAGATCGAGATGCAAAGGTTCAAGGATGTTCTCATTAGGGGGAGTTAATACGCGCTGTACTCTTTTTCCCTTAAAAGGTTTTGTCCCACTGGGTTTTCCTTGTAAGTTTTTTAATGAGGCAGCCAAAATGCGTATTATTAGAGATGTGTACTCTTTTTCCTTCACTAGATTGTTTTCCTACTGGGTTTTCTCTAGTAAGGTTTTAATGAGGCACATTATCTACCAATTAGACATTCAAGGGGGAGTGTTATAAATGTATTTACATTATAGTGAATGGCTATCAAGATCAACTTTGATATCTATTAGGATTTGAAGCATCTGTTTTTTACTCAGACTAGGAGTAAATTTTCCCTATAAATAGAGGGGTTTTGTTCATTGTATTGACAATCTGATGACCCCTCAAGAGTCTCTCAAGAGAAGAAATAAGAATCACTCTCTCTATTCTCTCTACTCTTCTTCTTTATTATTTAGTTATTTTATAATAGTTGGGAAGTAGAAAAAAGTGTTGAGAAGGAGTCTCAATTTTTTACTTAAACTAGTTTAATATACGTAATTTGCACGTGTGTCAAATTAATTAAAAGTTTATTTCTATTACATATTATAAGTATTACACAGAGGAAAGTGAACAAAGTAATGAAAAAAAACCTATTGAATAAAGAAATCAACTTAAGTCAAAAAGAAACTTTATGTAAGGTGAGAAATCAGTTTTTTCTCAATTATAAGCAATTGACTTAGATTATGACCATCTTTATATTAATGTACAACAATAAAATTTATTATTATTATTATTATTATTATTATTATTATTATTATTATTATTATTATTATTATTATTATTATTATTATTATTATTATTATTATTTAAACGACTATGACATATCTCCTTATATGAAGATTTTGCTCTAAAATTTATCATTGATTTAACTCACCAAGATTATTCAATTATTCAAAATAGGTGTTTACAAAAAATAATAAATTCGGCAAAGTTAACCTAACTTATCAATTCAAAACTTTAAAGCAAAGAAACACGAACTTACATACTCTTGAAGGATCTAAGAAGCTTCAACTCCAATTCTCTGCATCTATTTTAAATAAAATAATAACAAACAATTCAATATCAAAATAAATCAAATCACAAAAAATAACAATACAAATATAATGCAATTTCACAAGTGAATTTTGTGATACTTATAATTGTACTTAGTTTATGAGATATAGAGATGTTATGTTGATGTATCTTACCTAGATAACTCAACAGGAATCATCTCCGAATCATATTTATAAATTCATAAGTCTCAAATCAATAATGGTGGTGTGAAATGATTGAGGTCCCTTCACCTTTAATCAAATGCCTGTAATTCTTCAACTTCAATGCTACAAAAGAGTTTCTTATACACAACACTGATTGAACAAAAAAAGACATCTAAAATTAATTTACCTTTAAAATTGTGTTCATCAATCATGTTGATATTATCATCATCATCCGTCTTCAAAATACTTATAAAATCGATGCAAAAAAAAAAATCAAACATTATAATATAATTTTTGAAAGAAAACACATTCTAAATCAAACAATCAAGAACTTAAAACCAAAAGTAAAATATGTTCAACAAAAGCACGTGGATTAAGAATTGTAGATGAAATAAAATTGAACATATTGCACTCATGAATTTTTTAATCAACTTTTTATTCTTTTCCAAGTTTAGATAGTATCTTTTATGGTAATTCTTGTTTAATTTTTTTACCACATATTTTACGACTCTTTAATTATTACCTCCAAATATTTTTATCTTATCATATATTTTAGTCTTTAATTTTTAAAATATAACTTTATGGGTTATAAAAGGAAAATTCTCTAAAATTTTAAATTGTTTACCTTTCTTGTTTTCTTTTTATTCCTTTTACGTATGATTTTCTTTTTCCTTCCCCTTGTTTGATTTCTTCTTTCTTTCCTTTTATTTGTATGGTTTGCATTTTTTGTTACTCGAATTTCTATTCCTTTTTCTTATAATTTTAAATTATTAAATATAAAATAAAAGTAAAAAGATAATTTTATCTAAAGACTTTTAATGAGGACAAAAAGTTCAAATCACTTTTGTAAGGTCTTTACACTTTTAATATATTATATAGATAATAATTTAAACTCGCATATGCCCGCAATCCGCACCGCACCACACAATTTTAAAAAGACTTACTTTAACCCGTACCACACCGCCCCTCATCCGCACTGTTCCATTGTCATCCCTACTTGCAGAGGGCCTTACACACACACCTTCTGCAATTGTTGTTAATTTGATGGTCGAACCATAGTTCAACTATTCGACAGTTCAACTACTTTTTAGTGATGAACGATGTAACGAATATTTTATCTGTTTTCTACATTTTAACCCTCTTCATAGCTTTTTATTTGAGATTTATGACTTACGGGGATGAGTAACATGATTTTCGAGGTAGTAGTATTGAAGGGTGCTGAGAAGGAATATGATTCTCGTAGCAGAAATGAGGATCTATCGGAAAACAGCTTCTCTACCTTCACAAGGTAAGGTTAGGTAAGACTGTATATACACCACCCTCCCCAGACCCCACTTATGCGATTACACTTGGTGTATTGTTGTTGCATTTGGGTGAGCAACTTCCTGACTCATGAAATAAGTACACTAAACATTAGCCCCTAAAATTAGCAAATAAGATAATTTAGCAAAAAAAAAAAGGGTAATAATGTAACAACAACAACAACAAACCTTATCACTACTTTAAGAAGGTAGAAAGGCTGTTTCCGAGATAAACTCGACTCGAATAACAAACATCATAGTAGCTAATAGAACAATATGAAAGTAAAAAGGACATGGAGAATAATAAAGAAAACATAACATAGCATTCCAAAGAGGAGCAACAATCATAACCAACTAAAGTACCAATTAAAACAATGGTTATATAATAGAAACTTCTCGTACTTACATAGAGTACGATATAATAAAATTTAAGTAACAATTAGAACAGACGAGTGGAACATTTTTGTAGCAATCTTGTCTCTTGTTTAATCGATGAAAACTTGAGCTTCACATCCCCACAAGAAACTTCCATATCATGAGATTGATAAATACCCTTTAACTCCACTGTAAAAACTACAAATCCACTCTTCCTATTTTCTTTACTAATTGTATAAGCAACTTTGTCATTCATTACCTTGGCTGAAAAATCATCAAAAGTCACCTGTATCGACGAACGCTCTCCTTTCGACTGACGATAAAGGTCTAACGTATTCAACCAGACAATATTTCCCTTGCAAGAAATCGAAGCCACCATGTTTTTATATTTATCTTCATCGTTACGGACACGATTTTGATGGGAGTTTTGTGCCCCTGTTAGATGGTAGGTCGATTAGAGATACCAATCTTGGAACGTAACAACTCAAAAGAACTACTGGGAAGAGATTTTGTGAGCACAAACATATGTAGCTACATATAAGGTTGGGGGTTCATCCGAATCCGCTTCGATGGAAAATTATAATATATATACATGATTAAAATTATTGTTTATGTATATATAGTAGATGTTGAACCCCCTTCGGTTAGTTCGTATATTCACTTGTGAACCCCCTTGGTGTCAATCCTCGCTCTGCCACTGAATGACCGATGGCTAAAAAGGACAGTCTGGTGCACTAAAGCTACCGCTATGCGCGGTGTCCGGGGAAGGGCCCCACCCTAAGGGTGTATTGTACGCAGTCTTGCCTTGCATTTTTGCCAGAAGCTGTTTCCAAGGCTTGAACCAGTGACCGCCTGGTCACATGGCAGCAACTGGATGACCGGTGGCTGAGCTGGAGTAATAGATAACTCCTTGAGAAGGTTACGTACCCAACAAAGTTCAGCAGTGGTAGAGGCAATGGCCCTGTAGTAGAAACACAAGCCATAGGTGTACGTTCTCACTGGTTTTGAATTTGTTCTTTGAAGACACAACTCCTCATTTTGCTAACACGATTTACGATTATTTGTCGAGTAGTTTTGGTAAAAATTTGAACCTCTTTGAGTAATATGGACGATGAGTTTAACAAGATCGTTGTGGTTACAGTTGCGGATATGCAGAGCGGAAGATTTGAAATCGGATCACAGATATCTAATGATATGTTTGTAAATTTTTAGAAATCGATTTGTATGAAACATTGGTGAATGATGGCGACAACAAAGAGGACAAAGAATGCGAGTTTTATTTACAAGTTGATGGAGTTCAAGAATCTCGTGTGTTGGGGTTTGTAAAAAGAGAAGAGTTGGCATGTCGACAATAGCTAATAGGCATAATACATAAATGTGCTGTTTAACTTGGATTCAGTTTTCATCTATGTCCTCCTACTTTGGGTGTGCACAAGTAGGCAGTTCAACTTTTATAAAGTTGAACAAGTAGACACATGCATCCTACATGGCGTCTGAAGCCACATAAGGTGTATGTGTTTACTCGTTCAACTTTAAACAAGATTAAGCGCCTACTTGTGCACACCCAAAGTTGGTGGTCATAGATGTATATTGTGTCCAAGTTAAACGGCATGTTTATGTATTATGGCCATGCATATATATACCAGTGCTTCCAACACAACCATGCCAAATTTTCTCCATAACTTCCCTTTCATGCATCCGTTGACATTTTTAAAGAGTCCAAGCAACACAGGTAGAAGCAGCTAACCCCCTCTAGGCTTAGAGCTGCTTTTACCTTCCTATAAAAAGGCAGCCCCGTGCACTAAGCTCCCGCTATGCACATGGCCGAGGAAGGGCCATTCACAAAGATAAATTATACGCATACTCACCTTACATTTCTGCAAAAGGACTATTTCCAAGGCTTGAACTCGTGACCTCCTCCTGGTCACATGACAACAACTTTACCAGTTACTCCGAGGCTCCCCTTTATCGATCAGTTACTCCTGGTCACATGTTACCTTACTTTATAAATTGAATTTGGTGTGAAACGCTTAGTATTTTGTTTTTGTGAATTTTCTCTCAAAAACGCGTAGTTGCATGAATTATTTTCTCTCAACTATTCGACAGTTCAACTACTTTTTAGTGATGAATGATGTAACGACATTTTACCTGTTTTCTACATTTTAACCCACTCCATAGCTTTTTATTTGAGATTTATGACTTGCCGGGATGAGTAACATGATTTCCGAGGTGGCAGATAAAGTAGCAGATTTATTTGAAATTCAACAATTGTGGGGGTAAATAAAAGAAAGAGATTCTTTTTGAAATAGAAAGTAAGACAAACAAATTGAAACAGATGAAGTAGCAGGTATAACCGTAGAACGTGAAGACCTAAAAGGCTACAGACTTTCAAAGGAATGGGGCCAGAATAGGTGTACGTACATTTGACCACCCTTTTCTGAAGGTGACTTCGCCCCTGTAAATTATGTAATGATTTTAGTGCTTCAAGACAATTTCGGGAACATAAAGAAGCTCATTTTTGCAAGAGGTCATTTCCTAATCACACGACAATAATTTTATCAATTACGTCAAAAGACTCCAGGAAGGTGAAATAGTTTTGACAAAATCCAATACAGAATGTCCGGAGGGGGAGGGCTGGCATTGTTGAACAAATTGATTTCGATTAAACATATCAAATGGGCCGGTCCAGGCCGATTCAACCTAATAAAACCGGCCCAATAACATAATCGTACGTGTTTGGCCCAGCACTGATACAACGGACCATTTTCTGATCCACGGTCCCAGGCTGGGCCGTTTGGCCTAAGTAGTTGGGTGGACTATCCCAGTTGAGAAACCAGACTAGGCCCACCAATTTAAACCGGTATTATAGTTAAATGGGCCGGTCATGAGCCATTTGATAATTTTTTACTATTCAACCCGGTACGGACTCGCCCGTTAAGATTTGGGACCGGACCAAACTGGCCCACAGACCAAATAATTTACTAGGCCGACTCGAATGACACCTTTAATTTCGATTATACTTACAAAAAAAAAATAGGGAATAGAGTAAAGGCGTAGATCTATTATGAAAAAGTGGAGTAAATGATAACAGATATGATACAATAAAATTTAAATAACATTGATCAAAATAAACATTATATTTAAACCAACAACCATCCGGTCCACACAAACTTGAAAATCTTAAAAATTAAAATTTAAGTAAAGTCAAGATGCTGGACGCATCCGATACATATGAGTTGAACATTTTTGTAGCAATCTTGTCTCTTGTTTAATGGATGAAAACTTCAACCTCACATCTCCGCAAGAAACTTTCATATTTGAGATTTATAATTGCCCTTTACCTCCACGGTAAAAAATACAAATCCACTGGTCCCATTTTCCTTACTTATAATTGTATAAGCAGCATAATCATCCATTATCTTGACTGGAAAATTACCAAAAGTCACTCGTACTAATGAACGTTCATCTTTCTGTTGACGATAAAGATCTAATATATTCAACCATACAATATTCCCCTTGTAAGAAATCGAAGCCACTGTATTTTTGTACTCAACTTCATAAGGAGCACGATTTTCGACCACAAAATCGATAGTCAAGGTTTGAGATGATAGGATGAATTAGGCCATATTGTGAAAAACGAATATTAGAAGATGTGATTGCTTCAACAGTAAATTTGGGCAAAGATTTATAGACACTACCACAATAATAGTGAAAACCAATATAAAAAGAAAAAAAATAATTATCATTTTGTTCATTGGATGAAACATCAATAACAATAGAGGGATTGGTTCTTTCTTCCTCCAAAGCCATAACTTAGGGCTAATACACAAAATAATATAAAACACTTAGGTCAAGAAAAATAACAATATCAAAACCCTAAAAACAATTGATGGAGTTTTATGTATTTATAGATAAATTTATTTTAACATACGTTATCCTTTTCCTACATAAATTCGAATTTCTCATAAAATTCGTTTCATAGTATACTATTATACTTTCTATGTTTTGTTTTGTTTTACTTAGGGCTGTACTAAAAATTGTTGTTTCACAAAACGACAAGAAGGATCGTTACGCTCAGTGCCGGCTCTACCCTTTTAAACAAAAAGGCAATCGTCTAAGGCTCCAAATTTGAGAGGCCTCATTTTTATTTTTATCTTAACAATAATAGATTATAGTTTTTTATCAAAGAAAATTAAATATTATTTGTAAAAAATAAACCCTTTTTATAAAAGAATTTTGATGTATTTATAGTAGAAAGATTAAATACCTATATTAATGCAAAAAAAAAAATATTAAAAAAATCAACTATAATAATTACAACTTTGCATCTTAGAATTTAAAATACAGACTTCATAATTTATTTATTTTTAAAAAAATTTAAGGTCTCCATTTGATTTTCGCCTTAGACCACCAATTTACTTGAACTGGCCTAGTATTTACTTGAACTGGCCTGGTATTTACGGTCTTCTTCATTTTTTCTTTTTTTGATAATTCTATAATTCTAATTTCCCATGTGAAACTTTTTAAGACTACAAAATTAGAGACATTTTGGTACACTAAGTAATATATTACTACTATACTATTTTTATTACCAAAATAAATAAATAAATATTTTACGTGTAAGAAAAGTTTTCTTATAATGAATGTATGTCAATCCTACCTTAAATAGTTTTCTTAAACATGGTAACAATAAGTTTCCTTATATTACATGTCTCCCTTCTATAAATAAGCTTCTAATCAAAGTGGAAGTATAAAGGGCATCAAAACATGATTAAAAATCGTGTTCTTGATCATCATCAATTAGGATCGTCATCGAGATTTGAATTTTTGATTTTTTAGGGTGAAGAATCAAACTAGGATTGTAGGACCAAGAAATCGTGACTCCAAGAATCGTGGAGGACAGACAAAAAATGACAACATTCAAGAAAAGCGTTCAGCCTTTCAAGATTTGTGAAACTCCAGTGGAGTTTGTTGAAAGCATTGATTGTGCTTTGGGGTTATCGAATTTGTTCTTTGAAGACACAACTCCTCATTTAGCTAACACGATTTACGATTATTTGTCGAGCAGTTTTGGTAAAAGTTTGAACTCTTTGAGCAATATGGACGATGAGTTTACCAAGATTATTGTGATTGTAGATGTGGATATGCAGAGCGGAAGATTTGAAATCGGATCACAAATATCTAGTGATGTTTGCAAATTTTGAGAAACCAATTTGTATGAAACGTTGCTGGTGATGTTTATTGTCGATTTGGGACAGTTGAACTAAAACTGTTGCCGCCCTTATCTAAAAGAATCGTTCAACTGCTTCTGATGGTGGAATAGTTATATATATGTCATCTCCGATTTTGATCCCTAAGTGCGATCCTCTCTTAAAATTTACACCATCTAAAAGTGAGGTTGAGTGCTTAAAAGAATCACCAGAAAGAAAAGCCGTCGACATTGACATCAACAGCATACCCTCAACAATGGTTGGAGGTATGTCGATCTATATTTTCGTTGAGCTATCGCTCTGTAATCTCTTAAAAACTCAAACGATTAGAGCGTCCCATTGAAATGTCTGAAAATTTTCTTGTGCCCTATATTTTGAATACTCTGCCTGCACAGTACGACCCCGTTAAGATTTTCTATAATACACATAATGATAAATGATCTATCAAAGAACTTATGGCCATGTGTGTTCAAGATGAGAGGGGATTGCTAATGAAAACGGGAGAAAATGCATTCATGACTACTCAATTTCTAGTCGTGAATAAGCAAAAAGGCTCACATATGCCATTGAACTATCAGAAATGGTTCATTATGCCATCGATTAAAAGTTCGGCTTATTCATGCCATTACCGTTATAAAATCAACCCACCCATGTCATTACTTTTTAATGATGGATTTTTAAAAATAACTTTGTCATGTGGTCTTTTATTATAAGTCCACACCATTAATTAAAAGAAATCAATATTAATTTCAAAATATTTGAAATTAATTAGTATCGAGATTATTTATTCCAGCATTTATATCATAATGAAGGGAGAAGTTATCACATATACTTGACGGGATAATTGGAATAGCAGACTTCTTTTAAGTCGTTATTTGAAAATGAATTTTCAACAATGTATCATGTATGCTCTACTAATTCGTGATGGGAGAAGTTATCCCATATACAATGCGGGATAGTTGGGATAACAAACTTTTTTTAATCCGTTATTTAGAAATGATTTTTCAATAATGTATGCTTCCCTAATTTGTGATGGGAGAATATTGGAGAAGCTCTATTGATATGCCTCTTTCTTTTTTTTTGTTTGCCCTAATCGTTGATTGTCTTATTTTCTTGCAACTTCGGAGTATATATTGGAGTCACTGGAATTAAAATATAGGATAGAATTTTTAAAGTTTATGTTAAGCGTAACATTTATAATGATTTAGAATCAACTAGAAATAGCAAAAGGATATACATTAATCACTATTTCTTCTGATCAGAAAAATAGTTGTTGTTGTAGGAAAAAAAATACTTTAATGGGTGTGGGTCGGATTATGTTAAATGAACCGGTTGTTTTATGGATCTAAGATATTTAAAATTAATATTGATTTATTTTAATTAATGTCGCGGACCTCTAATAAAAGGCCACATAGAAAACAATTTTTGAAAATGTACCATTAAAAAGTAATGACACAGGTGAGCTGATTTTATAACGACGATGACATGAATGAGCTGAACTTTTAACTGATGACATCTATGAGCCATTTCTAATAGTTCAATGGCATATTTGAGCCTTTTTCCTTATTTTAATTAATGACGTGGACCTTTAATAAAAGACCATGTGGCAAAACTGTTTTTGAAAACCACCATTAAAAATTAATGGCATAGATGAGCCGATTTTATAACGGCAATGGCATGAATGAGCCAAACTTTTAATTAATGGCATAAATGAGCCATTTCTGATAGTTCAATGGCATATTTGAACCTTTTTCCTTAAAAAATTAATTTATTTTACGAAAAGGATACATTTTTGTATTCCCTTAATATGACAATTTTATAGTTGTTCAAATATTATCTGTGACATGTTTAAGATCATAAGTTTTAAAAATTATGCAGCAATATGAATGTTATAGTAGTAATAGTAGTCAAATTTAGAATTTTTAAATCATCCTTTATAAGGTACATTTAGTAAAGTATATCCCTATAGTTAAAGTTTTCTTAAGGGTTTGTCAAGTAAGTATATAAAATCACAAATTTTAAAAGTCTTGATTTCTAATCAAATCATGATTTCATATCGCACGGCCTAACAAACCCTAATTTTTTTGATAAGTAAAATAATGTTAAATAAGGTGAAACGAAGGGTGCAACAAGTAATATGGTTCACCATCATAAGTTGTAATAAATGATTGAAATCCGCCATTCTTAATTAAAGATTTTGATTTAAACCTCCGAGGATAAAGATACTCTGTCGAGAGCGTCGTCTACAAAAATGAGTCCAAAATTAAATATTAGATATCGAATGAAAAATTCAAAAATAAAATATACTATGGGATGAACTCTTATGGCTAGGATTATGTATCCTCCTCCTTTCTTTTTCTCTTCTTTTTTAATCTTAGTTGTTAAAACCATTATTTGATATACTAAAAAAAAAAAAATCAAGTACTACTAGCATGTGATTCTCTCAGTTAGCAACAAATAAGGTTACACATTTAGGACCATATTTGTATATTATGGAAAAGGTGTTGTTGATATTAAATAAATATTTTTAATTTTATTTGGCGCGTTTTGATCATTTTATTCCTCTTCATAATTGTATTTTGGTGTTTGTAATTTGTCAGAATGGGTGACACGATTTTAGAGGTGTTTGATTGCATTTGAAGATTTTTTTCTTTTGAATAGTTTTGGAGTTGTTGCTACGGTTGACTGTGGTCAACATTCAGAGCTCTGAGCATTGTATGAAAAATCGTCAGCCCAATCAGATTAGGAACGCCAATTTTGAATTCGTAGACTAGTTGGTTTAAGTCTCGAGGATTTCAGTGTAATTTTGAGAGTTTAAATGAGATGTTGGAAACTAAGGCGTAGAGTTGACTTTGGTCAACTTTCACAGATAACACCTGCATTGAAAATTCTTACTATTTCTTTGATTTTGGCATGTCAAATTTGTTCTTGTAGCATAGTTGGATTGTGTTTATGGAATTTTGAACACACTTGGAAGGACCGTCACAAATATTTTTATTTGGGATGTTTCAACTGTTGTTGCTGCCAACTGGTGCAACTGGCCCCTTCTTCGCATTCACGACACCTGTGTTGGATGTTCTGACTGTTTTGTTGATTTTGGCATGCCAAATTTGGTCTAGCAGCATAGTTAAATTGTGTTTATGAAGAAAAAACTTCTGTAATTATTATTTTTTTCCTCATAAACAACACAATAACATTTTCAATGTATTCTTTTCATGCATTTTATTTAAGAGGAGATTTATTTTCTCAATAGATTTAGAATATCTTTTTATATTAATATTGTTATATATAGGTTATACATAGTATTTTGTCATCTAATCTATTGTCATTAAGATTTACAATTAACTAGCTTGCACATGACATCCTTGTTATTTTAATACGAAACTTTCATAAATTCCAACAAACTTACTCCTAATTACTCTCTATCCCTACTCTTTGCATTGCTAGGTTACAAACAATTTTTATTTTGTAATTTTCGAATACAGAATTTTGAAGTTGAGATAATAATTTTAAACTTAAGAATGTAACAGTAAATTACTCTATTTTTCCTCGGATATGTAATTAGCATTTGGATACATAGTTTTAAGTTGAGACACATAATTTTAATTACTGGGATACATCCATTTCTGAAACTATTTGATCAAGATACATAATACATTAACTAAATCAAAAAGAGATACATAATTATGTATCTCAACTTCAAAACTATGTATCCAAATGCTAATTATGTATCCGAGAAAAAAATAGAGTAATTTACTGTTACATTCTTTAGTTTAAAATTATGTATCTCAACTTCAAAATTATGTATCCAATATGAATTTGTGGATGCATTAGTCTAATTAAAAAAAAAGGGAGAGATTTAGGCAATTAATTAATTAAAAGGATAGAAATTTTATGTAGTTTAGTAAAGATAAATTGTGATGTTACGTAATTTTTCCTATTTTGATTCCTACAAATTTTCACAAATGAATGTTCGAAACGGGTCTATTGGATCATTAATAGGTTGTACGAATTTAGGACCATTAACATGTGATTCTAATAATTTGGCAACAAATTTGGTTGTATATATAGGAACATTTGTAAATACCATTCACATGTGATTCTAATAATTTGGCAACAAATTTGGCTGTATATATAGGACCATTTGTATACTAAGGAGGGAGTAGGGTTGATATTAAACTGCATTTCTATTAGTGCCATCGGAAAGGATGAAAAGAGATAAAATGTTGGTGGTTAGCCTTCCTCGAACTCGTAATTGATAGTTTCTGATGAATGAAGATGGCTTCGAACCTTCACTGAACGATGGGAATACCAATTGAGACTAGGAGAGGTGGCCTCATATCCCGTCCCTGGTTCCGGCTCTCCGAAAGCAGAGTATACGGGGGCGGCAGATGGATTTGAAGATCAAGTTGTTCAAAAAATAAATTATATGAATTTTGCAAATTGAATTAAATCAAAACACAATAATATTAACAATGCAGTTATTTAGAGAGTCTTTTTTAGGAAGAGATTTTTAATATTAATTTATAAATGTAGGTGTTCGACAAATCATATTAATAATATGTTTTTTTAGTAATATAGTATTCTTTGTCATCTGATTTATCGTCAACATGTTTCACAACTATTAGCTTCCACATAACGCCTAGTCGATTTCGAACACTAAAATTACAATGCTAATAAAGATTAGTCGAGACCCAGATAAAATTGCAAGAAATCAAACGAAATCAAATAGAAAAATCGAATGTATATCTTTCTTTCTTTCTTTTTTTGAATAATTTTTATAGCTCAATTAGTTGACTATTTGATTTTTACCTTCTTTTTTATTTTTCTTCTAATCTATTAGCATTTAAATTTACCAACCACCATTGCTTCCACAAATTTATTGGCCCTACAAAATTTTATCTCTTTTGGATTTACTCTAATTTCATTGACTATAAATACATCCATTTTGCTACTGTTCATTCACAACTCAAAATTGCAATCTTTCTTATTATTAAAAAAATATTTGCAATCTTTTTTAGTCATTCAAAGAGACTATGGCTCGTTCCATTTACTTCATGGCATTTCTTGTCTTGGCAATGACACTCTTTGTTGCCCATGGTTTGTTTTTATCTTTTATTCCTCTAAAACCTCAAAAAAAAAATAATTTGTAGTATTACTCTAAATACACAAAGACTTAAAATAGTGTTTGCATTAACCATGATATACGTGTTAGAAGAATTAGTTAAGTTAGATTTAAAATTAGTTAAGATTAGATTTAGTTATTTATTAAATTAATTATGAGAAGACCATTTAAAAATAAAGAAGCTTTTAGAAAAATTAAAGAATCGTTAGTTAGTAATTATTCAGAATATATAAGTTTAAATAAAACAAAAGAAAATCCACAAAGATTAGCCTATTTAATTACATTAATATCTAGTATTGAAGCAAAATTAATAATCCATTTAAAATCTAGAAGAATGAGACATATACCACCTAATTATGATAAAATTAGATTTAGATATCCACCAAAATATTATAAACACAATTCAGATGAATAAAGAGCAAAAATACAAAGAATTAAAACAATTTATCTCTGAAAAACGTAAAGAATTAAAAATAAGAAAAGAAAGATTACATTATAATATATTTGCCGGAGTTAGTAAAAATTCAATAAATATACAAAAAGATGAAATATCAAAATTAGAATCTCAAATAGATAGTTTAGAATATATATGTCAACATGAACTATTCACAATAAAATGAATAAAGAAGAATTTATAATAGATGAAAAAATATACGAAAATCACGAAGGTACAAAAATAAAAATAGCATTTTCTAATCTAGGAAGAAGGTATAAGAAAATAGGAGAACATTTATATTTAATGTTAGAAAAAGAAGAATTAAAATTAGAAGATAAATTAACAGCAATGGTAAGAATAGAAAAAGAAAATGAAGAGATAGATAGAAAAAAGGAAATAGAAAAAATTAAACAACAATCTACGGAAGAAATACGAAAAATAGAAGAAACTAAAAATAGTAGAATTGCTGAATTAGAAAAAGAATTACAAATGTTAAAAGAATTATACGAACAAAGACAAAAAGAAAAAGAAGAAATAGATAAAGAACAAAAATTAATAAACGAGATAAATCAATTTAAGGAAAAATTAGAAATAAATAATATAGAAGTAGAAGAGACGGATAATTATGATTCAGAAGATAGTGAAACATATACGGAAATATTAACAAATATAAAAGATTTAGAAATTAACGAAAAACAAGAAAGAATTAATCAAGAAAACTTAGAAAATAATAATACAGAAATAAATACTCTTGACAAAAAAGAAGATGAAAATCTAATACCCAAAACAACAGAAATAAGAAAACCTATATATTATAAAAATAAATTTAAAAGATATAATGAATATGACAAATGGACACCAAAACAAATAGTTAATAAAAATTATAACTTTTTAGATCTAGACTGTGTAATAGATACAGAAAAAACAATACAATTATGGGTAGGATATATGACAAAACAATTATTAGACAATAATATAAACATAACAGATGCACCAGAATACATAGAAAAAACTCTAATAGGATCAGTAAAATTATGGTTTACAAATTTAACTGAAAATAGTAAGAAAGTATTAAGAGCTAATAAACCTATGGAAGGAGCAGCATCAACAACAACTAAATTAACACCTATAGAATTATTGAAAAAATATGAAACAGCTATAAAAGATGAATTTGGTAGTATGACAACATTAGAAGAAGAACAAGATGAAGAAAAAGATATAAATAGGAATTTAATGATAAAATTAACAATATGTAATATGTGTTATATAGATGAATATACTTGCGCATTTAAAGAATATTATTATAAAGGAGCATATAGTATAGAAGAAAGTAGAGAAATAAGAAAATTATATTTTAATAAATTACCCGAACCATTTAGTTCAAAGATAATAAAAAGTTGGGAAGAAGCAAAAATAGTAGATACATTAGGAGCTAGAATAAAATTTTTACAACAATGGTATAGAAAGTTATGTGAAAAATATAGAGAAGAATTAAAAATGGAAAAAACATTAATAAGAAATTTAGCATGTTGCAAAAATAAAATAGCACCTCAATTTGGATGCGAAGAAAGATATTATAAGAAAAGAAAAAGACATAAGAAATATAAGAAATATAAAAAATCAAAATATAAATATAAGAAACCAAGAAAAAGATATTATGTTAAAAATTATAAAAATAAAAGACCATATAGAAAGAAAAAATCTATAAAAGAATGTACATGTTATAATTGTGGAAAGTTAGGACATTTAGCTAGAGATTGTAAATTACCTAAAAATCCAAAAAATAAACAAATATCCGAAATAAAAATAGAAAATACAGAATATATGCAAATAGATTATATAGATTATGAACTAGAAAGTGAAGATAGTATATATGAAATTTCAGAAAACGACACAGATACTGAAATAGATAGTGAGATAGATGAATCAAATGACTGAAGAAGATATAAAAATAATAACAAAGGAAGAATATTTAAATGATGAAGGAACAGAACAAAAGATAATATTTGACAGTAATATATTTGATGAAATAAAAGGAAAAGAGTTAGATTTAAGTGTAGAAAAAATATTTAAAATACCAACAATAAAAAATATATTTAGTAGGAAAAAAGATGAATATTATGTAGTATGTAAAAAAGAACATGTAATAGATTGTAGATATGCAAAAGGAAAAGCTAGTATACCACTAGTAACAAAAAGGATAGTTAATAAAGAAATAAATGATATAAAAAGTAAAGGAGATCCAATAAAATACGTACACCTCGGAGGTACAGAAATATTAATAAAAGCATGTTTTAGAGAAGGAATAGATACACCGATAGAATTATATTTAGCAGATGATAGAATTATAAAACCTATAGAAAAAAGTATAATAACTGCCGTAAAAGGAAATTTAATATACCAAAAATTTAAATTTATAATAAGTGCAAATTATTCAGTAGCAGTAACAGATAGAAATATAGATAAATCATTAGTATTATATTGGAAGATATCAGGAATAGAATTAACCCCAGGAAGTAAAATATTTACAGCGAGATGTAAAAATTTATATGTATTAACAACAAAACACAAAATAACAGGGAAAAATAAAATTAATAAAATACAAATAGATAGCCCATTTGAGCAAATTGTAAAAACAATAGATTATAATGATTATAGCTATAGAGACATAGATATAGAAGAAAATTTAGAAATAGTAAATGATAGAATAAGTACAACGAAAAGAATAGCTAATGAAAAACCAGAGTCATCGAGCTCATCAAAAAGAATGAGTTATGAAACAAATTCAATAAGTAATTTAAATCAATATTACATAACAGGAAAAATAAATGAAAAAGAACATTTAATACTATTAAACACAGGACAAGAAGAAAATTATATAGCAAAATATCTAGTAAAAAATGAAGAAATAAAAACTGATAATGATATATGCCCAGATCTACCGAGAAGTTTAATAAATAATAAAGATGTAGCAGAAAAAGAAATAATAATAGGAGGAATTAGAAAAATAAAAATAGAATTTGAGGTAAAAGAAGAAATGCAAAAAGCAGATATAATATTAGGAATAAAATGGTTAGAACAAGTAAAACCATATAATATAGAACATACACAATTAGCCATAACATATAATAAGGAAAGATTATTCTTAAGAAGAGCCTTAACATAAAATGAAAATATATGTATTAATGAAGATAGTAGTGGAAGGATATTATAGTAGATATTATACGCCTATGATAGATACAGGAGCAGAAGCTAATTTATGTAGATATAATTGTTTACCAGAAAGTAAATGGGATAAATTAAAAATACCAATAATAGTTAAAGGATTTAATAATGAAAGAAGCTTAATTACTTACAAAGCTAGGAATGTAAAAGCACAAATATGGGATAAGATATTGACAATAGAAGAAATTTATAATTATGAACTAACATCAAAAGATATACTTTTAGGGATGCCATTTTTAGATAAATTATACCCACATATAATAACTAGAAACGATTGGTGGTTCACAACACCATGTAAACAAAGAGTAAGAGCAAAAAGAGTTAATAATAAAATAAGAAAGAAAACTGATTGGATAAAAGGAAGTGAAAAAATTACACAAAAGTTAGAAAATATAAAAAACGCTGAAGATACAATAGAATTAGTAGTATTCTCGATAAATAAAACAGAAATAACTATATTTTCAATAAATAAGATAGAAATAGTTAAGAAAAAATTAGAACAATTATATAGCGAAGATCCATTAAAAGGATGGGAAAAACATAAAACTACCATAAAAATTGAATTAATAGATAAAAATAGTATAATAACCCAAAAACCATTAACATATAATTTTGACGATTTAAAAGAATTTAAAATGCATATAGATGAATTATTAGAAAAACAATATATACAAAAAAGTAATAGTAAACATAATAGTCCAGCATTTATAGTAAATAAACATAGTGAACAAAAAAGAGGAAAAAGTAGAATGGTTATTGATTATAGAAATTTAAATGCAAAAACTATAACATATAATTATCCAATACCAAATAAGATATTAAAAATAAGACAAATCCAAGGATATAATTATTTTAGTAAATTTGATTGTAAATCAGGATTTTACCATCTAAAGTTAGAAGAAGAATCTAAAGAATTAACCGCATTTACGGTACCACAAGGATTTTACGAATGGAATGTGTTACCCTTTGGATATAAAAATGCACCAGGTAGATATCAACATTTTATGGATAATTATTTTAAACAATTACCTAATTGCATAGTATACATAGATGATATATTATTATATACAAAAACTAAGGAAGAACATATAAAATTATTAGAACAATTTACAGATATAATAGAAAATTCAGGAATAAGTCTAAGTGAAAAGAAAGCCGAAATTATGAAAAATCAGATAGAATTTTTAGGAATACAAATAGATAAAAGTGGAGTAAAAATGCAACAACATATAGTACAAAAAATAATAAATTCGAAAGAAGAATTAGATACAAAAAAGAAATTACAATCATTTTTAGGATTAGTAAACCAAGTAAGAGAATATATTCCAAAATTAGCAGAAAACCTAAAACCCCTACAGAAAAAATTAAAAAAGGATATAGAATATAATTATAATGAAGAAGATAAAAAACAAGTTCAAAAAATAAAATTACTTTGCAAGGATTTACCAAAATTACAATTTCCGGATGAAAATAAAAAATTTACATATATAGTAGAAGCAGATGCCAGTGAATACAGTTACGGCGGAGTACTTAAATATAGATATGAAGCAGAAAAAATAGAACACCATTGTAGATACTACTCAGGTACGTTCAACGAGACAGAAATAAAATGGGAAATAAATAGGAAAGAATTATGTTCATTATATAAATGTTTGTTAGCATTTGAGCCATATATTGTATATAACAAATTTATTGTGCGAACAGATAATACACAGGTACGCTGGTGGCTAACAAAGAAAATACAAAATTCAGTTACAACAAAAGAGATTCGGAGACTAGTTTTAAATATATTAAATTTTACATTTATAATAGAAGTAATCAGTACTAACAAAAATGTTATTGCAGATTACATATCAAGACAAAGCTACACAAACTGAAATGATAGAAGAAAATATACATGAAAAGATACTCAACGCCCTGACTATGCTTTCATTGAAAGTAGACAGTATGGGTACTGAGATAGAAAAGCTAAAGCTAAAGACTAGTGAAGATAATCTGAAGTCTATAGCTATGAATCAGCTAACTCAGCAATGTGCAGAGCTATGTCGATCGGAAGACAATAAAATTCCAGAGCTAGAAGGAGATGTTGGGACACTCCATAAAACCCATAACGCTTATCAATCTACTTCTGCAGGTACAAGCAAAGGAGTTAGAAAAAATATGAACTTAAATAAGCTATTTGACAAGCCATATACACCAAATATACCAAAAGACCCTATGTTTACACCCCCGCAAGTTACCACATATCGAGAAAGCCTAAACCAAGATAAAAAGACATACAACTACACAGCCCGCACATATATAGAAAATATCTACAGCGTACAAACTTTCTTGAATAGCAACCCAAAAGCTACAAATATCCAAGAACCAGATACGAACTATATAACCCAGAAATTAACCGGATACAACAAGCTAATCGCCTTACCCAAAACTAGACCCAGCTTAGTAAAAACTTGCTACGAATATGGATTACTTAGTACCGTATATACCACAGACGGAACTGAGATATCTACTATACCCGAGATATATGATGCATTTACCATATTTAAAAGAATAACCAAAGGTACTTTATTTTTTATAAAGATCTACACGGCACCGGCAGAGATATTATTTGACGAAGTTAAGAAACCTATACAAGTTGTAAAAATAGGAATGACAAGAGATATGATTATACCACAAGATATTGGTACACAGCCAGAGATACCAAGAATCGAGATACCAAAATTTTATGCGAATAAAAGAGTTATCGGACTATCTACGATTTTACAAGAACTAGCAAATACATATTGTAATCAAAATCCTATATGGAGTTATTACTCAAGAAACCATGTATTGATATATTCAAATTCAAAGGAACTACGAGAAACAGATATGGAAACAATTAGGCAATGGATTATGACGTTGCTTAAACCGGAGACAGAACCTATCGCCAGAGCTATTAAAGAAAAATTTATTTCAGAAGAATTATTGACCAGATATTGTAAAACTATTGGACACAAATACCCAGATCACAGATGTTCAAAATGTAACGGAGGAGATAATGACGTCCCAGCAGTACAGTTAGAATAAAAGAAGATAAGGACGACAGCTGGAAAGATAAGAACAAGAGCAATAATGGAGATATAACAGATATGACAAAATAGACGGAAGACTTATTTGCAGATATGACAGAAAGACGGAAGACTTATTTACAAAGTTACGTAAAAGATAATGTTAGTTTTGTAGTATTTAATGTAGAATAGAAATTTCAAAGCATTTATTGTAAAGTAGAAATTTAAAAGTCTTTAGAAAGACTTTTCAAAGACTTTTTAGTTTTTTAGTTTTTAGTTCTTTTTTAAGATTTTTACGGATGTAAGAACTTTTCTCATTCTATAAATAAAGACTCAGGAAGCATTGCAAAGGCAAGCTTTCCTACATTCAGCAAAAATACTCTCTCCATTCCAGTTCAAAAATATTTAGCCCAGTTAATTAAATATATACACCGCAATGGAAAAAGCTATGGAACAACAAACCTCAGAAATATCAAAGCTACCGGAACAGGTATATCTATTTACTATTATGAATAGCTAAATTCATAATTCCCGACAATCATGATATGATAAAATAAATTCATATTAGTTACTTTATAGTAGAATTATTCGAAAAATAATATGTTAAGAAGTTTACTAGTAAAGTGGAAACGGAGAAAAATCCCAAGGAACTATGCCATCCTAAAGGTGAAACCAATGAGGCAAGAAGCCGTGGCGGGGAGTAACCAAAGTCGAGGCGCTGTTTAAGGGAAAATATCCGAATTACCATGCTAGTAGTGACCGAAGAACATGTTATTTAAGAATAATCTAGTATATAGTAATCTGAGATGACTATATTTTATTATGTATATGGTTGCAGGGAATATTTTGAAAAAGCAATTTTATGATAATGAATGATAATATATCTGATGTCATGGTAGATAAATTTAAGATACTTGTTTTGTATGCACTTAGAGATATAGATGTTGCAGATATAAGAAAAGTTATATTAGAAAAAGCATATGGAAAAAATTATACGGATAGAATAAATTATATACCACACATACCTGACTACTCTTATAAATATTTATTATGTTAAAATTACGTAGGACTTTTAAAGATACGCAAAAAATACAGTTACTAGAAAAACAGATAAAAATAAATATAGACAAATACATGGAAAATAAAAAATATATAAAATCTCTTAATAAAAATATGCAAAAACTACTAAGCCTAAAACAAATAGTTATAAAATATAAATTTTAAAAAATAGCCCATTTAGACTACCTTAGAATTTTAGTCTTATATATACTTAAGGATATAGAAATAATAGATATTAAGAAAATGATATTAGAAGAAGTAATAAACTATGAAATAAACTATGAAATAGAAATGATAAATGCCACAGCACAAATATACGAAGATATTTACCCAGAAAGATATTATTCAGACCAAGATTGTGGATGTTAGAATATATTAGAAAAACTAGAGAAAACCAAGATAATCTAAATAACGAAGTTAATTACAGAAACCGAATTAGAAAAATAACGGAAGATCTAAAAGAAAAGTTAATATGGATAGAAAAAACTTTAGAAAATTTAAAAAAAAAATACATGTAACAGTTTAAATAGTATAAAAAACTCACTACGAGAAGAACAACACAAAATAATAAATGACATAGAAAATCTAGAATTAGATATACACTATAGTACAGAAAGAATAAGTTATTACACAAAAATTTGTAACTCAGCAGTTACTACAGGATAAAATAATAAACTAAAAATTAATGAATACATCTAACAAAAAGAATAACTTATTAAAACAAAATCTAAAAAATAACCACGCACAAAAAAGAATAGATTCATCAGTTATAATAAATCTATTAAATCTATTTATAAATCTATTTACCAACTCAGTTATCCGCACCCCCCTCCAAATGGTTTGATAAACATTTTCAAGTATGTGATCTTCTCTTTTACGAACTTATAGTTTTGTAGCTAATTAATCTTGATGAAACTTTTAAGTAATGCTTCTTTAGGATAGTGAGTTGATTCACACTTTAAAGTTGTTTGTATATATTTGATTTGATCAGTGGCGGAGCCAGATTTTTGGTTAAGGGTGTTCATATTTTTTCTTGGGCAAAGAACTGTTTAAAAAAAAAAAAACACTGTTGCACCTGCCAAGGTTCAAACCTGGGTTGTTGATGCAGAAATGCACACTCTTGACCACTGGACTATGCTTCTCAAGCTTGTCAAGGGTGTGCAACAACATGTATATAACCATAAATATCTATATACTCGAAAAAAAAATTCGATGAAGGTTGTTCGTCTGACCACCCTTCGTCGACCGTGGCTCCGCCACTGGATTCGATTAAGTGTCTTTCTTTTCTAACATTTGTAACAACTTATGAATTATTGTAGGGGTGCAAGGTCAGAACATTTGCAAAACAACAAGCAAATATTTCAAAGGATTATGTATTACTGACTCTTCATGTAGAAAAGTTTGTATCGAGAAGGATAAATTTGAAGATGGTCATTGTAGCAAACTCCAAAGGAAGTGCCTATGCACTAAGATATGTGCATTTGACAATATTCCTAATGATGCTAGAACTATTTTGGTTCAGGATGTTAAAACTCTCGAAGCAGAATTGCTTGAAGAAGAGATTTTCAGGGCGTAATTAAGTCTGATTATGGATTTAGTGTCACACAAAATTAAATAAAGTGTTGCCTTTCTTAAAAGGTAACTTATAATGTTGTGTTCTTGGCCTATAGTAGCCATTTGACACATTAAATAAGTTGTGACACATCGATCCTTTATGTATCTTGTATTAAGCTTGTGTGTGTTTTAATGAAAAGAGATCGTTTACGGTCTACGTCTACCCTTAGCAAACATTTTTTTTGTTTTGAATTTTTTCCATCCTCATTTATAATATTTACAGTTTAGAAAATAATACCTCTTTCAAATTCAAATATTGAAAAGGAACGATAATTTCTTTATATGATATTTTTCGATAAACCTTTTTGAGAGAATTTCACTTTACCCCCTAACATTTAAAATTTGGAAAAAGATACACCCCTCCATATATTAAACGACAATTACCTTATATGAAGAGAAAATAGAAAAATGTAATTTCGTTGTAAGTCGATGTATATATGCTTTTATAGAGAAGGAGATTGTGTAGGTTATTCCTTCCTCGCTCTTTATTTTAACGAATTTTTTCAGAGAGGTGATATGTTGATTCAGGGTAAGGTCATGTCTACCCTTAGCAAGCTTCTTTTCGATTTAATTAATATGGTAGGGGTCAAGTCTAACCCCCCATCAAAGGCACCGCAACACGAGGTGATGACTTATTAAAAAAAGGATAAACCCTTTATGCAATATTTTCTTGTGATTTTTCTTTTTTCTTTAATAAGCAATTCTATGTTTTTACTTTCTAGAACTAAAATATGAAAATAAATAACTTTTACTATTTTTCCATTTATTTTTTCATTGAATAATATTTTCTTTTGGGATATATAGTTACTTGGAGTAATGTGCTAATAAATTTTAAGCTTTGTGTATAGATTCACGACAACAAAAATTCAAGTGTCCTTGAATTTATATATATAAACCCTAAGTAAAAAAATACGTTAATAGAAAGGGGACCATGTCCTTGAATTTGCATCTAGTATGTTTGTTGATTATTAGTCAAATTATGATGGATTATATAGTTTTTTGAAATCAATTTCTCTGACAATTAAGATCTTTGATACTTATTGTAGACACGTAATTTTGTCCTTTCTCAAAAATATTTTAATCATTTTTATTTTATTTATTTTTTAAAATTTTTATTTTTATTTTTATTTTATTCACCTTAGCATACTTTTGTTTAATTGATAATTTCTCCCAAAAAAAATAATTGAAAATAATTAAATACATAGCATCTTTGCCACCTCACTATGCCACCTCAACACCTCACTTTTCATTTTTCATTGGATACATGCAAAAGGCACACGCTACCCTCATCTTTCCACATGCCACACTAACTTTTTCACATGCCACACACTTATTCCCACAAGCCACCAATTATATGCTTCCACATAGGATAATAACTAAAGAAAAAAAAACAAATAAAAAATATAAAAGAAAAATTCTAAAAGGGGAAAAGGAGGAGGCTCATTCTTTCATCATCATCTTCTCCACAATAACAACAATCACCAAATCATCTTCCTCACAAGAACAAAAAAATCGAGAGAGAGAAAGAGAGAATTACGTGATAGAAAAAATTGAGAGAGAAAAAGAGTCTGGACAATGAAAATCCGGCGTAAACAGTGCCGGTGAACAGTAATAGCGTGAACAGTACAGCGTGAACAGTGTCAGTGAAAAGTGACGGTGAACGGGTGATTATTTCTCATTTTCAAGTTGGATTGTTAGTGTTAAGGTTCGGCTCGAGGTTTCCGGGTGCAGACACTCTTTATTCGAATAACATTGAGTTTGAAAGATTCAAATTGAGGTTCAATTCTACTCTCTTTCTCTTTTTATTTCATTATTTATTATATTTGGTGTTGGATTGAATATTGCGTGTTATTTGGTCCTTGTTGGTGATGAATGTGTGTTTATTTTGACTCATGGTTGGTTTCCTTGATTATGGTTTGGTGAAATGGTATCTCGTTTGAGAATTAAAATTGGTTATTTAGGGTGGAATTGAGAAATTGATAAAAAGGGTAAATTTATTTTAATTTTTGTTTATTGTTGTTTTGTTTAATTCGGAATGTTTGTGAACTCAATAGGAGCATATTTAAGGCTGAGAGCTTAATAGGCAAATCTAGGTTTGGGTAGGCGAATTTAGGGATATCGTTGAATGTTGAAAATTTGAATGTGTGGTGAATATTTTCTAGTTTATCGTACTTGATTCAATTGTACACATTTGGCCGGGGAATGCCCCGAGGTACTTGTATTATTTTATCTGGGGTATACCCCGAAGTATTTTATACTCAAAGGACGTTCGTGATGAAGGCCAGAGGCATCGGGTGAGGCATTGGAGCTTAGTATAGGATTAGTTTAGAATAGGATTTACATTTTTGTATTTTTCTATTTCAGGACTGTATAACTCGGACTGGACACTATATTTTTATTCGTTTTGTTTTGCTTGTTTGTTTGATTGTTTTATGTGTTTTTGTGTGGTTTGTACATCGTAGTGTCAAATTATCCAATTCATTCTACCAAGCGACCGTGGTCGAACCACGGGATCAAGGGGTGCCTAACACCTTCCCCTTGATCAACAGAATTCCTTAACCAGGATCTCTGTTCGCAAATCAGTTTTAAAGAGTCAAATCGTTTTGAAAAGGATCTTTCAAAGGTGACTTGGCACACCGGATTATGTCAAGTGGCGACTCTGAATTAAAAAAATGTAAATAATCCTTTTTCAAAATAATCATTTTATTTTGTCACTTTAATTAATAAAACCCTTTCGAACTTAAAATCATAATCTTCTTTGGAGTACGAAAAAGTGGTGTGAAAGCTCTGGCGACTCTGCTGGGGATCATTTCAGAATTCGAGCTTATTTTGGAGTTGTATTGGCTTAGTTTGGCACTATAGGTGTATAGACATTTTGTTTGTATTGTTTTGTGTTATTGTTTATCATTATTGAGTGCCTACGTGCTACATGTTTACAGTTTTCTTTTATGCATTACCATTTTATATCTGGCATCATGTGCATAACCCGAGTCAATTCTTTTTGCAACAAGTCCGTAGTACACGTGTTGTACACGACCTCTAGTTGAGTCACCCTTATTTTAGGAGGGGGAGCCGTCGGTGTTATGGAGTAGGTGGAAAGTAAAGCAGCCACTATCGACCATACGCTCCCCCGAACAGCCTTGTAAGTGAACCCCAACATAGGTCATCCTTTAGGTCATACTTATCTACATCATATTGAGACCTAGCGGGATCCATTTGGTCCTTTGTAGGATACTCACCCCTGAAGCATCCTTACGTGCTAATTGTTGCATCTTTGAGGGTAATATGGTCATTTGATGGACTGATTTGGTGAAAGCATCTGCTAGAATTAAAGAAGGGTGTGTGGGAATGGAAAAATAAAAAAGTCAAAAAAGATTTTTGTAGTTTTTAGAGTTCTTTATGGCTTTTGTTTTCCACAATTCAAAAATTCAAAAAGATTTTTTTATCTTTTGCACTCATTTGTCAAAAACAAAAACATCGAAAAAAAATTCTTTTGTTTCTTTAGTAAGCATTCATAATTCGATTTTAAAAAAAAAAAAAAAAAGAATTTCCTTAATAGGAGCTTTTTATAAAAGAAAGTCAAAAGACGGTAAAAGTTTTGTACATCTCTTATTACGAAAATACCGAAAAGATTTTCTCTTTCATGGTTATTGGCGTCAGTTTTATGTGAAGTGTCTAATTAAAAACCCAAAAAAGATTTTATTTTCATCGTCTATCTTTAGTCGTGTCTCTCAATACAAGGTTTAGTTTGTCATTTAATCCTTAATTGTCCAATCCGAACGAACTACGCACCCTTGATTCTCCTCTCTCGGGAGTGAGATACGTAGGCAGCCTATTTTTGGTTCGGGGACCTTATTTTAAAAATTCAAAAAAAAAAGATTTTCTTCACTTTTTATTAGAGTAGGTGTCATACATTTCTGTAAAAGAAAATTACAAAAAGATTTTTCTTTAATAGTTTCAATTTTCATTTTCCTATGAAATTCGAAATTGAAAATCCAAAAAGATTTTCTTTGGTAATCATAGGTTTTATTTTGTATAGGAATATGAAAAAAAAAACCCCAAAAAGATTTTCTTCACTCTTCATTTAGAGTAGGTTTGCCATATACATCTTCGAAAAGAAAACCACAAAAAGATTTTTCTTTAACAGTTTCAAGTTTCATTTTCATATGAAATTTAGAATCAAAAATTCAAAAAGAGATTTTTCTTTGGTTGCCATAGGTTTCATTTTGTATAGGAAATTTAAATTTGAAAAATGCAAAAAAGATTTTCGTCAATTCTTTTGATAATTTGTTATTTTCTTTTCTTCTTAAAGTTCCAAGAAAAAGAAAAAGAAAAAGAGTTTAATTGACCATTTTGGCAAAACTTCACGAACTACGCACACCTGATTCTCCTCTTTCGGGTGTGAGATCCGTAGGCACCCTTCTTGGGTTCGGTGATCTTTTCTAAAAGAAAAAAGGTTTTGAAGAAAAAATGTTGAACTCTAACATATTTGTTGCCTCTTGTTCAGTTAGTTTAAGGTGGTTGATTTATGGCTTCCTGAATGGTCCTCCATATCACACCAAATCCAAGGAAGGATTAGTTGTGTCCAACAAGAATATAGAGAGTGGCATCATGGATGAAACAAAGAGTCGGGAAATTGAGAGTTTAAAGAAAGAGAATTTGAGACTGAGACAACAAATAATGGAAATGTACCGAGCTTGGGCCAGTGGGCTGCCTCCATCTCTGTTCCCCACTTTTAACTCTGCAAATACCTTGAGTCTTCCACCAAAATCACAAAGTCAGTTTCCTACTGTTGTTGATGCACCACAGCATGCCTCAGAATCCATTCCACGTCAAACGCACCTCAATACTTCCACCACTTTTTCTTTAGCTCCTTAATATAAGTCTACCACATTCACAGCACCACATACTGTCTGTGCTTTTGTTGCTCAACCTTCTACTAAGGCTTCCACTTCGGCTGTCAATACAACGATTGTGCTTCCCCAGTCCACTAGTGAATTCACGTTTAATACTCTTGATGATCATTGTTATACTCTTGAGCCTACCGTTAAATTAAGTGGACCGCCAAAATTTCTTACTAAGAAGCCTAGTATGCTAGAAGAGCTAGAGAAAGTGGTTGGGAAAGTTAAGAGTGTAGAAAATGATATGAAAAATTTCATTGGACTTATGGGCTATGAAGATGTTTCATATAAAACTGGGGCATGTCTTCAACTGTTAACCTTCCTCCCAGCTTTGAGACATCAAAATTTGGGGAGCCTGATGGACATAAGGATTTTATGAAACATTTGGGACGACATTGCAATCAACCAAGGGAAACTAAAGGAAAGAAGAAGGAAAACGCACCTATTGTCACGCCATGGCCAAAGCAGAGTTTGAGAGGTCCAACCCACCAATACTGTCAGCCTCAATCCCGAGCTTACATATTAGATCCACATAACCACTTGCAACAAGGTTCCTTTCTCCAAAATCCAAAAAATCCCATTCCACTTCCTCAATATCCTTTGAACAATGCACAATTGTATGCTCATTCATCTTCTTATCTAAAATGGCATGCACCTGTCCCTCAACATCGTCCTCGACCCCCAAAAATTTACCAAGGAACCTCTAAATCCAAGTTTCATCCGAGGCCAGAGTTCACAAAGAGGAGGAAGGAAAAAGATAATTTCACTCTTATTGGGGAATCCTATGCCAGTTTATTCCAGAAATTGGTACAGCAGGGCATGATCACTATTCTCCTTGGGTAACTCCTGATCCATATTCAAGAAGTTTTGATCCTAATGTACGATGTGCATATCATTCTGATGTTCAGGGTCACAGTATTGAAGATTGTCATGCTTTGAAAAGAGAAATTGAACAGATGATTCAAAATAAATCAATTATGGTACAGAACATTGACAGTGAGAAAAGCTCTAGTCATGCTGATATGCAAACCAGTGGCTAAGATGTCAGGATGAGCAATTGAGAAGTCACCCCTCTCCCTACTAGGAAGAGGTCTAATAGTTTGTTTTGTTTTATTTTTTGTTATACGAATTATTTCAGGGTTGTAGTTTAGGATCTATCTTTTTTTGTCCCTTTGTCGTTATGTTCAAACCCTTCTATCTTTCATTTTTATTAAATGAAGTGTCCCATTTTTCTTTGTGTTTTAAATATGTATTTTTTTACATAGTACATTTTATGTTGACTCTAGTGATATGAAATGCTAGTGAAATTTATAGCCAGATCTTAACATCCAGTTTAAGCATGAACATTGAATCGGAGGGTTAAAGTTATAAAAAGAGAGCATCTGAGAAAATAGATAGAGTGCTGGGGTATTTGGTGATCAAGTTGAAACCTTCTTTGAAAATTAAGGCTATTATTTTGAGAATTGTGAGAATAACTTGGTTATCAATTGAAAGACATATCTCAATTAGGTCAAGTAGTGAATGTGTGATCCTATGTCAAAAGGAACAGGAAGAAAATTAGCTCCATGAAGTCATGAGTCCTTCAACATGAGGAATGTACAACAAAGTGGAGTTGTATGCTGGGCAAGTGTAGAAAAAGAGGTGACACACATGCGCCGGGTAAGTTAGTGTTGTAAAACATTTCATAAGTAATCTTGATCGTGCACTTTCGTATTGCATGCTATGTACTAGCATTTTTAAGAATTGATATGATGAAGGCATTTTATTCTGCTATCCAAACACTGTGTCATCCTTTGTTTACCCCTATTTGGGCCTTAGTGTTATTTTCTTTCATACCCCTCTTTTGGAATCAAGATAAGAGTCAACAAAATTCAAAAGAATATGTCGAAAAAGAAAGAAAAGATGAGTGTCAAGAAAAATAAAGTCAGAAAAATCCCAAAAACAAAAGAGTCAACAAAAGAAAAAAGTAGAATCAAGTGAAAGAACAAGCTGCCAGAACAACGCATGACCTGATTCTCCTCTCTCGGGGGTGAGATACGTAGGCTACCCTACCCTGGGCTCGGTCCAACCAAATAAATAATTTAGAATTACCTATTCAAAAGGAACTGGGGTATGAGTTGATCCTCATTGTTTGAGTCGATTCCAAAAGTTGTAAGTCCCACTCCACTTCAAGTGTCGTTTGGGCCCCATGCAATCTTTTCTTTCTAACCCTATCCAAAAGCCAAGTTACAACTAAAGAAGGAACTTTGGATCAATCTTTGAGAATATTAAGGCTAAGCATGCAATGGATGTGATGACACATTTGGGAACTACTTGTCTTCCTCAGCATAAGAAATCAAGAGAGAAATAAAAAGGAGAGAGTCTTATTGGTGAAAACCCTCACGGGCACCATAAGGTGATGGTAAGTTGAGAGAAATTAAAATGAGAGAGTCTTATTGGTGAAAACCCTCACGGGCACTATAAAACGACTGTGAGTTAAGGGAAATGAAGATAAGAGAGTCTCATTAGTGGAAAACCCTCACAGGCACCATAAGGCAATGGTGAGCTGAGGAAAAGAAAATGAGAGAAGCTTGTTGGCGAAAACCCTTCAAGGCGCCACTATCCGAATGGGGTCTTAAATGCAGTTGACCTAAGGAAGCAACTCAGTTTCAAGGCCATTAACTCAACAACAATGGGTAGAAAATTTTGATGAAAAGATCAAGCTGCTTAATCCAAAATGCGTGGCATAATCATTAGTGTTGACTGTCATTTTTAGATGAATTTTTCATTTCTTTATTTCAAAAGGGGACATTCATTGTCTTTTCTCTCTTTTCTTTATTTTTATTTTATCCTTCTTCAGTCACTTATCCAAACAAAAATTGTCATTCTTTTTTTCGTTTCTTGTCTTTGAGTCAAGTCCGTATCAAAACAAGTGAGAAAAGATCTCAAAATTGGCTATCAACTTCTTTAATTGCACAAATCAAGACAAAAGCTAGCACATGAAAAAGACTTGATTGTGAGCAAAAAAACGGCATGTAGAATGTTTTGTCAACAGAGAAGTCAGGGAACTCATGGAAATACCAAAGTTCAAAGGATTTATCTAAAGAGCATGGCAAAGCAAAGATACTGTGTCTATTGCAGAGTCACTCTTCCTAATATGAGTTTGGATCAATGATGCAACAAGTCAATGACATGTGCTAATGGTTGGAAGCAAGGTTAAATGTGACTGGGGCAGGAGCAATTGCCTCAAAAGATAAAGCCACAAACTAGCCACCATGTTTTTAAACTCACAAGTTTTCTTTGTATGTAACAGGAATACATGTTGCATTCAGATCAAGAATTTCAGAGCCTAAACATCAAAGGCCATAATTTATCACCTCAATAAATGCAAGAGGCAAGGTTGCTGCACAGGTTCGGTAATCAAAACGATGGTAAAACTCATAATTCAAGATCTCTAGGAGACACACTTCCTTGCTTTGGTAATTCAAGCAGCATTGGTAAGGAGACACACTTCATTGTTTTGATAATTCAAACAACATTGGTAAGGAAACACACTTCCTTAATTGGGTAATTCGAATTTTGCTTCTTAGGTAATGGACTTCCTAACTTAAGTCTTGATTCCTATAAGACGTACCTTTTAGTCGAGTCATTTCTTTGATTCCTATAAGACGTACCTATTAGTCGAGTCATCCCCTTTGATTCCTATAACACGTACCTTTTAGTCGAGCCATCCCCTTTGAATCCTATAAGACGTACCTTTTAGTCGATTTTTCATCCCCTTTGATTCTTATAAGACATACCTTTTAGTCGAGTCATTCCCTTTGATTCCTATAAGACGTACCTTTTAGTCGAGTCATCTTCTTTGATTCCTATAAGATGTACCTTTTAGTCGAGTCATTCCCTTTGATTCCTATAAGACGTACCTTTTAGTTGAATCATTCCCTTTGACCCCTAAAAGACGTACCTTTTAGTCGAGTCATTCCCTTTGATTCCTATAAGACGTACATTTTAGTCGAGTCATCTCCTTTGATTCCTATAAAACGTACCTTTTAGTTGAGTCATTCCCTTTGATTCCTATAAGATGTACCTTTTAGTTGAGTCATTCCCTTTGATTCCTATAAGACGTACCTTTTAGTCGAGTCATCTCCTTTGATTCCTATAAGACGTACCTTTTAGTCGAGTTATTCGCCTTGACCCCTAGAAGACGTACCCTTTTGGTCGAGTCAACTCTCTTGATTCCTATAAGACGTACCTTTTAGTCGAGTTATTTTCCTTGACCCCTAAAAGACGTACCTTTTAGTTGAGTCATTTCCTTTGACCCCTATAAGATGTACCTTTTAGTCGAGTTTCCTATAAGACGTACCTTTTAGTCGAGTCATTCCCCTTGACCCATAGAAGACGTCCTTTTAGTCGAGTCAACTCCCTTGATTCTTATAAGACGTACCTTTTAGTCGAGTCATCCCCCTTGATTCCTATAAGATGTACCTTTTAGTCGAGTCATCTCCATTTGATTCCTATAAGACGTACCTTTTACTCTAGTGATTCCCCTTGACCCCTAGAAGACGTACCTTTTAGTCGAGTCATCCCCCTTGATTCCTATAAGACACACTTTTTAGTCGAGTCATTCTCCTTGATTTCTAGAAAATGCACTTTCTATTCGAGTCATTGCACTTAATCCTTATGAGACGCACTTCCTTGTTAGTTCTCATCAGGTGTCACACTTTTAAATTTAAACTTCTATCTCTAGAAGACACACTTTCTAGTCAGAATTCCTCACTTTAATTCTTAGGAGACGCACTTCCAAGTCTTGGTTATTCAATTTTACTCTCAAGAGATGCATTTCTTGGTCAAAGTCTTGATTCATTATTGTAACATGCAAGTAGGTATGATCTGAATTTCTCAAAAGTCTTCTGATGGTACACTGGGGCAAAAAAGAAAAAAAAATTAATATCTGTTTTGGAACTTTACTTTTTTGGCAAACGATTTTCTTTTTACAATAATTTTATTTGTAATAATTTTCTTTCTAGTTTTGATGTGATTTCAGGAGCCCGCCCGAAGCACAGGGCGAATAAATGGAAAGTCAAGCAACAAGGTGAAGAAGTTGAAAGTCAAGTAACAAAGTGAAGAAACTGAAAGTCAACAGATCGAAAATAGCCGCCTGGAGAACAGGGTGATGAAATTGAAAATCAAGCAACAAGTTGAAGAAATTTCAAATCAGGAGCCCGCCTGAAGAATAGGGTGATGAAACTCAAGTCAAGAATCCAACAAAAGCTGCGTAGATAGAATTTTGTAATTTCATTTATATTTTTAACTTGTAATTTTTAGTTTTTTTGATGTAATAACAGAGCCGCGGACCGGAAACTAGATGGGACCTCACTCAACTCTCCAACTAGGCATAGCCCATCTCCTTCCAATCCTTTGAGATAACTGTCACTCGATTCCCTCATAACTTGGGTAGGTAGGATGTCCTAAGTTAAGACCTAGTTTTCCTCCTTCCTCGTGCTCCGTGCTTAATAAAGGTCAGGACTCTGTCACGTTGTCTACTACTTTGTATGAAAACACCATGTGTTTACATCTAAAGGGGGCATGATGTAGACACGTAATTTTATCCTTTCCTAAAAATATTTTAATCATTTTTATTTTATTTTATTTTAATTTTAATTTTATTCATATTACCATACTTTTGTTTAATTGATAATTTATTCCCCCACCCCCCACCCCCCACCCCCCAAAAAAAGAGAAGAAAGAATTGAAAATAATTAAATACATATCATCTTTGCCATCTCACTATGCCACCTCAACACCTCACTTTCCATTTTTCATTGAATACATGCAAAAGGCACACTCTACTCATTTTTCCACACGCCACCCTCATCTTTCCACATGTCACACTAACTTTTCCACATGCCACACACTTATTCCCACAAGCCACCAATTATATGCTTCCACCCACTTAGGATAATAAATAAATAAAAAGAAAAAACCAAATAAAAAATATAAAAAAAAAATTTCTAAAAGGGGAAGAGGGAGGCTCATTCTTTGATCATCATCATCTCCACAATAACAACAATCACAAAATAATCTTCCCCATAAAAAAAAAATCCTTCATTTTTCTTCCATCTTGGAAAGCAAGATAACAATCCACACACACACAACAACAATTCTCCACCCATCGATCTTCCTCACAACAACGGGTCATTATTTATCGAGTTGGATTGTTGGTGTTAAGGTTCGGCTTGAGGTTTCCGAGTGCGGACTCTCTTTATTCGAATAACATTGAGTTTGAAAGCTTCAAATTGAGGTCCAATTCTACTTTCTTTCTCTTTTTATTTCATTATTTATTATATTTGGTGTTGGATTGAATATTGTGTTATTAGGTCCTTCTTGGTGATGAATGCGTGTTTATTTTGACTCATGGTTGGTTTCCTTGATTATGGTTTGGTGACATGGTATCTCGTTTGAGAATTGAAATTGGTTGTTTGGGGTGGAATTGAGAAATTGATAAAAAGGGTGAATTTATTTTATTTTTTGTTTATTGTTGTTTTGTTTAATTTGGAATGTTTGTGAACTCAATAGGAACATATTTTAGGCTGAGAGCTTAACAGGCAAAGCTAGGTTTGGGTAGGCGAATTTAGGGATATCGTTGAAAATTTAAATGTGTGGTTAATATTTTCTAGTTTATCGTACTTGATTCAATTGTACTCATTTGGCCGGGGAATGCTTCGAGGTACTTGTATTATTTTATTCGGGGAATACCCCGAAGTATTTTGTACTCGAAGGACGTTCGTGATGAAGGCCCGAGGCATCGGGTGAGGCATTGGAGCTTAGTCTAGGATTAGTTTAGAATAGGATTTACATTTCCGTATTTTTCTATTTCGGGACTGTATAACTCGGACTAGACACTATTTTTATTCGTTTTGTTTTGTTTGATTGTTTTATGTGTTTTTGTGTGGTTTGTACATCGTAGTGTCAAATTAGCCGATTCATTGTACCAAGCGACCGTGGTCGAACCACGGGATCGAGGGGTGCCTAACACCTTCCCCTCGGTCAACAAAATTTCTTAACCAGGATCTCTGTTCGCAAATCAGTTTTAAAGAGTCAAATTGTTTTGAAAAGGATCTTTCAAAGGTGACTTGGCACACCGGATTATGTCAAGTGGCGACTCTAAATTAAAAAAAAATGTAAATAATCCTTTTTCGAAACAATCGTTTTCTTTTGTCACTTTAATTAATAAAACCCTTTCGAACTTAAAATCATAATGTTCTTTGGAGTACGAAAAAGGGGTGTGACAGCTCTGGTGACTCTGTTGGGGATCATTTTAGAATTCGAGCTTATTTTGGAGTTGTATCGGCTTAGTTTGGCGCTATAGGTGTATAGAGATTTTGTTTGTGTTGTTTTGTGCTATTGTTTATCATTATTGAGTGCCTACGTGCTACATGTTTACAGTTTTTTTTTATGTGTTACCGCTTTATATCTGGCATCATGTGCATAACCCGAGTCAATTCTTTTTGCAACAAGTCCGTAGTACACGTGTTGTACACGACCTCTAGTTGAGTCACCCTTATTTTAGGAGGGGGAGCCGTCGGTGTTATGGAGTAGGTGGAAAGCAAAGCAGTCACTATCGACCATACGCTCCCCCAAACAGCCTTGTAAGTGAACCCCAACGTAGGTCATCCTTTAGGTCATATTTATCTACATCATATTGAGACCTAGCGGGATCCATTTGGTCCTTTGTAGGATACTCACCCCTGAAGCATCCTTACATGCTAATTGTTGCATCTTTGAGGGTAATATGGTCATTTGATGGACTGATTTGGGGAAAGCATCTGCTAGAATTAAAGAAGGGTGTGTGGGCATGGAAAAAAAAAATAGAAAAAGGAGTCAAAAAAGAGTTTTGTAGTTTTTAGAGTTCTTTATGGCTTTTGTTTTCCACAATTCAAAAATTCAAAAAGATTTTTTATCTTTTGCACTCATTTGTCAAAAACAAAAACATCAAAAAAAAAAAAATTTTTTTGTTTCTTTAGTAAGCATTCATAATTCTAAAATTTAAAAAAAAAAAACGATTTTCCTTAATAGGAGTTTATTTTATAAAAGAAAGTCAAAAGATGGTAAAAGTTTTGTACATCTCTTATAACGAAAATACCGAAAAGATTTTCTCTTTCATAGTTGTTGATGTCAGTTTTATGTGAAGTGTCTAATTAAAAACCCACTTTAATTAGATATGATGTAAATATTATCAGAGTCTTGTCTGATGTGCTTTTCAAAGGTATGTAATTAAGTCATCTCAAGTATTATGTCGAAGGACTATCCATTTGGAGTAACCGGTAAAGTTGCTGGTCACAGGTTCAAGCTTTGGAAACAACCCCTTACAAAAAATGTAATGTGAGGCTGCATGCGTACAATATAATAGATCCTTGTGATCGGACCCTTCCCTCGACCCTGCACATAGCGGGAGCTTAGAGTACCGAGCTACCCTTTTACTATCCAATCTAGTTTTAACGACACTCCTTATTTTTTCCCTTGTTTGCTAGATGCTAGTCAAAAGATATTTCTTATAGTTGTCCGTGTAATGCAATGATATATAATATAATGCCTCGTCTACCGTGCAGCTTGAGGTCTGGGTTTGTGTGGTTCCGAAAGTGAAGAGTCCGAACAACTTAGCTTATTATTGTGCAGGTTAGGTCTAGCTAGTTGTTAACATCGGTACTTATCCAAAACATAAGCATGAAGATTTATTTTAGTTAACCTAATATATCTTGTAGTAAAAGAGAGAGTTTATGTTATGTTTCTGTATGTATGTACAGGTTACATCTCGGCGAAATAGCCAAAAAGGAGTTTGATCATTCATTTTTCTATACAAAAGAAGGCGGCAAAAAGAATGTGGTTGATGAAAGCTTCAGAGAAGTAAGGATGACAAGCCTGACGTACATCTGCACAGAAACGAAACCAGAAGAAAGGCCAACGATGAAGGATGTTTTAGACGTTTTGACAGAAGCAATGAAGATGGAGGCCAAGCCAACGGGGAGAAACGAAAAAGAGATGAAAATGAAGCCGCAGCTGTCCCCCGCTTGGTGTGCGTATTCCCACCTAGCGCGGTTTAGAGATGGTAAAATGTACGCAGTCCATACCACTACCTCCGAAGAAGTAGAAAGGCTTTTTTCGGTACACCCCCGGCTCAGGAACATACTCAAATCAACAACTTGCAAATTCGAGTTGCTTGTTGTGATTGAACTAGGAAGGAAAATCTCATGTCATTTATCGGCATACAAGTAGCTAACTTCTCTCTAATTTATAAACATCTCTTTCTATAGCTCAAATTCGATCTGTCTATAGCTCTGCAGTTGTTTTTTTCTCGATTTGGTATCAATTCTGATCCTGACGAACCACTATCACACTATGATTAATGCGTAAAACAGGTCGGAGGATGGACACAGGAGTACAAAGGGCTGAAATTTGTTACGGTAAGAGGTGCCAGTCATGACATGAAGTTGCTCTGGATAGACCGAAGCAAGCTCTCACTCTCGTCAAGTCATTCTTAGCAGGAACATCTATGCCTAGTTCGGTGACTCTTAGAATTCTGCATGGTGAGAGTGAAAAGTAGTGGTGGATTCCTGTTCGGTGCACTAAACTTCTGCTATGCACGGGGTCAGATAGGTTGTTTCTCGTGACCTCATGGTCACATAACAACAATTTTACCAGTTACGTTAAGGCTCTGGCCTCTTCTTTGAGAGGATTATTGTGCTATGGTGAAATGTAAGACAAAAATAGAAGAGCAAAGCATCTAGTACCCTCCTTAACTATGACTAAATTTGCTACGACACACTCCAACTTCATGGGGGTCTTGTTAGCATATCTTTTGTCAACCTTTTTAGCTGACATGACACTTTTGACGTGGATTCCATTTTATGTAATAAAGGTGCTACGTCAGCACAAGAGGGCGACAAAAATACCCTAAAATTGAGTTCACTGGGTAATAGAACTCTTGTGAAGTTGGAGTGTGTCGTAGCACCTTTGGTCATAGTTCGGTGTTACTGGATGCTACTCTCAAAATAAAAAGCAAGGAAGGTGAAATAAGGGCTATTTCGGAAAGACCCTCGGCTCGACCAACATACATAGCCAACTAACACCAAATCAGTCCGTTACATCAAAAAAAAATTTCCTCCTTACATAAGGAAATTAAGATTCTGACGATAAAATAAAATTTAAGTAACAATTAAAACCGTACGGTGGAACATTTTTGCAGCAATCTTGTCTCTTGTTTAACTGATGAAAACTTGAGCCTCATATCTACTATCCTTTACCTCCTTTAACTCCACTCTAAAAACCACAAATCCATTTGTCCTATTTTCTTTACTTATTCTATAAGCAACGTAGTCATCCATTATCTTCACTGGAAAATCACCAAAAGTCACCTGTATCGGCGAACGCTCATCTTTCTGCTGACGATGAATGCCTAACGTATTCAACCAGATGATATTCCCGTCGTAGGAAATATAAACCACCATGTTTTCGTACTCAACTTCATGATGAGGCGCACGATTTTTGACCGCCTAATTCACGTGTAATACAATATAAGCTAGTAAGAATAGCCAGGACTCTGACCGCGTGCCTGTTGAATTCACCGACTTATGAATTATCACACATATTATATGAGTAGTATATCAACATATGCTCTCCTTTCTGCTGACAATAATGATCAAACATATTCAATCGAGATTTTTACGTTCTTGTACTTAACTTGATATTGATCAGGAGTAACATTTCACGATGAAATTGATAGTCAAAAAAATTGGGCTTAATATCCTTATAAGATAATATAGATTAAATGAAAATGAAAATGAAAATATAGATTAATCAACCATGGTTAAATGATAGGATTAGATGGTCATTTAGTTGTAATTAATTTCATACCTTATCATTTTATAAAATATTGCATATTATATCATATTATATTGTACTATATTATTTTGATAAATATAATGTTTGAATAAGTGGCGTAAACGATGAAATAAGATCATTATTTAATAAGCAAACAAAAAAATGAGAAAAAAAAGATAGCAACAACACAACAACTACTACAACATGTCCATTATTATCAGAAGCGGAGTTAGAATTTCACAACAAATCCACTAATTTAAAAGTGGAGCCAGAATTTTAACAAGGGGTTCAATATTTGAAGAAAACCTAGCCGAAGGAGGTTCAACATCTACTATAAATACATAAAATTAATTTTAATCATGTATAAATGGTATATTTTTTCGTCGAAGTGGATTCAGATGAACCTCTACCAAAGCTATTCGTCCTTACATAAGAAAGAGAAGATTCAACAATAAGGGCGATACAATAAAATTTAAGTAACAATCAGAACAGACGAGTGGAACATTTTTGTAGCAATCTTGTTTCTTGTTTAATTGATGAAAACTTGATCCTCACATCTCCACAAGAAACTTTCATATCATGAGATTCATAATTTCCCTTTAACTCCACTGTGAAAACCACAAATCCACTTGTACTGATTGGAAAAGTACCAAAAGTTACTTGTATCGACGAACGTTCCTCTTTCTGTTGTCGATAAAGACCTAATATATTCAATCAGACAATATTTCCCTTGTAAGAAATCGACGCCACCGTGTTTTTGTACTCAACTTCATAAGGGGTATGATTTTTGACCACGAAATCGATAGTCAAGTTTTGAGCAGGGCTCCACAATAACAATCATTTGGACAATAATCTTAGTTACTATGGTTTTGTTCATGGGATGAAACATCAATAACAGTAGATGGATTGTTTTTTTCTTCCTTTAAAACCACAATGTAGGGCTAATTATTACAGTACATAAAATGTACTTGACTTATATTTATTGATTTAATATAAACAATCAATACGGATCTCAAGTTGAGGAAGGGTCTCATTGGTTAGCTATTTTTTACCATAAAATTGGGGGACAATCAATTGGAAAGATTGGTTAGTTATTTTTTACCAAATTATGTGTAATGTTCGGGGAAGGGCCGGATTCAGGAACGGAGCCAGCCCTTTGGCAGGGGTTCATTTGAACCCCTTCGACGAAAAAATATATCATTTATATATGATTAAAATTATTTTTTATGTATCTATAGTAGGTGTTGACCCCCTTCGGCTAGATTTCTTCAAATATTGAACTCCATGAGTTGAAATCCTGACGCTACTCCGGATCACAAAAATCTAATATACGCAGCTTTACCATGTATTTTTACAACCACAACAACAAACCTAGTATAGTCCCAAAGTCGAGTTGGGAAGGTTAGAGTACTGTACGCGAATCTTACCCCTACTTTGAGGAGATGAAGGAGTTGTTTCAGAAAGTAGCTAATAGAACAATACAAATGTAAAAAGAACATAGAAAATAATAAGGAAAACATAATATATAGCATAATACCAAAGAGGAGCTAGCTAGATCTGAAGCACAATAAGTCAGTAACACCAAATCTGTCGTTACATAAAATGAAACTTTTCATCCTTACGTAACGATGGATTCAACAATAAGGATGCATAGTGCGGTTTCTAGATCTACGGTCCCCAGAGGCGGAGCCAGACTAATAATAACGGGGACATTTTTTACCATTGGAACATTTTTGTAGCAATCTAATTTCTTGTTTAACTTGTGAAAACTTGAGCCTCACCTTCCCACAATTAAATTTCAAACATACAGATTTATAACCACCTTTTACCTCCACTGTGAAAACTCCAAATCCACTTGTCCTATTTTCCTTAGTGAGATCATTAACATCATTGTCATCCATTATCTTGACGGGAAAATCACCAAAAGTCACCTGTATCGACGAACGCTCACCTTTCTTCTGACGATAAAGACCTAACGTATTCAACCAGACAATATTTCCCTTGTGCAAAATCGAAGCCTCCATGTTTTTGTACTCAACTTCACGAGATGCACGATTTTCAACCACGAAATCGATAGTCAAGTTCTGAGCAGAAAGAGAAGAATTAGGCCATGGTGAAAAACTAATATTAGAAGATGTGATTGCTTCAATAGTAAATTTGGGCAAAGATTTATTTTCAGAAAAACCAATATACAAAAATATAGATAGTACCAAAATAAAAGGAAAAACCACTATAAAAGTTCCTAGTACAGGATGCTTATTACAAAAATATTTATCATTTTGTTCATTGAAAGCCATAACGTAGGGCTGATAAACGAAATAATATAGAACACTTTTAGGTCAAGAAAAATAACCTAAATTAATTTCATTGATTAACATAAATATTGAAACAAGATCCTAAAGAATTGGCTATTTTTACCATAAAATAGGGGATAATCAATTAAAATAGGTTACACATTCTTATCTAAATATTTTACTTAACCGTAGAAAAATAACTCTCCCACAAATGGATTAACATAATCTTAATTTAACCATAGGGTTGGGAAAAGTAATTTATCTTAGTAACTCTATTCCTATTTGTCCTAATCTTAGTGGACAGGGAGGTGACACGTATTTCGTGGAGTTAGTCGAGTTACGTGAAAAATAATTAACCATAGGGTTGGGAAAAATAATTGTTTGGACAACATTGATAATCATATGGTTATGTTCATAGGATGAAACATTTTTTTTTTCTTCCTTGACCATAGTAAAATAACTCTCCCACAAATGGATTAACATAATATTAATTAACCATAGGGTTGGGAAAAGTAATTTATCTTAGTAACTCTATTCACATTTGTCTTAACCTTAGTGGACAG
This sequence comes from Capsicum baccatum var. pendulum, assembly GCA_030864225.1. Taxonomy (NCBI): domain Eukaryota; kingdom Viridiplantae; phylum Streptophyta; class Magnoliopsida; order Solanales; family Solanaceae; genus Capsicum; species Capsicum baccatum. The sequence continues at coordinate 5,589,986 of CM061556.1, forward strand.
AATTATATGGTATTTGTTGCTTGTGGGGAGGTGACACGTATTCCATGAATTTAGTCGATTTATGTAAAAACTGGTCCGAACACTACGGTTATAAAAAGAAACTATATTCACATGTAATACAATATAAGCTAGTTAACCAACAAGTGCAAGTATATCTTTTGATGTTTGGGAACAAAATAGAACATGAAGTCGTAAACTTCCAATTTGTAAGAAGTGTCAGGACTCTGACCGCGTGCCTGTTGAATCCACCGGCTTATGAATTAGATAATAAGCAAACAAAAAAAATGAAAAAAAAAAACAACAACAATACAACAACTACTACAACAAATCGACTATGAGAAGCGGAGTCAGAATTTCAACTACAACAAATCTACTATCAGAAGCGACAACAAATCCACTATCAGAAGCGGAGCCAAAATTGCAACTAAGGGGGTTCAATATTTGAAGGAAACCTAGTCTCAACGCCAATCATAAATACATAAAATTAATTTTAATTATGTATAAATGATATAAAATAGAAGTCTTAAGATAGGCAAATTACAAGAAAGTAATTAGTAACTATAGGATCATATCAAATGGTCCTTTACATAAAAGAAACTTTACTTCCTTACATAAAAACTATACAATAAAACTTTAAGTCACAATCAGAACAGAAAAGTAGAACATTTTTGTAGCAATCTTTTTTCTTGTTTAATTGATGAAAAATTGAGCCTCACATCTCCACAAGAAACTTTCATATCATGAGATTCATAATTTCCCTTTAACTCCACTGTGAAAACCACAAATCAACTTGTCCTATTTTCCATTATCTTGACTAGAAAATTACCAAAAGTTACTTGTATCGACGAACGTTCTCCTTTCTGTTGACGATAAAGGTCTAACGTATTCAACTCGACAATACTTCCGTCATAGGAAACCGAAGCCACCATGCTTTTGTACTCAACTTCATAAGGGACAGGATTTTCAACCACGAAATCGATAGTCAAAGTTTTGAGCAGAAAGAGATGAGAAAGTAAAATTGGAAGTTGTGATTGCTTCAATAGTAAATTTGGGATCTGTTTTTACATAGGACAAAGCAAAATCCAAGAATAATAAAAATAATAAAGTATAAATGCTACCCAATAAAATAAAAAACCCTAGTTGTTCATCATGATTTTGTTCATTGGATGAAACATCAATAACAATAGAGGGATTGTTTTTTTCTTCATTGAAAGCCATAACGTAGAGCTATTAAACAAAATATAAGACACGTAGGTCAAGAAAAATAACAATAACAAAACCCTAAAAATATATAATTGATGGAGTTTTGTGTATTTATAGTAATAGATAAATTTATTATTTAACATAAACCTTTGGAATTGGGATTTGTTGGTGTCCTTTTTCTACATAAATTCAGATTTCTCATAAAATTCGTTCATAATGTTATTTATCTTCTATATCTATATCTATATATATTACAAAGCATAAGACGAAGCACCAAATGAAGCCAAGTGGCAGCACAAGAATAAGTCACTTGGCAATTTTAAGACAAAGTTAACAGAGTATTGTAATATATTTTTTGAATTAAAAGATAAGGATATATTATGAAAATAAATAAATAAAATAAATAATAATAATAAAAATAATAATAACAATAATAATATAGTTTGACTATATCCAACTATACATATATTTCGGATGAAAATGTATTTGTAGAATAAATACATTTTTTTCTATTTTCAAAAAAGAGAATAAAATAAAAAGATAAAAAAGAAAAGGACTAAAGAAATACTAACTAAACCTAAACCAGCTTAATCCCTACCCAAATAACTTTTCCATCGTTACCCACATCACTTCAAACTAAGAATTCATAGTAAACCTTATTTTTATTTGTAAAGTTTATTAAAATTAGTTAACAGATAAATATAAAATTTATTGATAATTATTTAGTTTGAAACATTTTTATACTGAATTGAAATGGTAAGATAATTTATTTTTCAAAAAAAAAATTATTTTTAAGATTAATTTAAGATAAAGTTAAAGGCAACTAAAAATTTGTTAGCTCAATTAATGTTAAATTTTTGAATTTCAAATTTGAATTGAAAGTTGTAGATTCTTCTAGAGTTTGAATTGGAAACCAAATCTATAAAAGATAAAGTCAAGTTTCAAATAAAAATTATCATTAACTTGAAACTAAGAATCTAACATTGAAGAGTTTTAAGTGAACTCTTATTATTCATAAATTAATTCTTTTCAATGTTATAAAATATATTTAAATATTATATAAAATATAATATTAAGAAAATAAATAAATAAATAATAGTAGTAATAATAATAATATAGTTTGACTATACAAATATTTTGGATGAAAATATATATATATATATATATATATATATATATATATATATATATATATATATATATATATATATATATATATAGAGAGAGAGAGAGAGAGAGAGAGAGAGAGAGAGAGAATAAGCATATTTTTTTATATTTTAAAAAAAGCATAAAATAAAAAGATAAAAAAAGAAAAAGACTAAAGAAATACTAACTAAACCTAAACCAACTTAATCCCTACCCAAATAACTTTTCCATCGTTACCACGTCACTTCAAACTAAGAACTTTTAGTAAATTTTATTTTTATCTGTAAAATTTATTAAAATTAGTTAAAAGATAAATATAAAATTTATTAACGATTATTTAGTTTGAAACATTTTTATAATGAACTGAAACGATAAGAAAACGTATTTTCCAAAATAAAGTTTATTTTTAAAATTACTTTTAAGATAAAATAAAGAAAGCTAAAAATTAGTTAGCTGAATTAGCTAACTAATTTTTAGTTGAATTAATGTTATATTTTTGAATTTTGAATTTGAATTGAAAGTTGCCGGTTCTTCTAGAATTTGAATTGGAAACCAACTCTATACAAGATAAAGCCAAATTTTAAATAACTCTTTCTTATATAAATCAATTTTTTGATCAAATTTTTTAATTTATTCTCAAAACTTCTTACTTATTCTTTAATTCTTCAATCAATTTGTTTATGATTATGCAACATTGAGGGCTATCCTTCTTACATTAACAATTTTGTGTACAATTTGTTTACTATTTAAAGTTTGAGTTTAGATTATTTGGTTATAATTTGTTAATAGTGTATGTATTTTATAGTATAGAGTTAATCTATCGTAAAAAATTTTATTGAAGACAATGATTAGTATGAAATGATCATAAACTGAACGCTGACTTACTTTCTTTGATTGTGCTAGGTTGAAAATTCGGCTACAAGATAACCGCACATACACTTTAAGATTGTGTAGTAATTTTATTTGGTATTGTTGTCTTGCAGAAAAAAGTAAAATAATGAAAAGGAGAAAAGCGTAGATAACTGCCACGTGGATGAAGTAGAATCGAAAAGTTATGACAATGCATCTAAAGCCTGGTAAGTATATTTTGGTAACAAATTCATCCAAAAAAATTCAAACGAGTAGCTCTTTTTCTTCCTTTCTTCTTTTTTAACCTCTTTACTATTTTATTTGGTCTTCATAGACAAAAATATATAAGAATATGAAGTTTCACCACGAATAAGTTGAGGAAATAATATATTGTTACAATAATATATTTTATAAATAATATTTAATCAATATGAAATTGTAGTAATTAATGATCCTAAGGAGATAAAATGTTGTAGTAAAGAAATGTAGTCGTAAACATATTATTTTATTTTTTATTTTAATATTATAATTATATTATACTCTTCAACAATTTAATTTAGAGTTCTTTCTTTTTATGTTTTAATGCAATTCATATTTTTTTTAGCAATTTAATTAATGGTCTTTCCACAAGAAGATGATGCATTAGTTATTTACAATAACAATAAGGATTTTTTACATTTTAGAAATTTAATTAAAGTCCTTTTAATTTAATTAATAATCTTTCAGTTATCATTAAAGTTCGGTAGTAATTTTTATTTGTATTATATTTTTAAGTCTTCAAATATCTTGAGCCTTATTGCATTGATTTTAGATAATAATTAAATAATTATCTATGATAGTATTTTGTTTTATACTAGATCAATTTTAACACACTTACTTGAAAATAAAATATCATTCAAAAATAAATTTAAATTTTAATATTTTCGATGGTGTTGAAAATCAAATAAACAAACATCTTTTGCATTACCTTTTAAACATAGCAATAAATTTTAATTAAAATTTTAAAAAGTATTTGCAATAAAATATATAAAAGTTTAGAATAGTTTAAGTTCGGGCATTTTTGAGATTTATATCATTATCTTGAATAAATAAATTCCTACCTTTTATCACTAGGTCCTTTCAACAGTTTTATGAGCGTGTTCGGTAAAGAGAAAAATATTTTTCACTTTTCTAGGAAAATAAATTTTTGAGTACTTATTTTCTTGTGTTTGATACTATAACAACATACCCAAAATATTAAAATTAAAAAAATATTATTTTTAAAATATTTAATATCTAACAAAAAATAATAAAAATGCATAAAAGTAAAGCAACATATATAGTGATGGAGAAGAGAGAGGGCAGAGGGTTGGGGGGGGGGTAGGTAGTGGTAGGGGTAAGGTGGTGGTGGATGCAAGTGGGGTTTGGGGGTAGGAAAAAATATTTTTTAAAAAATAAAAATTGTAAAAAATTGTGTCGGGTGAGTGGAATAAAAAGAAAAATTAAAAAATAAATATGGTGTGGGGCCTGGATGTGGGATTTAGGGATGTTGGTGGTTTTGAAAGTAGTATAAAATATTTTAGTTGAATTAATTTGAAAGATATAATAATAAGTATAAATAAAATACTTAAATCAAACAATGAAAAAATTATAAACAATAAAATAAAGAAGGAGAATTTAAAATAAGATTAAAAAGTTGTATGTGTTGGATTTTTTAATTGAAAATGATGAAATTTAAAATTTGAAATTAGAAATTTTGTAATTGACATAATTAAGTATTTTTAGTATTTGAAATGGAATTGACAAACAAAACTTTTTGAATTTAGTGTACTTAGTTGTTGAAGCTGGGTTGATATAGAAAAAAAATGAAATTTGAAATGGAAGATAAGGAATGTAATTGCATATCTTAATTTAGTAAAAATAAAAAGGTAAACGTCCATCAACAAAATTAACAACTATTTTATATATATATTTTATTATTTTTAATAACCAATTAATGGAATTTCCATATTAAAACATTTAAAGTAATTGAAATTGCGATTAGGTATTCAATATTAATTGTAATTTAAATATTAACAATTATTTATAATATATCATAATTAATATAAATTATGTTAATGTGATATAATAAAAATTGATTATGTACTCGATATAATACAATAAAAATATGCTAAAATAAATATGGTCGATTATGTAAGTGAAAATATTTTACGGAGAATTTCAGTCACATTGATAATCTTAAATGTTAAATTTTATCAATTCTTTACATTATTATTATTTCATTAAAATACTTAATTTGTATACAATATACTAGAGAAAAATACAAAACTTTTTTTCTACAATTACATAATTATTTTTACTCATATAGATTTAGTTTAAAATGAGGAAGGAAGGTGGGGTGGAGGGATGGGGGAATATTAATAATTTAATATTTTTAGATTGTTAATAATATAACAAAAAAATAAAAAATAAAAATTTTCTTACAATTATATGACTGTTTTTCCATATAGATTTGGTTAGAGGTGGGGGATAGGGTAGAGGCGTGTGGGGTTGAGGGTTGAAGGGGGGGAGGGATAGAAAAAAGTTTTTGTTATTATTTTTTAAAAAAATTTGGGGGGGGGGGGAGGGGGGGGAGAGGGTTAGTGTAGATGGTAGAAGCAGGTGGCGGTAGATCTTTTTTTTTTTGTTCGTATTTTATTAAGAAATAATATAATAGTTAAATTTTTTTTAAAGATAATATCATTTAACATGTTCGAATGAAACATTATAATATAACGCAATTAAAAATAATATTTTAATATTATTCGTGCATCGCACGAGTACGTATACTAGTTATATATACTCCCTATGTTTCATTTTACTTGGTCCAATATTAAAAATAATTATTTTACAAAATGACTAGAAGGATATATCGTTACGCTCTTCTTTTTTTTTTTTCTTTTTTTTGATAATTGTATAATTCTAACTTCCCACATGAAATATTTTAACTAGTTTAACCGTATGTGTCTCACGCGTATAACGTTTGATTATTTAAAATCAAATAATTTTATCTAGTGCGAAATATTTTAATAAAGTGTAAAAAGTTAAAATCATTTTTCAAAGATCCTTCACACTTTACTATAATAATGTAAACATAAACATATATTTTAGTGTAAGCACATATATATTTTACCACTGTAAGTTTCAAGTGGTTGATGGATATCACTTTTATGTTTGTGTTATAATTATTTTTCTTTTTTTTTTCTATGTTTAAAATCCTTCCTTGTATTTAAAGTCAAATCTTTACGGTATCACTGATTACATTCTTATTATGTACATAAAACTTTTAAAAATTTGGCACTTCTTAAATTTTTCTTCTTCTAACACTTTTATATTTATTTTTAGATTTTTCAAATCTTCTTAAAATCAAATTTAGTTGATTTAGAATTTTTAAACTAATGAAAAAAATTATTAGTTGTCATTAATTCTGATGACTTCTAATAAGGAAATATTTTACCATAAATATATTTAATTAATTTTTAACTTTTAAATATTAAGAAAAAATAGTGAAAAGACGATTTTGTTTAAATCAAAGATTTTTAATGAAGGGTAAAAAATTCAGGTAATGTTTTTAAGTTTCTTCACACTTTTAATATACTATAAATATAGATATAGATATAGATAGACTATAGATATAGACTATACATATATAGATTATAGATATATTACTACTACTATTTTTATTACCCAAAAAAATAAAAAATATTTTATGTGTAAGAAAAGTCACTTGTATCGACGACCGTTCACCTTTCTGCTGATGATAAAAACCTAACGCATTCAACCCAACAATGTTTTTGTCATAAGAAATCGAAGCCACCGTTCTTTTGTACTAAACTTCATAAGGAGCAGGATTTTCAACCACGAAATCGATAGTCAAGTTTTGAGCAGAAAGAAATGAAAAACTAATATCGGAAGCTGTGATTGCTTCAATAGAAAATTTGGGATCTGTTTTTCCATAAAACAAAATAAAATCCACGAATAAAGAAAAAAAATATAAGGGATACCCAAAAAAATTAAAATACCCTAGTTGAGGATACTTATTGAATAAGAGACCACAATAACAATAGAGGGATTGGTTTTTTCTTCCTTCAAATCCATAACTTAGGGCTAATACATAAAATATAGGACACTTAGGTCAAGATAAATAACAAATCCCTAAAATAAGAAAATATATTATAATTCCAATACTATTTAAGGTAGGATTCATTGAGGGACTTCCACAAAAATATGTTGTTGTTTTTACAAAATCAATATACAATTTATTGAAAATTTTCCATGTTGCCCTTGCTCCTTTTTACATAAATAGAGTGTATAAAGAAAATGTTGAAGGATCAATTATTAAAAGTATTCTTGATGTGTGACATTATGCAATGATGAAAAATAATTATAATTTATTCAAACATAATGTTTATTAAAATAATACAATACACTACAAATAATACAATATAATACATTAGTGAACGTTTATAACTTAATCACGTGTAATGATCGATTTGATGTGATCATGTTACTTTTTTTTAGTCTCATTTTGTTTATCCTATTTATTAGTTAATCTATCTCGTAGATTTACCCTTTAAATTATTGATGTGATACGATGAAAGAGATGCGCGGAAGCTGGATTGAGATGATGAGAAATAAGGTGGTGGATTGGTTTTTTTATTCTTCAATATTCTGACCAATACAAAAGATATTGTTTTATTAATATTGTATATATGTATATATTGTATTGTACTGTATTTTAAATACAATGTTTATATAGATTCTATTGTTTTACATGGTTGTTACTTAATGTCGTAAAATTATAATTTGAAGGATAAATCCACACGAAAAGTAAGGTAACAGGTAAAGCTACAATAGAAAGGTAAGATAAAGAATAAACAAAGAAAAAATTAGAAAAAATATAAAGTAACAATGCCAAGAAAGTTATGTTGGATTTATTTGACATGAGAATGAATTCTACTAATTGTAAGAAAGGGTCATCTGGTGTACTAAGCTCCCTTTATGTGTGCGGTTCAAAGAATTGAGTCGGATCACAAGCTAAGGGTCTATTGTACGCAACCTTGTTTGACTTTATGCAAGAGGCTATTTCCACAGTTACCCGTGACCTTCTAGTCATATGGCAACAGCATAAATCAGTTCCGATCGATATGACTCGCCTTTCAAAAGGAATATTTTGTCATAGTGAAATTTAAGACAAAATCGAAAGCATGAAAGATAGGATAAAGGATAAAATAATATTATTATAATAAGCAAAGTCAAAATAAAATAAAAAGATAATGACGCAGCAACAATAAATCCAATATATTCCAAAGGCAAGGTTTGGGGAAGGTCGTGTATAGGTACATCTTACGCCTACCTTGAGGAAGCAGATTGACGATTTTTCATAAGACCCTCGGCTCAAGTATCAAACATCAGAGCAGTTAATAGGAGCAACAACCATAACCAATTAAAGTTGTAGACACATGATTTCGTCCTCTTAAAGTTCACTTTTACCAATTTTATGTTATCCTACCATGTACCCTCACTCGTATGATAATCCCTCCACAAAATGACAAAAAATAACAATCCCCTAACTAATTTTGTCTTATCCTAGCAACCTACCCAAACAAAAATAGACACCTAACCCTTATCCCTCCAATTAAAAAACAACACCTACCTACCCTATCCTAACAACCCATCCAATCAAAAACCACATCACACCCTACCCCCTACCCCACGTGACCCCACCTACCTCACCACTACCCCACCCTCACCACATATACATACCCACACTCCATGGAATACACAGGACTCCATTTTGTTTTCATCTTCCCACAATTCTTCACATCATAGAAAGAGGAGCACACAAGTGGGAATCCACTGGAAGGGGAATAAAGAACACACACCATTAACATATACAGGGGAGCTCCATCTTTTTTTTATTATTATTCGTCACTCACAATGGGATGAACAAACACACACAGCGCACCAAGAACACACACTACTGATTCACAAGAAATGCACTCACACACTTATGGATTGAGGATATAAACTTAAAAATAAGGTGAAAAAGGTGGGTGAGGACAGATCTACCATCGCACAGACACACACCCATCAATTTTTTTTATGCAAGAAAGGTTGATTCAAATGGTTAAGGAAGGGAAACGGGTAAGAATGGCTTGAACACGGTCAGAAACAGTGTCGCCGGTGAGAATTTGGTCGTAGTTTGTGCATCTCCGGTGAAATTTTCGCAGGAATCGTCTTCAGTTGGTCGATTTGATTGGTCCAGTCACGAACACCTCCCTAAATCTCTTCGTTTTCTTCGTGTTTAAAGTCAACCTTGCCAAAAAATATCAAGAGTCGCTAAAATCCACCCCATCCCATTGATATTCGTCACACCGGAGTTCATCAGAGTTTCAGCCGTATAGTTCCGGTTCCTTCATTAATCTTGGTTTTCGGTCACTCACTGTCCTTTGTAGTTTTCTGCATTTCTAATCGAATTTTGGAAGGTCTTGTTGAAGTTAGCTCGTAGCCGAGTGGTGGTATACTCCGAGGTTCTCAGATCGGCCATTATATCTCCAATTAAGTCAATCGAAAGCTATTGAGGTGGCTGGCCATTGAGAGTTTCTAGTCCGGGTTCAAAGTTTGGCTTCTTTAATTCTTTATTATCAACAAAGATCAGATTGTTGAAAGGTCCATTTCTTAACCCGCTCTCTTTTTATCTATCTTAGTGTGTTGAATGGATTGTGAATATGTGTGGTGTTATTATGTTTTGTTGGATTTTTATTGATGTTGATCATGGCGTTTGTGATTCGGTTATGTTGGTTTGAGGAATGAGTTTTATCATGTTTTAATGGGTTGATCAAAGGAAAATTGGGGTGGAATTACGAGATTGATAAAATGATGAATTTGGTTAATGATGGTTTTATTGTTACTTTTTGTTCAACTTGGAATAAACATGAATAACGTTGGTGAACTCGATAGTATCACTGTTTTAGGTCGCTAATTGGATAGGCAAATATAGGCTGGGTAGGCAAATTTAGGAATAAGTGTTTTCGTGGAATGTTTAGAATTGACAGCTTTGGTTGAATGTTGGAAATTCCATGGAATGTTTGAAATTTTGTTGAATAATTTGATTTTCTCGCACTAAAAAATGTATTCATTTGGCCGGGGAATGCCCCGAAGTATCTGTATATATTTATTAATTGAGGAATGCCCCGAGGTATTATGTACCCAGAGAACGTTCGTGGTGAAGCCCCGAGGCGTCGGGTAGAGCATTAGTTTAGGATTAGCGTAGGTTTACTTTCAGTCCCTTTTTATTTCGGGTTGTAATAATTGGATTGGACTTTACATTTCGGATTGTTTTGTTTTGTTTTATTATTTTGCGTTCTTTTTTTTGTGCGATTTATACATTTCTTAGTGCCAAAAAAATAGTCGATACACTCCACCAAGCGACCGTGGTTGAACCACGGGATCGAGGGGTGCCTAACACCTTCCCCTTGGTCAACAAAATTCCTTAACCAGAATGTCTGTTCGCAAACCAGTTTAAAGAGTCAAATGGTTTTGAAAAAAGAATTTTTTAATGGTGACTTGGAACACCGGATTATGCCAAGTGACGACTCTGAATAAAAAATATAAATAGTCCTTTTTCGAAACAAACTTTTATCTTTGTTATTTTTATAATAAAACCCCTTTTTAAACTTAAAACATAATCGTTTGGAGTACGTAAAAAGGGGTGTGACAGCTCTGGCGACTCTGTTGGGGACAATGACAAGTTTTTAGAATTCGAGCTATTTTTGGAGTCGTATCGGCTTTGTTTGGCATTACGAGTGTATAAGCATTGTTTGTGATTATTGTTGATGTTATTTTCACTTTTGTGCATTTTCGTGCTCTTTGTTTATAGTATTTATCTTATGTGTTACCGTTTTATATCTATCATCATATGTCCACCCCCCGGTCCTTTTTCTGCAACAAGTCCGTAGTACACGTGTTGTACATGACCTCTAGTTGAGTCACCCTTATTCTGGGGGGGAGCCGTCGGTGTTATGGAGTAGGTGGAAATCAAAGCAGCCACTATCGATCATACGCTTCCCCGAACAACCTTGTTAGTGAACCACAACGTAGGTCTGCCTTTAGGTCATGCGTATGTGCATCATATGGAGACCTAGCGGGACCCACATGGTCCTTTGTAGGAGACTCACCTCTAAAGCATCCCTACGTGCTAACTGCTGCATTTTTAAGGGTAACGTGGTCATTTGACGGACTGATTTTTGAAAAAAAAATTGTTAGGAGTAAGGTGCGTAGGCAAAAACGAAAAAGAATAAAAATAGAAAAAAAGTGAGTTGAAAAGAATGAAAAAAAATAGGAATGTCGTAGTTTATTTTAGAATTCTTTATTTTACTTTATGTTCAGGACCCTCCTGAAAAATGGGATTTTATTTTATGTTTAGGACTCTCCTGAAAAATGGGATTTTACTTTCTGTTCTGGACCCTCTAGAAAAATGGGATTTTACTTTATGTTCAGGACCCTCCTGAAAAATGGAAATCTACTTTATGTTCAGGACCCTCCTGAAAAATGGGATTTTACTTTATGTTCAGGACCCTCCTGAAAAATGGGATTTTACTTTATGTTCAGGACCCTCCTGAAAAAATGGAAATCTACTTATGTTCAGGACCCTCCTAAAAAATGGGAATCTACTTTATGTTCAGGACCCTCCTGAAAAATGGGATTTTACTTTCTGTTCAGGACCCTCCTGAAAAATGGGAATCTACTTTATGTTCAGGACCCTCCTGAAAAATGGGATTTTACTTTATGTTCAGAACCCTCCTGAAAAATGGGATTTTACTTTCTGTTCAGCACCCTCCTAAAAAATGGGATTTTACTTTATGTTCAGGACCCTCCTGAAAAAATGTGATTTTACTTTATGTTCAGGACCCTCCTGAAAAATGAGATTTTACTTTCTGTTCAGGACCCTCCTGAAAAATGGGATTTTACTTTATGTTCAGGACCCTCCTAAAAAAATGGGATTTTACTTTATGTTCAGGACCCTCCTAAAAAATGGGGTATTACTTTATGTTCAGGACCCTCCTGAAAGATGAGATTTTACTTTCTGTTCAGGACCCTCCCAAAAAATGGGATTTTACTTTCTGTTCAGGACCCTCCTGAAAAATGGGATTTTACTTTTGTTCAGGACCCTTCTGAAAAATGGGACTTTACTTGTTGTTCAGGACCCTCCTGAAAAATGGGATTTTACTTTATGTTCAGGACCCTCCTAAAAAAATGGGATTTTACTTTATGTTCAGGACCCTCCTAAAAAATGGGGTTTTACTTTATGTTCAGGACCCTCCTGAAAGATGAGATTTTACTTTCTGTTCAGGACCCTCCCAAAAAATGAGATTTTACTTTCTGTTCAGGACCCTCCTGAAAAATGGGATTTTACTTTTGTTCAGGACCCTCCTGAAAAATGGGACTTTACTTGTTGTTAAGGACCCTCCTGGAATATGGGACAACGCTTTCAAAAATGAAATACTACTTTATTATAATTTTTGTTTGGGATAATTTTCGTTCTAGTTTTAATTTTTGGTTTCAGGAGCCCGCCTGAAGAACAGGGTGATGAGATAGCAAGTCAGGAGCCTACCTAGAGAATAGAGTAAATAAATAAAAAGTCAAGCAACAAAGTGATGAAATAGCAAGTTAGGAACCCGCCTGGAGAATAGGGTGAAGAAACGAAAAGTCAAGCATAAGCGAAGCAATTGAAAGCCAAGCAACAAGTTGAAAGAAATTGCAAGTCAGGATCCCACCTGAAGAAAAGGGTGGTGAAAGTCGAGTCATGAGCCAACAGAAGTTGTATAAATAGGATTTTGTAATTTCATTTATGTTTTAACTTGTAATTTTCATTTTTGATGTAATGACAGAGCCACGGACTGGAACCTCGATGGAACCTCACTCGACTCTCCAACTCGGTATAGTCCATCTCCTTCAAATCCTTTGAGATACTTGTCACTTGATCCCCTCATAACTTGGGTGGGTAGGATGTCCTAAGTCAAGACCTGTTTTTCCTCCTTCCTCTTGCTCCGTGCTTTTAAATAAAGGTCAGGACAAAATTCCGCCTCGTTGTCTACTGGTTTGTATGAAAAGACCATGTGTTTACATCCAAAGGGGGCATGATGTAGACACGTGATTTCGTCCTCTTAAAGTTCAATTTTATTCACTTTTACCCATTTTTTATTTTTATCCTACCGTGTACCCTCATCCATGTTTTATACCCTCATAAAATACAAAAAATAACAAACTCCCTAACAAATTCTATCCTATCCTAACCCCTACATCTTATCCTAACAACCTATCTAATCAAAATAAACCAAATCACACCCTACCCCTACCCCACCTACTCTACCCCAATACCCACCCACATGACCCCTCACAGCATATATACACTCAATTCTCACAATCACTGGAAGACAGAAGGGGGACTCCATTATTTCTTTCTTTTCTTTCTTTGATTCAACACATAGACACCCATATTCAACACAGATAGAAAGCAGAAACATGACCGGAGAGTTAATTGAAGAGAGAAACAGTGGGAAGAAATTGGGAGCAGGGGAGCTCCGGCGAGGGAGTAGAGATTGGGATAGTTGAGAAAGAGATCGAGAGAGTGAAAGTCGGAGATATTTGAGAGAAAATTGACCGGAGAGAGAAGAAACCAAGAGAGAATCGAGGACAGAGAATAGAGAGTCGATTGGAGAGGGGTTGAATAGAAGCTGACTGGGTGTTGAGTTTTTTAGCAATTTGTTCGCCGGAATCATCCATCCGTTGCCGGACTCAGTCGCCGACCAGACCCATTCCCACGAGCTCTTCCACCGCTCCAAAAACCGATCAAAACCATACCATATTAATTCAAATACCCGACCCATTTTTCTCAATTTTTGCCCTCACCGAGCTCACCAAAGCTCCGGTGCAGTGAAAGCAAAGACCTACAGTCTAAAAAATCCTACAACTCTGATCGATCGAGTTCGATGGAGTTTCGACGATGCGACAATAACAACTCAGCTTTGTCTTCGATAGAACCTTCAGCATAAAGCTTGCACGGGTTGGTCGATTGTCATGGTTTTATTGTGATTTTTGGTAAAAACAGCAACTCCGTCGAGTCAGTTCTGAAAACCTGCTGAAAAATGCCTAAAATTGGTGATTGAGCCTCCAAAACTGTTGTATTTTGCAGGGACTGTTTCGGGGTTGATTGGTTTCTTTCTTGGGGTTTGATCGAGTTTGGAGTTGGTCTGTTGTTGAGGTTCGAATCAAAGGTTTTGGATGCGGAGAACCCGAACTTAATTGGAATAATACGTTGATTTCGAAAGCTTCTTCTAAGGTCCAATTTTTCAACTCCTTCTTTTCATTTTACTCAATTTGATATATTGATGTTGTGATTTGCGTGTTTCGTGATGGTTGATAATATATTTTGATAGCATGTTTGAACATCTATGATTGTCGTGGCTTTGATTGGATGTTTCTATATTGAAGTTGATTGTTTGATCAAAAAATGAGATTTGAGGGGGCGGGAATTGAAAACATTGATAAAAGTGAACATTAGTTTATGTTGATTCATCGATAGTCGCTTAATTCGGGATAAGCATCGACTTGGTTAAATTCGATAGTCTCGTGTGATAGGTCGATTCGGATAGGCAAATGTAGACTCGGGTAGGCAAATTTAGAAATTGTATTTGGTTGAATGTGCGTGAGAATGAATGTTTTCTACTTTATCGCATTCGATTCAAATGTATTCATTTAGCCGAGGAATGCCCCGAGATCTTCTGTACTTATTCACCGGGGAATGCCTCGACGTATCATGTTGGTGGAAAATGATCGTGATGAAGGCCCGCGGCATCAGGTAAGGCATTGGAGCTTAGTCTAGATTTAGTTTAGAATAGGATTTTATATTTTTGTATTTTTCTATTTTTGGACTGTATAATTGGACTGGACTTTACATTTTGGATTGTTTTGTTTTGTTTATTGTTTGATTACTTTGCGTGCTTTTGTGTGGTTTATACATTTCTTAGTGTAAAAAAAAATAGTCGATACACTCTACCAAGCGACCGTGGTTGAACCACGGGATCGAGGGGTGCCTAACACCTTCCCCTCGATCAACAGAATTTTTTAGCCAGAATCTCTGCTCGCAAACCAGTTTAAAGAGTCAAATGGTTTTGAAAAGGATTTTCCAATGGTGACTTGGCACACCAGATTATGCCAAGTGGCGACTCTGAATAAAAAATGTTAATAATCCTTTTCCGAAATAAATTTTCATTTATTGTCACTTAAATAATAAAACCCTTTCGAACATTAAATTATAACCATTTTTTTTGGAGTCGAAAAAGGGGTGTGACAGCTCTGGCGACTCTGCTGGGGACAATGACAAGTTTTCAGAATTCGAGCTGTTTTTGGAGTCGTATCGGCTTTGTTTGGCATTACGAGTGTATAAGCATTGTTTGTGATTATTGTTGATGTTATTTTCACTTTTGTGCGTTTTTGTGCTCTTTATTTATAGTATTTATCCTATGTGTTACCGCTTTATATCTATCATCATGTGTGCACCCCCCGACCCTCTTTCTGCAACAAGTCCATAGTACACGTGTTGTTCACGACCTCTAGTTGAGTCACCCTTATTCTAGGGAGGGAGTCGTCGGTGTTATGGAGTAGGTGGAAAGCAAAGCAGCCACTATCGACTATACGCTCCCCCGAACAACCTTGTTAGTGAACCACAATGTAGGTCAGCCTTTAGGTCATGCTTATGTGCATCATACGGAGACCTAGCGGGACCCACATGGTCCTTTGTAGGAGACTCACCTCTAAAGCATCCCTACGTGCTAACTGCTGCATTTTTAAGGATAACGTGGTCATTTGACGGACTGATTTTTGAAAGAAAAAAAAATTGTTAGGAGTAAGGTGCGTAGACAAAAATGAAAAAGAAAAAAAATAGAAAAAAAGTGAGTCGAAAAGAATGAAAAAAAAAAAGAGGAATATCGTAGTTTATTTTAGAATTCTTGATGGTTTTTGTTCTGTACGATCCAAAAACTCAAAAAAGATTTTTTTTACGTTTTACATTTGTCTTCTCAAAGTACCGTAAATTCAAAAAAAAAAATCGTTTGCCTTTTATACTTATTTTTCAAAAACAAAAATATCAAAAAGATTTTTTTATAATTGGTGATGTCAGTCTTAGTTAAAGTGTCTAGCGAAAAATTCAAAAGTTTTTTTTTTGTTTGTTTTTGGTAGTGTCTCTTAAGTTAGGGTCAATTTATTAGTTAATCGTTAATTGTCCAATCTGGATGAACTACGCATACCTGATTCCCTTCCCTTGGGTTGGGATACGTAGGCAACCCTCGGTGGGTCCGATAATTCTTTGTGTTGGACTTTGTCTTCGTATTAGCCTAGGTCTCTCGCCCCGTAAGCTAGAGTTGTTTGCCGAGTAGACTGATTTCGCTCAGTACTTCTATTCGGCACTTTGGAGTCATGGATGTGGTCTGTCCCATCGACATATGTTTGCGTCAAAAATCCCAAGGGTTGGGAATCTTCTACTCCTGTCCAATTTTTGAGATGAAGTCTTGTGTGTTACTACAGGATGGATTTGTCCACCAAGTCTAGAGTTCTGATGGTTGTCAAGGTGCCCAAAAAGTTAATCAAATGGTGGGAAATGCTTAATTATGTTGATCAGCAGAAACTGGTTAAAATATTAGGTGATCTTATGGAACTTCTGGATGTTACCCCTCTTCCAGATTTAATAGAGGCTTTGTTGACCTTTTGGGATCCGAGTAGTTTGGTATTCAGGTTTGGGGAATGTGAAATGACTCCTACTTTGGTAGAAATATCCGGTCTATTGCATTTGCCCTATATAGAGAAGGATATGATCCGAGCACGAAATCATACTGGCGTGAGATTTTTGCAATCTTGTGGTTTAAAAAGTAAGGGTATCCGTTTGGGTTGTTTAAGTGATTCGTGGGTTTCCCTAGACTTTTTGTTCGCTAGATTCGGGCCCTCGGAAGGCTTTGATTATTTTTGGGATGATTTCATGTGACTAAGGAGAAGTGGGAGAGAAAGCTTCTTAAAGTCTTCAACCTCGCTTTGTTAGGTACTTTAGTGTTTCCACTAGAAGAAAGACATATTAATACCCGTTTGCAATCTGTGGTGATGGCCCTATTTCATAAGAATCAAAACGACAAGGGCATTAATCAAAAGGGCAGGTTCACTCTCATACCCATGATCTTGACAGAAATATGTAAGGCTTTAACCGAAGTAAAGGGGGGAAGGAGATTTTTTGAAGGCAGTAACCTGATATTGCAGATATGGATGATGGAGCATTTGCATGCGCCTTCTTTAGTTAGACCAGACGTGTTAGATCGTTGTATTCCCAATTGAGTGAAAGCCATGGAATTCAGGTTGCGTTTGGGTAAATTCTCGTTACCCGTGGGAGTCGACGCTTGGATTGAATTTCTTGAGTCAAGAACCAGGGATAACATTTTGTGGACTTATCTGTGGCTTCGCCCAAAGATAGTATTGTTGGGTTGTCAAATGCAGCTCCCTTTAATTATGTTAGGGCTCAATTGCACTAGATCATACAGTCCTTCTAGGGTAATGCGCCAGTTGGGTAGGCTGCAGGAAGTGCCACCAGCAGTGGATCTTCTGAAGGATGTTGAGTATTTCAAGGACCAAGCCTTAGGTGAGAGCAAGTATGAGCAGTTTTGGAAGCATGCAACAAAGCTGGGTGTGGACACACTCAAAGAAAGTTTGGATAATCCGGGCTACACTCAAGGATATGGGGTTTGGCTTCAATCTATCCCTCAGGGTATCAGTCAACCCTTACCAGCGTTTGTCTTAGAGGGAGAATACAGCAAGAATGCACTGAGAGTCCAAAGTGGAAAAACTGAGAGTTCAGTTAGCAGATTTGTTCAAGACGGTAGAAAGGTGTCAAAATAATCTTTCCAAGTGCACTCCTCATGAAGCAGGAATACGGGCCCGAAGCTTCCTCCCCGGTATCAGGGTGTCTTTATAGGATATGCTACAAAGTTTAAATGGGAGAAAGAGAACTTCAGAGGCAGGTCCATATCAGCCAGGGTCATCACGCAGAGAACCAGTCTGAAAGAGAACTTCTTATCTTTATTCAGTTTGAGTCCTTTATGTGTCTGTCATTGTAGGGTGGTGTCTGCTTTAAGTCGAAGTCAAGTTGTTTTTGGTATTAGAGTCTTTATTAGTAATTTCACCTATGTCGTCTTAGGGGTCTATAATGTTGTTTCGTATTTGTTGTTTAGTTTTAAAGTGGTCCCAAACTTTTGTACGTTTTTGTTGTTTTCTTTCTTCAAAATGTTATGATGTTACGTCTTTCCTTGGTTTGTTTATTTTCATTTTTGCAAAAAAAAAAAAGTGGGTAATGTTTATGCACATGCTGTCTGAACTACGCAAGATCTGATTCATGTACAACATGATACGTAGGCAGCCTACTTTTGGGTTCGATATAATCATTTTGTTTCATTGTTTTTCATTATTTTTCCTCTTTTAAAGAAAAACAAAAGCCTTAAAGAATGATAAAATAAAGGTAGATAACGAGAGAAAAGAAAAGAGCAGAGATGGAGACGAAAAATATATAATAATATAATAATAATAAGTGTAGATAAAAAATAAGTGTAGACAATATCAGGATGATGTTAAAATGACCTCGCTACCCTCAAAAGCTGGTAGAAATGAACATGAATTTAGGACAATTTTACCAATGTGATTCCCATGTTTGTTGTGTGCCCTAATCCCAACGGATGTCGTCTTTGGTGAGCATGTTCTTTCAGATAACAATGGTAGGTTTGCAGCACTCTGGCTAGTCACCCATACTTCACTAGATCCAAAGCAAAGCTCGCCATGGCTAGCAGGGAGATTGAAAATTCGCTCATTGACCCGGATCAAGATCACAGGGAAGAAAATTATGAATACAATGATGAGGTAGTAAGGCTCAGGCAACAATTGATAGATTTACATCAGGCATGGGCCAGCGGAATGCCTCCTCCTCTGCTCCCTGGAGGTCTTAGGAATATCTCTAATTGCCCACCGCTCTATCAGGCACAATTCTCTGCTCCTACTTAGTCACCTGAGCACGCGCCAGGATTTACTCCGCGACATTATTATCCTGGCAGTTCTGGTGTGCCCTTGGCAGCTCCTCAATCAAGACCAGCTGCTCAGCCAGCGCCACCAATCACACCGGTATTTGTGGCTCCGCCACTACATGAAACTCCTATATATGTTGTGCGCCCCACAATGAGGCTTCCTAGGTCTGCCAGTGAGCCAGTACTGAAGGTTTCAGATAGTCAGTATTATGCCCTGGAGCCTACTTTGCAAATGAATGAACCGTATGGGTACACTCAGCTGCCGGCATTTCCATTTGATATAGAGAAACCTGTCGCAACGGAGGAACAAGATATCATAGCCCAGAAATTGAAAAGTTTAGAACAGGCTATGATGAATTTGCAAGGAATCGGAGATCATAGGAGTGTTTCCTATAAAGATCTTTGCATGTTCCCAAATATCAATCTTCCCCTCGGTTTTAAGATGCCTAAGTTTGAGAAGTATGCAGGACACGGTTATCCCGTTGCATACTTGAGATGTTATTGCAACCAGTTGAGGGCTATAGGAGGAAAGAAAGAACTGCTCATGGCCTTCTTTGGCGAGAGTCTTTCTGATCTGGCCTCAGAATGGTTTATCGATCGAGATATCGATAAATGGAAAAGTTGGGATGATTTGGCTTCTGAATTTGTTCAACATTTTCAGTATAACATCGACCTGATTTCGGACAAAAAATCCTTGGTCAACATGAAGAAAAAGAGCACTGAAGGTTTTAGGGAATACGCGATAAGGTGGCGTGAACAGGCCGCCAGGGTAAAGCCTCTAATGAAAGAAAGTAAGTTGGTAGAAGTTTTCATTTAGGCACAGGATGAGACCTATTTTCAATATTTACTTCCGGCAATGGGAAAGTCTTTTATGGAAGTCCTCAAAATGAGGGAGATGATAGAGGACGGAATTAAGACCGGCCGAATAGTGAGTTTTGCCGCAATTAAAGCCACTACACAAGCGATTCAAGGTGGATCTGGCGCATTTGGAGGTAAAACGAAGAAAGAGGATGTGGCGACTGTTGTAGCTGGAACCCATTCCTATCCCAAAAGACCACCTCGCCCCTATCCCTAATCCCAAGCCCAAGTCTACGCCCAAGCTCCATATATTCCTCCCCACCATTACTACCCTCCAAAAAACCCTTTATATTCCATTCCACCACCCCCGTACCCAGTATATAGTGCGCAGCCATATGCCCAAACCCCTTCTTACCCGCAATGGCACGCGCAAGCTCCACAAAACTGCCCATTCGCTCCACCAAATTACCAAAATCCCTTCAGACCCGGTTTTTAGCCTAGGCCCGAGTATAAGAAGAAGAAGAAGGCGGTCAAAAATCAATCCACACCTCTTGGGGAGTCATACGCTAGCTTGTTTGATAGGTTGAGAAAGTTGAAGGTTTTAAACCCAATTCAAGGAAGGTTTTCAAATCCACCGCCGAGGAATCTCGATTATTCTTTAAGGTGTGCGTATTGTTATGATATGCCAGGCCATGATATCCAGAAATGCTGGCATTTAAAGAGAGCTGTCCAAGATTTAATTGACACAAATTAGATGCTTATCCAGGCCCCGGAGGGTCCAAACATTAACCAGAATCCGTTGTCAACCCATGCTAAATCCAATATGTTAGAATTGATATATGACGGGACAGAGTCTTTGAGAGGTTATAAGCCTATTGTCAAGATACAAACCATTGAGGAGAAATCGGTAAATATAGCGGAGTATTTGAAAGCAATGTCATTGAACTTGGAAGGAATGAGAGAAGATAAAGCCCTAGAAAGCACAAAGAAGCCCCTGACCACAGTACAAGGCGCCAGAAGGTATGTTGATTTAAGCCAGGATAAACCAAAGTTGATAGTGGTGGGAGCTCTGAGTCATCCCATCTTGACGGTGAAAGGAGCACTAGCAGCGCCTATTGTCCTCGAACCGATGACCCAAACTCTGATAGTTGATACGAAAAGGTTTCCCTGGAATTATGGGCGGGTTGTGATGACCTATCACGGGAAAGAAGTAGTGGAAGATGTAGATGCGGTAGGGGGTTTGACTAGGTCAGGAAGATGCTTCGTGCCTGAAAGCTTAAGAAAGTCCAAGCCGACAGTAAGTGGACCGTCATCTATCAAAAATCCTATCACCGAAGAAGCCGAAGAATTTTTGAAAAAGATGAAATTGCCAAAGTATTCAATATTAGACCAGTTGAAGAAAACCCCTGCTCAAATTTCCCTTTTATCTTTGCTGTTACACTCCAAGGAGCATCGTGATGTTTTACTGAAGGTATTAAATGAAGCATATGTTCCAAGGGAGATTACAATCAACCAACTTGAGAAAATGGGTGGAAAAATCTTTGAGGTCAATCGGATCAGCTTTTCTGACAATGAATTGCCTGTTGAAGGTACAGGGCATAATCGGGGCCTTTACATTACAGTGAAGTGTGAAGATTTATACGTCACTCATGTTATGATTGATAGAGGTTCAGGTGCAAATATTTGCCCTATTTCTACTTTGCAAAAGTTGAATATTGGTGCTGACAGGATCAGGCCCAACAATGTATGCGTTAGGGCTTTTGATGGTGCAAAATCAAATTCCATTGGCGAAATAGAACTAATGTTGACCATAGGGCCTGTTGAGTTCTCCATAGAGTTTCAAGTATTGAATGTAGACTCCTCTTACAATCTGTTGTTGGGAAGGCCGTGGATCCACAAGGCCAAGGCGGTTGCATCTACACTGCACCAAATGATTAAGTTTGAGCATGACAGACAAGAAGTAGTTATTCATGGTGAAGGAGATTTTTCAACCTATGAAGATTCTCCCTTGTCTCTTATTGAAGAAAATAACATAGAGGAGACATTCGTCTATCAAATTTTTGATACAGTGTCAGTGAATTGTATCCTTAAATGGCAGACTATACCGGGACCATAATTGTCTTTTTCTTCTATCATGATGGGGAGTGAACTTTATAAATACGGATTTAAGCCAGGAAAGGGTTTGGGAACGTCTCTGTACGGTATAGTTCATCCTATATGTCCGAGTGAGAACGTGGGCACGTTTGGTCTGGGATTTGAGCCTACGACTGAAGATCTGAAGAAAGCCAAGGAAAGGAAAAAGGAAACATGGTCACTCCCTCTCCCAATGCCACTACTCAGTGAATCATTTGTTAAGAGCGGTGTCACGAAGCATGTGGAATTTGAAGTTGAATTGGTTGATGACTTCCAGAACCTTTTTATTAAAGTTTATATGGTCAAAGCAGGATAAGGTACCAGTATGGCAGACGTGCAATTCATAGGTCCAACTGTCCGGCTCAATAATTGGGAAATCACTCCTCTCCCCGTTAGTAGGGAGTTTTGGTAGATTATTTTGTTTTTCTTTCTGTTTATCTGAGCTATTTCAGGGTTATAATTCGGATTTGAGTTTGCTTATGTTATGTTGGCATCTATGTTTAAACCCTTCTATCTTTTTATTTAATGAAATGCAATGTCCCTTTTGTTTCGTGTCTAATATATTTTGTTTTTCTTTTTTCTTACACAGTTCTCTTTATGCTGATTCTAATGACATGACATGCATGCGGAATTTTCAGCCTGACCTTAAAATCCAAACTAATCAGGATGTAATAAAGCAGGATGGGGAATATGATGAAGAAGAAGCACTAGAAGAAATAAGCAAAGAGTTGGAACAATTTGAAGACAAAACGAATCCTAATTTGAGTGAGACTGAGCCAATAAATCTAGGGGATCAAGAAGATGTTAGGGAAACTAAAATCAGGGTACATGCTTTGCCACAGCTAAGAGATGGAATGATTCAAGCATTAATTGATTATAAGGATGTTTTTGCAAGGTCTTATGATGATATGCCTGGTTTAAGCACTGAATTAGTGGCTCACAAATTGCCAACTGATCCCGCGTTCCCTCCTGTCAAACAGAAGTTGAGAAAGTTTAAAACGGATGTAAGTATTAAAATTACAGAGAAAATCATAAAACAACTTGAAGCCAAAGTAATTCGAGTAGCTCGCTATCCCATGTGGTTATCCAATGTTGTTCCCGTACCAAAGAAAGATGGCAAAATTCGAGTGTGTGTTGATTACCGTGATTTGAACAGAGCAAGTCCGAAAGATGATTTTCCACTGCCCAACATCCATATTTTGCTAGACAACTATGCTAAACACAAGGTTGCCTCTTTTGTGGATTGCTATGCCGGATATCACCTGATCATCATGGATGATAACAACGCAGACAAGACGTCTTTTATCACACCATGGGGGACTTATTGTTATCGAGTGATTTTATTCGGTTTGAAGAATGCTGGAGCAACATACATGAGAGCCATGACCACTATGTTTCATGATATGATGCACAAGGAGATTGAGGTCTACGTGGATGGTGTGATTATTAAGTCAAAAAGTCAGGCCGACCATGCTAAAGATTTAAGAAAGTTCTTTGAAAGGCTTCGCAGGTATAATCTCAAACTCAACCTGGAAAAATGTGTATTTGGAGTTCCATCCGAAAAGCTATTGGGGTTTGTAGTCAGCCGTCGGGAAATCGAATTGGATCCCTCGAAAATCAAAGACATTCAGGATTTGCCCCCACCCAAGAATAGAACGGAGGTGATGAGTTTGCTTGGTAGACTGGACTACATTAGCAGGTTTATTGCTCAACTCACAACCACCTGTGAACCCATATTCAAGTTGCTGAAAAAGAGTGTTGCGGTAAAATGGACTGAAGAATGTTAGGAAGCGTTCGATCGAATCAAAAGATATTTGTCAAATCTGCCTGTGCTGGTACCCCTGGAGCCTGGTAGGCCTTGGATCTTATATTTATTAGTCATGGACAATTATTTCGGTTGTTTCCTGGGTCAACATAATGTCACAGGCAAAAAGAAGCAGGATATTTATTATCTTAGCAAGAAGTTCACCGCATATGAGGCCAGGTATACTCTTCTTGAAAGGACGTGTTGTGCCTTAACTAGGGTAGCACAGAAGTTGAAACATTATCTCTCACCCTATACTACTTATCTCATCTCCCGCATGGATCCTTTAAAATATATCTTCTAGAAGCCTATGCCGACGGGTCGATTGGCGAAGTGGCAAATATTGCTTATCTAGTTCGACATTGTATATGTGACTCGAACCGCCATGAAAGACCAAGCCTTGGCAGATCATCTTGCTGAGAATCCCATCAATGAAGAGTACGAGCCATTAAAGACATATTTTCCTGACGAAGAAGTGTCGTGTACCGATAAAGTCGTTATAGAGACTGATCCAGGTTAGAGGTTGTTCTTCGATGGAGCTGTCAATATGAAAGGAGTCGGAATAGGTGTGGTTCTTATCTCTAAATCGAGACAATATTTCCCGGTAACAGCACAACTTTGATTCTACTGTACTAATAATATGGCAGAGTATGAAGCCTGCATTCTTGGTTTGAGGTTAGCTATTCATATGGGAGTCCAAGAACTATTGGTGTTGGGAGATTCGGATTTGATCATCCATCAAATTCAAGGCGATTGTGAGACGTGAGATTTGAAGCTCCTCCCGTATCTACAATTCTTACAGGAGCTATGTCAACGGTTTGTGTTAGTAAAATTTAGGCATATTCTAAGGATTCATAATGAAATTACTGATGCTTTAGCCACTCTGTCTTCAATGCTCCAACATCCTGACAAAGCCTACATCGATCTAGTGCATATACAGAGTCGTGATCAGCATGCTTACTGTAATGCGGTTGAAGAAGAGCTTGATGGAGAACCTTGGTTCTTGGATATCAAGCGGTACATTCAGTCAGGAGAATACCCAGCATATGCCACCAACGATCAAAAGAGGACTATTACGCCTTTGGCTAGTGGATTTTTCTTAAGTGGGGGAATCTTGTATAAGAGAACCCCAGATTTGAGACTTTTGAGATGTGTAGATGCAAGAGAAGCCTCAGCAATCATGGTTGAAATACACTCTGGAGTATGCGGGTCACACATGAACGGTCATGTTTTGTCAAAGAAGATTCTTCGCGCAGTTTATTACTGGCTTACCATGGAAAGGGATTCTATTCAATTTGTTCGAAAGTGTCATCAATGTCAGGTACACGGTGATCTGATACGTTCTCCTCCTGTTGAGTTGCAAGCAATGGCTGCTCCATGGCCGTTCGTGTCTTGGGGAATGGATGTGATTGGACCGATTGAGCCGAAGGCATCAAATGGACATAGGTTCATTTTTGTAGCCATTGACTACTTCACAAAGTGGGTAGAAGCAGTAACTTTCAAGTCAGTGACAAAGAAGGCTGTGGTAGATTTTGTTCATGCCAATATCATTTGTAGATAAGATGATCATTACAGACAATGCTGCCAATCTCAATAGTCATTTGATGCAAGAAGTATGTCAATAGTTTAAGATCGCACATCAAAATTCTACTCCATATCGTCCAAAGGCCAATGGTGTTGTAGAAGCCGCCAATAAGAATATAAAAAAGATACTGTAAAAAATGGTACAAGGGTCTAGACAGTGGCATGAAAAGTTGTCGTTTGCATTGCTAGGTTATCGCACCACTATTCGCACTTCAACAGGGCAACTCCATATTTATTAGTGTATGGGACAGAATCAACCATCCCTGCAGAAGTTGAAATTCCCTCTCTTTGAGTCATTGTAGAAGCAGAGATTGATGATGACAAATGGGTAAAAACCCGACTGGAACATTTAAGCTTGATTAAGGAAAAAAGGGTAACGTCTGTGTGTCATGGCCAGCTGTATCAGAGGAGGATGGCTCGAGCGTATAACAAAAAGGTCCATCCCAGGAATTTTGAAGTTGGTCAGTTGGTATTAAGACGTATCCTTCCTCACCAGGTTAAAGCGAAAGGCAAGTTCTCCCCTAACTGGCAAGGTCCCTTCGTTGTGAAGAAAGTGTTACCCAATGGAGCCTTATATTTGACAGATATTGAAGGCAAAATGGCAGAAATGGCTATCAATGATGATGCGGTCAAAAGATACTATGTATGATATTTTATCCTTTGTTGAGTTTATTGCATGTTTAGTACTTGCATTTTTGAAGATTGATATGATGAAGGCATTTTATTCTTCTATCCAAACATTGTGTCATCCTCTGTTTACCCGTTTGAGCTTTGTTTTAGTTTTCTTTCATATCCCTCTTTTGGAATCAAACTAGAGTCAAAGATAAATGTCTAGAGAATAAGAATAAAATAAAGAGTTCGAAAATAAAAAAAAATCAAAATCAAATCAAAACAAAGAACAAGCTGATGGAACTACGTGCGACCTAATTCCCCTCTCTCGGGAGTGAGATACGTAGGCTACCCTATTTCGGGCTCGGTCCAACCAAATTAAGATCTAAGATTCACCCAGTCAACAAAGCTGAGGCATAAGTTAATGTGTTGTTTGAGTCGATTCCAAAAGTTATAAGTCCCACCCCCACTTCAAGTATCGTTTGAGCCCCTTACCATCTTTTCTAACCTTAATCAAAAGCCATGTTACAACCAAAGAAAGTCCTTTAGATCAATTTTCGATAATGTTAAGGCTAAGCATGCAATGGATATGATGATACATTGTGAGGTACCACTTGTCTCCCTCAGCATAAGAAATCAGGAAAGAAATACAAAAATGAGAGTCTTATTGGTGAAAACCCCCGTGGGCATCATAAGGCGATGGTGAGTTGAGAGAAATGAAAATGAGAGAGTCTTATTGGTGAAAACCCTTGCAGGCACCATAAGGCGATGGTGAGTGGAGAGAAATAAAAATGAGAAAGTCTTATTGGTGAAAACCCTCACGGGCATCATAAGGCGATGGTGAGTTGAGAGAAATATAAAAATGAGAGAGTCTTATTGGTGAAAACCCCCGTGGGCATCATAAGGTGATGGTGAGTTGAGAGGAATGAAAATGAGAGAGTCTTATTGGTGAAAACCCTTGCAAGCACCATAAGGCGATGGTGAGTGGAGAGAAATAAAAATAAGAGAGTCTTATTGGTGAAAACCCTCACGGGCACCGTAAGGCGATGGAGAGTTCAAGAGAAAAGTGAAAAGTGAAAAGAAAGAGTTTGTTGGCGGAAGTCATTTAAGATGTCGACAATCGAATGTGATGAATGAGTCCAATGGATTTGAAGAAGCGGCTCAATGGCAAAGGCACAGACTCAACAACAAATAGGGAGTCTGGATAGGAAGATCAGGCAGCTCAATCCAAAATGCATGTCATACTCATTGGAGTTGGTTGTCGTATTCAGATAAGCATTCTTTTTTAATATGGGACATTGCCTTTTTCTTTCATTTACATATTCATGTTTTTTGTCTTTTTATGTCATTTATCAAAATAAAAGTCGTTATCATTTCTTTACATTTTATGTCAAGTCTGCGTCAAAACAAGCGAGAAAGAATTTCAAAATTTACTACCAGTCTTTCCAATTATACGAGAAAAAGCAAAGGAATAGCATAGGAAAGAAATATGATCGTAATTCAACATGAAGCAAAGGAAGTCTATCAACCGACAGGCTATTGAATTCGTGGAAGCATTCAGATTTAGGAAAAGGGTGCACCTCAGAGGCATGGTAAAATAAAAACCCATTGTTCGAGTCAGAACTCACTTCCCTCAATCTGGATCTGGGTCAATAATGCGGCAAGACAGGGCAGGTGTCAGCAATTTGGGACAAAGATGAAAGGAACGAGTGTTGGGCAGATACCTGAGAAGTCAAGAGCTGCAAGCCACCACTAAGTTTTTAACTGACAAATTTTCTTTGTTGAAATAGGGGCAAATTCGCTTCACTTAATTCAGCTACCATTGGAAATGCACATCCGTGGGATTTTATTTTATGTTCAGGACCCTCCTGAAAAATGGGATTTTATTTTATGTTCAGGACCCTCCTGAAAAATGGAATTTTACTTTATGTTCAGGACCCTCCTGAAAAATGGGATTTTATTTTTATGTTCAGGACCCTTCTGAAAAATGGGATTTTACTTTCTGTTCAGGACCCTCCTAAAAAATGAGATTTTACTTTATGTTCAGGCCCCTCCTGAAAAATGAGATTTTACTTTATGTTCAGGACCCTCCTGAAAAATGGGATTTTACTTTATGTCCAGGACCCTCCTGAAAATGGGATTTTATTTTATGTTCAGGACCCTCCTGAAAAATGGTATTTTACTTTATGTTCAGGACACTCCTGAAAAATGGGATTTTACTTTCTGTTCAGGACCCTCCTGGAAAATGGGATTTTACATTCTGTTCAGGACCCTCCTAAAAAATGAGATTTTACTTTATTTTCAAGACCCTCCTGAAAAATGGGATTTTACTTTCTGTTCAGGACCCTCCTGAAAAAATGGATTGTACTTTCTGTTCAGGACCCTCCTGAAAAATGGGATTTTACTTTATTTTCAGGACGCTCCTGAAAAATGGGATTTTACTTTATGTTCAGGACCCTCCTGAAAAAATGGAATTGTACTTTCTGTTCCGGACCCTCCTGAAAAATGGAACTTTACTTTCTGTTCAAGACCCTTCTGGAAAATGGGACAATGCTTTCAAAAAATAAATAAATAAAATACTACTTTACTATAATTTTTGGGATAATTTTCGTTCTAGTTTTAATTTTGGGTTTCAGGAGCCCGCCTGAAGAGCAGGGTGATGAAATAAAATATCGGGAGCCCACCTGGAGAATAGGGTGAAGAAATGAAAAGTCATGCAACAAAGTGAAGTAATTGAAAGCCAAGCAACAAGTTGAAAGAAATTGCAAGTCAGGAGCCGGCCTGAAGATAGGGTGATAAAAGTCGAGCCAAGAGCCAACAGAAGCTGTATAGATAGAATTTTTGTAATTGCATTTATGTTTTAACTTGTAATTTTCATTTTTGATGTAATAACAGAGCCACGGACCGGAACCTCGATGGAACCTCACTGTACTCTCCAACTCGGTATAGTCCATCTCCTTCCAATCCTTGGAGATACTTGTCACTTGATCCCCTCATAACTAGGGTGGGTAGGATGTCCTAAGTCAAGACCTGGTTTTCCTCCTTCCTCTTGCTCCGTACTTTTAAATAAAGGTCAGGACAAAATTCCGCCTCGTTGTCTACTGCTTTGTATGAAAACACCATGTGTTTACATCCAAACGGGGCATGATGTAGACACGTGATTTCTTCCTCTTAAAGTTCACTTTTATTCACTTTTACCCATTTTATGTTATCCTACCGTGTACCCTCACCCGTATGATAATTCCTTCATAAAATGACAAAATATAACAATCCCCTAACTAATTTTGTCTTATCCTAGCAGCCTACCCAAACAAAAATAGACACCTAACTCTTATCCCTCAAATTAAAAAACAACACCTACCTACCCTATCCTAACAACCCATCCAATCAAAAACCACATCACACCCTACCCCCTACCCCACGTGACCCCACCTACCTCACCACTACCCCACCCTCACCACATATACATACCCACACTCCACGGAATACACAGGACTCCATTTTTTTCATCTTCACACAATTCTTCACATCACAGAAAGAGGATCACACAAGTGGGAATCCACTGGAAGGGGAATAAAGAACACACACCATTAACATATATAGGGTAGCTCCATCTTTTTTTATTATTATTATTCGTCACTCACAATGGGATGAACAAACACACACAGCGCACCAAGAACACACACTACTGATTCACAAGAAACGCACTCACACACTTATGGATTGAGGATATAAACTTAAAAAATGAGGTGAAAGAGGTGGGTGAGGACAGATCTACCATCGCACAGACGCACACCCATCGATTTTTTTTACGCAAAAAAGGTTGATTCAAATGGTTAAGGAAGGAAAACGGGTAAGAATGGCTTGAACATGGTCAGAAACAGTGTCGCCGGTGAGAATTTGGTCGTAGTTTATGCATCTCCGGCGAAATTTTCCCCGGAATAGTGATAACGCTCAATCTACAGCTCTCGTAGGAGTGTAAAGCGGTCGTTAGCAAATATAGAACCCAACCTGGGTTGGGTATCGATCCCACAGGGAATAGCTTGGTCAACAAGTAAGCAAAATTAATAGACTTTTGGTGCAAGTCTCGTAAGAAGGGGGGATTGTAATAAGTAACCAAAGTAATGAAATAAAAGCTGAAAATAATAAAGTAAAAAGAGAAAGATTGTCACGTTGGTTGTAAACAATGAGAATTGAAGCGTTGGGGTTATGTCCACCTTCAGAGGTATACGTCTCTATTGGCTATGAGTGTGTAGAGTCTTGACATGCAATTGCTTAGAGAGAATTGTAGTCGATGGTAAATCCAAGCGTCTCTCGACCTAAACAAGGACTATTTCACTTTAACTCTCTCGAGCTTAAAGTGTGTCTAGCGGTACAAATTCTCCAAGAGGTTAGTCCAGTTACGGCACTAGCTTTTTAATAGGAAAGGGTGTCCTACTACCTTGACATTATCTCTTTTCCAGACAAATAACCTTTCTCTCGAACAAGTTAAATGTTAGACTGGCGTTAGTCTATGCGTCTTCTTTTCTAGACAAGTAACCTTTCTCTCGAACAGGTTAGATGTTAGAATGGCGTGTTCATGTGTTTGAAACCGCAAAGATTGTAGATTTAAGATGAAGAGAATAATGATATAAGCAATATACGTGTCTTGAACTCACAAGCTCATAGCAATAGATAGTAACTCATTCGGCTTCCATAACCCCAACTAAGAGATTTAGTTACCCATGAATGCGAAGGATATCACGTTTTGCATAGTGAATGGCGTGTAAAAGAGGTGTTAGGCGTGTGGTTTTGGTGATTCCGTAGCAAGTAACAATTCTCTTGTTGTGGAATTTAAGAGTTGAAGAATGAAGAATTAAGAATGTATTGTAGGAAGATGTCTTAATTGTAAGGAGATGAATGAATTGTAAGAATGTGTCTTTAAATCTCTAGCATGATAGGGTATTTATAATACTCCTATCCTACTCCTACTAAGCTAATGAAATAAATAACCAAATCCTAATATACTAATGAAATCCTTGACCCAAATGTACTAGGGTAAGGTTACAAAATTATAATCCAAATAGAATAATAAAACACATAACCTAATTGCACTAGGTTAATGTATTATGGCAAAAATCCAGCTTTGTGTCTGTAAGTCCCCAAAGTCTTCAGAATTGCTGTTTTAGCCCGGGACAGATTTTCCATGCAGCAGATTTAGTCCTTTAGGCGTCCAGCTCCTTTCCACTTCGTTCGTGAGCTTTCTTTTGCGTCAAGTAAGCCATAAATTGCTGTATTTTGCATCATTTATACCTGAAACTTTCCTAATCATGTTCGTTAGCTCATTTACAGAAAAAAGGACTAAAAGTGCATGAAATATATAATTTGTTCTCAAAACTAGGCTAAAATATGGGCAAAATATATTGATATAGGCGCGTAAATTCGCCTATCATCAAATAGTCTTCATCTGGTTGATTTGATTGGTCCAGTCACGAACACCTCCCTAAATCTCTTCGTTTTCTTTGTGTTTAAAGTCAACCTTGCCGAAAAATGTCAAGAGTCGCTAAAATCCACCCCATCCCATTGATATTCGTCACATCGGAGTTCGTCGGAGTTTCAACCGTATAGTTCTGGTTCCTTCATTAATCTTGGTTTTCGGTCACTCACTGTCCTTAGTATTTTTCTACGTTTATAATCGAATTTTGGAAGGTCTTGTTGAAGTTAGCACGTAGCCGAGTGGTGGTATCCTCCGAGGTTCTCAGATCGTCCATTATATCTCCTATTAAGTCAATCGAAAGCTATTGAGGTGGCTGGTCATTGAGATTTTCTAGTCGGGGTTCGAATTTTGGCTTCTTTAATTCTTTATTATCAACAAAGATTAGATTGTTGAAAGGTCCATTTCTTAACCCGCTCTCTTTTTATCTATCTTAGTGTGTTGAATAGATTGTGAATATGTGTGGTGTTATTATGTTTTGTTGGATTTTTGTTGATGTTGATCATGGCGTTTGTGATTCGGTTATGTTGGTTTGAGGAATGAGTTTTATCATGTTTTAATGGGTTGATAAAAGAAAAATTGGGGTGGAATTACGAGATTGATAAAATGATGAATTTGGTTAATGATGGTTTTATTGTTACTTTTTGTTCAACTTGGAATAAACATGAATAACGTTGGTGAACTCGATAGCATCACTGTTTTAGGTCGCTAATTGGATAGGCGAATATAGGCTGGGTAGGCGAATTTAGGAATAAGTGTTTTCGTGGAATGTTTAGAATTGACGGCTTTGGTTGAATGTTGGAAATTCCATGGAATGTTTGAAATTTTGTTGAATAATTTGATTTTTTCGCACTAAAAAATGTATTCATTTGGCCGGGGAATGCCCCGAAGTATCTGTATATATTTATTAACCGGGGAATGCCCCGAGGTATTATGTACCCGGAGGACGTTCGTGGTGAAGGCCCGAGGCATCGGGTAGAACATTAGTTTAGGATTAGCGTAGGTTTACTTTCAGTCCCTTTTTATTTCGGGTTGTAATAATTGGACTGGACTTTACATTTCGGATTGTTTTGTTTTGTTTGATTATTTTGCGTGCTTTTTTTTTGTGCGGTTTATACATTTCTTAGTGCCAAAAAAATAGTCGATACACTCCACCAAGCGACCGTGGTTGAACCACGGGATCGAGGGGTGCCTAACACCTTCCCCTTGGTCAACAGAATTCCTTAACCAGAATCTCTGTTCGCAAACCAGTTTAAAGAGTCAAATGGTTTTGAAAAAAGAATTTTCCAATGGTGACTTGGCACACCGGATTATGCCAAGTGGCGACTCTAAATAAAAAATATAAATAGTCCTTTTTTGAAACAAACTTTCGTCTTTGTCACTTTAATAATAAAAACTCTTTCGAAACTTAAAACATAATCGTTTGGAGTACGTAAAAAGGGGTGCGACAAAAGTAATAACTGAAGCAAAGTAAAACAATAAAGAATATCAAAAGTCCTCAGATAGGCCCACTAAGTAATAATGCAATCACACCAGATCAGTCATTACGTAAAGAAACTTTTTGTCCTTACATTAGGAAAGATTCAATAATAAGGACAATTAAAAAAACTAGTGGAACATTTTTGCAGCAATCCTCTCTTTTGTTTATTTGATGAAAACTTGAGCCTGACATCCCCACAAAAAACTTTCATATATAGTATTTAAAATCATAATTTCCCTTTACTTCCACTATAAAACCCACAAATTCACTTGTTCTATTTTCCTTACCGATGCTATAAGCAGCATAATCATCCATTATCTTGACTGAAAAATTATCAAAAGTCAATATTTCCCTTGTAAGAAATCGAAGCCACCGTGTTTTTGTACTCAACTTCATAAGGGGTACAATTTTCAACCACAAAATCGATAGTCAAGTTTTGAGCTGATAGGGATGAATAAGGCCATGGTGAAAAACTAATATTAGAAGTTGTGATTTTTTCAATAGTAAATTGGGGAAAAGATTTATCTTTATACAAGAAACCAATAATCAAAACTACAGACAGTAACAAAATAAAAGTGACACCCACTACAATATTTGATTTCTAATGCAAGTTCGGAAAGTGCTAATTGCATGGATGGATTTCAACTTGCATCAAAAGTGTGAAGTGTTTCAAGAGAATATGGAAGCTAAAAATCAAAACAATAAAAGATTAACATGATGTTTTACGGTCCTTTTTAGTCATAATATGATGCACAGATAATCAAGGACATTTATGTCTTTTCGTATCTTAGCTTACCCTAGAAGTATAAATAGACAATATTTTGGATTGAACAATATTTTAGATTGAACACTCTTTAATTGTGTATATGTGTATATATTTTTTAAATTCTAATGTAGTATATACTATATATATAGTGTATATATATTGTTTAACGTATTTTAAAATGTATATAGGTGGGTATATATAGTGTATATTGAAAAAAACTTCTTTTTTTATTTTTGACCGGATTTTTAACCGGGTTTGACCGGGTTTAGGTGGGTTTTACCGGGTTGGGTTAAGTGGGCAGGGTTAGGGCTATTTTTAAAAATTTTACCGATGAGCCCGGCTCGGCCCGGCCCACTTATACCCTACCCGGATCCGGCCCGGCCCACAACCTGGATAAATTTAATGGGCCGATTCCGGGTTGACCCGGCCCGGCCCATTTAAAACCCTTAAGTTCAATTCTCTTCTCCCTTGAAATCAATCATGTAATTGTTTATTCAAATTAGAGAATTACAAATCTATATTTATCTCTAATTTACTTCAATTGTGGGATTGTTTCATTCTTTCTTCTCTAACTCTCCTCAATTTCTTGATTATCTCTTGAATCTATATATCTTGTATCCCGTTTTATATCAACGTCCTAGCAAAGTCATAGTATATAGCTAATAATACACAAAATAGGACACTTATTAGGTCAAGAAAAATAACAAAACCCTAAAAATATAAGAGAAAAGTTAAAGAAAAGATAAAAATGGAAAATTATTTGGGGAATATATGTTAAGATCAAAATTATCCTGTTAGAAATTGAATGAATGATTGGATTTGAGTGAATGAATAATTGAATTGAGTGAACCGAACGATTGAAAAGAATTGAATAATTGTGTTGAACGAATATTGGATGTATTCAAATAAAATGAAATATAAGTACAATATCCTATTTATACAAGTGATTAATAAGTTAAGAGTCTAAATAAAGTACAAAATAATAAAAGTGATACGTTTCTAAATTAGGTAGGATACTCTAAATAAGGGTACAAGATATTATAAATATATTCTAAAAATTTACCTATTTAGTACGAAAGGAATAAAATACTATATAAGAATTTTCTAAATTTGGGCCGAAATCAGCATGTTGAGACGATGAAAATAAGGCTTGGTCAAGCTATGTACTGCAGTAGATAAATATACAATGAGATAAAACAGGTGAATCAACCCGATTCAATGAACAGATACAAAAGATTAATTATCTAATGCATTTTTTAAAGTATTAAATTTATTATATTCAAAGGATAGTATGATAAAATTACCTCTATCATTTACTGCTTCTTAATCTCGACACCAATTAAAAAAAAGTGGACAAGTAAAGATGGACGAAAAGTGGATAAGTAAGTATGGACGGAGGAGTACTTTATCTATTTAATACTTCTCTTTTTTTGTACTACATTAATATCTCTCTATGTTTATGACTAAGGATAAAGATGGAAATAAAGAACTAATCATGTAAACAAAGATAATAGAAATAATTTTACCATATTACTCTTTGAATATAATAAATTCAATGTATTTAATGGTAAGAATAAAATGAATATAAAAAAATAAAAATTAGTTTTTCAAATTGGACAAAAATATTGTTGGTGTTATAAATGTATTTACATTATAGTGAATGTCTATCAAGATCAACTTTGATATCTATTAGGATTTAAAGCATTTGTTGTTTACTCAGACTAGGAGTAAATTTCTCTTATAAATAGAGTGGTTTTGTTCATTGTATTGACAATCTGATGACCCCTCAAGAATCCCTCAAGAGAAGAAATAAGAATCACTCTCTCTATTCTCTCTACTCTTCTTTTTTATAATTTAGTTATTTTATAATACTTTATCAGCACGAAGTCTCTTACCAATTGAGATCTACACGAAGTCTCTTACCAATAGAGATCTGTTCATACGTGGCTACACAAGTTTTTGAGTCTCTAACTAATTCACGTTATCAACACAATGTTCTAACCAACTGAGAAGATGGTTATGTCATATATACTTCGAGTCTTAGAAGATGTTCACGTGGCCTGGAAAACAATGGTACTTACAACTAAATAATTGTGTTACTATAGAGGTACTTTATACTTGAAAAAAAAATTGTATAAAGTAATCAAGGTAAGATTTCTGCATATGGCTATCACTTCCTCTTCTTCTTTTTTCATTGCTTGAGAATTTTATTGTCGTTCTTTTGGAATGATTTTATTTTCTTTTCGTTAAAATTCAAATGCTTTAATTATTTATAAATAATTATATCTATAGTTAATTACTAACCTTTGGCAGTCATTAGAACATGACTTTGTTTTATTGGTACTCGTATTTATAATTGTACTAATTTATAGTTTAACAAATGTTAAGTATCTATTTATTATTTTTCTACTTCCACTTACGTGATGAATCAAAATTCACAAATTTTTTATTTTTGACTGAATACATGGCCTATTATGGCATTAGTTTTGAGTAAAACGACGCACTTAAATTTCATCGCATTAATAAAAGATAAGACATTGATGCACCATGATGATACGATATTGGGTTCAAGTCCCAGCGATTTATGCCTAAGATGCCTTTATATGTATAAGATATTGAGTTTGAATCTCAATATACCATACTGATGATAGTATGATGACTAAGGCAAAATCATGGGTATTGAGTAAAAACTCATGAAATTCGACCCATTGAATATGCTCCATTCCATGAAGTGAATGTGGTAGCAATATATGATAAGTCTGAAATATGATAACTTACTTCATTCTTGAGGTGTATGTGGTAGCAATATGTCTGAAAAAAGACAAGTGATTGAATGCACGAATATACGCGTGGAGGGACAATATGATAATGATCATCAAAAGTGATGATATTTTCACACGCTTATATGATTATAAGGTATGCTAGAGAAAAATTCTCTACATTATATGTATGCCACGATTTGCTTCTGAAGGAGCAAAATCTTAAAAGAGATTATAAGCTATCAAATTTTGATAGACTTAAGGCACGATTATATTTCATTCCTGGAGAATAAAAAAATTATTAATGGAAACGTGCACTTGATTGTGATTGTATTACAACTCACCTCCAAAAGAGGTTGAATAATTTTAAAATCTACTTCTGAAGTAGTAAATATGAAATTTATTCATGTAATAGTAAATCTGAAATTTACTAAAGAAAAAGTACATGTCATGGTAGACTTGGAGTTTACTAGAATAAAAGTTCATAAATTGGTATGAACGATTGTGACATCTCGGAGATGTGCATGTATTGAAGAACTAGAAGTTTTTTCAAGAATTATTTATGTCATTTGTTCTCATGACAAGTTGGTTGGACCAACTTATATTGGGATTGGATCCCTTCAAATATGAAAATTATAAAAGGTGAATAAGGGCCCGTTTACCTATCATGTGATATGTTGAAAAGATGCATCAATAAGATGATCACATGTATATTCATGGTCAACCTACGTTTGACATTCATAAAGTTACTTGTTCAATATAAATGGAGCATAATTTTCAGATTGTGTAATCACGATAATTTATCTTGATGATGATGGTTTAGCATTGAATGTCTTCGATAAATATCTAAACCATTGTTAATGAGAACAAAATTTAATGTATTTGTCTGAAATATGATATATTGCAATAGCATTTGTATGCATTAAACCAATAAATTATGATTATTTCTTTCCTCTCAATTGGTTCAAGGTCGGAAATTAATTATTCCATCTAATAATTTTGATGTACGGTATACGATTAATGAATATACCATAATCCACAACGATGGATTTCTCAAAGAAGTAGAGGATGTATGTTAGTTTTTCTAACATAAGGGGGAGATTATAAGCACTATGAAATATGTTAGGAATTATCACCATATCCTCATCCAAAAGATAATTCAAGTCAAATGCTGAAAGCATCTTATATTAAGCGCAAGTGTTCTTATTTTATGTTCCTAAAGAACAAAGTCTATGCACGCGTGAAGCGTGGTAGACTGATCGGTTCCAAATGAAATAGTCCTTGAGAAATAAGGAGCAAATAATCATATTAAGAAGGCAATGAGCTCTTGAAGAGCCTACGATATACCACTTCATGGAACCTTATGAGAGGTTCATGTACCTGAAAATAATGAAGTGATAAGATCTCAAAATGTTATGTCGCATTGTGAATTGATACAAAATGATATATCATCAATATCTTTGACACAATATTGACGCAATATTATGAAAGATTACGAGGATCTGAATTCTACGTTTATTTAAGCATGCTGACGTAGAAACATTTATCAAGTGACATGAAAGGATGCATTTTGGTAAGCATAAAACTTATTTGATTTGCAGTCCAGACACTTGAAGATGTCACTCATGAAATGTTGAATATTGTCATTTGACAATACTTATGTGAACACTTTTAAGGATTCAAACTGCTTGAAGCATATAAAAGTTTCTGGGAAACTTATTTATAATCCTTATATTGTATAAGCTTATTGCTTGAACATCATTAGAACTCTTGGAGAGTTTTCAAAGCAATAGATTATTTGCTGAAATTCAAAATATATCGAATTGGATTGGTTATGAAGTACCATATCTTAGTGCAATTGATGTACTCATGTACCTTGCAAATACTACAAGGCTTATAGCCTTTTCAGTCAATTTGTTAGCAAGGTATATTTCTGCTTCTACTATGAGACATCAAAATGGGATAAAACACATGAGCTTGTTTTATTCTAAAGATTGCAGTCCCGATCTTATTGATCATGCTGATGTTGGGTACTTATCTGACCCACATAAAGCTCGATCTCAAATAGGCTATGTGTTCATATGTGGTGGTACTGTCATATCTTGGAGATATACAAAGCAGTCTATCGTATCCACTTCATCGAATCATGCTGGGATGATAGTTATTCATGAAGCAAACCGAGAATGTGTATGGTTTAGGTCTATGATACATCTCATTCGAGAAAAATATGGTGTGAAATATGGTAATCTACCCATAATTTTATATAGAGATAATTCAGCATACATAACACATCTTAAGGCAGGATTCATAAATGGAGATAGAACGAAGCACATTTTGTCAAAGCTTTTCTACATACATGGGCTACAAAAGAATGATGATATTAACGTGCAACAAATTCTTTCAACTGACAATGTGACTGATTTATTCACCAAATCTTCTCCAATTACAATTTTCACGAAGATGTTGCACAAGATCGAGATGTAAAGGTTCAAGGATGTTCTCATTAGGGGGAGTTAATACGCGTTGTACTCTTTTTTCCTTAAAAGGTTTTGTCCCAATAGGTTTTCCTTGTAAGGTTTTCAATGAGGCAGCCAAAATGCGTATTATTAGAGATGTGTACTCTTTTTCCTTCACTAGATTGTTTTCCTACTGGGTTTTCTCTAGTAAGGTTTAAACGAGGCACATTATCTACTAATTAGACATTCAAGGGGGAGTTTTATAAATGTATTTACATTATAGTGAATGTCTATCAAGATCAACTTTGATATCTATTAGGATTTGAAGCATCTGTTTTTTACTCAGACTAGGAGTAAATTTTTCCTATAAATAGAGGGGTTTTGTTCATTATATTGACAATCTGATGACTCCTCCAGAATCCCTTAAGAGAAGAAATAAGAATCACTCTCTCTATTCTCTCTACTCTTCTTCTTTATTATTTAGTTATTTTATAATAGTTGGGAAGTAGAAAAAAGTGTTGAGAAGGAGTCTCAATTTTTTACTTAAACTAGTTTAATATACGTAATTTGCATGTGTGTCAAATTAATTAAAAGTTTATTTCTATTACATATTATAAGTATTACACAGAGGAAAGTGAACAAAGTAATGAAAAAAAACCTATTGAATAAAGAAATCAACTTAAGTGAAAAAGAAACTTTATGTAAGGTGAGAAATTAGTTTTTTTCTCAATTATAAGCAATTGACTTAGATTATGACCATCTTTATATTAATGTATAACAATAAAATTTATTATTATTACTATTATTATTATTATTATTATTATTATTATTATTATTTAAACGACTATGACATATCTCCTTATATGAAGATTTTGCTCTAGAATTTATCATTAACTCAACTCACCAAGATTATTCAATTATTCAAAATAGGTGTTTACAAAAAATAATAAATTCGGCAAAGTTAACCTAACTTATCAATTCAAAACTTTAAAGTAAAGAAACACGAACTTACATACTCTTGAGTGATCTAAGAAGCTTCAACTCCAATTCTCTGCATCTATTTTAAATAAAATAATAACAAACAATTCAATATCAAAATAAATCAAATCACAAAAAATAACAATACAAATATAATGCAATTTCACAATTGAATTCTCGGATACTTACAATTGTACTTAGTTTATGAGATATAGAGATGTTATGTGTATGTATCTTACCTAGATAACTCAACAGGAATCATCTCCGAATCATATTTACAAATTCATAAGTCTCAAATCAATAATGGTGGTGTGAAATGATTGAGGTCCCTTCACCTTTAATCAAATGCCTGTAATTCTTCAACTTCAATGCAACAAAAGACTTTCTTATACACAACACTAATTGAACAAAAAAAGACATCTAAAATTAACTTACCTTTAAAATTGTGTTCATCAATCATGTTGATATTATCATCATCATCCGTCTTCAAAATAATTATAAAATCAATGAAAAAAAATCAAATATTATAATATAATTTTTGAAAGAAAAAACATTCTAAATCAAACAATCAAGAACTTAAAACCAAAAGTAAAATATGTTCAACAAAAGCACGTAATAGATATACATGGATTAAGAATTGTAGATGAAATAAAATTGAATGAAATAAAATTGAACATATTGCACTCATGAATTTTTTAATCAACTTTTTATTCTTTTCCAAGTTGAGATAGTATCTTTTATGGTAATTCTTGTTTAATTTTTTTTTCCACATATTTTAGGACTCTTTAATTATTACCTCCATATATTTTTATCTTATCATATATTTTAATCTTTAATTTTTAAAATATAACTTTATGGGTTATAAAAGGAAAATTCTCTAAAATTTTAAATTGTTTACCTTTCTTGTTTTCTTTTTATTCCTTTTACGTATGATTTTCTTTTTCCTTCTCCTTGTTTGACTTCTTCTTTCTTTCCTTTTATTTGTATGGTTTGCATTTTTTGTTACTCGAATTTCTATTCCTTTTTCTTATAATTTTAGTTAATTTTAAATTATTAAATATAAAATAAAAGTAAAAAGATAATTTTATCTAAAGTAGAGACTTTTAATGAAGGACAAAAAGTTCAAATCACTTTTGCAAGGGTCTTTACACTTTTAATATATTATATAGATATAGATAATAATTTAAACTCGCATATGCCCGCAATCCGCACCGCACCACATAATTTAAAAAAGACTTACTTTAACCCGTACCGCACCGCCCCTCATCCGCACCGTTCTATTGCCATCCCTACTTGCAGAGGTCCTTACACACACACCTTCTGCAATTGTTGTTAATTTGGTGGTCGAACCATAGTTCAACTATTCGACAGTTCAACTACTTTTTAGTGATGAATGATGTAACGATATTTTACCTGTTTTCTACATTTTAATCCTCTCCGTAACTTTTTATTTGAGATTTATGACTTGCGGGGATGAGTAACATGATTTTCGAGGTAGTAGTATTGAAGGGTGCTGAGAAGGAATATGATTCTCGTAGAAGAAATGAGGATCTATCAGAAAACAACTTCTCTACCTTCACAAGGTAAGGTTAGATAAGACTGCACATACACCACCCTCCCCAGACTCCACTTGTGCGATTACACTTGGTGTATTGTTGTTGCATTTGGGTGAGCAACTTCCTAAACATTAGCCCCTAAAATTAGCAAATAAGATAATTTAGCAAAAAAAAAAAGGGTAATTATGTAACAACAACAACAACAAACCTTATCGCTACTTTAAGAAGGTAGAGAGGATATTTCTGAGATAAACTCGGTTCGAATAACAAACATCATAGTAGCTAATAGAACAATATGAAAGTAAAAAGGACATAGAGAATAATAAAGAAAACATAACATAATGCCAAAGAGGAGCAACAATCATAACCAACTAAAGTACCAATTCAAACTAACAATGGTTATATAATAGAAACTTTTCATACTTACATAAAGTACGATATAATAAAATTTAAGTAACAATCAGAACAGACGAGTGGAACATTTTTGTAGCAATCTTGTCTCTTGTTTAATCGATGAAAACTTGAGCTTCACATCCCCACAACAAACTTCCATATCATGAGATTGATAAATACCCTTTGACTCCACTGTAAAAAACCACAAATCCACTCGTCCTATTTTCTTTACTAATTATCTAAGCAACTTTGTCATTCATTACCTTGGCTGAAAAATCATCAAAAGTCACCTGTATCGACGAACGCTCTCCTTTCTACTAACGATAAAGGTCTAACGTATTCAACCAGACAATATTTCCCTTGCAAGAAATCGAAGCCACCATGTTTTTATATTTAACTTCATCGTTACGGGCACGATTTTGATGGGAGTTTTGTGCCCCCGTTAGATGGTAGGTCGATTAGAGATACCAATCTTGGAACGTAACAACTCAAAAGAACTGCTGGGAAGAGATTTTGTGAGTACAAACATATGTAGTTGTTGATGTCCGACAATACGGGTACGTAGAATCTGTATAATAGAATAACAACTTCAACTCTTGAGAACAAGAACACAAAGAAGTTGAGCAAATACCCTCAACACAAGATAAAAATGATCTTTCAAAGAGGTGTATTTTTTTTTCTTTTCTTTTTCAGAAAGTAGATGAAACAGAAAGTTGTTAAGGTCAAGTCGTCCGAATTCACGGACTTTCCTTAAGGAAATAATTCCCCTCACTGTACCCAAGGTTGTGGAATCTTTCTCCCAGGATAAAATGGCCTTCAATCTGACTATAGCGGTACCTCAAATAGGCAGATTCTTCGAACACACTCACGGTTAGAATGATCACACTTAAGAGTATTTTTAAGACAAGAAGAAGAAGTTTCTAATCTGAAAATTACTGTACTAAACTTGTGGATGAAACCAGGTTTATATAGCCATAAGATGCCTTTTTGTAAAGGTGGCAACGGTTCAACTTAGAGGTGTGTCTGTTCCGAAAAATGCATGGCTGCAGTATTTCTTATTGCTGAAATAGTCTGCAGTAATTTGCTGAAACAGCACACCTTTTCACGAAACAGTGTGTATTTTCGTTGAAGAGTTGCAACTTTCTGAAGCAACAATCTGAAACAGTGCAACCCTTTGCAACAGAAGCAACAATCTGTTTAAACAGTGCAACCTTTCAAACCAACGCATCAGTTCTGAAACACCTGTTCGATATACTGCAGCAGTTCAGTTAGCAGTGTCACTGTTACTGCGTGCATAATGAATTAATGGAGCATTACTGTTTCGGATTGATTTTCAGTCTGGATTTCTTTTCGTCAAATAAACTTTGTCCAAAAAGAAAGATCTCATCGATCGATCATTTGACCAAATTCAAATCCAAATCCAAATCCGAAGCCGAGCGAGCGACGACGACGATGGCGCGAGGCATCTCTATTTCCTTGCCTCACTTACCATGTGAAGTAAGTGTTTCACTTTATAAACACTTTAAAGTTCTCTTCTTCCACCAATGTGGGAGAAGAGTAAACTTTTCAATTTAAAGAGTACACTTTCCAATTTGGGTGTCTCCTTCCCTTCACTTGATTTCTCCATTTTCCATTCAACACACTATGAACCCAACAATCCCCACATGAATGGTGAATGGCTATTTTTCGTAAAACGTTTACGGACAGTATGTGATCATCAAGCAAAGACTGATTGCATCTGGATAAATGGGTTTCCCTTTGAACTTTTCGTAGTGAACATGTATCGGATGCACTCGGTCAATCGGTAGATTTGATATCTTTGAACCGTCGAGCTTTAATGTACACCTAGACAACACATGTCACACAACCAACCTTTTACCGTTTATGGTTC
This sequence comes from Capsicum baccatum var. pendulum, assembly GCA_030864225.1. Classification (NCBI taxonomy): domain Eukaryota; kingdom Viridiplantae; phylum Streptophyta; class Magnoliopsida; order Solanales; family Solanaceae; genus Capsicum; species Capsicum baccatum. The sequence goes on from CM061556.1 coordinate 5,633,994, forward strand.
TTACGGTTTTGTTCTTTTCAGCCATGAACACCTCCCGGTTTTCATGAGAGCTTAGAGAATAGGCCTCTACTAACATTCTCTTTGAAGCGGCTTCCACTTCACCCTCACATAGGTGATTTCTAAACTTTTCAATCCTTTGTATTGAACTATTTGGTCAAATCTGCCAAATTTAGATAATCATTAGAAGACTTTTCACCTTGAGTCTTATCCTTGTTTACTATACATTATCTACATCATGAGAATGGGTTGGGTAAATGGCAATGTTGAACCTGTTAGACATAACTTTGTTTGATCTCCTTGAACCTAGCTCTTGGGATCTCCAGTCTGCTAGGTAGAGTTACCGCCATGCTGACTTGTCCTAGGCCTTAAACCCATTCCCTTGGATGTCCTTTCTACTCCTTCTCTAGATAGGCCTTTTGTAAGTGGATCCGACACATTATCCTTTGACTTTACATAGTCTATAGTGATAATTCCACTAGAGAGAAGTTCTCTAACGGTATTATGTCTTCGACGTATGTGACGAGACTTACCGTTGTACATCATGCTCCCTGCCCTACCTATTGCCGCTTGGCTATCACACTGTATACATACTGGTGCCACTAGCTTGGGCCAATAAGGAATATCTTCTAAGAAATTCCGGAGCCATTCTGCTTCTTCACCGGCTTTATCTAATGCGATAAATTCAGATTCCATTATAGAGCGAGCGATACAAGTCTGTTTTGATGATACAAGAAACTGCTCCTCCACCGATAGTAAATACATATCCACTTGTGGATTTTACTTCGTTCGATCCAGTGATCCAATTTGCATCACTATATCCTTCAAGTACCGCGGGATATTTATTATAATGCAAAGCATAGTCTTGAGTGTATTTAAGATAACCCAAAACTCTTTTCATTGCCATCTAGTGAGTTTTGTTGGGATTACTCGTGTACCAACTCAATTTACTTATAGTGCATGCTATGTCTGGTCGTGTACAGTTCATTATATACATTAAACATCCCAATACTCTTGCGTACTCCAACTGAGAATCACTTTCACCTTCATTTTTCCGAAGTGCAAAGTTCAAATCCAATGGAGTCTTGGCAATATCAAATTCCATATACTTGAACTTGTCAAGTACTTTTTTGATATAATGAGACTGTGACAGTGCTAACCCTTGTGGAGTTCGATGGATTCTTATACCTAAGATCACATCTGCAACTCCGAGGTCTTTCATATCAAACTTGCTCTCGAGCATTCGTTTGGTTGCATTTATGTCACAAATGTCTCTACTGATGATCAACATATCATCCACATATAAACATACAATAACTTGGTGATTTGGTGTGTCCTTAATATATACACATTTATCACATTCATTTATCTTGAATCCGTTTGCCAACATGGTTTGGTCAAACTTTGCATGCCATTGCTTAGGTGCTTATTTTAGGCCATCAAGTGACTTAACAAGTTTACACACCTTATTTTCTTTTCCTGGAACCACAAAACCCTCAGGTTGTTCCATGTAGATTTCTTCCTCCAATTCTCCATTTAGGAATGCGGTTTTCACATCCATTTGATGGATTTGAAGATCATATACTGCCGCCAAGGCAATTAACATTCGAATTGAGGTTATCCTTGTCACTGGCGAGTATGTATCAAAGTAATCAAGACCTTCTTTTTGGTTGAAGCCTTTTACTACAAGTCTTGCCTTGTATTTGTCAATAGTACCATCCGTTTTCATTTTCCTTTTGAAGATCCATTTAGAACTTAAAGGTTTATTTCCTGGAGAAAGATCAACCAATTCTCACGTATGGTTACTTAAGATTGAATCAATCTCACTATTGACTGCCTCTTTCTAAAAGGATGAGTCTGATGACGACATCACTTCTTTAAACGTTCGAGGCTCATTTTCTAAGAGAAATGTTACAAAATCCGATCCAAACGAAGTTGACGTTCTTTGACGTGTACTACGTCTTGAATTTTATTCATTATGTACATTCTCACTTGGTTCAACTCGGGGTCGTTTAGATCCTCCACTAGACTATTCATGTCTAGTTTTATACGGATAAATGTTTTCAAAGAATTCAGCATTATCTGATTCAATTACCGCATTTTCATTTATATCCGAATGTTCGGATTTATGAACCAAAAATCGACATGCTTTACTGCTTTTAGCATATCCTATGAACACGCAATCCACCGTTTTAGGTCCTATCTTAACCCTTTTAGGTATAGGAACTTGAACCTTCGCCAGACACCCCCACACTTTGAAATATTTCAAGTTGGGTTTACTTCCTTTCCATTTTTCGTAAGGAATTAATCGTGTCTTACTATGGGGAACTCTATTGAGTATACGATTGGCCGTAAGGATAGCCTCCCCCACAAATTTTGCGGTAAACCAGAACTTATTAGTAAGGCATTCATCATTTCCTTCAAAGTTCAGTTTTTCCTTTCCGCAATTCCATTAGATTGAGGTGAATACGGGGCCGTAGTTTGATGGATTATTCCATTCTCTACACATAATTGCGCAAAGGGAGATTCATATTCTCCGCCCCTGTCACTTCTTATCATTTTGATCCTTTTGTCTAATTGATTTTCAACTTCAGTTTTATATTGCCTAAACGCATCTATTGCTTCATCCTTACTATTTAGCAAGTAGACATAACAATATCTAGTGCAATCGTCAATAAAAGTTATGAAATACGTTTTTCCACCACGTGATGGTGTTGACTTCATATCACAAATGTCAGTGTGTATTAAGTCTAAGGGATTGGAATTCTTTTCAACAGACTTATACGGATGCTTAGCATACTTTGATTCTACACACGTTTGACACTTAGATTTATTGCACTCAAAATTTGGCAAAATTTCTACGTTAATCAGTTTTCGTAACGTTTTGTAATTAACATGGCCTAAACGTTCATACCATAAATTATAAGACTCAAGCAAGTAAGAAGAATTTGAATGTTTATTTATTTCAATAGTCATTACATTCATCTTATAAAGGCCTTCCTCTAGATAGCCTTTTCCTACATACATTTCTCCTTTGCTAACTACTATTTTTCCAGAAACAATTACACATTTGAAACCATTTTTATCTAGGAGTGAAACAGAAATTAAGTTTCTACGTAACTCCGGAACATATAACACATTATTCAGTGTCAGAACCTTTTCGGATGTCATCTTTAGGCAAACTTTTCCTATTCCCTCCACCTTAGCAGTCGCGGAGTTGGCCATGTAAATTATTTCTTCCGCTTGAGCCGGAGCATATGTCGAGAACAACTCTTTGCTTGCGCAGACATGGCGTGTGGCCCCTAAATCCATCCACCAAGCGTGTGGATTGCCGACCATGTTGCATTCCGTGAACATAGCACACAGGTCGTCATAATCCTTGTTGAACTCAATCAGATTCGTTTGGTCCTTTTTCTTCCCTTTTTTCGAGGCTCGACAGTCTGTTGATTTGTGGCCAACTTTGCCACAGTTGAAGCACTTTCCCTTAAACTTTTTCTTGGGATGATTGCTTCCATGTTCAACATTCTTTCTTTTCTTCGAGTTGTTTTGGCCATCTTCTACAATATGTGCTCCACTCATTGTAGAATTTCCCTTTGACCTTCTTTCGGCAGCTTTATTGTCTTCTTCTATACGAAGTCGGACAATAAGATCTTCAATGGTCATCTCCTTGCGCTTATGCTTTAAGTAGTTTTTGAAGTCTTTCCGCAAAGGTGGTAGCTTCTCAACTATTGCTGCTACTTGGAAAGCATCATTCACAATTAAACTTACAAAACAGTTTATGTGAGTATTATGAACATTTTTAATTTGTTCAACTAAGGTATTTTTCAAAATTACACCTTCTGCTAGGAGATCATGTATGATGACTTGCAACTCCTGTACTTGAGAGACAACAGATTTGCTATCAATCATTTTGAAGTCCAGGAATCGTGCAACAAGGAATTTCTTAATTCCTGCATCTTCCGTTTTATATTTCCGTTCAAGTGACTCCCACAGTTCTTTTGATGTCTTGGTTCCACTATAGACATTATAGAGGTCATCTTGGAGACCACTCAGAATATAGTTCCTGCAAAGGAAATCTGAATGTTTCCAAGCTTCTACAATAACGAAGCGGTCCTTGTCCGAGGTTCCCTCGGGTACCTCGGGAGCGTCTTCGCTAGTGAACCGTTGTATACATAACGTGGTGAGGTAAAAGAACATCTTTTGTTGCCACCGCTTGAAGTCGATGCCAGAAAATTTTCCGGGCTTCTCCGTCGGGGCCATCGTTGGCGGAGCATTTGTGCGACTTGATGTGGCAATATTAGTTGCCCCCATACACGTTGTCGCATCCATCATTTGACTTTCAGTTGTCATTTTTCCTGTCACTACAAGACAGAAAAATTAGTATTTTTTAGAATACTATTAATAACGTTAAATAACTTTACAACTTTTCTTTCTTGTTTCTAATTAACGATGAAGTTTTTATAACTTCAAATCGTCAATCGAGTGAACTTCAACTTTTGATGAAGATTTTATGTCTTCTAATCACAAGTTAAATTCAGACGGAGTAGAAAGCATAAACTTTAATCTCCAAAAACAAGTTATACAGATTCTATAGATTATTTCCTTAAGATTGTTGATGTCCGACAATACGGGTACGTAGAATCTGTATAATAGAATAACAACTTCAACTCTTGAGAACAAGAACACAAAGAAGTTGAGCAAATACCCTCAACACAAGATCAAAATGATCTTTCAAAGAGGTGTATTTTTTTTTCTTTTCTTTTTCAGAAAGTAGATGAAACAGAAAGTTGTTAAGGTCAAGTCATTCGAATTCACGGACTTTCCTTAAGGAAATAATTCCCCTCACTGTACCCGAGGTTGTGGAATCTTCCTCCCAGGATAAAATGGCCTTCAATCTGACTATAGCGGTACGTCAAATAGGCAGATTCTTCGAACACACTCACGGTTAGAATGATCACACTTAAGAGTATTTTTAAGAAAAGAAGAAGAAGTTTGTAATCTGAAAATTACTGTACTAAACCTGTGGATGAAACCAGGTTTATATAGCCATAAGATGCCTTTTTGTAAAGGTGGCAACGGTTCAACTTAGAGGTGTGTCTGTTCTGAAAAATGCATGGCTGCAGTATTTCTTATTGCTGAAATAGTCTGCAGTAATTTGCTGAAATAGCACACCTTTTCACGAAACAGTGTGTATTTTCGTTGAAGAGTTGCAACTTTCTGAAGCAACAATTTGAAACAGTGCAACCCTTTGCAACAGAAGCAACAATCTGTTTAAACAGTGCAACCTTTCAAACCAACGCATCAGTTCTGAAACACCTGTTCGAAATACTGCAGCAGTTCAGTTAGCAGTGCCACTGTTACTGCGTGCATAATGAATTAATGGAGCATTACTGTTTCGGATTGATTTTCAGTCTGGATTTCTTTTCGTCAAATAAACTTTGTCCAAAAAGAAAGATCTCATCGATCGATCATTTGACCAAATCCAAATCCAAATCCAAATCCGAAGCCGAGCGAGCGACGACGACGACGGGGCGAGGTATCTCTATTTCCTTGCCTCACTTACCATGTGAAGTAAGTGTTTCACTTTATAAACACTTTAAAGTTCTCTTCTTCCACCAATGTGGGAGAAGAGTAAACTTTCCAATTTAAAGAGTACACTTTCCAATTTGGGTGTCTCCTTCCCTTCACTTTATTTCTCCATTTTTCATTCAACACACTATGAACCCAACAATCCCCCATATAAGGTTGGGGGTTCATCCGAACCCGCTTCGATGGAAAATTATACTATATATATATGATTAAAATTATTGTTTATGTATATATAGTAGATGTCGAACCCCCCTTCGGTTAGTTCGTATATTCACTTGTGAACCCCCTTGGTGTCAATCTTTGCTCTGCCACTGGATGACCGGTGGCTAAAAAGGGCAGCCTGGTGCACTAAAGCTACTGCTATGTGCGGTGTCCGGGGAAGGGCCCCACCACAAGGGTGTATTGTACGCAGTCTTACCTTTGCATTTCTGCCAGAAGCTGTTTCCAAGGCTTGAACCCGTGACCGCCTGGTCACATGGCAGCAACTGGATGACCGGTGGCTGAGCTGGAGTAATAGATAACTCCTTGATAAGGCTACGTACCCAACAAAGTTCAGCGGTGGTAGAGGCAATGGCCCTGTAGTAGAAACACAAACCGTAGGTGTACGTTCTCACTGGTTTTGAATTTGTTCTTTGAAGACACAACTCCTCATTTTGCTAACACGATTTACAATTATTTTTCGAGTAGTTTTGGTAAAAATTTGAACCTCTTTGAGTAATATGGACGATGAGTTTAACAAGATCGTTGTGGTTACAGTTGCGGATATGCAGAGTGGAAGATTTGAAATCGGATCACAGATATCTAATGATATGTTTGTAAATTTTTAGAAATCGATTTGTATGAGACATTGGTGAATGATGGCGACAACAAAGAGGACAAAGAATACGAGTTTTATTTACAAGTTGACGGGGTTTAAGAATCTCGTGTTGGGGTTTGTAAAAAGAGAAGAGTTGGCATGTCGACAATAGCTAATAGGCATAATACATAAATGTGCCGTTTAACTTAGATTCAGTTTTCATCTATGTCCTCCTACTTTGGGTGTGCACAAGTAGGCAGTTCAACTTTTATAAAGTTGAACAAGTAGACACATGCATCCTATATGGCGTCTGAAGCCACATAGGGTGTATGCGTTTACTCGTTCAACTTTAAACAAGATTAAGCGCCTACTTGTGCACACCCAAAGTTGGTGGTCATAGATGTATATTGTGTCCAAGTTAAACGACATGTTTATGTATTATGGTCATGCATATATATACCAGTGCTTCCAACACAGCCATGCCAAATTTTCTCCATAACTTCCCTTTCATGCATCCGTTGACATTTTTAAAGAGTCCAAGCAACACAGGTAGAAGCAGCTAACCCCCTCTTGGCTTAGAGCTGCTTTTACCTTCCTATAAAAAGACAGCCCCGTGCACTAAGCTTCCGCTATGCACATGGCCGAGGAAGGGCCATTCACAAAGATAAATTATACGCAGTCTCACCTTACATTTCTGCAAAAGGATTGTTTCCAAGGCTTGAACCCGTGACCTCCTCCTGGTCACATGACAAAAACTTTACCAATTACTCCGAGGCTCCCCTTTATCGATTAGTTACTCCTGGTCACATGTTACCTTACTGTATAAATTGAATTTGGTGTGAAACGCTTAGTATTTTGTTTTTGTGAATTTTCTCTCAAAAACGCGTAGTTGCATGAATTATTTTCTCTCAACTATTCGACAGTTCAACTACTTTTTAGTGATGAATGATGTAATGACATTTTACCTGTTTTCTACATTTTAACCCTCTCCATAGCTTTTTATTTGAGATTTATGACTTGCCAGGATGAGTAACATGAATTTCGAGGTGGCAGATAAAGTAGCAGATTTATTTGAAATTCAACAATTGTGGGGGTAAAAAAAAGAAAGAGAGATTCTTTTTGAAATAGAAAGTAAGACAGACAAATTGAAACAGATGAAGTAGCAGGTATAACCGTAGAACGTGAAGACCTAAAAGGCTACAGACTTTCAAAGGAATGGGGCCGGAATAGGTGTACGTACATTTGACCACCCTTTTCTGAAGGTGACTTCGCCCCCTGTAAATACAACAACAATATACCTAGTATATTCTCACATAGATTTCAAGCACCAAATATGTAATGATTTTAGTGCTTCAAGACAATTTCGGGAACATAAAGAAACACATTTTTGCAAGAGGTCATTTCCTGATCACACGACAATAATTTTATCAATTAAGTCAAAAGACTCCAGGAAGGTGAAATAGTTTTGACAAAATCCAATACAGAATGCCCGAAGGGGGAGGGCTGGCATTGTTGAACAAATTGATTTCGATTAAACATATCAAATGGGACGGTCCAGGCCGATTCAACCTAATAAAACTAGCCCAATAACATAATCATACGTGTTTGGCTCAGCACCGATACCACGGACCATTTCCTGATCCACGGTCCCGGGCTGGGCCGTTTGGCCTAAGTAGTTGGGTGGACTATCCCAATTGAGAAACCAGACCAGGCCCACCAATTTAAACCGGTATTATAGTTAAATGGGTCGGTCATGAGCCATTTGATAATTTTTTACTATTGAACCCGGAACGGACTCGCCCGTTAAGATTTGGGACCGGACCAAACTGGCCCACAGACCAAATAATTTACTAGGCCAATATCGGCCTGGCCTGGTTTGGCTCGAATGACACCTTTAATTTCGATTATACTTACAAAAAAAAAAAAAGGGAATGGAGTAAAGGGTAGATCTATTATGAAAAAGTGGAGTAAATGATAACAGATATGATACAATAAAATTTAAATAACATCGATCAAAATAAACATTATATTTAAACCAACAACCATCCAGTCCACACAAACTTGAAAATCTAAAAATTAAAATTTAAGTAAAGTCAAGATGCTGGACGCAACCGATACATATGAGTTGAATATTTTTGTAGCAATCTTGTCTCTTGTTTAATTGATGAAAACTTCAACCTCACATCTCTACAAGAAACTTTCATATTTGAGATTTATAATTGCCCTGTACCTCCACGGTAAAAAATACAAATCCACTTGTCCTATTTTCCTTACTTATAATTGTATAAGCAGCATAATCATCCATTATCTTGACTGGAAAATTACCAAAAGTCACTCGTACCAATGAACGTTCATCTTTCTGTTGACGATAAAGATCTAATATATTCAACCATACAATATTCCCCTTGTAAGAAATCGAAGCCACCGTATTTTTGTATTCAACTTCATAAGGGGCACGATTTTCGACCACGAAATCAATAGTCAAGTTTTGAGATGATAGGGATGAATTAGGCCATATTGTGAAAAACGAATATTAGAAGATGTGATTGCTTCAACAGTAAATTTGGGCAAAGATTTATAGACACTACCACAATAATAGTGAAAACCAATATAAAAAGCAAAAAAATAATTATCATTTTGTTCAATAACAATAGAGGGATTGGTTCTTTCTTCATTGAATGCCATAACTTAGGTCAAGAAAAATAACAATATCAAATATCAAAATCCTAAAGATATTTAATTGATGGAGTTTCATGTATTTATAGATAAATTTATTTTAACATACGTTATCCTTTTCCTACATAAATTCGAATTTCTCATAAAATTCGTTTAATAGTATACTATTATACTTTCTATGTTTTGTTTTGTTTTACTTAGGGCCGTACTAAAAATTGTTGTTTCACAAAACGACAAGAAGGATCGTTATGCTCAGTGCCGGCTCTACCCTTTTAAACAAAAAGGCAATCGTCTAAGGTATGGGTGTCAAGTGGGCCGGGGCCGACCCGGCCCGATCCGGCCCTCGTAAGTAACCCGGCCCGGTTTGACCCTGCCCGGTAAGCCCTACGGCTTTAGGATTCCGGGTCCCGGGCCAGTTATTTTTTTAAAATGGGCCCGGCTAACCCGGCCCAAACAAAGCCCGATCCAGGCCCGCTGGTTAACCGGCCCGGCCCGGCCCGGATAAATTTAAAATAAAAAAAAAAGATATTCTGGATTTTGGGCCAAACTAGTCGTTGGCCCAACGGCTTTTGGGTCCAAACGGCTAGTTTGGGCCCATTTATTAAAAAAAAAAAAAAACTTTAAAAAATATTTTTTAATCCCAAAAAAAAATCTATAAATACCCTACAACTTCAAATCATTTTTCAAACAATTTTTCACTCTCTCAAATCTCATTCTCTCTCAAATCTCAATTCTCAATTCTCAAATATTCAATATATTTAATTTCTTAAAGTGTTCACTTTAATTTTCTAATTTTTCATTTACAAAGTACGAGCGGAAGTTTCTAAAGTCGCAATCTTTGGATACTTCCAAAATTTGGTATTGTCGTTCCATCTCTTACGTTTAATTTTTATTTATTGTATTAATTATTTAATATTTAATTTTATTATATTTGTGTATTTTGAATACTTTTAGTTTAATTTAATTTATATTATGGATAAATTAAGAAACCTCGCTACTAAAGGTGTTAAAAATTTTTGTCTCGGAAGCGGTAGTGGTAGTAAAAAGCGAATTACTAGCGGTAGAGGTAATTCAAGTAGTAGATATACCTGTGTGCCTTCGCCTCCGGTACCGCTTGGTACACCTTTTGAGGAAGAAATAGGTGTAGGTGCTCACGATATGGATTATGTAGAAGCTCAGAAAAATTACGGTATAGAAGAAGAAAATGAAGTAGATGCAGTTAATTTAGACGAAGATAATGAAAATATTGCTGAGACACCCGCAATAGGAGATGCTAACTTTAGATCGGAATCAGTTAATCTCCCTTCCCGTCCTCCCAGTGCCCCAAAACCTCATAAAAGAACTAGTATTGCATGGAAATTTTTTGAACGTATATCAGATATTGATGTGCAATGCAATATTTGTCAACAAATATATACGCATAGAAGTGGAGGCAAGTAAGGGGGTACGGGTACGTTAATGAGACATGTAGCTGAAGATCACAAAAGAGAGTTAAATATTGCAAAAGGTGGTGGGGATGTTGGTGGGTCAACGCAAACTAGAATGGACCCAGCAACTGGTCATGTAGCGAAGAAGTATAATAAATTGAGGGACATGGAAGAAATAGATAAAATGGTAGTTGTGGGTTGTTTGCCTTTTAGTTTTCCTTATTCTGATGCCTTTATTCATTATATACAAGCAATTTATAATCCTATGTTTAACAGTATTCCTAGAACTACTTGTCGGTCTGATATTTTTAGACTCCATTCACAATATTATTTTTATTTATCAACATTGTTAAAAAATATTCAATGTAGATTGTCCCTAACTTCTGATCTTGGTCGTGCTGTAAATAAAAATGATTATTTAACCGTTACTTGTCATTGGATGGATAGTAATTTCATGATGCAAAAACGAATTCTTGCTTTTTTATATGATGAAGATCGTAAACATACTAGACAATTTATTGCTGATTCTATTGTTAAAATTGCCGGATATTATGGTATCGAAAATAAAATTTTATGTATTGCTTTTGATAATGCTTCTAACAACAAGACTGCTATAACAAAAATAAAATCTCCGCCCTTGCCTAAAATTTTTCATATTAAGTGTGCATGTCATATATATAATTTAATTGTAAAAGATGATCTTGACTTTTTTGAGCTTTATATTGAAAAAATTCATTTTGCCGTTGGTTTTATTCAAGAAAATAATCGTAGATCAAGAATTAGAGAATTTAAAGTTAAATGTCAAGAAAATGGACTTACACCGATTTTGATGCCTGAGGAAATTGATACTAGATGAAATTCTACGTATGAATTTTTAAAAACTTGTTATAAATATAGAATTCCTATTACACTAGCTTTTAACCAATATTGCGGTTCATTTGCTGATTCTGCTGATTGCATGCTACATAATTCTGATTGGATTGTAATTAATGATCTTGTTAAGTTTTTAGAAAAATTTTATGTAACTACGTTTGAATTTTTCGGTGCTTATTATCCTACTGTTTGTAATATTTTGGCATATATAGCCGATATTTCTGGTTTGCTCAAAGAATATAAAAATAAAGAAGGTTATAAAGAAGATGTTGGCGCAATGTTTATGAAATTTAAAAAATATTTTTTCCCGATTTCCCCTATTTACTTGGTTGGTGCTATGCTAAATCCGTGCATGAAATATAATAATATGTATCACTTTAGTACTCTTATTTATACTAACTTAAAAATAAATACTAACCATGATTCTGAACAAGTACATCCTGATTTCTGGACGGCTACGGCTGATGCAAAGGATTACATAGAAAAATTATATAATCACTATGCTGATTTATTTGATTTAGCCGTACCTACAAATATCACTCCAACTGTCACTCCTCATCCTCCCGAGGAGCCATTATTTTCTAAAAGGCCGGCACATAGTGGTTTTTCTGATTCGTTTTATGATTTAAATTGTTGGAACAGTGTTGATGAGAGAACTTACACATCAACTTATCGGGAAGAGCTGAAATATTATCTTTAGACGGCACCAGAGGATCGCAGACGACGGATCAACACGTTGGATTGGTGGAGGAGTAATGAAACACAATATCCTGTGCTTTCAAGATTAGCTAGAGATATCTTGAATGTTCCAATGTCAACCGTTGCATCAGAGAGCGCCTTTAGTCAGGGACGACAGCAGCTTGGAGACAACCGACACTCATTGGGAAGCAATACAATGAATGTTCTAGTTTGCCTCAGAGATTGGATTAGAGCGGAAAGAAGAAACCAAGTAATGGAACCGGAGCCGAGCGACGAGCTGAAACTTGAAGAAATTATGACTTCACGGGAGAACTCAGCAGAATCAAGTCCAATGCATGATTTTGCCCCCGTTGACTTCGACTATCCTATGCAAGTTCTCATTAATATTAACATGAATGAGTTGAAAAAAATGATGCATAATTTATAGATTTTTCATTCATGTAAATTATAAATTTTGGATCATTTTGCAATCAATAAAATTCCCCGAATTCATTCACTCCTTAGTCCTTGCTTTTTATTTTTTTTCATTTAACGATTTAAAATTTTAAATTGAATTCTAGTTTTCTACTTTAAATTAAAAACTTACTTCTAATATATTATTAATTTACTACCAAATATTATTAATTTACTATATTAAGTAACATATGTTTTGTATATTTGTGCATATATCTTCTATAGAAGTGTATATTTAACGTATACATGTGTATATGTTTTATAAATTAGTATATAAGTATATCTATATATATTGTAATGTATATATAATGTAGTATATTTTATAAGTAGTAGTATATATACATTGAATGGTGTGTATACACGTGTATATATCTTCTATAGAAGTGTATTTTTAACGTATACATGTGTATATGTTTTATAAATTAGTATATAAGTATATCTATATATATTGTAATGTATATATAATGTAGTATATTTTATAAGTAGTAGTATATATACATTGAATGGTGCGTATATATAGAATAGAGTGTATATATGTGAATAGATCTTCTATAGACGTGTATATTTAACGTATACATGTGTATATATTTTATAAATTAGTATATAACTATACAAATATATATTGTAATGTATATATATTATAGTATATTTTATTTAAAGTATTACATATACATAGAATAGAGTATATATGTGAATAGATCTTCTATAGACGTGTATGTTTAACGTATACATGTGTATATATTTTATAAATTAGTATATAACTATACAAATATATATTGCAATGTATATATATTGTAGTATATCTCATTTAAAGTATTACATATACATAGAATAGAGTGTATGTATGTGAATAGATCTTCTATAGACGTGTATATTTAATGTATATATGTGTATATATTTTATAAATTAGTATAGAACTATACAAATATATATTGTAATGTATATATATTGTAGTATATCTCATTTAAAGTATTACATATACATAGAATAGAGTGTATATATGTGAATAGATCTTCTATAGACGTGTATATTTAACGTATACATGTGTATATATTTTATAAATTAGTATATATATTGTAGTATATACTTTTTTTAAAGTAGTACATATATATTGAATGGTGCGTATATATGTGTATATATCTTCTATAGACGTATATCCTTAAAGTATACAAGTGTATATGTTTTATAAATTAGTATGTAACTATATATATATACGTATTGTTGTATATATATATATATGTATATTGTAGTATATATTTTATTTAAAGTAGTACATATATATTGAATGGTGCATATATATGTGTATATATCTTCTAAAGTAGTATATATTTAACGTATACATGTGTATATGTTTTATAAATTAGTATATATATATATATATATATATATATATATATATATATATATATATATATTGTAGTGTATATATATATTATACTATTATAGCATATGTTTTATTTAAAGTAGTACGTATATTCATATATAATTATATATTGAATGGTACGTATATATGTGTAATTGTTTATATATTTTTTTTAAAAATATATATTGTATATTGGAGTGTATATAGTGTATATTGGAGTGTATATAGTGTATATTGGATTTTTTATTTATTTTTTAAACGGGTTTGACCGGTTTTTAACCGGGTTTTGATGGTTTTGACCGGGTTGGGTTAAGTGGGCCGGGTTAGGGTGGGTTTTAATTTTTTTACTGTTTGGCCCGGCCTGGCTAACGTCAAAACCGGCCCTCAACCCGGTTAAAATGGAAGGGCCAGTTTCGGGTTGGCCCGGCCCGGCCCGTTTGACACCTTTAGTCTAAGGCTCCAAATTTGAGAGGCCTCATTTTTATTTTTGTCTTAACAATAATAGATTATAGTTTTTTATTAAAGAAAACTAAATATTATTTGTAAGAAATAAACCCTTTTTATAAAAGAAAAGAATTATAAAAGAATTTTGATGTATTTAAAGTAGAAAGATTAAATACCTATATTAATGCAAAAAAAATATAAATTAAAAAAATCAAATATAATAATTACAACTTTGCATCTTAGAATTTAAAATAGACTTTATAATTTATTTTTTTCAAAAAAAAAATTAAGGTCTCCATTTGATTTTCGCCTTAGGCCACCAATTTACTTGAACCGGCCCTGGTATTTACGCTCTTCTTCATTTTTCCTTTTTTTGATAATTCTATAATTCTAACTTTTCATGTGAAATTTTTTAAGACTACAAAATTAGAGACATTTTGGTACACTAAGTAATATATTACTACTATACTATTTTTATTACCAAAATAAATAAATAAATATTTTACGTGTAAGAAAAGTTTTCTTATAATGAATGTATCTCAATCCTACCTTAAATAGTTTTCTTAAACATGGTAACAATAAGTTTCCTTATATTACATGTCTCACTTCTATAAATAAGCTTCTAATCAAAGTGGAAGTATAAAGGGAATCAAAACATGATTAAAAATCGTGTTCTTGATCATCATCACCAATTAGGATCGTCATCGAGATTTGAATTTTTGATTTTTTAGGGTGAAGAATCAAACTAGGATTGTAGGACCAAGAAATCGCGACTCCAAGAATCGTGGAGGACAGACAAAAAATGACAACATTCAAGAAAAGCATTCAGCCTTTCAAGATTTGTGAAAATCCAGTGGAGTTTGTTGAAAGCATTGATTGTGCTTTGGGGTTATCGAATTTGTTCTTTGAAGACACAACTCCTCATTTAGCTAACACGATTTACGATTATTTGTCGAGCAGTTTTGGTAAAAGTTTGAACTCTTTGAGCAATATGGACGATGAGTTTACCAAGATTATTGTGATTGTAGATGTGGATATGCAGAGCGGAAGATTTGAAATCGGATCACAAATATCTAGTGATGTTTGCAAATTTTGAGAAACCAATTTGTATGAAACGTTGCTGGTGATGTTTATTGTCGATTTGGGACAGTTGAACTAAAACTGTTGCCGCCCTTATCTAAAAGAATCGTTCAACTGCTCCTGATGGTGGAACAGTTATATATATGTCATCTCCAATTTTGATCCCTAAGTGCGATCCTCTCTTAAAATTCACACCATCTAAAAGTGAGGTTGAGTGCTTAAAAGAATCACCAGAAAGAAAAGCCGTCGACATTGACATCAACAGCATACCCTCAACAATGGTTGGAGGTATGTCGATCTATATTTTCGTTGAGCTATCGCTCTGTAATCTCTTAAAAACTCAAACGATTAGAGCGTCCCATTGAAATGTCTGAAATTTTTCTTGTGCCCTATCTTTTGAATACTTTGCCTGCACAGTACGACCCCGTTAAGATTTTCTATAATACACATAATGATAAATGATCTATCAAAGAACTTATGGCCATGTGTGTTCAAGATGAGAGGGGATTGCTAATGAAAACGGGAGAAAATGCATTCATGACTACTCAATTTCTAGTCGTGAATAAGCAAAAAGGCTCACATATGCCATTGAACTATCAGAAATGGTTCATTATGCCATCGATTAAAAGTTCGGCTTATTCATGACATTACCGTTATAAAATCAACCCACCCATGTCATTACTTTTTAATGATGGATTTTTAAAAATAACTTTGTCATGTGGTCTTTTATTATAAGTCCACACCATTAATTAAAAGAAATCAATATTAATTTCAAAATATTTGAAATTAATTAGTATCGAGATTATTTATTCCAGCATTTATATCATAATGAAGGGAGAAGTTATCACATATACTTGGCGGGATAATTGGAATAGCAGACTTCTTTTAAGTCGTTATTTGAAAATGAATTTTCAACAATGTATCATGTATGCTCTACTAATTCGTGATGGGAGAAGTTATCCCATATACAATGCGGGATAGTTGGGATAACAAACTTTTTTTAATCCGTTATTTAGAAATGATTTTTCAATAATGTATGCTTCCCTAATTTGTGATGGGAGAATATTGGAGAAGCTCTATTGATACGCCTCTTTCTTTTTTTTTGTTTGCCCTAATCGTTGATTGTCTTATTTTCTTGCAACTTCGGAGTATATATTGGAGTCACTGGAATTAAAATATAGGATAGAATTTTTAAAGTTTATGTTAAGCGTAACATTTATAATGATTTAGAATCAACTAGAAATAGCAAAAGGATATACATTAATCACTATTTCTTCTGATCAGAAAAATAGTTGTTGTTGTAGGAAAAAAAATACTTTAATGGGTGTGGGTCGGATTATGTTAAATGAACCGGTTGTTTTATGGATCTAAGATATTTAAAATTAATATTGATTTATTTTAATTAATGTCGCGGACCTCTAATAAAAGGCCACATAGAAAACAATTTTTGAAACTGTACCATTAAAAAGTAATGACACAGGTGAGCCGATTTTATAACGACGATGACATGAATGAGCTGAACTTTTAACTGATGACATATATGAGCCATTTCTAATAGTTCAATGGCATATTTGAGCCTTTTTCCTTATTTTAATTAATGACGTGGACCTTTAATAAAAGACCATGTGGCAAAACTGTTTTTGAAAACCACCATTAAAAATTAATGGCATAGATGAGCCGATTTTATAACGGCAATGGCATGAATGAGCCAAACTTTTAATTAATGGCATAAATGAGCCATTTCTGATAGTTCAATGGCATATTTGAACCTTTTTCCTTAAAAAATTAATTTATTTTACGAAAAGGATACATTTTTGTATTCCCTTAATATGACAATTTTATAGTTGTTCAAATATTATGTGTGACATGTTTAAGATCATAAGTTTTAAAAATTATGCAGCAATATGAATGTTATAGTAGTAATAGTAGTCAAATTTAGAATTTTTAAATCATCCTTTATAAGGTACATTTAGTAAAGTATATCCCTATAGTTAAAGTTTTCTTAAGGGTTTGTCAAGTAAGTATATAAAATCACAAATTTCAAAAGTCTTGATTTCTAATCAAATCATGATTTCATATCGCACGGCCTAACAAACCCTAATTTTTTTTATAAGTAAAATAATGTTAAATAAGGTGAAACGAAGGGTGCAACAAGTAATATGGTTCACCATCATAAGTTATAATAAATGATTGAAATCCGCCATTCTTAATTAAAGATTTTGATTTAAACCTCCGAGGATAAAGATACTCTGTCGAGAGCGTCGTCTACAAAAATGAGTCCAAAATTAAATATTAGATATCGAATGAAAAATTCAAAAATAAAATATACTATGGGATGAACTCTTATGGCTAGGATTATGTATCCTCCTCCTTTCTTTTTCTCTTCTTTTTTAATCTTAGTTGTTAAAACCATTATTTGATATACTAAAAAAAAAAAAATCAAGTACTACTAGCATGTGATTCTCTCAGTTAGCAACAAATAAGGTTACACATTTAGGACCATATTTGTATATTATGGAAAAGGTGTTGTTGATATTAAATAAATATTTTTAATTTTATTTGGCGCGTTTTGATCATTTTATTCCTCTTCATAATTGTATTTTGGTGTTTGTAATTTGTCAGAATGGGTGACACGATTTTAGAGGTGTTTGATTGCATTTGAAGATTTTTTTCTTTTGAATAGTTTTGGAGTTGTTGCTACGGTTGACTGTGGTCAACATTCAGAGTTCTGAGCATTGTATGAAAAATCGTCAGCCCAATCAGATTAGGAACGCCAATTTTGAATTCGTAGACTAGTTGGTTTTAAGTCTCGAGGATTTCAGTGTAATTTTGAGAGTTTAAATGAGATGTTGGAAACTAAGGCGTAGAGTTGACTTTGGTCAACTTTCACAGATAACACCTGCATTGAAAATTCTTACTATTTCTTTGATTTTGGCATGTCAAATTTGTTCTTGTAGCATAGTTGGATTGTGTTTATGGAATTTTGAACACACTTGGAAGGACCGTCACAGATATTTTTATTTGGGATGTTTCAACTGTTGTTGCTGCCAACTGGTGCAACTGGCCCCTTCTTCGCATTCACGACACCTGTGTTGGATGTTCTGACTGTTTTGTTGATTTTGGCATGCCAAATTTGGTCTAGCAGCATAGTTAAATTGTGTTTATGAAGAAAAAACTTCTGTAATTATTATTTTTTTCCTCATAAACAACACAATAACATTTTCAATGTATTCTTTTCATGCATTTTATTTAAGAGGAGATTTATTTTCTCAATAGATTTAGAATATCTTTTTATATTAATATTGTTATATATAGGTTATACATAGTATTTTGTCATCTAATCTATTGTCATTAAGATTTACAATTAACTAGCTTGCACATGACATCCTTGTTATTTTAATACGAAACTTTCATAAATTCCAACAAACTTACTCCTAATTACTCTCTATCCCTACTCTTTGCATTGCTAGGTTACAAACAATTTTTATTTTGTAATTTTCGAATACAGAATTTTGAAGTTGAGATAATAATTTTAAACTTAAGAATGTAACAGTAAATTACTCTATTTTTCCTCGGATATGTAATTAGCATTTGGATACATAGTTTTAAGTTGAGACACATAATTTTAATTACTGGGATACATCCATTTCTGAAACTATTTGATCAAGATACATAATACATTAACTAAATCAAAAAGAGATACATAATTATGTATCTCAACTTCAAAACTATGTATCCAAATGCTAATTATGTATCCGAGAAAAAAATAGAGTAATTTACTGTTACATTCTTTAGTTTAAAATTATGTATCTCAACTTCAAAATTATGTATCCAATATGAATTTGTGGATGCATTAGTCTAATTAAAAAAAAAGGGAGAGATTTAGGCAATTAATTAATTAAAAGGATAGAAATTTTATGTAGTTTAGTAAAGATAAATTGTGATGTTACGTAATTTTTCCTATTTTGATTCCTACAAATTTTCACAAATGAATGTTCGAAACGGGTCTATTGGATCATTAATAGGTTGTACGAATTTAGGACCATTAACATGTGATTCTAATAATTTGGCAACAAATTTGGTTGTATATATAGGAACATTTGTAAATACCATTCACATGTGATTCTAATAATTTGGCAACAAATTTGGCTGTATATATAGGACCATTGTATACTAAGGAGGGAGTAGGGTTGATATTAAACTGCATTTCTATTAGTGCCACCGGAAAGGATGAAAAGAGATAAAATATTGGTGGTTAGCCTTCCTCGAACTCGTAATTGATAGTTTCTGATGAATGGAGATGGCTTCGAACCTTCACTGAACGATGGGAATACCAATTGAGACTAGGAGAGGTGGCCTCATATCCCGTCCCTGGTTCCGGCTCTCCGAAAGCAGAGTATACGGGGGCAGCAGATGGATTTGAAGATCAAGTTGTTCAAAAAATAAATTATATGAATTTTGCAAATTGAATTAAATCAAAACACAATAATATTAACAATGCAGTTATTTAGAGAGTCTTTTTTAGGGAGAGATTTTTAATATTAATTTATAAATGTAGGTGTTCGACAAATCATATTAATAATATGTTTTTTTAGTAATATAGTATTCTTTGTCATCTGATTTATCGTCAACATGTTTCACAACTATTAGCTTCCACATAACGCCTAGTCGATTTCGAACACTAAAATTACAATGCTAATAAAGATTAGTCGAGACCCAGATAAAATTGCAAGAAATCAAACGAAATCAAATAGAAAAATCGAATGTATATCTTTCTTTCTTTCTTTTTTTGAATAATTTTTATAGCTCAATTAGTTGACTATTTGATTTTTACCTTCTTTTTTATTTTTCTTCTAATCTATTAGCATTTAAATTTACCAACCACCATTGCTTCCACAAATTTATTGGCCCTACAAAATTTTATCTCTTTTGGATTTACTCTAATTTCATTGACTATAAATACATCCATTTTGCTACTGTTCATTCACAACTCAAAATTGCAATCTTTCTTATTATTAAAAAAATATTTGCAATCTTTTTTAGTCATTCAAAGAGACTATGGCTCGTTCCATTTACTTCATGGCATTTCTTGTCTTGGCAATGACACTCTTTGTTGCCCATGGTTTGTTTTTATCTTTTATTCCTCTAAAACCTCAAAAAAAATATAATTTGTAGTATTACTCTAAATACACAAAGACTTAAAATAGTGTTTGCATTAACCATTTTTGTTCACTCTTTCAAAGAATTTGTTTGTTTGATAAACATTTTCAAGTATGTGATCTTCTCTTTTACGAACTTATAGTTTTGTAGCTAATTAATCTTGATGAAACTTTTAAGTAATGCTTCTTTAGGACAGTGAGTTGATTCACACTTTAAAGTTGTTTGTATATATTTGATTCGATCAGTGGCGGAGCCAGATTTTTGGTTAAGGGTGTTCATATTTTTTCTTGGGCAAAGAACTGTTTAAAAAAAAAAAAACACTGTTGCACCTGCCAAGGTTCAAACCTGGGTTGTTGATGCAGAAATGCACACTCTTGACCACTGGACTATGCTTCTCAAGCTTGTCAAGGGTGTGCAACAACATGTATATAACCATAAATATCTATATACTCGAAAAAAAAATTCGATGAAGGCTGTTCGTCTGACCACCCTTCGTCGACCGTGGCTCCGCCACTGGATTCGATTAAGTGTCTTTCTTTTCTAACATTTGTAACAACTTATGAATTATTGTAGGGGTGCAAGGTCAGAACATTTGCAAAACAACAAGCAAATATTTCAAAGGATTATGTATTACTGACTCTTCATGTAGAAAAGTTTGTATCGAGAAGGATAAATTTGAAGATGGTCATTGTAGCAAACTCCAAAGGAAGTGCCTATGCACTAAGATATGTGCATTTGACAATATTCCTAATGATGCTAGAACTATTTTGGTTCAGGATGTTAAAACTCTCGAAGCAGAATTGCTTGAAGAAGAGATTTTCAGGGCGTAATTAAGTCTGATTATGGATTTAGTGTCACACAAAATTAAATAAAGTGTTGCCTTTCTTAAAAGGTAACTTATAATGTTGTGTTCTTGGCCTATAGTAGCCATTTGACACATTAAATAAGTTGTGACACATCGATCCTTTATGTATCTTGTATTAAGCTTGTGTGTATTTTAATGAAAAGAGATCGTTTACGGTCTACGTCTACCCTTAGCAAACATTTTTTTTGTTTTGAATTTTTTCCATCCTCATTTATAATATTTACAGTTTAGAAAATAATACCTCTTTCAAATTTAAATATTGAAAAGGAACGATAATTTCTTTATATGATATTTTTCGATAATTCTTTTTGAGAGAATTTCACTTTACCCCCTAACATTTAAAATTTGGAAAAAGATACACCCCTCCATATATTAAACGACAATTACCTTATATGAAGAGGAAATAGAAAAATGTAATTTCGTTGTAAGTCAATGTATATATGCTTTTATAGAGAAGGAGATTGTGTAGGTTATTCCTTCCTCGCTCTTTATTTTAACACATTTTTTCAAAGAGGTGATATGTTGATTCAGGGTAAGGTCCATGTCTACCCTTAGCAAGCTTCTTTTCGATTTAATTAATATGGTAGGGGTCAAGTCTAACCCCCCCATCAAAGGCACCGCAACACGAGGTGATGACTTATTAAAAAAAGGATAAACCCTTTATGCAATATTTTCTTGTGATTTTTCTTTTTTCTTTAATAAGCAATTCTATGTTTTTACTTTCTAGAACTAAAATATGAAAATAAATAACTTTTACTATTTTTCCATTTATTTTTTCATTGAATAATATTTTCTTTTGGGATATATAGTTACTTGGAGTAATGTGCTAATAAATTTTAAGCTTTGTGTATAGATTCACGACAACAAAAATTCAAGTGTCCTTGAATTTATATATATAAACCCTAAGTAAAAAAATACGTTAATAGAAAGGGGGACCATGTCCTTGAATTTGCATCTAGTATGTTTGTTGATTATTAGTCAAATTATGATGGATTATATAGTTTTTTGAAATCAATTTCTCTGACAATTAAGATCTTTGATACTTATTGTAGACACGTAATTTTGTCCTTTCTCAAAAATATTTTAATCATTTTTATTTTATTTATTTTTTAAAATTTTATTTTATTTTATTTTATTCACCTTAGCATACTTTTGTTTAATTGATAATTTCTCCGAAAAAAAATAATTGAAAATAATTAAATACATAGCATCTTTGCCACCTCACTATGCCACCTCAACACCTCACTTTTCATTTTTCATTGGATACATGCAAAAGGCACACGCTACCCTCATCTTTCCATATGCCACACACTTATTCCCACAAGCCACCAATTATATGCTTCCACATAGGATAATAACTAAAGAAAAATAAATAAATAAAAAATATAAAAGAAAAATTCTAAAAGGGGAAAAGGAGGAGGCTCATTCTTTCATCATCATCTTCTCCACAATAACAACAATCACCAAATCATCTTCCTCACAAGAACAAAAAAATCGAGAGAGAGAAAGAGAGAATTGCGTGAGAGAAAAAAATTGAGAGAGAAAAAGAGTCTGGACAATGAAAATCCGGCGTAAACAGTGCCGGTGAACAATAATAGCGTGAACAGTAACAGCGTGAACAGTGTCAGTGAAAAGTGACGGTGAACGGGTGATTATTTCTCATTGTCGAGTTGGATTGTTAGTGTTAAGGTTCGGCTCGAGGTTTCCGGGTGCAGACACTCTTTATTCGAATAACATTGAGTTTGAAAGCTTCAAATTGAGGTTCAATTCTACTCTCTTTCTCTTTTTATTTCATTATTTATTATATTTGGTGTTGGATTGAATATTGCGTGTTATTTGGTCCTTGTTGGTGATGAATGTGTGTTTATTTTGACTCATGGTTGGTTTCCTTGATTATGGTTTGGTGAAATGGTATCTCGTTTGAGAATTAAAATTGGTTGTTTGGGGTGGAATTGAGAAATTGATAAAAAGGGTAAATTTATTTTAATTTTTGTTTATTGTTGTTTTGTTTAATTCGAAATGTTTGTGAACTCAATAGGAGCATATTTAAGGCCGAGAGCTTAATAGGCAAATCTAGGTTTGGGTAGGCGAATTTAGGGATATCGTTGAATGTTGAAAATTTGAATGTGTGGTGAATATTTTCTAGTTTATCGTACTTGATTCAATTGTACACATTTGGCCGGGGAATGCCCCGAGGTACTTTTATTATTTTATCCGGGGTATACCCCGAAGTATTTTATACTCAGAGGACGTTCGTGATGAAGGCCAGAGGCATCGGGTGAGTCATTGGAGCTTAGTATAGGATTAGTTTAGAATAGGATTTACATTTTTGTATTTTTCTATTTCAGGACTGTATAACTCGGACTGGACACTATATTTTTATTCGTTTTGTTTTGCTTGTTTGTTTGATTGTTTTACGTGTTTTTGTGTGGTTTGTACATCTTAGTGTCAAATTATCCAATTCATTCTACCAAGCGACCGTGGTCGAACCACGGGATCAAGGGGTGCCTAACACCTTCCCCTCGATCAACAGAATTCCTTAACCAGGATCTCTGTTCGCAAACCAGTTTTAAAGAGTCAAATCGTTTTGAAAAGGATCTTTCAAAGGTGACTTGGCATACCGGATTATGTCAAGTGGCGACTCTGAATTAAAAAAATGTAAATAATCCTTTTTCAAAATAATCGTTTTCTTTTGTCACTTTAATTAATAAAAACCTTTCGAACTTAAAATCATAATCTTCTTTGGAGTACGAAAAAGTGGTGTGAAAGCTTTGGCGACTTTGCTGGGGATCATTTCATAATTCGAGCTTATTTTGGAGTTGTATTGGCTTAGTTTGGCACTATAGGTGTATAGACATTTTGTTTGTATTGTTTTGTGTTATTGTTTATCATTATTGAGTACCTACGTGCTACATGTTTACAGTTTTCTTTTATGTATTACCGTTTTATATCTGGCATCATGTGCATAACCCGAGTCAATTCTTTTTGTAACAAGTCCGTAGTACACGTGTTGTACACGACCTCTAGTTGAGTCACCCTTATTTTAGGAGGAGGAGCCGTCGGTGTTATGGAGTAGGTGGAAAGTAAAGCAGCCACTATCGACCATACGCTCCCCCGAACAGCCTTGTAAGTGAACCCCAACATAGGTCATCCTTTAGGTCATACTTATCTACATCATATTGAGACCTAGCGGGATCCATTTGGTCCTTTGTAGGATACTCACCCCTGAAGCATCCTTACGTGCTAATTGTTGCATCTTTGAGGGTAATATGGTTATTTGATGGATTGATTTGGGGAAAGCATCTGCTAGAATTAAAGAAGGGTGTGTGGAAATGGAAAAAAAAAAAAGAAGTCAAAAAAGATTTTTGTAGTTTTTAGAGTTCTTTATGACTTTTGTTTTCCACAATTCAAAAATTCAAAAAGATTTTTTTATCTTTTGCACTCATTTGTCAAAAACGAAAACATCGAAAAAAAATTCTTTTGTTTCTTTAGTAAGCATTCATAATTCGAATTTTTTTTTTAAAAAAGAATTTCCTTAATAGGAGCTTTTTATAAAAGAAAGTCAAAAGGCGGTAAAAGTTTTGTACATCTCTTATTACGAAAATACCGAAAAGATTTTCTCTTTCATAGTTATTGGCGTCAGTTTTATGTGAAGTGTCTAATTAAAAACCCAAAAAAGTTTTTATTTTCATCGTCTATCTTTAGTCGTGTCTCTCAATACAAGGTTTAGTTTGTCATTTAATCCTTAATTGTCCAATCCGAACGAACTACGCACCCTTGATTCTCCTCTCTCGGGAGTGAGATACGTAGGCAGCCTATTTTTGGTTCGGGGACCTTATTTTAAAAATTAAAAAAAAAAGATTTTCTTCACTTTTTATTAGAGTAGGTGTCATACATTTCTGTAAAAGAAAATTACAAAAAGATTTTTCTTTAATAGTTTCAATTTTCATTTTCCTATGAAATTCGAAATTGAAAATCCAAAAAGATTTTCTTTGGTAATCATAGGTTTTATTTTGTATAGGAATATGAAAAAAAAAACCCAAAAAGATTTTCTTCACTCTTCATTTAGAGTAGGTTTGTCATATACATCTTCGAAAAGAAAACCACAAAAAGATTTTTCTTTAACAGTTTCAAGTTTCATTTTCATATGAAATTTAGAATCAAAAATTCAAAAAGAGATTTTTCTTTGGTTGCCATAGGTTTCATTTTGTATAGGAAATTTAAATCTGAAAAATGCAAAAAAGATTTTCGTCAATTCTTTTGATAATTTGTTATTTTCTTTTCTTCTTAAAGTTCCAAGAAAAAGAAAAAGAAAAAGAGTTTAATTGACCATTTGGGCAAAACTTCACGAACTACGCACACCTGATTCTCCTCTTTCGGGTGTGAGATCCGTAGGCACCCTTCTTGGGTTCGGTGATCTTTTCTAAAAGAAAAAAGGTTTTGAAGAAAAAATGTTGAACTCTAACATATTTGTTGCCTCTTGTTCAGTTAGTTTAAGGTGGTTGATTTATGGCTTCCTGGATGATCCTCCATATCACACCAAATTCAAGGAAGGATTAGTTGTGTCCAACAAGAATATAGAGAGTGGCATCATGGATGAAACAAAGAGTCAGGAAATTGAGAGTTTAAAGAAAGAGAATTTGAGACTGAGACAACAAATAATGGAAATGTACCGAGCTTGGGCCAGTGGGCTGCCTCCATCTCTGTTCCCCACTTTTAGCTCTTTAAATACCTTGAGTCTTCCACCAAAATCACAAAGTCAGTTTCCTACTGTTGTTGATGCACCACAGCATGCCTCAGAATCCATTCCACGTCAAACGCACCTCAATACTTCCACCACTTTTTTCTTTAGCTCCTTAATATAAGTCTACCACATTCACAGCACCACATACTGTCTGTGCTTTTGTTGCTCAACTTTCTACTAAGGCTTCCACTTCGGCTGTCAATACAACGATTGTGCTTCCCCAGTCCACTAGTGAATTCACGTTCAATACTCTTGATGATCATTGTTATACTCTTGAGCCTACCGTTAAATTAAGTGGACCGCCAAAATTTCTTACTAAGAAGCCTAGCATGCTAGAAGAGCTAGAGAAAGTAGTTGGGAAAGTTAAGAGTGTAGAAAATGATATGAAAAATTTCATTGGACTTATGGGCTATAAAGATGTTTCATATAAAACTGGGGCATGTCTTCAACTGTTAACCTTCCTCCCAGCTTTGAGACATCAAAATTTGGGGAGCCTGATGGACATAAGGATTTTGTGAAACATTTGGGACGACATTGCAATCAACCAAGGGAAACTGAAGGAAAGAAGAAGGAAAACACACCTATTGTCATGCCAGGGCCAAAGCAGAGTTTGAGAGGTCCAACCCACCAATACTGTCAGCCTCAATCCCGATCTTACATATTAGATCCACATAACCACTTGCAACAAGGTTTCTTTCTCCAAAATCCAAGAAATCCCATTCCACTTCCTCAATATCCTTTGAACAATGCACAATTGTATGCTCATTCATCTTCTTATCTAAAATGGCATGCACCTGTCCCTCAACATCGTCCTCGACCCCCACAAATTTACCAAGGAACCTCCAAATCCAAGTTTCATCCGAGGCCAGAGTTCACAAAGAGGAGGAAGGAAAAAGATAATTTCACTCTTATTGGGGAATCCTATGCCAGTTTATTCCAGAAATTGGTACAGCAGGGCATGATCACTCCTCTCCTTGGGTAACTCCTGACCCATATTCAAGAAGTTTTGATCCTAATGTACGATGTGCATATCATTCTGATGTTCAGGGTCACAGTATTGAAAATTGTCGTGCTTTGAAAAGAGAAATTGAACAGATGATTCAAAATAAATCAATTATGGTGCAGAACATTGACAGTGAGAAAAGCTCTAGTCATGCTGATATACAAACCAGTGGCTAAGATGTCAGGATGAGCAATTGAGAAGTCACCCCTCTCCCTACTAGGAAGAGGTCTAATAGTTTGTTTTGTTTTATTTTCTGTTATACGAATTATTTCAGGGTTGTAGTTTAGGATCTATATTTTTTTGTCCCTTTGTTGTTATGTTTAAACCCTTCTATCTTTCATTTTTATTAAATGAAGTGTCCCATTTTTCTTTGTGTTTTAAATATGTGTTTTTTTACATAGTACATTTTATGTTGACTCTAGTGATATGAGATGCTAGTGAAATTTACAGCCAGATCTTAACATCCAGTTTAAGCATGAACATTGAATCAGAGGGTTAAAGTTAGAAAAAGAGAGCATCTGAGAAAATAGATAGAGTGCTGGGGTATTTGGTGATCAAGTTGAAACCTTCTTTGAAAATTAAGGCTATTATTTTGAGAATTGTGAGAATAACTTGGTTATCAATTGAAAGACATCTCAATTAGGTCAAGTAGTGAATGTGTGATCCTATGTCAAAAGGAACAGGAAGAAAATTAGCTCCATGAAGTCATGAGTCCTTCAACATGAGGAATGTACAACAAAGTAGAGTTGTATGCTGGGCAAGTGTAGAAAAAGAGGTGACACACATGCGCGGGGTAAGTTAGTGTTGTGAAAAATTTCATAAGTAATCTTGATCGTGCACTTTCGTATTGCATGCTATGTACTAGCATTTTTAAGAATTGATATGATGAAGGCATTTCATTCTGCTATCCAAACACTGTGTCATCCTTTGTTTACCCCTATTTGGGCCTTAGTGTTATTTTCTTTCATACCCCTCTTTTGGAATCAAGATAAGAGTCAACAAAATTCAAAAAAATATGTCGAAAAAGAAAGAAAAGATGAGTGTCAAGAAAAATAAAGTCAGAAAAGTCCCAAAGACAAAAGAGTCAACAAAAGAAAAAAGTAGAATCCAGTGAAACAACAAGCTGCCAGAACTACGCATGACCTGATTCTCCTCTCTCGGGGGTGAGATACGTAGGCTACCCTACCCTGGGCTCGGTCCAACCAAATAAACAATTTAGAATTACCTAGTCAAAAAGAACTGGGGTATGAGTTGATCCTCATTGTTTGAGTCGATTCCAAAAGTTGTAAGTCCCACTCCACTTCAAGTGTCGTTTGGGCCCCATGCAATCTTTTCTTTCTAACCCTATCCAAAAGCCAAGTTACAACTAAAGAAGGAACTTCGGATCAATCTTTGAGAATATTAAGGCTAAGCATGCAATGGATGTGATGACACATTTGGGAACTACTTGTCTTCCTCAGCATAAGAAATCAAGAGAGAAATAAAAAGGAGAGAGTCTTATTGGTGAAAACCCTCACGGGCACCATAAGGTGATGGTAAGTTGAGAGAAATTAAAATGAGAGAGTCTTATTGGTGAAAACCCTCACGGGCACTGTAAAACGACTGTGAGTTAAGGGAAATGAAGATAAGAGAGTCTCATTAGTGGAAAACCCTCACAGGCACCATAAGGCAATGGTGAGCTGAGGAAAAGAAAATGAGAGAAGATTGTTAGCGAAAACCCTTCAAGGCGCCACTATCCGAATGGGGTCTTAAATGCAGTTGACCTAAGGAAGCAACTCAGTTTCAAGGCCATTAACTCAACAACAATGGGTAGAAAATTTTGATGAAAAGATCAAGCTGCTTAATCCAAAATGCGTGGCATAATCATTAGTGTTGACTGTCATTTTTAGATGAATTTTTCGTTTCTTTATTTCAAAAGGGGACATTCATTGTCTTTTCTCTCTTTTCTTTATTTTTATTTTATCCTTCTTCAGTCAGTTATCCAAACAAAAATTGTCATTCTTTTTTTCGTTTCTTGTCTTTGAGTCAAGTCCGTATCAAAACAAGTGAGAAAAGATCTCAAAATTGGCTATCAACTTCTTTAATTGCACAAAGCAAGACAAAAGCTAGCACATGAAAAAGACATGATTGTGAGCAAAAAAACTGGCATGTAGAATGTTTTGTCAACAGAGAAGTCAGGGAACTCATGAAAATACCAAAGTTCAAAGGGTTTATCTAAAGAGCATGGCAAAGCAAAGATACTGTGTCTGTTGCAGAGTCACTCTTCCTAATATGAGTTTGGATCAATGATGCAACAAGTCAATGACATGTGCTAATGGTTAGAAGCAAGGTTAAATGTGACTGGGGCAGGAGCAATTGCCTCAAAAGATAAAGCCACAAACTAGCCACTATATTTTTAAACTCACAAGTTTTCTTTGTATGTAACAGGAATACATGTTGCATTCAGATCAAGAATTTCAGAGCCTAAACATCAAAGGCCATAATTTATCACCTCAATAAATGCAAGAGGCAAGGTTGCTGCACAGTTCGGTAATCAATACGATGTAAAACTCATAATTCAAGATCTCTAGGAGACACACTTCCTTGTTTTGGTAATTCAAGCAGCATTGGTAAGGATACACACTTCATTGTTTTGATAATTCAAACAATATTGGTAAGGAAACACACTTCCTTAATTGGGTAATTCGAATTTTGCTTCTTAGGTAATGCACTTCCTAACTTAAGTCTTGATTCCTATAAGACGTACCTTTTAGTAAAGTCATTTCTTTGATTCCTATAAGACGTACCTATTAGTCGAGTCATCCCCTTTGATTCCTATAACACGTACCTTTTAGTCGAGCCATCCCCTTTGAATCCTATAAGACGTACCTTTTAGTCGATTTTTCATCCCCTTTGATTCCTATAAGACATACCTTTTAGTCGAGTCATTCCCTTTGATTCCTATAAGACGTACCTTTTAGTCGAGTCATCTCCTTTGATTCCTATAAGATGTACCTTTTAGTCGAGTCATTCCCTTTGATTCCTATAAGACGTACCTTTTAGTTGAGTCATTCCCTTTGACCCCTAAAAGACGTACCTTTTAGTCGAGTCATTCCCTTTGATTCCTATAAGACGTACATTTTAGTCGAGTCATCTCCTTTGATTCCTATAAAACGTACCTTTTAGTCGAGTCATTCCCTTTGATTCCTATAAGATGTACCTTTTAGTCGAGTCATCTCCTTTGATTCCTATAAGACGTACCTTTTAGTCGAGTTATTCCCCTTGACCCCTAGAAGACGTACCCTTTTGGTCAAGTCAACTCCCTTGATTCCTATAAGACGTACCTTTTAGTCGAGTTATTTTCCTTGACCCCTAGAAGACGTACCTTTTAGTTGAGTCATTTCCTTTGACCCCTATAAGATGTACCTTTTAGTCGAGTCATCCCTCTTGATTCCTATAAGACGTACCTTTTAGTCGAGTCATTCCCCTTGACCCATAGAAGACGTACCTTTTAGTCGAGTCAACTCCCTTGATTCCTATAAGACGTACCTTTTAGTTGAGTCATCCCCCTTGATTCTATAAGACGTACCTTTTAGTCGAGTCATCTCTCTTTGATTCCTATAAGACGTACCTTTTACTCGAGTGATTCCCCTTGACCCCTAGAAGACGTATCTTTTAGTCGAGTCATCCCCCTTGGTTCCTATAAGACATACTTTTTAGTCGAGTCATTCTCCTTGATTTCTAGAAAATGCACTTTCTATTCTAGTCATTGCACTTAATCCTTATGAGATGCACTTCCTTGTTAGTTCTCATCAGGTGTCACACTTTTAAATTTAAACTTCTATCTCTAGAAGACACACTTTCTAGTCAGAATTCCTCACTTTAATTCTTAGGAGACGCACTTCCAAGTCTTGGTTATTCAATTTTACTCTCAAGAGATGCATTTCTTGGTCAGAGTCTTGATTCATTATTGCAACATGCAAGTAGGTATGATCTGAATTTCTCAAAAGAAAAAGAAAAAAAAATTAATATCTGTTTTGGAACTTTACTTTTTTGGCAAACGATTTTCTCTTTACAATAATTTTATTTGTAATAATTTTCTTTCTAGTTTTGATGTGATTTCAGGAGCCCGCCCGAAGCACAGGGCGAATAAATGGAAAGTCAAGCAACAAGGTGAAGAAGTTGAAAGTCAAGTAACAAAGTGAAGAAACTGAAAGTCAACAGATCGAAAATAACTACCTTGAGAACAGGGTGATGAAATTGGAAATCAAGCAACAAGTTGAAGAAATTTCAAATCAGGAGCCCGCCTGAAGAATAGGGTGATGAAACTCAAGTCAAGAATCCAACAGAAGCTGCGTAGATAGAATTTTGTAATTTCATTTATATTTTTAACTTGTAATTTTTATTTTTTTTTATGTAATAACAGAGCCGCGGACCGGAAACTCGATGGGACCTCACTCGACTCTCCAACTAGGCATAGCCCATCTCCTTCCAATCCTTTGAGATAACTGTTACTCGATTCCCTCATAACTTGGGTAGGTAGGATGTCCTAAGTTAAGACCTAGTTTTCCTCCTTCCTCGTGCTCCGTGCTTAATAAAGGTCAGGACTCTGTCACGTTGTCTACTACTTTGTATGAAAACACCATGTGTTTACATCTAAAGGGGGCATGATGTAGACACGTAATTTTGTCCTTTCCCAAAAATATTTTAATCATTTTAATTTTATTTTATTTTAATTTTAATTTTAATTTTATTCATATTACGATACTTTTGTTTAATTGATAATTTCTTCCCCCACCCCCCCACCCCCCCAAAAAAAGAGAAGAAAGAATTGAAAATAATTAAATACATAGCATCTTTGTCATCTCACTATGTCACCTCAACACCTCACTTTCCATTTTTCATTGGATACATGCAAAAGGTACACACTCTACTCATTTTTCCACACGTCACCCTCATCTTTCCACATGTCACACTAAGTTTTCCATATGCCACACACTTATTCCCACAAGCCACCAATTATATGCTTCCACCCACTTAGGATAATAAATAAAGAAAAAGAAAAACCAAATAAAAAATATAAAAAAAAAAATTCTAAAAGGGGAAGAGGGAGGCTCATTCTTTGATCATCATCATCTCCACAATAACAACAATCATAAAATAATCTTCCCCATAAAAAAAATCCTTCATTTTTCTTCCATCTTGGAGAGCAAGATAACAATCCACACACACACAACAACAATTCTCCACCCATCGATCTTCCTCACAAGAACAAAAACCGAGGAAGATAAAGAGAGAATCGCAAAAAAAAAAAAAGATTTGGTGAACAGTATCGATAAATAGTACCGGTGAACAGTAACGACATAAACAGTACAGTATGAAAAAGTGACGGTGAACGGGTCATTATTTATCGAGTTGGATTGTTGGTGTTAAGGTTCGGCTCGAGGTTTCCGGGTGCGGACTCTCTTTATTCGAATAACATTGAGTTTGAAAGCTTCAAATTGAGGTCCAATTCTACTCTCTTTCTCTTTTTATTTCATTGTTTATTATATTTGGTGTTGGATTGAATATTGTGTTATTAGGTCCTTCTTGGTGATGAATGCGTGTTTATTTTGACTTATGGTTGGTTTCCTTGATTATGGTTTGGTGACATGGTATCTCGTTTGAGAATCGAAATTGGTTGTTTGGGATGGAATTGAGAAATTGATAAAAAGGGTGAATTTATTTTATTTTTTGTTTATTGTTGTTTTGTTTAATTTGGAATGTTTGTGAACTCAATAGGAACATATTTTAGGCTGAGAGCTTAACAGGCAAAGCTAGGTTTGGGTAGGCGAATTTAGGGATATCGTTGAAAATTTAAATGTGTGGTGAATATTTTCTAGTTTATCGTACTTGATTCAATTGTACTCATTTGGCCGGGGAATGCTTCGAGGTACTTGTATTATTTTATTCGGGGAATACCCCGAAGTATTTTGTACTCGAAGGACGTTCGTGATGAAGGCCCGAGGCATCGGGTGAGGCATTGGAGCTTAGTCTAGGATTAGTTTAGAATAGGATTTACATTTCCGTATTTTTCTATTTCGGGACTGTATAACTCGGACTGGACACTATTTTTATTCGTTTTGTTTTGTTTGTTTGTTTGATTGTTTTACGTGTTTTTGTGTGGTTTGTACATCGTAGTGTCAAATTAGCCAATTCATTCTACCAAGCGACCGTGGTCGAACCACGAGATCGAGGGGTGCCTAACACCTTCCCCTCGGTCAACAAAATTTCTTAACCAGGATCTCTGTTCGCAAATCAGTTTTAAAGAGTCAAATTGTTTTAAAAAGGATCTTTCAAAGGTGACTTGGCACACCGGATTATGTCAAGTGGCGACTCTAAATTAAAAAAAAATGTAAATAATCCTTTTTCGAAACAATCATTTTCTTTTGTCACTTTAATTAATAAAACCCTTTCGAACTTAAAATCATAATGTTCTTTGGAGTACGAAAAAGGGGTGTGACAGCTCTGGTGACTCTGTTGGGGATCATTTTAGAATTCGAGCTTATTTTGGAGTTGTATCGGCTTAGTTTGGCGCTATAGGTGTATAGACATTTTGTTTGTGTTGTTTTGTGCTATTGTTTATCATTATTGAGTGCCTACGTGCTACATGTTTACAGTTTTTTTTTTATGTGTTACCGCTTTATATTTGGCATCATGTGCATAACCCGAGTCAATTCTTTTTGCAACAAGTCCGTAGTACACATGTTGTACACGACCTCTAGTTGAGTCACCCTTATTTTAGGAGGGGGAGCTGTCGGTGTTATGGAGTAGGTGGAAAGCAAAGCAGTCACTATCGACCATACGCTCCCCCAAACAGCCTTGTAAGTGAACCCCAACGTAGGTCATCCTTTAGGTCATATTTATCTACATCATATTGAGACCTAGCGGGATCCATTTGGTCCTTTGTAGGATACTCACCCCTGAAGCATCCTTACATGCTAATTGTTGCATCTTTGAGGGTAATATGGTCATTTGATGGACTGATTTGGGGAAAGCATCTACTAGAATTAAAGAAGGGTGTGTGGGCATGGAAAAAAAAAATAGAAAAAGGAGTCAAAAAAGAGTTTTGTAGTTTTTAGAGTTCTTTATGGCTTTTGTTTTCCACAATTCAAAAATTCAAAAAGATTTTTTATCTTTTGCACTCATTTGTCAAAAACAAAAACATCAAAAAAAAAATAAAATTTTGTTTCTTTAGTAAGCATTCATAATTCTAAAATTTCAAAAAAAAAAAGATTTTCCTTAATAGGAGTTTTTTTTATAAAAGAAAGTCAAAAGATGGTAAAAGTTTTGTACATCTCTTATAACGAAAATACCGAAAAGATTTTCTCTTTCATAATTGTTGATGTCAGTTTTATGTGAAGTGTCTAATTAAAAACCCACTTTAATTAGATATGATGTAAATATTGTCAGAGTCTTGTCTGATGTGCTTCTCAAAGGTATGTAAATAAGTCATCTCAAGTATTATGTCGAAGGACTATCCATTTGGAGTAACCGGTAAAGTTACTGGTCACAGGTTCAAGCTTTGGAAACAGCCCCTTACAAAAAATGTAATGTGAGGCTGCATGCGTACAATATAATAGATCCTTGTGATCGGGCCCTTCCCTCGACCCTGCACATAACGGGAGCTTAGTGTACCGAGCTACCCTTTTACTATCCAATCTAGTTTTAACGACACTCCTTATTTTTTCCCTTGTTTGCTAGATGCTAGTCAAAAGATATTTCTTATAGTTGTCCGTGTAATGCAATGATATATAATATAATGCCTCGTCTACCGTGCAGCTTGAGGTCTGGGTTTGTGTGGTTCCGAAAGTGAAGAGTCCGAACAACTTAGCTTATTATTGTGCAGGTTAGGTCTAGCTAGTTGTTAACATCGGTACTTATCCAAAACATAAGCATGAAGATTTATTTTAGTTAACCTAATATATCTTGTAGTAAAAGAGAGAGTTTATGTTATGTTTCTGTATGTATGTACAGGTTACATCTCGGCGAAATAGCCAAAAAGGAGTTTGATCATTCATTTTTCTATACAAAAGGAGGCAAAAAGAATGTGGTTGATGAAAGCTTCAGAGAAGTAAGGATGACAAGCCTGACGTACATCTGCACAGAAACGAAACCAGAAGAAAGGCCAACGATGAAGGATGTTTTAGACGTTTTGACAGAAGCAATGAAGATGGAGGCCAAGCCAAAGGGGAGAAACGAAAAAGAGATGAAAATGAAGCCGCAGCTGTCCCCCGCTTGGTGTGCGTATTCCCACCTAGCGCGGTTTAGAGATGGTAAAATGTACGCAGTCCATACCACTACCTCCGAAGAAGTAGAAAGGCTGTTTTCGGTACACCCCCGGCTCAGGAACATACTCAAATCAACAACTTGCAAATTCGAGTTGCTTGTTGTGATTGAACTAGGAAGGAAAATCTCATGTCATTTATCGGCATACAAGTAGCTAACTTCTCTCTAATTTATAAACATCTCTTTCTATAGCTCAAATTCGATCTGTCTATAGCTCTGCAGTTGTTTTTTTCTCGATTTGGTATCAATTCTGATCCTGACGAACCACTATCACACTATGATTAATGCGTAAAACAGGTCGGAGGATGGACACAGGAGTACAAAGGGCTGAAATTTGTTACGGTAAGAGGTGCCAGTCATGACATGAAGTTGCTCTGGATAGACCGAAGCAAGCTCTCACTCTCGTCAAGTCATTCTTAGCAGGAACATCTATGCCTAGTTC
The DNA here is from genome assembly GCA_030864225.1 of Capsicum baccatum var. pendulum. Taxonomy (NCBI): domain Eukaryota; kingdom Viridiplantae; phylum Streptophyta; class Magnoliopsida; order Solanales; family Solanaceae; genus Capsicum; species Capsicum baccatum. The sequence goes on from CM061556.1 coordinate 5,669,912, forward strand.
GGTGACTCTTAGAATTCTGCATGGTGAGAGTGAAAAGTAGTGGTGGATTCCTGTTCGGTGCACTAAACTTCTGCTATGCACGGGGTCAGATAGGTTGTTTCTCGTGACCTCATGGTCACATAACAACAACTTTACCAGTTACGTTAAGGCTCTGGCCTCTTCTTTGAGAGGATTATTGTGCTATGGTGAAATGTAAGACAAAAATAGAAGAGCAAAGCATCTAGTACCCTCCTTAACTATGACTAAATTTGCTACGACACACTCCAACTTCATGGGGGTCTTGTTAGCATATCTTTTGTCAACCTTTTTAGCTGACATGACACTTTTGACGTGGATTCCATTTTATGTAATAAAGGTGTTACGTCAGCACAAGAGGGCGACAAAAATACCCTAAAATTGAGTTCACTGGGTAATAGAACTCTTGTGAAGTTGGAGTGTGTCGTAGCACCTTTGGTCATAGTTCGGGGGTACTGGATGCTACTCTCAAAATAAAAAGCAAGGAAGGTGAAATAAGGGCTATTTCGGAAAGACCCTCGGCTCGACCAACATACATAGCCAACTAACACCAAATCAGTCCGTTACATCAAAAAAAATTTTCCTCCTTACATAAGGAAATTAAGATTCAGACGATAAAATAAAATTTAAGTAACAATTAAAACCGTACGGTGGAACATTTTTGCAGCAATCTTGTCTCTTGTTTAACTGATGAAAACTTGAGCCTCATATCTACTATCCTTTACCTCCTTTAACTCCACTCTAAAAACCACAAATCCATTTGTCCTATTTTCTTTACTTATTCTATAAGCAACGTAGTCATCCATTATCTTCACTGGAAAATCACCAAAAGTCACCTGTATCGGCGAACGCTCATCTTTCTGCTGACGATGAATGTCTAACGTATTCAACCAGATGATATTCCCGTCGTAGGAAATATAAACCACCATGTTTTCGTACTCAACTTCATGATGAGGCGCACGATTTTTGACCGCCTAATTCACGTGTAATACAATATAAGCTAGTAAGAATAGCCAGGACTCTGACCGCGTGCCTGTTGAATTCACCGACTTATGAATTATCACACATATTATATGAGTAGTATATCAACATATGCTCTCCTTTCTGCTGACAATAATGATCAAACATATTCAATCGAGATTTTTACGTTCTTGTACTTAACTTGATATTGATCAGGAGTAACATTTCACGATGAAATTGATAGTCAAAAAAATTGGGCTTAATATCCTTATAAGATAATATAGATTAAATGAAAATGAAAATGAAAATATAGATTAATCAACCATGGTTAAATGATAGGATTAGATGGTCATTTAGTTGTAATTAATTTCATACCTTATCATTTTATAAAATATTGCATATTATATCATATTATATTGTACTATATTATTTTGATAAATATAATGTTTGAATAAGTGGCGTAAACGATGAAATAAGATCATTATTTAATAAGCAAACAAAAAAATGAGAAAAAAAAGATAGCAACAACACAACAACTACTACAACATGTCCATTATTATCAGAAGCGGAGTTAGAATTTCACAACAAATCCACTAATTTAAAAGTGGAGCCAGAATTTTAACAAGGGGTTCAATATTTGAAGAAAACCTAGCCGAAGGAGATCCAACATCTACTATAAATACATAAAATTAATTTTAATCATGTATAAATGGTATATTTTTTCGTCGAAGTGGATTCAGATGAACCTCTACCAAAGCTATTCGTCCTTACATAAGGAAGAGAAGATTCAACAATAAGGGCGATACAATAAAATTTAAGTAACAATCAGAACAGACGAGTGGAACATTTTTGTAGCAATCTTGTTTCTTGTTTAATTGATGAAAACTTGATCCTCACATCTCCACAAGAAACTTTCATATCATGAGATTCATAATTTCCCTTTAACTCCACTGTGAAAACCACAAATCCACTTGTACTGATTGGAAAAGTACCAAAAGTTACTTGTATCGACGAACGTTCCTCTTTCTATTGTCGATAAAGACCTAATATATTCAATCAGACAATATTTCCCTTGTAAGAAATCGACGCCACCGTGTTTTTGTACTCCACTTCATAAGAGGTATGATTTTTGACCACGAAATCGATAGTCAAGTTTTGAGCAGGGCTCCACAATAACAATCATTTGGACAATAATCTTAGTTACTATGGTTTTGTTCATGGGATGAAACATCAATAACAGTAGATGGATTGTTTTTTTCTTCCTTTAAAACCACAATGTAGGGCTAATTATTACAGTACATAAAATGTACTTGACTTATATTTATTGATTTAATATAAACAATCAATACGGATCTCAAGTTGAGGAAGGGTCTCATTGGTTAGCTATTTTTTACCATAAAATTGGGGGACAATCAATTAGAAAGATTGGTTAGTTATTTTTTACCAAATTATGTGTAATGTTCGGGGAAGGGCCGGATTCAGGAACGGAGCCAGCCCTTTGGCAGGGGTTCATTTGAACCCCTTCGACGAAAAAATATATCATTTATATATGATTAAAATTATTTTTTATGTATCTATAGTAGGTGTTGACCCCCTTCGGCTAGATTTCTTCAAATATTGAACTCCATGAGTTGAAATCCTGACGCCACTCCGGATCACAAAAATCTAATATACGCAGCTTTACCATGTATTTTTACAACCACAACAACAAACCTAGTATAGTCCCAAAGTCGAGTTGGGAAGGTTAGAGTACTGTACGCGAATCTTACCCCTACTTTGAGGAGATGAAGGAGTTGTTTCAGAAAGTAGCTAATAGAACAATACAAATGTAAAAAGAACATAGAAAATAATAAGGAAAACATAATATATAGCATAATACCAAAGAGGAGCTAGCTAGATCTGAAGCACAATAAGTCAGTAACACCAAATCTGTCGTTACATAAAATGAAACTTTTCATCCTTACGTAACGATGGATTCAACAATAAGGATGCATAGTGCGGTTTCTAGATCTACGGTCCCCAGAGGCGGAGCCAGACTAATAATAACGGGGACATTTTTTACCATTGGAACATTTTTGTAGCAATCTAATTTCTTGTTTAACTTGTGAAAACTTGAGCCTCACCTTCCCACAATTAAATTTCAAACATACAGATTTATAACCACCTTTTACCTCCACTGTGAAAACTCCAAATCCACTTGTCCTATTTTCCTTAGTGAGATCATTAACATCATTGTCATCCATTATCTTGACGGGAAAATCACCAAAAGTCACCTGTATCGACGAACGCTCACCTTTCTTCTGACGATAAAGACCTAACGTATTCAACCAGACAATATTTCCCTTGTGCAAAATCGAAGCCTCCATGTTTTTGTACTCAACTTCACGAGATGCACGATTTTCAACCACGAAATCGATAGTCAAGTTCTGAGCAGAAAGAGAAGAATTAGGCCATGGTGAAAAACTAATATTAGAAGATGTGATTGCTTCAATAGTAAATTTGGGCAAAGATTTATTTTCAGAAAAACCAATATACAAAAATATAGATAGTACCAAAATAAAAGGAAAAACCACTATAAAAGTTCCTAGTACAGGATGCTTATTACAAAAATATTTATCATTTTGTTCATTGAAAGCCATAACGTAGGGCTGATAAACGAAATAATATAGAACATTTTTAGGTCAAGAAAAATAACCTAAATTAATTTCATTGATTAACATAAATATTGAAACAAGATCCTAAAGAATTGGCTATTTTTACCATAAAATAGGGGATAATCAATTAAAATAGGTTACACATTCTTATCTAATTATTTTACTTAACCGTAGAAAAATAACTCTCCCACAAATGGATTAACATAATCTTAATTTAACCATAGGGTTGGGAAAAGTAATTTATCTTAGTAACTCTATTCCTATTTGTCCTAATCTTAGTGGACAGGGAGGTGACACGTATTTCGTGGAGTTAGTCGAGTTACGTGAAAAATAATTAACCATAGGGTTGGGAAAAATAATTGTTTGGACAACATTGATAATCATATGGTTATGTTCATAGGATGAAACATTTTTTTTTTCTTCCTTGACCATAGTAAAATAACTCTCCCACAAATGGATTAACATAATATTAATTAACCATAGGGTTGGGAAAAGTAATTTATCTTAGTAACTCTATTCACATTTGTCTTAACCTTAGTGGACAGAATTATATGGTATTTGTTGCTTGTGGGGAGGTGACACGTATTCCATGAATTTAGTCGATTTATGTAAAAACTGGTCCGAACACTACGGTTATAAAAAGAAACTATATTCACATGTAATACAATATAAGCTAGTTAACCAACAAGTGCAAGTATATCTTTTGATGTTTGGGAACAAAATAGAACATGAAGTCGTAAACTTCCAATTTGTAAGAAGTGTCAGGACTCTGACCGCGTGCCTGTTGAATCCACCGGCTTATGAATTAGATAATAAGCAAACAAAAAAAATGAAAAAAAAAAAAAAGCAACAATACAACAACTACTACAACAAATCGACTATGAGAAGCGGAGTCAGAATTTCAACTACAACAAATCTACTATCAGAAGCGACAACAAATCCACTATCAGAAGCGGAGCCAAAATTGCAAATAAGGGGGTTCAATATTTGAAGGAAACCTAGTCTCAACGCCAATCATAAATACATAAAATTAATTTTAATTATGTATAAATGATATAAAATAGAAGTCTTAAGATAGGCAAATTACAAGAAAGTAATTAGTAACTATAGGATGATATCAAATGGTCCTTTACATAAAAGAAACTTTACTTCCTTACATAAAAACTATACAATAAAAGTTTAAGTCACAATCAGAACAGAAAAGTAGAACATTTTTGTAGCAATCTTTTTTCTTGTTTAATTGATGAAAAATTGAGCCTCACATCTCCACAAGAAACTTTCATATCATGAGATTCATAATTTCCCTTTAACTCCACTGTGAAAACCACAAATCAACTTGTCCTATTTTCCATTATCTTGACTAGAAAATTACCAAAAGTTACTTGTATCGACGAACGTTCTCCTTTCTGTTGACGATAAAGGTCTAACGTATTCAACTCGACAATACTTCCGTCATAGGAAACCGAAGCCACCATGCTTTTGTACTCAACTTCATAAGGGACAGGATTTTCAACCACGAAATCGATAGTCAAAGTTTTGAGCAGAAAGAGATGAGAAAGTAATATTGGAAGTTGTGATTGCTTCAATAGTAAATTTGGGATCTGTTTTTACATAGGACAAAGCAAAATCCAAGAATAATAAAAATAATAAAGTATAAATGCTACCCAATAAAATAAAAAACCCTAGTTGTTCATCATGATTTTGTTCATTGGATGAAACATCAATAACAATAGAGGGATTGTTTTTTTCTTCATTGAAAGCCATAACGTAGAGCTATTAAACAAAATATAAGACACGTAGGTCAAGAAAAATAACAATAACAAAACCCTAAAAATATATAATTGATGGAGTTTTGTGTATTTATAGTAATAGATAAATTTATTATTTAACATAAACCTTTGGAATTGGGATTTGTTGGTGTCCTTTTTCTACATAAATTCAGATTTCTCATAAAATTCGTTCATAATGTTATTTATCTTCTATATCTATATCTATATATATTACAAAGCATAAGACGAAGCACCAAATGAAGCCAAGTGGCAGCACAAGAATAAGTCACTTGACAATTTTAAGACAAAGTTAACAGAGTATTGTAATATATTTTTTGAATTAAAAGATAAGGATATAATATTATGAAAATAAATAAATAAAATAAATAATAATAATAAAAATAATAATAACAATAATAATATAGTTTGACTATATCCAACTATACATATATTTCGGATGAAAATGTATTTGTAGAATAAATACATTTTTTTCTATTTTCAAAAAAGAGAATAAAATAAAAAGATAAAAAAGAAAAGGACTAAAGAAATACTAACTAAACCTAAACCAGCTTAATCCCTACCCAAATAACTTTTCCATCGTTACCCACATCACTTCAAACTAAGAATTCATAGTAAACCTTATTTTTATTTGTAAAGTTTATTAAAATTAGTTAACAGATAAATATAAAATTTATTGATAATTATTTAGTTTGAAACATTTTTATACTGAATTGAAATGGTAAGATAATTTATTTTTCAAAAAAAAATTTATTTTTAAGATTAAGTTAAGATAAAGTTAAAGGCAACTAAAAATTTGTTAGCTGAATTAATGTTAAATTTTTGAATTTCAAATTTGAATTGAAAGTTGTAGATTCTTCTAGAATTTGAATTGGAAACCAAATCTATAAAAGATAAAGTCAAGTTTCAAATAAAAATTATCATTAACTTGAAACTAAGAATCTAACATTGAAGAGTTTTAAGTGAACTCTTATTATTCATAAATTAATTCTTTTCAATGTTATAAAATATATTTAAATATTATATAAAATATAATATTAAGAAAACAAATAAATAAATAATAGTAGTAATAATAATAATATAGTTTGACTATACAAATATTTTGGATGAAAATATATATATATATATATATATATATATATATATATATATATATATATATATAGAGAGAGAGAGAGAGAGAGAGAGAGAATAAGCATATTTTTTTATATTTTAAAAAAAGCATAAAATAAAAAGATAAAAAAAGAAAAAGACTAAAGAAATACTAACTAAACCTAAACCAACTTAATCCCTACCCAAATAACTTTTCCATCGTTACCACGTCACTTCAAACTAAGAACTTTTAGTAAATTTTATTTTTATCTGTAAAATTTATTAAAATTAGTTAAAAGATAAATATAAAATTTATTAACGATTATTTAGTTTGAAACATTTTTATAATGAACTGAAACGATAAGAAAACGTATTTTCCAAAATAAAGTTTATTTTTAAAATTACTTTTAAGATAAAATAAAGAAAGCTAAAAATTAGTTAGCTGAATTAGCTAACTAATTTTTAGTTGAATTAATGTTATATTTTTTAATTTTGAATTTGAATTGAAAGTTGCCGGTTCTTCTAGAATTTGAATTGGAAACCAACTCTATACAAGATAAAGCCAAATTTTAAATAACTCTTTCTTATATAAATCAATTTTTTGATCAAATTTTTTAATTTATTCTCAAAACTTCTTACTTATTCTTTAATTCTTCAATCAATTTGTTTATGATTATGCAACATTGAGGGCTATCCTTCTTACATTAACAATTTTGTGTACAATTTGTTTACTATTTAAAGTTTGAGTTTAGATTATTTGGTTATAATTTGTTAATAGTGTATGTATTTTATAGTATAGAGTTAATCTATCGTAAAAAATTTTATTGAAGACAATGATTAGTATGAAATGATCATAAACTGAACGCTGACTTACTTTCTTTGATTGTGCTAGGTTGAAAATTCGGCTACAAGATAACCGCACATACACTTTAAGATTGTGTAGTAATTTTATTTGGTATTGTTGTCTTGCAGAAAAAAGTAAAATAATGAAAAGGAGAAAAGCGTAGATAACTGCCACGTGGATGAAGTAGAATCGAAAAGTTATGACAATGCATCTAAAGCCTGGTAAGTATATTTTGGTAACAAATTCATCCAAAAAAATTCAAACGAGTAGCTCTTTTTCTTCCTTTCTTCTTTTTTAACCTCTTTACTATTTTATTTGGTCTTCATAGACAAAAATATATAAGAATATGAAGTTTCACCACGAATAAGTTGAGGAAATAATATATTGTTACAATAATATATTTTATAAATAATATTTAATCAATATGAAATTGTAGTAATTAATGATCCTAAGGAGATAAAATGTTGTAGTAAAGAAATGTAGTCGTAAACATATTATTTTATTTTTTATTTTAATATTATAATTATATTATACTCTTCAACAATTTAATTTAGAGTTCTTTCTTTTTATGTTTTAATGCAATTCATATTTTTTTAAGCAATTTAATTAATGGTCTTTCCACAAGAAGATGATGCATTAGTTATTTACAATAACAATAAGGATTTTTTACATTTTAGAAATTTAATTAAAGTCCTTTTAATTTAATTAATAATCTTTCAGTTATCATTAAAGTTCGGTAGTAATTTTTATTTGTATTATATTTTTAAGTCTTCAAATATCTTGAGCCTTATTGCATTGATTTTAGATAATAATTAAATAATTATCTATGATAGTATTTTGTTTTATACTAGATCAATTTTAACACACTTACTTGAAAATAAAATATCATTCAAAAATAAATTTAAATTTTAATATTTTCGATGGTGTTGAAAATCAAATAAACAAACATCTTTTACATTACCTTTTAAATATAGCAATAAATTTTAATTAAAATTTTAAAAAGTATTTGCAATAAAATATATAAAAGTTTAGAATAGTTTAAGTTCGGGCATTTTTGAGATTTATATCATTATCTTGAATAAATAAATTCCTACCTTTTATCACTAGGTCCTTTCAACAGTTTTATGAGCGTGTTCGGTAAAGAGAAAAATATTTTTCACTTTTCTAGGAAAATAAATTTTTGAGTACTTAGTTTCTTGTGTTTGATACTATAACAACATACCCAAAATATTAAAATTAAAAAAATATTATTTTTAAAATAATTAATATCTAACAAAAAATAATAAAAATGCATAAAAGTAAAGCAACATATATAGTGATGGAGAAGAGAGAGGGCAGAGGGTTGGGGGGGGGGGGGGGTAGGTAGTGGTAGGGGTAAGGTGGTGGTGGATGCAAGTGGGGTTTGGGGGTAGGAAAAAATATTTTTTAAAAAATAAAAATTGTAAAAAATTGTGTCGGGTGAGTGGAATAAAAAGAAAAATTAAAAAATAAATATGGTGTAGGGGCCTGGATGTGGGATTTAGGGATGTTGGTGGTTTTGAAAGTAGTATAAAATATTTTAATTGAATTAATTTGAAAGATATAATAATAAGTATAAATAAAATACTTAAATCAAACAATGAAAAAATTATAAACAATAAAATAAAGAAGGAGAATTTAAAATAAGATTAAAAAGTTGTATGTGTTGGATTTTTTAATTGAAAATGATGAAATTTAAAATTTGAAATTAGAAATTTTGTAATTGACATAATTAAGTATTTTTAGTATTTGAAATGGAATTGACAAACAAAACTTTTTGAATTTAGTGTACTTAGTTGTTGAAGCTGGGTTGATATAGAAAAAAAATGAAATTTGAAATGGAAGATAAGGAATGTAATTGCATATCTTAATTTAGTAAAAATAAAAAGGTAAACGTCCATCAACAAAATTAACAACTATTTTATATATATATTTTATTATTTTTAATAACCAATTAATGGAATTTCCATATTAAAACATTTAAAGTAATTGAAATTGCGATTAGGTATTCAATATTAATTGTAATTTAAATATTAACAATTATTTATAATATATCATAATTAATATAAATTATGTTAATGTGATATAATAAAAATTGATTATGTACTCGATATAATACAATAAAAATATGCTAAAATAAATATGGTCGATTATGTAAGTGAAAATATTTTACGGAGAATTTCAGTCACATTGATAATCTTAAATGTTAAATTTTATCAATTCTTTACATTATTATTATTTCATTAAAATACTTAATTTGTATACAATATACTAGAGAAAAATACAAAACTTTTTTTCTACAATTACATAATTATTTTTACTCATATAGATTTAGTTTAAAATGAGGAAGGAAGGTGGGGTGGAGGGATGGGGGAATATTAATAATTTAATATTTTTAGATTGTTAATAATATAACAAAAAAATAAAAAATAAAAATTTTCTTACAATTATATGACTGTTTTTCCATATAGATTTGGTTAGAGATGGGGGATAGGGTAGAGGCGTGTGGGGTTGAGGGTTGAAGGGGGGGAGGGGTAGAAAAAAGTTTTTGTTATTATTTTTTAAAAAAATTTGGGGGGGGGGGGGGGGGGGAGGGGGGGGGGGAGAGGGTTAGTGTAGATGGTAGAAGCAGGTGGCGGTAGATCTTTTTTTTTTTGTTCGTATTTTATTAAGAAATAATATAATAGTTAAATTTTTTTTAAAGATAATATCATTTAACATGTTCGAATGAAACATTATAATATAACGCAATTAAAAATAATATTTTAATATTATTCGTGCATCGCACGAGTACGTATACTAGTTATATATACTCCCTATGTTTCATTTTACTTGGTCCTATATTAAAAATAATTATTTTACAAAATGACTAGAAGGATATATCGTTACGCTCTTCTTTTTTTTTTTTTCTTTTTTTTGATAATTGTATAATTCTAACTTCCCACATGAAATATTTTAACTAGTTTAACCGTATGTGTCTCACGCGTATAACGTTTGATTATTTAAAATCAAATAATTTTATCTAGTGCGAAATTTTTTAATAAAGTGTAAAAAGTTAAAATCATTTTTCAAAGATCCTTCACACTTTACTATAATAATGTAAACATAAACATATATTTTAGTGTAAGCACATATATATTTTACCACTGTAAGTTTCAAGTGGTTGATGGATATCACTTTTATGTTTGTGTTATAATTATTTTTCTTTTTTTTTTCTATGTTTAAAATCCTTCCTTGTATTTAAAGTCAAATCTTTACGGTATCACTGATTACATTCTTATTACGTACATAAAACTTTTAAAAATTTGGCACTTCTTAAATTTTTCTTCTTCTAACACTTTTATATTTATTTTTAGATTTTTCAAATCTTCTTAAAATCAAATTTAGTTGATTTAGAATTTTTAAACTAATGAAAAATATTATTAGTTGTCATTAATTCTGATGACTTCTAATAAGGAAATATTTTATCATAAATATATTTAATTAATTTTTAACTTTTAAATATTAAGAAAAAATAGTGAAAAGACGATTTTGTTTAAATCAAAGATTTTTAATGAAGGGTAAAAAATTCAAGTAATGTTTTTAAGTTTCTTCACACTTTTAATATACTATAAATATAGATATAGATATAGATAGACTATAGATATAGACTATACATATATTGATTATAGATATATTACTACTACTATTTTTATTACCCAAAAAAATAAAAAATATTTTATGTGTAAGAAAAGTCACTTGTATCGACGACCGTTCACCTTTCTGCTGATGATAAAAACCTAACGCATTCAACCCGACAATGTTTTTGTCATAAGAAATCGAAGCCACCGTTCTTTTGCACTCAACTTCATAAGGAGCAGGATTTTCAACCACGAAATCGATAGTCAAGTTTTGAGCAGAAAGAAATGAAAAACTAATATCGGAAGCTGTGATTGCTTCAATAGAAAATTTGGGATCTGTTTTTCCATAAAACAAAATAAAATCCACGAATAAAGAAAAAAAAATATAAGGGATACCCAAAAAAATTAAAATACCCTAGTTGAGGATACTTATTGAATAAGAGACCACAATAACAATAGAGGGATTGGTTTTTTCTTCCTTCAAATCCATAACTTAGGGCTAATACATAAAATATAGGACACTTAGGTCAAGATAAATAACAAATCCCTAAAATAAGAAAATATATTATAATTCCAATACTATTTAAGGTAGGATTCATTGAGGGACTTCCACAAAAATATGTTGTTGTTTTTACAAAATCAATATACAATTTATTGAAAATTTTCCATGTTGCCCTTGCTCCTTTTTACATAAATAGAGTGTATAAAGAAAATGTTGAAGTATCAATTATTAAAAGTATTCTTGATGTGTGACATTATGCAATGATGAAAAATAATTATAATTTATTCAAACATAATGTTTATTAAAATAATACAATACACTACAAATAATACAATATAATACATTAGTGAACGTTTATAACTTAATCACGTGTAATGATCGATTTGATGTGATCATGTTACTTTTTTTTAGTCTCATTTTGTTTATCCTATTTATTAGTTAATCTATCTCGTAGATTTACCCTTTAAATTATTGATGTGATACGATGAAAGAGATGCGCGGAAGCTGGATTGAGATGATGAGAAATAAGGTGGTGAATTGGTTTTTTTATTCTTCAATATTCTGACCAATACAAAAGATATTGTTTTATTAATATTGTATATATGTATATATTGTATTGTACTGTATTTTAAATACAATGTTTATATAGATTCTATTGTTTTACATGGTTGTTACTTAATGTCGCAAAATTATAATTTGAAGGATAAATCCACACGAAAAGTAAGGTAACAGGTAAAGCTACAATAGAAAGGTAAGATAAAGAATAAACAAAGAAAAAATTAGAAAAAATATAAAGTAACAATGCCAAGAAAGTTATGTTGGATTTATTTGACATGAGAATGAATTCTACTAATTGTAAGAAAAGGTCATCTGGTGTACTAAGCTCCCTTTATGTGTGCGGTTCAAAGAATTGAGTCGGATCACAAGCTAAGGGTCTATTGTACGCAACCTTGTTTGACTTTATGCAAGAGGCTATTTCCACAGTTACCCGTGACCTTCTAGTCATATGACAACAGCATAAATCAGTTCCGATCGATATGACTCGCCTTTCAAAAGGAATATTTTGTCATAGTGAAATTTAAGACAAAATCGAAAGCATGAAAGATAGGATAAAGGATAAAATAATATTATTATAATAAGCAAAGTCAAAATAAAATAAAAAGATAATGACGCAGCAACAATAAATCCAATATATTCCAAAGGCAAGGTTTGGGGAAGGTCGTGTATAGGTACATCTTACGCCTACCTTGAGGAAGCAGATTGACGATTTTTCATAAGACCCTCGGCTCAAGTATCAAACATCAGAGCAGTTAATAGGAGCAACAACCATAACCAATTAAAGTTGTAGACACATGATTTCGTCCTCTTAAAGTTCACTTTTACCAATTTTATGTTATCCTACCATGTACCCTCACCCGTATGATAATCCCTCCACAAAATGACAAAAAATAACAATCCCCTAACTAATTTTGTCTTATCCTAGCAACCTACCCAAACAAAAATAGACACCTAACCCTTATCCCTCCAATTAAAAAACAACACCTACCTACCCTATCCTAACAACCCATCCAATCAAAGACCACATCACACCCTACCCCCTACCCCATGTGACCCCACCTACCTCACCACTACCCAACCCTCACCACATATACATACCCACACTCCATGGAATACACAGGACTCCATTTTGTTTTCATCTTCACACAATTCTTCACATCATAGAAAGAGGAGCACACAAGTGGGAATCCACTGGAAGGGGAATAAAGAACACACACCATTAACATATACAGGGGAGCTCCATCTTTTTTTTATTATTATTCGTCACTCACAATGGGATGAACAAACACACACAGCGCACCAAGAACACACACTACTGATTCACAAGAAATGCACTCACACACTTATGGATTGAGGATATAAACTTAAAAATGAGGTAAAAAAGGTGGGTGAGGACAGATCTACCATCGCACAGACACACACCCATCAATTTTTTTTATGCAAGAAAGGTTGATTCAAATGGTTAAGGAAGGGAAACGGGTAAGAATGGCTTGAACACGGTCAGAAACAGTGTCGCCGGTGAGAATTTTGTCGTAGTTTGTGCATCTCCGGTGAAATTTTCGCAGGAATCGTCTTCAGTTGGTCGATTTGATTGGTCCAGTCACGAACACCTCCCTAAATCTCTTCGTTTTCTTCGTGTTTAAAGTCAACCTTGCCGAAAAATGTCAAGAGTCGCTAAAATCCACCCCATCCCATTGATATTCGTCACACCGGAGTTCATCAGAGTTTCAGCCGTATAGTTCCGGTTCCTTCATTAATCTTGGTTTTCGGTCACTCACTGTCCTTTGTAGTTTTCTGCATTTCTAAGCGAATTTTGGAAGGTCTTGTTGAAGTTAGCTCGTAGCCGAGTGGTGGTATACTCCGAGGTTCTCAGATCGGCCATTATATCTCCAATTAAGTCAATCGAAAGCTATTGAGGTGGCTGGCCATTGAGAGTTTCTAGTCCGGGTTCAAAGTTTGGCTTCTTTAATTCTTTATTATCAACAAAGATCAGATTGTTGAAAGGTCCATTTCTTAACCCGCTCTCTTTTTATCTATCTTAGTGTGTTGAATGGATTGTGAATATGTGTGGTGTTATTATGTTTTGTTGGATTTTTATTGATGTTGATCATGGCGTTTGTGATTCGGTTATGTTGGTTTGAGGAATGAGTTTTATCATGTTTTAATGGGTTGATCAAAGGAAAATTGGGGTGGAATTACGAGATTGATAAAATGATGAATTTGGTTAATGATGGTTTTATTGTTACTTTTTGTTCAACTTGGAAAAAACATGAATAACGTTGGTGAACTCGATAGTATCACTGTTTTAGGTCGCTAATTGGATAGGCAAATATAGGCTGGGTAGGCAAATTTAGGAATAAGTGTTTTCGTGGAATGTTTAGAATTGACAGCTTTGGTTGAATGTTGGAAATTCCATGGAATGTTTGAAATTTTGTTGAATAATTTGATTTTCTCGCACTAAAAAATGTATTCATTTGGCCGGGGAATGCCCCGAAGTATCTGTATATATTTATTAATTGGGGAATGCCCCGAGGTATTATGTACCCAGAGAACGTTCGTGGTGAAGCCCCGAGGCGTCGGGTAGAGCATTAGTTTAGGATTAGCGTAGGTTTACTTTCAGTCCCTTTTTATTTCGGGTTGTAATAATTGGATTGGACTTTACATTTCGGATTGTTTTGTTTTGTTTTATTATTTTGCGTTCTTTTTTTTGTGCGATTTATACATTTCTTAGTGCCAAAAAAATAGTCGATACACTCCACCAAGCGACCGTGGTTGAACCACGGGATCGAGGGGTGCCTAACACCTTCCCCTTGGTCAATAAAATTCCTTAACCAGAATGTCTGTTCGCAAACCAGTTTAAAGAGTCAAATGGTTTTGAAAAAAGAATTTTTCAATGGTGACTTGGAACACCGGATTATGCCAAGTGACTACTCTGAATAAAAAATATAAATAGTCCTTTTTCGAAACAAACTTTTATCTTTGTTATTTTTATAATAAAAACCCTTTTTAAACTTAAAACATAATCGTTTGGAGTACGTAAAAAGGGGTGTGACAGCTCTGGCGACTCTGCTGGGGACAATGACAAGTTTTTAGAATTCGAGCTATTTTTGGAGTCGTATCGGCTTTGTTTGGCATTACGAGTGTATAAGCATTGTTTGTGATTATTGTTGATGTTATTTTCACTTTTGTGCATTTTCGTGCTCTTTGTTTATAGTATTTATCTTATGTGTTACCGTTTTATATCTATCATCATATGTCCACCCCCCGGTCCTTTTTCTGCAACAAGTCCGTAGTACACGTGTTGTACATGACCTCTAGTTGAGTCACCCTTATTCTGGGGGGGAGCCGTCGGTGTTATGGAGTAGGTGGAAATCAAAGCAGCCACTATCGATCATACGCTTCCCCGAACAGCCTTGTTAGTGAACCACAACGTAGGTCTGCCTTTAGGTCATGCGTATGTGCATCATATGGAGACCTAGCGGGACCCACATGGTCCTTTGTAGGAGACTCACCTCTAAAGCATCCCTACGTGCTAACTGCTGCATTTTTAAGGGTAACGTGGTCATTTGACGGACTGATTTTTGAAAAAAAAATTGTTAGGAGTAAGGTGCGTAGGCAAAAACGAAAAAGAATAAAAATAGAAAAAAAGTGAGTTGAAAAGAATGAAAAAAAATAGGAATGTCGTAGTTTATTTTAGAATTCTTTATTTTACTTTATGTTCAGGACCCTCCTGAAAAATGGGATTTTATTTTATGTTTAGGACTCTCCTGAAAAATGGGATTTTACTTTCTGTTCTGGACCCTCTAGAAAAATGGGATTTTACTTTATGTTCAGGACCCTCCTGAAAAATGGAAATCTACTTTATGTTCAGGACCCTCCTGAAAAATGGGATTTTACTTTATGTTCAGGACCCTCCTGAAAAATGGGATTTTACTTTATGTTCAGGACCCTCTTGAAAAAATGGAAATCTACTTATGTTCAGGACCCTCCTGAAAGATGGGAATCTACTTTATGTTCAGGACCCTCCTGAAAAATGGGATTTTACTTTATGTTCAGGACCCTCCTGAAAAATGGGATTTTACTTTCTGTTCAGGACCCTCCTGAAAAATGGGAATCTACTTTATGTTCAGGACCCTCCTGAAAAATGGGATTTTACTTTATGTTCAGAACCCTCCTGAAAAATGGGATTTTACTTTCTGTTCAGCACCCTCCTAAAAAATGGGATTTTACTTTATGTTCAGGACCCTCCTGAAAAAATGTGATTTTACTTTATGTTCAGGACCCTCCTGAAAAATGAGATTTTACTTTCTGTTCAGGACCCTCCTGAAAAATGGGATTTTACTTTATGTTCAGGACCCTCCTAAAAAAATGGGATTTTACTTTATGTTCAGGACCCTCCTAAAAAATGGGGTTTTACTTTATGTTCAGGACCCTCCTGAAAGATGAGATTTTACTTTCTGTTCAGGACCCTCCCAAAAAATGGGATTTTACTTTCTGTTCAGGACCCTCCTGAAAAATGGGATTTTACTTTTGTTCAGGACCCTTCTGAAAAATGGGACTTTACTTGTTGTTCAGGACCCTCCTGAAAAATGGGATTTTACTTTATGTTCAGGACCCTCCTAAAAAATGGGGTTTTACTTTATGTTCAGGACCCTCCTGAAAGATGAGATTTTACTTTCTGTTCAGGACCCTCCCAAAAAATGGGATTTTACTTTCTGTTCAGGACCCTCCTGAAAAATGGGATTTTACTTTTGTTCAGGACCCTCCTGAAAAATGGGACTTTACTTGTTGTTCAGGACCCTCCTGGAATATGGGACAACGCTTTCAAAAATGAAATACTACTTTATTATAATTTTTGTTTGGGATAATTTTCGTTCTAGTTTTAATTTTTGGTTTCAGGAGCCCGCCTGAAGAACAGGGTGATGAGATAGCAAGTCAGGAGCCCACCTAGAGAATAGAGTAAATAAATAAAAAGTCAAGCAACAAAGTGATGAAATAGCAAGTTAGGAACCCGCCTGGAGAATAGGGTGAAGAAACGAAAAGTCAAGCATAAGCGAAGCAATTGAAAGCCAAGCAACAAGTTGAAAGAAATTGCAAGTCAGGATCCCACCTGAAGAATAGGGTGGTGAAAGTCGAGTCATGAGCCAACAGAAGTTGTATAAATAGGATTTTGTAATTTCATTTATGTTTTAACTTGTAATTTTCATTTTTGATGTAATGACAGAGCCACGGACTGGAACCTCAATGGAACCTCACTCGACTCTCCAACTCGGTATAGTCCATCTCCTTCAAATCCTTTGAGATACTTGTCACTTGATCCCCTCATAACTTGGGTGGGTAGGATGTCCTAAGTCAAGACCTGTTTTTCCTCCTTCCTCTTGCTCCGTGCTTTTAAATAAAGGTCAGGACAAAATTCCGCCTCGTTGTCTACTGGTTTGTATGAAAACACCATGTGTTTACATCCAAAGGGGGCATGATGTAGACACGTGATTTCGTCCTCTTAAAGTTCAATTTTATTCACTTTTACCCATTTTTTATTTTTATCCTACCGTGTACCCTCATCCATGTTTTATACCCTCATAAAATACAAAAAATAACAAACTCCCTAACAAATTCTATCCTATCCTAACCCCTACATCTTATCCTAACAACCTATCTAATCAAAATAAACCAAATCACACCCTACCCCTACCCCACCTACTCTACCCCAATACCCACTCACATGACCCCTCACAGCATATATACACTCAATTCTCACAATCACTGGAAGACAGAAGGGGGACTCCATTATTTCTTTCTTTTCTTTCTTTGATTCAACACATAGACACCCATATTCAACACAGATAGAAAGCAGAAACATGACCGGAGAGTGAATTGAAGAGAGAAACAGTGGGAAGAAATTGGGAGCAGGGGAGCTCCGGCGAGGGAGATAGAGATTGGGATAGTTGAGAAAGAGATCGAGAGAGTGAAAGTCGGAGATATTTGAGAGAAAATTGACCGGAGAGAGAAGAAACCAAGAGAGAATCGAGGACAGAGAATAGAGAGTCGATTGGAGAGGGGTTGAATAGAAGCTGACTGGGTGTTGAGTTTTTTAACAATTTGTTCGCCGGAATCATCCATCCGTTGCCGGACTCAGTCGCCGACCAGACCCATTCCCACGAGCTCTTCCACCGCTCCAAAAACCGATCAAAACCATACCATATTAATTCAAATACCCGACCCATTTTTCTCAATTTTTGCCCTCACCGAGCTCACCAAAGCTCCGGTGCAGTGAAAGCAAAGACCTACAGTCTCAAAAATCCTACAACTCTGATCGATCGAGTTCGATGGAGTTTCGACGATGCGACAATAACAACTCAGCTTTGTCTTCGATCGAACCTTCAGCATAAAGCTTGCACGGGTTGGTCGATTGTCATGGTTTTATTGTGATTTTTGGTAAAAACAGCAACTCCGTCGAGTCAGTTCTGAAAACCTGCTGAAAAATGCCTAAAATTGGTGATTGAGCCTCCAAAACTGTTGTATTTTGCGGGGACTGTTTCGGGGTTGATTGGTTTCTTTCTTGGGGTTTGATCGAGTTTGGAGTTGGTCTGTTGTTGAGGTTCGAATCAAAGGTTTTGGATGCGGAGAACCCGAACTTAATTGGAATAATACGTTGATTTCGAAAGCTTCTTCTAAGGTCCAATTTTTCAACTCCTTCTTTTCATTTTACTCAATTTGATATATTGATGTTGTGATTTGCGTGTTTCGTGATGGTTGATAATATATTTTGATCGCATGTTTGAACATCTATGATTGTCGTGGCTTTGATTGGATGTTTCTATATTGAAGTTGATTGTTTGATCAAAAAATGAGATTTGAGGGGGCGGGAATTGAAAACATTGATAAAAGTGAACATTAGTTTATGTTGATTCATCGATAGTCGCTTAATTCGGGATAAGCATCGACTTGGTTAAATTCGATAGTCTCGTGTGATAGGTCGATTCGGATAGGCAAATGTAGACTCGGGTAGGCAAATTTAGAAATTGTATTTGGTTGAATGTGCGTGAGAATGAATGTTTTCTACTTTATCGCATTCGATTCAAATGTATTCATTTAGCCGAGGAATGCCCCGAGATCTTCTGTACTTATTCACTGGGGAATGCCTCGACGTATCATGTTGGTGGAAAATGATTGTGATGAAGGCCCGCGGCATCAGGTAAGGCATTGGAGCTTAGTCTAGATTTAGTTTAGAATAGGATTTTATATTTTTGTATTTTTCTATTTTTGGACTGTATAATTGGACTGGACTTTACATTTTGGATTGTTTTGTTTTGTTTATTGTTTGATTACTTTGCGTGCTTTTGTGTGGTTTATACATTTCTTAGTGTAAAAAAAAATAGTCGATACACTCTACCAAGCGACCGTGGTTGAACCACGGGATCGAGGGGTGCCTAACACCTTTCCCTCGATCAACAGAATTTTTTAGCCAGAATCTCTGCTCGCAAACCAGTTTAAAGAGTCAAATGGTTTTGAAAAGGATTTTCCAATGGTGACTTGGCACACCAGATTATGCCAAGTGGCGACTCTGAATAAAAAATGTTAATAATCCTTTTCCAAAATAAATTTTCATTTCTTGTCACTTAAATAATAAAACCCTTTCGAACATTAAATTATAACCATTTTTTTTGGAGTCGAAAAAGGGGTGTGACAGCTCTGGCGACTCTGCTGGGGACAATGACAAGTTTTCAGAATTCGAGCTGTTTTTGGAGTCGTATCGGCTTTGTTTGGCATTACGAGTGTATAAGCATTGTTTGTGATTATTGTTGATGTTATTTTCACTTTTGTGCGTTTTTGTGCTCTTTATTTATAGTATTTATCCTATGTGTTACCGCTTTATATCTATCATCATGTGTGCACCCCCCGACCCTCTTTCTGCAACAAGTCCATAGTACACGTGTTGTACATGACCTCTAGTTGAGTCACCCTTATTCTAGGGAGGGAGTCGTCGGTGTTATGGAGTAGGTGGAAAGCAAAGCAGCCACTATCGACTATACGCTCCCCCGAACAACCTTGTTAGTGAACCACAATGTAGGTCAGCCTTTAGGTCATGCTTATGTGCATCATACGGAGACCTAGCGGGACCCACATGGTCCTTTGTAGGAGACTCACCTCTAAAGCATCCCTACGTGCTAACTGCTGCATTTTTAAGGATAACGTGGTCATTTGACGGACTGATTTTTGAAAGAAAAAAAAATTGTTAGGAGTAAGGTGCGTAGGCAAAAATGAAAAAGAAAAAAAATAGAAAAAAAGTGAGTCGAAAAGAATAAAAAAAAAAGAGGAATATCGTAGTTTATTTTAGAATTCTTGATGGCTTTTGTTCTGTACGATCCAAAAACTCAAAAAAGATTTTTTTTACGTTTTACATTTGTCTTCTCAAAGTACCGTAAATTCAAAAAAAAAAAATCGTTTGCCTTTTATACTTATTTTTCAAAAACAAAAATATCAAAAAGATTTTTTTATAATTGGTGATGTCAGTCTTAGTTAAAGTGTCTAGCGAAAAATTCAAAAGTTTTTTTTTTGTTTGTTTTTGGTAGTGTCTCTTAAGTTAGGGTCAATTTATTAGTTAATCATTAATTGTCCAATCTGGATGAACTACGCATACCTGATTCCCTTCCCTTGGGTTGGGATACGTAGGCAACCCTCGGTGGGTCCGATAATTCTTTGTGTTGGACTTTGTCTTCGTATTAGCCTAGGTCTCTCGCCCCGTAAGCTAGAGTTGTTTGCCGAGTAGACTGATTTCGCTCAGTACTTCTATTCGGCACTTTGGAGTTATGGATGTGGTCTGTCCCATCGACATATGTTTGCGTCAAAAATCCCAAGGGTTGGGAATCTTCTACTCCTGTCCAATTTTTGAGATGAAGTCTTGTGTGTTACTACAGGATGGATTTGTCCACCAAGTCTAGAGTTCTGATGGTTGTCAAGGTGCCCAAAAAGTTAATCAAATGGTGGGAAATGCTTAATTATGTTGATCAGCAGAAACTGGTTAAAATATTAGGTGATCTTATGGAACTTCTGGATGTTACCCCTCTTCCAGATTTAATAGAGGCTTTGTTGACCTTTTGGGATCCGAGTAGTTTGGTATTCAGGTTTGGGGAATGTGAAATGACTCCTACTTTGGTAGAAATATCCGGTCTATTGCATTTGCCCTATATAGAGAAGGATATGATCCGAGCACGAAATCATACTGGCGTGAGATTTTTGCAATCTTGTGGTTTAAAAAGTAAGGGTATCCGTTTGGGTTGTTTAAGTGATTCGTGGGTTTCCCTAGATTTTTTGTTCGCTAGATTTGGGCCCTCGGAAGGCTTTGATTATTTTGGGGATGATTTCATGTGACTAAGGAGAAGTGGGAGAGAAAGCTTCTTAAAGTCTTCAACCTCGCTTTGTTAGGTACTTTAGTGTTTCCACTAGAAGAAAGACATATTAATACCCGTTTGCAATCTGTGGTGATGGCCCTATTTCATAAGAATCAAAACGACAAGGGCATTAATCAAAAGGGCAGGTTCACTCTCATACCCATGATCTTGACAGAAATATGTAAGGCTTTAACCGAAGTAAAGGGGGGGAGGAGATTTTTTGAAGGCAGTAACCTGATATTGCAGATATGGATGATGGAGCATTTGCATGGCCTTCTTTAGTTAGACCAGACGTGTTAGATCGTTGTATTCCCAATTGAGTGAAAGCCATGGAATTCAGGTTGCGTTTGGGTAAATTCTCGTTGCCCGTGGGAGTCGACGCTTGGATTGAATTTCTTGAGTCAAGAACCAGGGATAACATTTTGTGGACTTATCTGTGGCTTCGCCCAAAGATAGTATTGTTGGGTTGTCAAACGCAGCTCCCTTTAATTATGTTAGGGCTCAATTGCACTAGATCATACAGTCCTTCTAGGGTAATGCGCCAGTTGGGTAGGCTGCAGGAAGTGCCACCAGCAGTGGATCTTCTGAAGGATGTTGAGTATTTCAAGGACCAAGCCTTAGGTGAGAGCAAGTATGAGCAGTTTTGGAAGCATGCAACAAAGCTGGGTGTGGACACACTCAAAGAAAGTTTGGATAATCCGGGCTACACTCAAGGATATGGGGTTTGGCTTCAATCTATCCCTCAGGGTATCAGTCAACCCTTACCAGCGTTTGTCTTAGAGGGAGAATACAGCAAGAATGCACTGAGAGTCCAAAGTGGAAACACTGAGAGTTCAGTTAGGAGATTTGTTCAAGACGGTAGAAAGGTGTCAAAATAATCTTTCCAAGTGCACTCCTCATGAAGCAGGAATACGGGCCCGAAGCTTCCTCCACGGTATCAGGGTGTCTTTATAGGATATGCTACAAAGTTTAAATGGGAGAAAGAGAACTTCAGAGGCAGGTCCATATCAGCCAGGGTCATCACGCAGAGAACCAGTCTGAAAGAGAACTTCTTATCTTTATTCAGTTTGAGTCCTTTATGTGTCTGTCATTGTAGGGTGGTGTCTGCTTTAAGTCGAAGTCAAGTTGTTTTTGGTATTAGAGTCTTTATTAGTAATTTCACCTATGTCGTCTTAGGGGTCTATAATGTTGTTTCGTATTTGTTGTTTAGTTTTAAAGTGGTCCCAAACTTTTGTACGTTTTTGTTGTTTTCTTTCTTCAAAATGTTATGATGTTACGTCTTTCCTTGGTTTGTTTATTTTCATTTTTGCAAAAAAAAAAAAAAGTGGGTAATGTTTATGCACATGCTGTCTGAACTACGCAAGATCTGATTCATGTACAACATGATACGTAGGCAGCCTACTTTTGGGTTCGATATAATCATTTTGTTTCGTTGTTTTTCATTATTTTTCCTCTTTTAAAGAAAAACAAAAGCCTTAAAGAATGATAAAATAAAGGTAGATAACGAGAGAAAAGAAAAGAGCAGAGATGGAGACGAAAAATATATAATAATATAATAATAATAAGTGTAGATAAAAAATAAGTGTAGACAATATCAGGATGATGTTAAAATGACCTCGCTACCCTCAAAAGCTGGTAGAAATGAACATGAATTTAGGACAATTTTACCAATGTGATTCCCATGTTTGTTGTGTGCCCTAATCCCAACGGATGTCGTCTTTGGTGAGCATGTTCTTTCAGATAACAATGGTAGGTTTGCAGCACTCTGGCTAGTCACCCATACTTCACTAGATCCAAAGCAAAGCTCGCCATGGCTAGCAGGGAGATTGAAAATTCGCTCATTGACCCGGATCAAGATCACAGGGAAGAAAATTCTGAATACAATGATGAGGTAGTAAGGCTCAGGCAACAATTGATAGATTTACATCAGGCATGGGCCAGCGGAATGCCTCCTCCTCCGCTCCCTGGAGGTCTTAGGAATATCTCTAATTGCCCACCGCTCTATCAGGCACAATTCTCTGCTCCTACTTAGTCACCTGAGCACGCGCCAGGATTTACTCCGCGACATTATTATCCTGGCAGTTCTGGTGTGCCCTTGGAAGCTCCTCAATCAAGACCAGCTGCTCAGCCAGCGCCACCAATCACACCGGTATTTGTGGCTCCGCCACTACATGAAACTCCTATATATGTTGTGCGCCCCACAATGAGGCTTCCTAGGTCTGCCAGTGAGCCAGTACTGAAGGTTTCAGATAGTCAGTATTATACCCTGGAGCCTACTTTGCAAATGAATGAACCGTATGGGTACACTCAGCTGCCGGCATTTCCATTTGATACAGAGAAACCTGTCGCAACGGAGGAACAAGATATCATAGCCCAGAAATTGAAAAGTTTAGAACAGGCTATGATGAATTTGCAAGGAATCGGAGATCATAGGAGTGTTTCCTATAAAGATCTTTGCATGTTCCCAAATATCAATCTTCCCCTCGGTTTTAAGATGCCTAAGTTTGAGAAGTATGCAGGACACGGTTATCCCGTTGCATACTTGAGATGTTATTGCAACCAGTTGAGGGTTATAGGAGGAAAGAAAGAACTGCTCATGGCCTTCTTTGGCGAGAGTCTTTCTGATCTGGCCTCAGAATGGTTTATCGATCAAGATATCGATAAATGGAAAAGTTGGGATGATTTGGCTTCTGAATTTGTTCAACATTTTCAGTATAACATCGACCTGATTTCGGACAAAAAATCCTTGGTCAACATGAAGAAAAAGAGCACTGAAGGTTTTAGGGAATACGCGATAAGGTGGCGTGAACAGGCCGCCAGGGTAAAGCCTCTAATGAAAGAAAGTAAGTTGGTAGAAGTTTTCATTTAGGCACAGGATGAGACCTATTTTCAACATTTACTTCCGGCAATGGGAAAGTCTTTTATGGAAGTCCTCAAAATGAGGGAGATGATAGAGGACGGAATTAAGACCGGCCGAATAGTGAGTTTTGCCGCATTAAAAGCCACTACACAAGCGATTCAAGGTGGATCTGGCGCATTTGGAGGTAAAACGAAGAAAGAGGATATGGCGACTGTTGTAGCTGGAACCCATTCCTATCCCAAAAGACCACCTCGCCCCTATCCCTAATCCCAAGCCCAAGTCTACGCCCAAGCTCCATATATTCCTCCCCACCATTACTACCCTCCAAAAAACCCTTTATATTCTATTCCACCACCCCCGTACCCAGTATATAGTGCGCAGCCATATGCCCAAACCCCTTCTTACCCGCAATGGCACGCGCAAGCTCCACAAAACTGCCCATTCGCTCCACCAAATTACCAAAATCCCTTCAGACCCGGTTTTTAGCCTAGGCCCGAGTATAAGAAGAAGAAGAAGGCGGTCAAAAATCAATCCACACCTCTTGGGGAGTCATACGCTAGCTTGTTTGATAGGTTGAGAAAGTTGAAGGTTTTAAGCCCAATTCAAGGAAGGCTTTCAAATCCACCGCCGAGGAATCTCGATTATTCTTTAAGGTGTGCGTATTGTTATGATATGCCAGGCCATGATATCCAGAAATGCTGGCATTTAAAGAGAGCTGTCCAAGATTTAATTGACACAAATTAGATGCTTATACAGGCCCCGGAGGGTCCAAACATTAACCAGAATCCGTTGTCAACCCATGCTAAATCCAATATGTTAGAATTGATATATGACGGGACAGAGTCTTTGAGAGGTTATAAGCCTATTGTCAAGATACAAACCATTGAGGAGAAATCGGTAAATATAGCGAAGTATTTGAAAGCAATGTCATTGAACTTGGAAGGAATGAGAGAAGATAAAGCCCTAGAAAGCACAAAGAAGCCCCTGACCACAGTACAAGGCGCCAGAAGTTATGTTGATTTAAGCCAGGATAAACCAAAGTTGATAGTGGTGGGAGCTTTGAGTCATCCCATCTTGACGGTGAAAGGAGCACTAGCAGCGCCTATTGTCCTCGAACCGATGACCCAAACTCTGATAGTTGATACGAAAAGGTTTCCCTAGAATTATGGGCGGGCTGTGATGACCTATCACGGGAAAGAAGTAGTGGAAGATGTAGATGCGGTAGGGGGTTTGACTAGGTCAGGAAGATGCTTCGTGCCTGAAAGCTTAAGAAAGTCCAAGCCGACAGTAAGTGGACCGTCATCTATCAAAAATCCTATCACCGAAGAAGCCGAAGAATTTTTGAAAAAGATGAAATTGCCAAAGTATTCAATATTAGACCAGTTGAAGAAAACCCCTGCTCAAATTTCCCTTTTATCTTTGCTGTTACACTCCAAGGAGCATCGTGATGTTTTACTGAAGGTATTAAATGAAGCATATGTTCCAAGGGAGATTACAATCAACCAACTTGAGAAAATGGGTGGAAAAATCTTTGAGGTCAATCGGATCAGCTTTTCTGACAACGAATTGCCTGTTGAAGGTACAGGGCATAATCGGGGCCTTTACATTACAGTGAAGTGTGAAGATTTATACGTCACTCATGTTATGATTGATAGAGGTTCAGGTGCAAATATTTGCCCTATTTCAACTTTGCAAAAGTTGAATATTGGTGCTGACAGGATCAGGCCCAACAATGTATGCGTTAGGGCTTTTGATGGTGCAAAATCAAATTCCATTGGCGAAATAGAACTAATGTTGACCATAGGGCCTGTTGAGTTCTCCATAGAGTTTCAAGTATTGAATGTAGACTCCTCTTACAATCTGTTGTTGGGAAGGCCGTGGATCCACAAGGCCAAGGCGGTTGCATCTACACTGCACCAAATGATTAAGTTTGAGCATGACAGACAAGAAGTAGTTATTCATGGTGAAGGAGATTTTTCAACCTATGAAGATTCTCCCTTGTCTCTTATTGAAGAAAATAACATAGAGGAGACATTCGTCTATCAAATTTTTGATACAGTGCCAGTGAATTGTATCCTTAAATGGCAGACTATACCGGGACCATAATTGTCTTTTTCTTCTATCATGATGGTGAGTGAACTTTATAAATACGGATTTAAGCCAGGAAAGGGTTTGGGAACGTCTCTGTACGGTATAGTTCATCCTATATGTCCGAGTGAGAATGTGGGCACGTTTGGTCTGGGATTTGAGCCTACGACTGAAGATCTGAAGAAAGCCAAGGGAAGGAAAAAGGAAACATGGTCACTCCCTCTCCCAATGCCACTACTCAGTGAATCATTTGTTAAGAGCGGTGTCACGAAGCATGTGGAATTTGAAGTTGAATTGGTTGATGACTTCCAGAACCTTTTTATTAAAGTTTATATGGTCAAAGCAGGATAAGGTACCAGTATGGCAGACGTGCAATTCATAGGTCCAGCTGTCCGGCTCAATAATTGGGAAATCACTCCTCTCCCCGTTAGTAGGGAGTTTTGGTAGATTATTTTGTTTTTCTTTCTGTTTATCTGAGCTATTTCAGGGTTGTAATTCGGATTTGAGTTTGTTTATGTTATGTTGGCATCTATGTTTAAACCCTTCTATCTTTTTATTTAATGAAATGCAATGTCCCTTTTGTTTCGTGTCTAATATATTTTGTTTTTCTTTTTTCTTACACAGTTCTCTTTATGCTGATTCTAATGACATGACATGCATGCGGAATTTTCAGCCTGACCATAAAATCCAAACTAATCAGGATGTAATAAAGAAGGATGGGGAATATGATGAAGAAGAAGCACTAGAAGAAATAAGCAAAGAGTTGGAACAATTTGAAGACAAAACGAATCCTAATTTGAGTGAGACTGAGCCAATAAATCTAGGGGATCAAGAAGATGTTAGGGAAACTAAAATCAGTGTACATGCTTTGCCACAGCTAAGAGATGGAATGATTCAAGCATTAATTGATTATAAGGATGTTTTTGCAAGGTCTTATGATGATATGCCTGGTTTAAGCACTGAATTAGTGGCTCACAAATTGTCAACTGATCCCGCGTTCCCTCCTGTCAAACAGAAGTTGAGAAAGTTTAAAACGGATGTAAGTATTAAAATTAAAGAGAAAATCATAAAACAACTTGAAGCCAAAGTAATTCGAGTAGCTCGCTATCCCATGTGGTTATCCAATGTTGTTCCCGTACCAAAGAAAGATGGCAAAATTCGAGTGTGTGTTGATTACCGTGATTTGAACAGAGCAAGTCCGAAAGATGATTTTCCACTGCCCAACATCCATATTTTGCTAGACAACTATGCTAAACACAAGGTTGCCTCTTTTGTGGATTGCTATGCCGGATATCACCTGATCATCATGGATGATAACAACGCAGACAAGACGTCTTTTATCACACCATGGGGGACTTATTGTTATCGAGTGATTTTATTCGGTTTGAAGAATGCTGGAGCAACATACATGAGAGCCATGACCACTATGTTTCATGATATGATGCATAAGGAGATTGAGGTCTACGTGGATGGTGTGATTATTAAGTCAAAAAGTCAGGCCGACCATGCTAAAGATTTAAGAAAGTTCTTTGAAAGGCTTCGCAGGTATAATCTCAAACTCAACCCGGCAAAATGTGTATTTGGAGTTCCATCCGAAAAGCTATTGGGGTTTGTAGTCAGCCGTCGGGAAATCGAATTGGATCCCTCGAAAATCAAAGACATTCAGGATTTGCCCCCGCCCAAGAATAGAACGGAGGTGATGAGTTTGCTTGGTAGACTGGACTACATTAGCAGGTTTATTGCTCAACTCACAACCACCTGTGAACCCATATTCAAGTTGCTGAAAAAGAGTGTTGCGGTAAAATGGACTGAAGAATGTTAGGAAGCGTTCGATCGAATCAAAAGATATTTGTCAAATCTGCCTGTGTTGGTACCCCTGGAGCCTGGTAGGCCTTGGATCTTATATTTATTAGTCATGGACAATTATTTCGGTTGTTTCCTGGGTCAACATAATGTCACAGGCAAAAAGAAGCAGGATATTTATTATCTTAGCAAGAAGTTCACCGCATATGAGGCCAGGTATACTCTTCTTGAAAGGACGTGTTGTGCCCTAACTTGGGTAGCACAGAAGTTGAAGCATTATCTCTCACCCTATACTACTTATCTCATCTCCCGCATGGATCCTTTAAAATATATCTTCCAGAAGCCTATGCCGACGGATCGATTGGCGAAGTGGCAAATATTGCTTATCTAGTTCGACATTGTATATGTGACTCGAACCGCCATGAAAGACCAAGCCTTGGCAGATCATCTTGCTGAGAATCTCATCAATGAAGAGTACGAGCCATTAAGGACATATTTTCCTGACGAAGAAGTGTCGTGTACCGATAAAGTCGTTATAGAGCTTGATCCAGGTTAGAGGTTGTTCTTCGATGGAGCTGTCAATATGAAAGGAGTCGGAATAGGTGTGGTTCTTATCTCTAAATCGAGACAATATTTCCCGGTAACAGCACAACTTCGATTCTACTGTACTAATAATATGGCAGAGTATGAAGCCTGCATTCTTGGTTTGAGGTTAGCTATTCATATGGGAGTCCAAGAACTATTGGTGTTGGGAGATTCGGATTTGATCATCCATCAAATTCAAGGCGATTGTGAGACGTGAGATTTGAAGCTCATCTCGTATCTACAATGCTTACAGGAGCTATGTCAACGGTTTGTGTTAGTAAAATTTAGGCATATTCTAAGGATTCATAATGAAATTACTGATGCTTTAGCCACTCTGTCTTCAATGCTCCAACATCCTGACAAAGCCTACATCGATTTAGTGCATATACAGAGTCGTGATCAGCATGCTTACTGTAATGCGGTTGAAGAAGAGCTCGATGGAGAACCTTGGTTCTTGGATATCAAGCGGTACATTCAGTCAGGAGAATACCCAGCATATGCCACCAACGATCAAAAGAGGACTATTACGCCTTTGGCTAGTGGATTTTTCTTAAATGGGGGAATCTTGTATAAGAGAACCCCAGATTTGAGACTTTTGAGATGTGTAGATGCAAGAGAAGCCTCGGCAATCATGGTTGAAATACACTCTGGAGTATGCGGGTCACACATGAACGGTCATGTTTTGTCAAAGAAGATTCTTCGCGCAGTTTATTACTGGCTTACCATGGAAAGGGATTCTATTCAATTTGTTCGAAAGTGTCATCAATGTCAGGTACACGGTGATCTGATACGTTCTCCTCCTGTTGAGTTGCAAGCAATGGCTGCTCCATGGCCGTTCGTGTCTTGGGGAATGGATGTGATTGGACCGATTGAGCCGAAGGCATCAAATGGACATAGGTTCATTTTTGTAGCCATTGACTACTTCACAAAGTGGGTAGAAGCAGTAACTTTCAAGTCAGTGACAAAGAAGGCTGTGGTAGATTTTGTTCATGCCAATATCATTTGTAGATAAGATGATCATTACAGACAATGCTGCCAATCTCAATAGTCATTTGATGCAAGAAGTATGTCAATAGTTTAAGATCGCACATCAAAATTCTACTCCATATCGTCCAAAGGCCAATGGTGTTGTAGAAGCCGCCAATAAGAATATAAAAAAGATACTGTAAAAAATGGTACAAGGGTCTAGACAGTGGCATGAAAAGTTGTCGTTTGCATTGCTAGGTTATCGCACCACTGTTCGCACTTCAACAGGGGCAACTCCATATTTATTAGTGTATGGGACAGAATCAGCCATCCCTGCAGAAGTTGAAATTCCCTCTCTTTGAGTCATTGTAGAAGCATAGATTGATGATGACAAATGGGTAAAAACCCGACTGGAACATTTAAGCTTGATTGAGGAAAAAAGGGTAACGTC
Source organism: Capsicum baccatum var. pendulum (assembly GCA_030864225.1). Lineage (NCBI taxonomy): Eukaryota > Viridiplantae > Streptophyta > Magnoliopsida > Solanales > Solanaceae > Capsicum > Capsicum baccatum. Next base: position 5,700,107 of record CM061556.1, read on the forward strand.
TGTGTGTCATGGCCAGCTGTATCAGAGGAGGATGGCTCAAGCGTATAACAAAAAGGTCCGTCCCAGGAATTTTGAAGTTGGTCAGTTGGTATTAAGACGTATCCTTCCTCACCAGGTTAAAGCGAAAGGCAAGTTCTCCCCTAACTGGCAAGGTCCCTTCGTTGTGAAGAAAGTGTTACCCAATGGAGCCTTATATTTGACAGATATTGAAGGCAAAATGGCAGAAATGGCTATCAATGATGATGCGGTCAAAAGATACTATGTATGATATTTTATCCTTTGTTGAGTTTATTGCATGTTTAGTACTTGCATTTTTGAAGATTGATATGATGAAGGCATTTTATTCTTCTATCCAAACATTGTGTCATCCTCTGTTTACCCGTTTGAGCTTTGTTTTAGTTTTCTTTCATATCCCTCTTTTGGAATCAAACTAGAGTCAAAGATAAATGTCTAGAGAATAAGAATAAAATAAAGAGTTCGAAAATAAAAAAAAATCAAAATCAAATCAAAACAAAGAACAAGCTGATGGAACTACGTGCGACCTAATTCTCCTCTCTCGGGAGTGAGATACGTAGGCTACCCTATTTCGGGCTCGGTCCAACCAAATTAAGATCTAAGATTCACCCAGTCAACAAAGCTGAGGCATAAGTTAATGTGTTGTTTGAGTCGATTCCAAAAGTTATAAGTCCCACCCCCACTTCAAGTATCGTTTGAGCCCCTTACCATCTTTTCTAACCTTAATCAAAAGCCATGTTACAACCAAAGAAAGTCCTTTAGATCAATTTTCGATAATGTTAAGGCTAAGCATGCAATGGATATGATGATACATTGTGAGGTACCACTTGTCTCCCTCAGCATAAGAAATCAGGAAAGAAATACAAAAATGAGAGTCTTATTGGTGAAAACCCCCGTGGGCATCATAAGGCGATGGTGAGTTGAGAGAAATGAAAATGAGAGAGTCTTATTGGTTAAAACCCTTGCAGGCACCATAAGGCGATGGTGAGTGGAGAGAAATAAAAATGAGAAAGTCTTATTGGTGAAAACCCTCGCGGGCATCATAAGGCGATGGTGAGTTGAGAGAAATATAAAAATGAGAGAGTCTTATTGGTGAAAACCCCCGTGGGCATCATAAGGTGATGGTGAGTTGAGAGGAATGAAAATGAGAGAGTCTTATTGGTGAAAACCCTTGCAAGCACCATAAGGCGATGGTGAGTGGAGAGAAATAAAAATAAGAGAGTCTTATTGGTGAAAACCCTCACGGGCACCGTAAGGCGATGGAGAGTTCAAGAGAAAAGTGAAAAGTGAAAAGAAAGAGTTTGTTGGCGGAAGTCATTTAAGATGTCGACAATCGAATGTGATGAATGAGTCCAATGGATTTGAAGAAGCGGCTCAATGGCAAAGGCACAGACTCAACAACAAATGGGGAGTCTGGATAGGAAGATCAGGCAGCTCAATCCAAAATGCATGTCATACTCATTGGAGTTGGTTGTCGTATTCAGATAAGTATTCTTTTTTAATATGGGACATTGCCTTTTTCTTTCATTAACATATTCATGTTTTTTGTCTTTTTATGTCATTTATCAAAATAAAAGTCGTTATCATTTCTTTACATTTTAAGTCAAGTCTGCGTCAAAACAAGCGAGAAAGGATTTCAAAATTTACTACCAGTCTTTCCAATTATACGAGAAAAAGCAAAGGAATAGCATAGCAAAGAAATATGATCGTAATTCAACATGAAGCAAAGGAAGTCTATCAACCGACAGGCTATTGAATTGGTGGAAGCATTCAGATTTAGGAAAAGGGTGCACCTCAGAGGCATGGTAAAATAAAAACCCATTGTTCGAGTCAGAACTCACTTCCCTCAATCTAGATCTGGGTTAATAATGCGGCAAGACAGGGCAGGTGTCAGCAATTTGGGACAAAGATGAAAGGAACGAGTGTTGGGCAGATACCTGAGAAGTCAAGAGCTGCAAGCCACCACTAAGTTTTTAACTGACAAATTTTCTTTGTTGAAATAGGGGCAAATTCGCTTCACTTAATTCAGCTACCATTGGAAATGCACATCCGTGGGATTTTATTTTATGTTCAGGACCCTCCTGAAAAATGGGATTTTATTTTATGTTCAGGACCCTCCTGAAAAATGGAATTTTACTTTATGTTCAGGACCCTCCTGAAAAATGGGATTTTATTTTTATGTTCAGGACCCTTCTGAAAAATGGGATTTACTTTCTGTTCAGGACCCTCCTAAAAAATGAGATTTTACTTTATGTTCAGGACCCTCCTGAAAAATGAGATTTTACTTTATGTTCAGGACCCTCCTGAAAAATGGGATTTTACTTTATGTCCAGGACCCTCCTGAAAATGGGATTTTATTTTATGTTCAGGACCCTCCTGAAAAATGGTATTTTACTTTATGTTCAGGACACTCCTGAAAAATGGGATTTTACTTTCTGTTCAGGACCCTCCTGGAAAATGGGATTTTACTTTCTGTTCAGGACCCTCCTAAAAAATGAGATTTTACTTTATTTTCAAGACCCTCCTGAAAAATGGGATTTTACTTTCTGTTCAGGACCCTCCTGAAAAAATGGATTGTACTTTCTGTTCAGGACCCTCCCGAAAAATGGGATTTTACTTTATTTTCAGGACGCTCCTGAAAAATGGGATTTTACTTTATGTTCAGGACCCTCCTGAAAAAATGGAATTGTACTTTCTGTTCCGGACCCTCCTGAAAAATGGAACTTTACTTTCTGTTCAAGACCCTTCTGGAAAATGGGACAATGCTTTCAAAAAATAAATAAATAAAATACTACTTTACTATAATTTTTGGGATAATTTTCGTTCTAGTTTTAATTTTGGGTTTCAGGAGCCCGCCTGAAGAGCAGGGTGATGAAATAAAATGTCGGGAGCCCACCTGGAGAATAGGGTGAAGAAATGAAAAGTCATGCAACAAAGTGAAGTAATTGAAAGCCAAGCAACAAGTTGAAAGAAATTGCAAGTCAGGAGCCGGCCTGAAGATAGGGTGATAAAAGTCGAGCCAAGAGCCAACAGAAGCTGTATAGATAGAATTTTTGTAATTGCATTTATGTTTTAACTTGTAATTTTCATTTTTGATGTAATAACAGAGCCACGGACCGGAACCTCGATGGAACCTCACTGTACTCTCCAACTCGGTATAGTTCATCTCCTTCCAATCCTTGGAGATACTTGTCACTTGATCCCCTCATAACTAGGGTGGGTAGGATGTCCTAAGTCAAGACCTGGTTTTCCTCCTTCCTCTTGCTCCGTACTTTTAAATAAAGGTCAGGACAAAATTCCGCCTCGTTGTCTACTGCTTTGTATGAAAACACCATGTGTTTACATCCAAACGGGGCATGATGTAGACACGTGATTTCTTCCTCTTAAAGTTCACTTTTATTCACTTTTACCCATTTTATGTTATCCTACCGTGTACCCTCACCCGTATGATAATCCCTTCATAAAATGACAAAATATAACAATCCCCTAACTAATTTTGTCTTATCCTAGCAGCCTACCCAAACAAAAATAGACACCTAACTCTTATCCCTCAAATTAAAAAACAACACCTACCTACCCTATCCTAACAACCCATCCAATCAAAAACCACATCACACCCTACCCCCTACCCCACGTGACCCCACCTACCTCACCACTACCCCACCCTAACCACATATACATACCCACACTCCACGAAATACACAGGACTCCATTTTTTTCATCTTCACACAATTCTTCACATCACAGAAAGAGGAGCACATAAGTGGGTATCCACTGGAAGGGGAATAAAGAACACACACCAATAACATATATAGGGTAGCTCCATCTTTTTTTATTATTATTATTCGTCACTCACAATGGGATGAACAAACACACACAGCGCACCAAGAACACACACTACTGATTCACAAGAAACGCACTCACACACTTATGGATTGAGGATATAAACTTAAAAAATGAGGTGAAAGAGGTGGGTGAGGACAGATCTACCATCGCACACACACACACCCATCGATTTTTTTTACGCAAAAAAGGTTGATTCAAATGGTTAAGGAAGGAAAACGGGTAAGAATGGCTTGAACATGGTCAGAAACAGTGTCGCCGGTGAGAATTTGGTTGTAGTTTATGCATCTCCGGCGAAATTTTCCCCGAAATAGTCTTCATCTGGTTGATTTGATTGGTCCAGTCACGAACACCTCCCTAAATCTCTTCGTTTTCTTTGTGTTTAAAGTCAACCTTGCCGAAAAATGTCAAGAGTCGCTAAAATCCACCCCATCCCATTGATATTCGTCACATCGGAGTTCGTCGGAGTTTCAACCGTATAGTTCTGGTTCCTTCATTATTCTTGGTTTTCGGTCACTCACTGTCCTTAGTATTTTGCTACGTTTATAATCGAATTTTGGAAGGTCTTGTTGAAGTTAGCACGTAGCCGAGTGGTGGTATCCTCCGAGGTTCTCAGATCGTCCATTATATCTCCTATTAAGTCAATCGAAAGCTATTGAGGTGGCTGGTCATTGAGATTTTCTAGTCGGGGTTCGAATTTTGGCTTCTTTAATTCTTTATTATCAACAAAGATTAGATTGTTGAAAGGTCCATTTCTTAACCCGCTCTCTTTTTATCTATCTTAGTGTGTTGAATAGATTGTGAATATGTGTGGTGTTATTATGTTTTGTTGGATTTTTATTGATGTTGATCATGGCGTTTGTGATTCGGTTATGTTGGTTTGAGGAATGAGTTTTATCATGTTTTAATGGGTTGATAAAAGAAAAATTGGGGTGGAATTACGAGATTGATAAAATGATGAATTTGGTTAATGATGGTTTTATTGTTACTTTTTGTTCAACTTGGAATAAACATGAATAACGTTGGTGAACTCGATAGTATCACTGTTTTAGGTCGCTAATTGGATAGGCGAATATAGGCTGGGTAGGCGAATTTAGGAATAAGTGTTTTCGTGGAATGTTTAGAATTGACGGCTTTGGTTGAATGTTGGAAATTCCATGGAATGTTTGAAATTTTGTTGAATAATTTGATTTTTTCGCACTAAAAAATGTATTCATTTGGCCGGGGAATGCCCCGAAGTATCTGTATATATTTATTAACCGGGGAATGCCCCGAGGTATTATGTACCCGGAGGACGTTCGTGGTGAAGGCCCGAGGCATCGGGTAGAACATTAGTTTAGGATTAGCGTAGGTTTACTTTCAGTCCCTTTTTATTTCGGGTTGTAATAATTGGACTGGACTTTACATTTCGGATTGTTTTGTTTTGTTTGATTATTTTGCGTGCTTTTTTTTTGTGCGGTTTATACATTTCTTAGTGCCAAAAAAATAGTCGATACACTCCACCAAGCGACCGTGGTTGAACCACGGGATCGAGGGGTGCCTAACACCTTCCCCTTGGTCAACAGAATTCCTTAACCAGAATCTCTGTTCGCAAACCAGTTTAAAGAGTCAAATGGTTTTGAAAAAAGAATTTTCCAATGGTGACTTGGCACACCGGATTATGCCAAGTGGCGACTCTAAATAAAAAATATAAATAGTCCTTTTTTGAAACAAACTTTCGTCTTTGTCACTTTAATAATAAAAACTCTTTCGAAACTTAAAACATAATCGTTTGGAGTACGTAAAAAGGGGTGCGACAAAAGTAATAACTGAAGCAAAGTAAAACAATAAAGAATATCAAAAGTCCTCAGATAGGCCCACTAAGTAATAATGCAATCACACCAGATCAGTCATTACGTAAAGAAACTTTTTGTCCTTACATTAGGAAAGATTCAATAATAAGGACAATTAAAAAAACTAGTGGAACATTTTTGCAGCAATCCTGTCTTTTGTTTATTTGATGAAAACTTGAGCCTGACATCCCCACAAAAAACTTTCATATATAGTATTTAAAATCATAATTTCCCTTTACTTCCACTATAAAACCCACAAATTCACTTGTTCTATTTTCCTTACCGATGCTATAAGCAGCATAATCATCCATTATCTTGACTGAAAAATTATCAAAAGTCAATATTTCCCTTGTAAGAAATCGAAGCCACCGTGTTTTTGTACTCAACTTCATAAGGGGTACAATTTTCAACCACAAAATCGATAGTCAAGTTTTGAGCTGATAGGGATGAATAAGGCCATGGTGAGAAACTAATATTAGAAGTTGTGATTGCTTCAATAGTAAATTGGGGAAAAGATTTATCTTTATACAAGAAACCAATAATCAAAACTACAGACAGTAACAAAATAAAAGTGACACCCACTACAATATTTGATTTCTAATGCAAGTTCGGAAAGTGCTAATTGCATGGATGGATTTCAACTTGCATCAAAAGTGTGAAGTGTTTCAAGAGAATATGGAAGCTAAAAATCAAAACAATAAAAGATTAACATGATGTTTTACGGTCCTTTTTAGTCATAATATGATGCACAGATAATCAAGGACATTTATGTCTTTTCGTATCTTAGCTTACCCTAGAAGTATAAATAGACAATATTTTGGATTGAACAATATTTTAGATTGAACACTCTTTAATTGTGTATATGTGTATATATTTTTTAAATTCTAATGTAGTATATACTATATATATAGTGTATATATATTGTTTAACGTATTTTAAAATGTATATAGGTGGGTATATATAGTGTATATTGAAAAAAACTTCTTTTTTTATTTTTGACCAGATTTTTAACCGGGTTTGACCGGGTTTAGGTGGGTTTGACCGGGTTGGGTTAAGTGGGCAGGGTTAGGGCTATTTTTAAAAATTTTACCGATGAGCCCGGCTCGGCCCGGCCCACTTATACCCTACCCGGATCCGGCCCGGCCCACAACCTGGATAAATTTAATGGGCCGATTCCGGGTTGACCCGGCCCGGCCCGGCCCACTTAAAACCCTTAAGTTCAATTCTCTTCTCCCTTGAAATCAATCATGTAATTGTTTATTCAAATTAGAGAATTACAAATCTATATTTATCTCTAATTTACTTCAATTGTGGGATTGTTTCATTCTTTCTTCTCTAACTCTCCTCAATTTCTTGATTATCTCTTGAATCTATATATCTTGTATCCCGTTTTATATCAACGTCCTAGCAAAGTCATAGTATATAGCTAATAATACACAAAATAGGACACTTATTAGGTCAAGAAAAATAACAAAACCCTAAAAATATAAGAGAAAAGTTAAAGAAAAGATAAAAATGGAAAATTATTTGGGGAATATATGTTAAGATCAAAATTATCCTGTTAGAAATTGAATGAATGATTGGATTTGAGTGAATGAATAATTGAATTGAGTGAACCGAACGATTGAAAAGAATTGAATAATTGTGTTGAACGAATATTGGATGTATTCAAATAAAATGAAATATAAGTACAATATCCTATTTATACAAGTGATTAATAAGTTAAGAGTCTAAATAAAGTACAAAATAATAAAAGTGATACGTTTCTAAATTAGGTAGGATACTCTAAATAAGGGTACAAGATATTATAAATATATTCTAAAAATTTACCTATTTAGTACGAAAGGAATAAAATACTATATAAGAATTTTCTAAATTTGGGCCGAAATCAGCATGTTGAGACGATGAAAATAAGGCTTGGTCAAGCTATGTACTGCAGTAGATAAATATACAATGAGATAAAACAGGTGAATCAACCCGATTCAATGAACAGATACAAAAGATTAATTATCTAATGCATTTTTTAAAGTATTAAATTTATTATATTCAAAGGATAGTATGATAAAATTACCACTATCATTTACTGCTTCTTAATCTCGACACCAATTAAAAAAAAAGTGGACAAGTAAAGATGGACGAAAAGTGGATAAGTAAGTATGGACGGAGGAGTACTTTATCTATTTAATACTTCTCTTTTTTTGTACTACATTAATATCTCTCTATGTTTATGACTAAGGATAAAGATGGAAATAAAGAACTAATCATGTAAACAAAGATAATAGAAATAATTTTACCATATTACTCTTTGAATATAATAAATTCAATGTATTTAATAGTAAGAATAAAATGAATATAAAAAAATAAAAATTAGTTTTTCAAATTGGACAAAAATATTGTTGGTGTTATAAATGTATTTACATTATAGTGAATGTCTATCAAGATCAACTTTGATATCTATTAGGATTTAAAGCATCTGTTGTTTACTCAGACTAGGAGTAAATTTCTCTTATAAATAGAGTGGTTTTGTTCATTGTATTGACAATCTGATGACCCCTCAAGAATCCCTCAAGAGAAGAAATAAGAATCACTCTCTCTATTCTCTCTACTCTTCTTTTTTATAATTTAGTTATTTTATAATACTTTATCAGCACGAAGTCTCTTACCAATTGAGATCTACACGAAGTCTCTTACCAATAGAGATCTGTTCATACGTGGCTACACAAGTTTTTGAGTCTCTAACTAATTCACGTTATCAACACAATGTTCTAACCAACTGAGAAGATGGTTATGTCATATATACTTCGATTCTTAGAAGATGTTCACGTGGCCTGGAAAACAATGGTACTTACAACTAAATCATTGTGTTACTATAGAGGTACTTTATACTTGAAAAAAAAATTGTATAAAGTAATCAAGGTAAGATTTCTGCATATGGCTATCACTTCCTCTTCTTCTTTTTTCATTGCTTGAGAATTTTATTGTCGTTCTTTTGGAATGATTTTATTTTCTTTTCGTTAAAATTCAAATGCTTTAATTATTTATAAATAATTATATCTATAGTTAATTACCAACCTTTGGCAGTCATTAGAACATGACTTTGTTTTATTGGTACTCGTATTTATAATTGTACTAATTTATAGTTTAACAAATGTTAAGTATCTATTTATTATTTTTCTACTTCCACTTACGTGATGAATCAAAATTCACAAATTTTTTATTTTTGACTGAATACATGGCCTATTATGGCATTAGTTTTGAGTAAAACGACGCACTTAAATTTCATCGCATTAATAAAAGATAAGACATTGATGCACCATGATGATACGATATTGGGTTCAAGTCCCAGCGATTTATGCCTAAGATGCCTTTATATGTATAAGATATTGAGTTTGAATCTCAATATACCATACTGATGATAGTATGATGACTAAGGCAAAATCATGGGTATTGAGTAAAAACTCATGAAATTCGACCCATTGAATATGCTCCATTCCATGAAGTGAATGTGGTAGCAATATATGATAAGTCTGAAATATGATAACTTACTTCATTCTTGAGGTGTATGTGGTAGCAATATGTCTGAAAAAAGACAAGTGATTGAATGCACGAATATACGCGTGGAGGGACAATATGATAATGATCATCAAAAGTGATGATATTTTCACACGCTTATATGATTATAAGGTATGCTAGAGAAAAATTCTCTACATTATATGTATGCCACGATTTGCTTCTGAAGGAGCAAAATCTTAAAAGAGGTTATAAGTTATCAAATTTTGATAGACTTAAGGCACGATTATATTTCATTCCTGGAGAATAAAAAAATTATTAATGGAAACGTGCACTTGATTGTGATTGTATTACAACTCACCTCCAAAAGAGGTTGAATAATTTTAAAATCTACTTCTGAAGTAGTAAATATGAAATTTATTCATGTAATAGTAAATCTGAAATTTACTAAAGAAAAAGTACATGTCATGGTAGACTTGGAGTTTACTAGAATAAAAGTTCATAAATTGGTATGAACGATTGTGACATCTCGGAGATGTGCATGTATTGAAGAACTAGAAGTTTTTTCAAGAATTATTTATGTCATTTGTTCTCATGACAAGTTGGTTGGACCAACTTATATTGGGATTGGATCCCTTCAAATATGAAAATTATAAAAGGTGAATAAGGGCCCGTTTACCTATCATGTGATACGTTGAAAAGATGCATCAATAAGATGATCACATGTATATTCATGGTCAACCTACGTTTGACATTCATAAAGTTACTTGTTCAATATAAATGGAGCATAATTTTCAGATTGTGTAATCACGATAATTTATCTTGATGATGATGGTTTAGCATTGAATGTCTTCGATAAATATCTAAACCATTGTTAATGAGAACAAAATTTAATGTATTTGTCTGAAATATGATATATTGCAATAGCATTTGTATGCATTAAACCAATAAATTATGATTATTTCTTTCCTCTCAATTGGTTCAAGGTCGGAAATTAATTATTCCATCTAATAATTTTGATGTACGGTATACGATTAATGAATATACCATAATCCACAACGATGGATTTCTCAAAGAAGTAGAGGATGTATGTTAGTTTTTCTAACATAAGGGGGAGATTATAAGCACTATGAAATATGTTAGGAATTATCACCATATCCTCATCCAAAAGATAATTCAAGTCAAATGCTGAAAGCATCTTATATTAAGCGCAAGTGTTCTTATTTTATGTTCCTAAAGAACAAAGTCTATGCACGCGTGAAGCGTGGTAGACTGATCGGTTCCAAATGAAATAGTCCTTGAGAAATAAGGAGCAAATAATCATATTAAGAAGGCAATGAGCTCTTGAAGAGCCTACGATATACCACTTCATGGAACCTTATGAGAGGTTCATGTACCTGAAAATAATGAAGTGATAAGATCTCAAAATGTTATGTCGCATTGTGAATCGATACAAAATGATATATCATCAATATCTTTGACACAATATTGACGCAATATTATGAAAGATTACGAGGATCTGAATTCTACGTTTATTTAAGCATGCTGACGTAGAAACATTTATCAAGTGACATGAAAGGATGCATTTTGGTAAGCATAAAACTTATTTGATTTGCAGTCCAGACACTTGAAGATGTCACTCATGAAATGTTGAATATTGTCATTTGACAATACTTATGTGAACACTTTTAAGGATTCAAACTGCTTGAAGCATATAAAAGTTTCTGGGAAACTTATTTATAATCCTTATATTGTATAAGCTTATTGCTTGAACATCATTAGAACTCTTGGAGAGTTTTCAAAGCAATAGATTATTTGCTAAAATTCAAAATATATCGAATTGGATTGGTTATGAAGTACCATATCTTAGTGCAATTGATGTACTCATGTACCTTGCAAATACTACAAGGCTTATAGCCTTTTCAGTCAATTTGTTAGCAAGGTATATTTCTGCTTCTACTATGAGACATCAAAATGGGATAAAACACATGAGCTTGTTTTATTCTAAAGATTGCAGTCCCGATCTTATTGATCATGCTGATGTTGGGTACTTATCTGACCCGCATAAAGCTCGATCTCAAATAGGCTATGTGTTCATATGTGGTGGTACTGTCATATCTTGGAGATATACAAAGCAGTCTATCGTATCCACTTCATCGAATCATGCTGGGATGATAGTTATTCATGAAGCAAACCGAGAATGTGTATGGTTTAGGTCTATGATACATCTCATTTGAGAAAAATATGGTGTGAAATATGGTAATCTACCCATAATTTTATATAGAGATAATTCAGCATACATAACACATCTTAAGGCAGGATTCATAAATGGAGATAGAACGAAGCACATTTTGTCAAAGCTTTTCTACATACATGGGCTACAAAAGAATGATGATATTAACGTGCAACAAATTCTTTCAACTGACAATGTGACTGATTTATTCACCAAATCTTCTCCAATTACAATTTTCAAGAAGATGTTGCACAAGATCGAGATGTAAAGGTTCAAGGATGTTCTCATTAGGGGGAGTTAATACGCGTTGTACTCTTTTTTCCTTAAAAGGTTTTGTCCCAATAGGTTTTCCTTGTAAGGTTTTCAATAAGGCAGCCAAAATGCATATTATTAGAGATGTGTACTCTTTTTCCTTCACTAGATTGTTTTCCTACTGGGTTTTCTCTAGTAAGGTTTAAACGAGGCACATTATCTACTAATTAGACATTCAAGGGGGAGTGTTATAAATGTATTTACATTATAGTGAATGTCTATCAAGATCAACTTTGATATCTATTAGGATTTGAAGCATCTGTTTTTTACTCAGACTAGGAGTAAATTTTTCCTATAAATAGAGGGGTTTTGTTCATTATATTGACAATCTGATGACTCCTCCAGAATCCCTTAAGAGAAGAAATAAGAATCACTCTCTCTATTCTCTCTACTCTTCTTCTTTATTATTTAGTTATTTTATAATAGTTGGGAAGTAGAAAAAAGTGTTGAGAAGGAGTCTCAATTTTTTACTTAAACTAGTTTAATATACGTAATTTGCATGTGTGTCAAATTAATTAAAAGTTTATTTCTATTACATATTATAAGTATTACACAGAGGAAAGTGAACAAAGTAATGAAAAAAAACCTATTGAATAAAGAAATCAACTTAAGTGAAAAAGAAACTTTATGTAAGGTGAGAAATTAGTTTTTTTCTCAATTATAAGCAATTGACTTAGATTATGACCATCTTTATATTAATGTATAACAATAAAATTTATTATTATTACTATTATTATTATTATTATTATTATTATTATTATTATTATTATTTAAGCGACTATGACATATCTCCTTATATGAAGATTTTGCTCTAGAATTTATCATTAATTCAACTCACCAAGATTATTCAATTATTCAAAATAGGTGTTTACAAAAAATAATAAATTCGGCAAAGTTAACCTAACTTATCAATTCAAAACTTTAAAGTAAAGAAACACGAACTTACATACTCTTGAGTGATCTAAGAAGCTTCAACTCCAATTCTCTGCATCTATTTTAAATAAAATAATAACAAACAATTCAATATCAAAATAAATCAAATCACAAAAAATAACAATACAAATATAATGCAATTTCACAATTGAATTCTCGGATACTTACAATTGTACTTAGTTTATGAGATATAGAGATGTTATGTGTATGTATCTTACCTAGATAACTCAACAGGAATCATCTCCGAATCATATTTACAAATTCATAAGTCTCAAATCAATAATGGTGGTGTGAAATGATTGAGGTCCCTTCACCTTTAATCAAATGCCTGTAATTCTTCAACTTCAATGCAACAAAAGACTTTCTTATACACAACACTAATTGAACAAAAAAAGACATCTAAAATTAATTTACCTTTAAAATTGTGTTCATCAATCATGTTGATATTATCATCATCATCCGTCTTCAAAATAATTATAAAATCAATGAAAAAAAATCAAATATTATAATATAATTTTTGAAAGAAAAAACATTCTAAATCAAACAATCAAGAACTTAAAACCAAAAGTAAAATATGTTCAACAAAAGCACGTAATAGATATACATGGATTAAGAATTGTAGATGAAATAAAATTGAATGAAATAAAATTGAACATATTGCACTCATGAATTTTTTAATCAACTTTTTATTCTTTTCCAAGTTGAGATAGTATCTTTTATGGTAATTCTTGTTTAATTTTTTTTTCCACATATTTTAGGACTCTTTAATTATTACCTCCATATATTTTTATCTTATCATATATTTTAATCTTTAATTTTTAAAATATAACTTTATGGGTTATAAAAGGAAAATTCTCTAAAATTTTAAATTGTTTACCTTTCTTGTTTTCTTTTTATTCCTTTTACGTATGATTTTCTTTTTCCTTCTCCTTGTTTGACTTCTTCTTTCTTTCCTTTTATTTGTATGGTTTGCATTTTTTGTTACTCGAATTTCTATTCCTTTTTCTTATAATTTTAGTTAATTTTAAATTATTAAATATAAAATAAAAGTAAAAAGATAATTTTATCTAAAGTAGAGACTTTTAATGAAGGACAAAAAGTTCAAATAACTTTTGCAAGGGTCTTTACACTTTTAATATATTATATAGATATAGATAATAATTTAAACTCGCATATGCCCGCAATCCGCACCGCACCACATAATTTAGAAAAGACTTACTTTAACCCGTACCGCACCGCCCCTCATCCGCACCGTTCTATTGCCATCCCTACTTGCAGAGGGCCTTACACACACACCTTCTGCAATTGTTGTTAATTTGGTGGTCGAACCATAGTTCAACTATTCGACAGTTCAACTACTTTTTAGTGATGAATGATGTAACGATATTTTACCTGTTTTCTACATTTTAATCCTCTCCGTAACTTTTTATTTGAGATTTATGACTTGCGGGGATGAGTAACATGATTTTCGAGGTAGTAGTATTGAAGGGTGCTGAGAAGGAATATGATTCTCGTAGAAGAAATGAGGATCTATCAGAAAACAACTTCTCTACCTTCACAAGGTAAGGTTAGATAAGACTGCACATACACCACCCTCCCCAGACTCCACTTGTGCGATTACACTTGGTGTATTGTTGTTGCATTTGGGTGAGCAACTTCCTAAACATTAGCCCCTAAAATTAGCAAATAAGATAATTTAGCAAAAAAAAAGGGTAATTATGTAACAACAACAACAACAAACCTTATCGCTACTTTAAGAAGGTAGAGAGGATATTTCTGAGATAAACTCGGTTCGAATAACAAACATCATAGTAGCTAATAGAACAATATGAAAGTAAAAAGGACATAGAGAATAATAAAGAAAACATAACATAATGCCAAAGAGGAGCAACAATCATAACCAACTAAAGTACCAATTCAAACTAACAATGGTTATATAATAGAAACTTTTCATACTTACATAAAGTACGATATAATAAAATTTAAGTAACAATCAGAACAGACGAGTGGAACATTTTTGTAGCAATCTTGTCTCTTGTTTAATCGATGAAAACTTGAGCTTCACATCCCCACAACAAACTTCCATATCATGAGATTGATAAATACCCTTTGACTCCACTGTAAAAAACCACAAATCCACTCGTCCTATTTTCTTTACTAATTATCTAAGCAACTTTGTCATTCATTACCTTGGCTGAAAAATCATCAAAAGTCACCTGTATCGACGAACGCTCTCCTTTCTACTGACGATAAAGGTCTAACGTATTCAACCAGACAATATTTCCCTTGCAAGAAATCGAAGCCACCATGTTTTTATATTTAAATTCATCGTTACGGGCACGATTTTGATGGGAGTTTTGTGCCCCCGTTAGATGGTAGGTCGATTAGAGATACCAATCTTGGAACGTAACAACTCAAAAGAACTGTTGGGAAGAGATTTTGTGAGTACAAACATATGTAGCTGTTGATGTCCGACAATACGGGTACGTAGAATCTGTATAATAGAATAACAACTTCAACTCTTGAGAACAAGAACACAAAGAAGTTGAGCAAATACCCTCAACACAAGATAAAAATGATCTTTCAAAGAGGTGTATTTTTTTTTCTTTTCTTTTTCAGAAAGTAGATGAAACAGAAAGTTGTTAAGGTCAATTCGTCCGAATTCACGGACTTTCCTTAAGGAAATAATTCCCCTCACTGTACCCGAGGTTGTGGAATCTTCCTCCCAGGATAAAATGGCCTTCAATCTGACTATAGCGGTACCTCAAATAGGCAGATTCTTCGAACACACTCACGGTTAGAATGATCACACTTAAGAGTATTTTTAAGACAAGAAGAAGAAGTTTCTAATCTGAAAATTACTGTACTAAACTTGTGGATAAAACCAGGTTTATATAGCCATAAGATGCCTTTTTGTAAAGGTGGCAACGGTTCAACTTAGAGGTGTGTCTGTTCCGAAAAATGCATGGCTGCAGTATTTCTTATTGCTGAAATAGTCTGCAGTAATTTGCTGAAACAGCACACCTTTTCACGAAACAGTGTGTATTTTCGTTGAAGAGTTGCAACTTTCTGAAGCAACAATCTGAAACAGTGCAACCCTTTGCAACAGAAGCAACAATCTGTTTAAACAGTGCAACCTTTCAAACCAACGCATCAGTTCTGAAACACTTGTTCGAAATACTGCAGCAGTTCAGTTAGCAGTGTCACTGTTACTGCGTGCATAATGAATTAATGGAGCATTACTGTTTCGGATTGATTTTCAGTCTGGATTTCTTTTCGTCAAATAAACTTTGTCCAAAAAGAAAGATCTCATCGATCGATCATTTGACCAAATCCAAATCCAAATCCAAATCCGAAGCCGAGCGAGCGACGACGACGATGGCGCGAGGCATCTCTATTTCCTTGCCTCACTTACCATGTGAAGTAAGTGTTTCACTTTATAAACACTTTAAAGTTCTCTTCTTCCACCAATGTGGGAAAAGAGTAAACTTTTCAATTTAAAGAGTACACTTTCCAATTTGGGTGTCTCCTTCCCTTCACTTGATTTCTCCATTTTCCATTCAACACACTATGAACCCAACAATCCCCCACATGAATGGTGAATGGCTATTTTTCGTAAAACGTTTACGGACAGTATGTGATCATCAAGCAAAGACTGATTGCATCTAGATAAATGGGTTTCCCTTTGAACTTTTCGTAGTGAACATGTATCGGATGCACTCGGTCAATCGGTAGATTTGATATCTTTGAACCGTCGAGCTTTAATGTACACCTAGACAACACATGTCACACAACCAACCTTTTACCGTTTATGGTTCTTACGGTTTTGTTCTTTTCAGCCATGAACACCTCCCGGTTTTCGTGAGAGCTTAGAGAATAGGCCTCTACTAACATTCTCTTTGAAGCGGCTTCCACTTCACCCTCACATAGGTGATTTCTAAACTTTTCAATCCTTTGTATTGAACTATTTGGTCAAATCTGCCAAATTTAGATAATCATTAGAAGACTTTTCACCTTGAGTCTTATCCTTGTTTACTATACATTATCTACATCATGAGAATGGGTTGGGTAAATGGCAATGTTGAACCTGTTAGACATAACTTTGTTTGATCTCCTTGAACCTAGCTCTTGGGATCTCCAGTCTGCTAGGTAGAGTTACCGCCATGCTGACTTGTCCTAGGCCTTAAACCCATTCCCTTGGATGTCCTTTCTACTCCTTCTCTAGATAGGCCTTTTGTAAGTGGATCCGACACATTATCCTTTGACTTTACATAGTCTATAGTGATAATTCCACTAGAGAGAAGTTCTCTAACGGTATTATGTCTTCGACGTATGTGACGAGACTTACCGTTGTACATCATGCTCCCTGCCCTACCTATTGCCGCTTGGCTATCACACTGTATACATACTGGTGTCACTAGCTTGGGCCAATAAGGAATATCTTCTAAGAAATTCTGGAGCCATTCTGCTTCTTCACCGGCTTTATCTAATGCAATAAATTCAGATTCCATTGTAGAGAGAGCGATACAAGTCTGTTTTGATGATACAAGAAACTGCTCCTCCACCGATAGTAAATACATATCCACTTGTGGATTTTACTTCGTTCGATCCAGTGATCCAATTTGCATCACTATATCCTTCAAGTACCGTGGGATATTTATTATAATGCAAAGCATAGTCTTGAGTGTATTTAAGATAACCCAAAACTCTTTTCATTGCCATCTAGTGAGTTTTGTTGGGATTACTCGTGTACCAACTCAATTTACTTATAGTGCATGCTATGTCTGGTCGTGTACAGTTCATTATATACATTAAACATCCCAATACTCTTGCGTACTCCAACTGAGAATCACTTTCACCTTCATTTTTCTGAAGTGCAAAGTTCAAATCCAATGGAGTCTTGGCAATATCAAATTCCATATACTTGAACTTGTCAAGTACTTTTTCGATATAATGAGACTGTGACAGTGCTAACCCTTGTGGAGTTTGATGGATTCTTATACCTAAGATCACATCTGCAACTCCGAGGTCTTTCATATCAAACTTGCTCTCGAGCATTCGTTTGGTTGCATTTATGTCACAAATGTCTCTACTGATGATCAACATATCATCCACATATAAACATACAATAACTTGGTGATTTGGTGTGTCCTTAATATATACACATTTATCACATTCATTTATCTTGAATCCGTTTGCCAACATGGTTTGGTCAAACTTTGCATGCCATTGCTTAGGTGCTTGTTTTAGGCCATAAAGTGACTTAACAAGTTTACACACCTTATTTTCTTTTCCTGGAACCACAAAACCCTCAGGTTGTTCCATGTAGATTTCTTCCTCCAATTCTCCGTTTAGGAATGCGGTTTTCACATCCATTTGATGGATTTGAAGATCATATACTGCCGCCAAGGCAATTAAAATTCGAATTGAGGTTATCCTTGTCACTGGCGAGTATGTATCAAAGTAATCAAGACCTTCTTTTTGGTTGAAGCCTTTTACTACAAGTCTTGCCTTGTATTTGTCAATACTACCATCCGTTTTTATTTTCCTTTTGAAGATCCATTTAGAACCTAAAGGTTTATTTCCTGGAGAAAGATCAACCAATTCTCACGTATGGTTACTTAAGATTGAATCAATCTCACTATTGACTGCCTCTTTCCAAAAGGATGAGTCTGATGACGACATCGCTTCTTTAAACGTTCGAGGCTCATTTTCTAAGAGAAATGTCACAAAATCCGATCCAAACGAAGTTGACGTTCTTTGACGTGTACTACGTCTTGAATTTTATTCATTATGTACATTCTCACTTGGTTCATCTCGGGGTCGTTTAGATCCTCCACTAGACTATTCATGTCTAGTTTTATACGGATAAATGTTTTCAAAGAATTCAGCATTATCTGATTCAATTACCGCATTTTCATTTATATCCGAATGTTCGGATTTATGAACCAAAAATCGACATGCTTTACTGCTTTTAGCATATCCTATGAACACGCAATCCACCGTTTTAGGTCCTATCTTAACCCTTTTAGGTATAGGAACTTGAACCTTCACCAGACACCCCCACACTTTGAAATATTTCAAGTTGGGTTTACTTCCTTTCCATTTTTCGTAAGGAATTGATCATCTTACTATGGGGAACTCTATTGAGTATACGATTGGCCGTAAGGATAGCCTCCCCCACAAATTTTGCGGTAAACCAAAACTTATTAGTAAGGCATTCATCATTTCCTTCAAAGTTCAGTTTTTCCTTTCTGCAATTCCATTAGATTGAGGTGAATACGGGGCCGTAGTTTGATGGATTATTCCATTCTCTACACATAATTGCGCAAAGGGAGATTCATATTCTCCGCCCCTGTCACTTCTTATCATTTTGATCCTTTTGTCTAATTGATTTTCAACTTCAGTTTTATATTGCCTAAACGCATCTATTGCTTCATCCTTACTATTTAGCAAGTAGACATAACAATATCTAGTGCAATCGTCAATAAAAGTTATGAAATACGTTTTTCCACCACGTGATGGTGTTGACTTCATATCACAAATGTCAGTGTGTATTAAGTCTAAGGGATTGGAATTCTTTTCAACAGACTTATACGGATGCTTAGCATACTTTGATTCTACACACGTTTGACACTTAGATTTATTGCACTCAAAATTTGGCAAAATTTCTACGTTAATCAATTTTCGTAACGTTTTGTAATTAACATGGCCTAAACGTTCATACCATAAATTATAAGACTCAAGCAAGTAAGAAGAATTTGAATGTTTATTTATTTCAATAGTCATTACATTCATCTTATAAAGGCCTTCCTCTAGATAGCCTTTTCCTACATACATTTCTCCTTTGCTAACTACTATTTTTCCAGAAACAATTACACATTTGAAACCATTTTTATCTAGGAGTGAAACAGAAATTAAGTTTCTACGTAACTCCGGAACATATAACACATTATTCAGTGTCAGAACCTTTTCGGATGTCATCTTTAGGCAAACTTTTCCTATTCCCTCCACCTTAGCAGTCGCGGAGTTGGCCATGTAAATTATTTCTTCCGCTTGAGCCGGAGCATATGTCGAGAACAACTCTTTGCTTGCGCAGACATGGCGTGTGGCCCCTGAATCCATCCACCAAGCGTGTGGATTGCCGACCATGTTGCATTCCGTGAACATAGCACACAGGTCGTCATAATCCTTGTTGAACGCAATCAGATTCGCTTGGTCCTTTTTCTTCCCTTTGTTCGGGGCTCGACAGTCTGTTGATTTGTGGCCAACTTTGCCACAGTTGAAGCACTTTCCCTTAAACTTTTTCTTGGGATGATTGCTTCCATGTTCAACATTCTTTCTTTTCTTCGAGTTGTTTTGGCCATCTTCTACAATATGTGCTCCACTCATTGTAGAATTTCCCTTTGACCTTCTTTCGGCAGCTTTATTGTCTTCTTCTATACGAAGTCGGACAATAAGATCTTCAATGGTCATCTCCTTGCGCTTATGCTTTAAGTAGTTTTTGAAGTCTTTCCACAAAGGTGGTAGCTTCTCAACTATTGCTACTACTTGGAAAGCATCATTCACAATTAAACTTACAAAATAGTTTATGTGAGTATTATGAACATTTTTAATTTGTTCAACTAAGGTATTTTTCAAAATTACACCTTCTGCTAGGAGATCATGTATGATGACTTGCAACTCCTGTACTTGAGAGACAACAGATTTGCTATCAATCATTTTGAAGTCCAGGAATCGTGCAACAAGGAATTTCTTAATTCCTGCATCTTCCGTTTTATATTTCCATTCAAGTGACTCCCACAGTTCTTTTGATGTCTTGGTTCCACTATAGACATTATAGAGGTCATCTTGGAGACCACTCAGAATATAGTTCCTGCAAAGGAAATCTGAATGTTTCCAAGCTTCTACAATAACGAAGCGGTCCTTGTCCGAGGTTCCCTCGGGTACCTCGGGAGCGTCTTCGCTAGTGAACCGTTGTAGACATAACGTGGTGAGGTAAAAGAACATCTTTTGTTGCCACCGCTTGAAGTCGATGCCAGAAAATTTTCCGGGCTTCTCCGTCGGGGCCATCATTGGCGGAGCATTTGTGCGACTTGATGTGGCAATATTAGTTGCCCCCATACACGTTGTCGCATCCATCATTTGACTTTCAGTTGTCATTTTTCCTGTCACTACAAGACAGAAAAATTAGTATTTTTTAGAATACTATTAATAACGTTAAATAACTTTACAACTTTTCTTTCTTGTTTCTAATTAACGATGAAGTTTTTATAACTTCAAATCGTCAATCGAGTGAACTTCAACTTTTGATGAAGATTTTATGTCTTCTAATCACAAGTTAAATTCAGACGGAGTAGAAAGCATAAACTTTAATCTCCAAAAACAAGTTATACAGATTCTATAGATTATTTCCTTAAGATTGTTGATGTCCGACAATACGGGTACGTAGAATCTGTATAATAGAATAACAACTTCAACTCTTGAGAACAAGAACACAAAGAAGTTGAGCAAATACCCTCAACACAAGATCAAAATGATCTTTCAAAGAGGTGTATTTTTTTTTCTTTTCTTTTTCAGAAAGTAGATGAAACAGAAAGTTGTTAAGGTCAAGTCGTTCGAATTCACGGACTTTCCTTAAGGAAATAATTCCCCTCACTGTACCCGAGGTTGTGGAATTTTCCTCCCAGGATAAAATGGCCTTCAATCTGACTATAGCGGTACCTCAAATAGGCAGATTCTTCGAACACACTCACGGTTAGAATGATCACACTTAAGAGTATTTTTAAGACAAGAAGAAGAAGTTTGTAATCTGAAAATTACTGTACTAAACCTGTGGATGAAACCAGGTTTATATAGCCATAAGATGCCTTTTTGTAAAGGTGGCAACGGTTCAACTTAGAGGTGTGTCTGTTCTGAAAAATGCATGGCTGCAGTATTTCTTATTGCTGAAATAGTCTGCAGTAATTTGCTGAAACAGCACACCTTTTTACGAAACAGTGTGTATTTTCGTTGAAGAGTTGCAACTTTCTGAAGCAACAATTTGGAACAGTGCAACCCTTTGCAACAGAAGCAACAATCTGTTTAAACAGTGCAACCTTTCAAACCAACGCATCAGTTCTGAAACACCTGTTCGAAATACTGCAGCAGTTCAGTTAGCAGTGCCACTGTTACTGCGTGCATAATGAATTAATGGAGCATTACTGTTTCGGATTGATTTTCAGTCTGGATTTCTTTTCGTCAAATAAACTTTGTCCAAAAAGAAAGATCTCATCAATCGATCATTTGACCAAATCCAAATCCAAATCCAAATCCGAAGCCGAGCGAGCGACGACGACGACGGGGCGAGGTATCTCTATTTCCTTGCCTCACTTACCATGTGAAGTAAGTGTTTCACTTTATAAACACTTTAAAGTTCTCTTCTTCCACCAATGTGGGAGAAGAGTAAACTTTCCAATTTAAAGAGTACACTTTCCAATTTGGGTGTCTCCTTCCCTTCACTTGATTTCTCCATTTTTCATTCAACACACTATGAACCCAACAATCCCCCATATAAGGTTGGGGGTTCATCCGAACCCGCTTCGATGGAAAATTATACTATATATATATGATTAAAATTATTGTTTATGTATATATAGTAGATGTCGAACCCCCCTTCGGTTAGTTCGTATATTCACTTGTGAACCCCCTTGGTGTCAATCCTCGCTCTGCCACTGGATGACCGGTGGCTAAAAAGGGCAGCCTGGTGCACTAAAGCTACTGCTATGTGCGGTGTCCGGGGAAGGGCCCCACCACAAGGGTGTATTGTACGCAGTCTTACCTTTGCATTTCTGCCAGAAGCTGTTTCCAAGGCTTGAACCCGTGACCGCCTGGTCACATGGCAGCAACTGGATGACCGGTGGCTGAGATGGAGTAATAGATAACTCCTTGAGAAGGCTACGTACCCAACAAAGTTCAGCGGTGGTAGAGGCAATGGCCCTGTAGTAGAAACACAAACCGTAGGTGTACGTTCTCACTGGTTTTGAATTTGTTCTTTGAAGACACAACTCCTCATTTTGCTAACACGATTTACGATTATTTGTCGAGTAGTTTTGGTAAAAATTTGAACCTCTTTGAGTAATATGGACGATGAGTTTAACAAGATCGTTGTGGTTACAGTTGCGGATATGCAGAGCGGAAGATTTGAAATCGGATCACAGATATCTAATGATATGTTTGTAAATTTTTAGAAATCGATTTGTATGAAACATTGGTGAATGATGGCGACAACAAAGAGGACAAAGAATACGAGTTTTATTTACAAGTTGACGGGGTTTAAGAATCTCGTGTTGGGGTTTGTAAAAAGAGAAGAGTTGGCATGTCGACAATAGCTAATAGGCATAATACATAAATGTGCCGTTTAACTTAGATTCAGTTTTCATCTATGTCCTCCTACTTTGGGTGTGCACAAGTAGGCAGTTCAACTTTTATAAAGTTGAACAAGTAGACACATGCATCCTACATGGCGTCTGAAGCCACATAGGGTGTATGCGTTTACTCGTTCAACTTTAAACAAGATTAAGCGCCTACTTGTGCACACCCAAAGTTGGTGGTCATAGATGTATATTGTGTCCAAGTTAAACGACATGTTTATGTATTATGGTCATGCATATATATACCAGTGCTTCCAACACAGCCATGCCAAATTTTCTCCATAACTTCCCTTTCATGCATCCGTTGACATTTTTAAAGAGTCCAAGCAACACAGGTAGAAGCAGCTAACCCCCTCTTGGCTTAGAGCTGCTTTTACCTTCCTATAAAAAGACAGCCCCGTGCACTAAGCTTCCGCTATGAACATGGCCGAGGAAGGGCCATTCACAAAGATAAATTATACGCAGTCTCACCTTATATTTCTGCAAAAGGATTGTTTCCAAGGCTTGAACCCGTGACCTCCTCCTGGTCACATGACAACAACTTTACCAATTACTCCGAGGCTCCCCTTTATCGATTAGTTACTCCTGGTCACATGTTACCTTACTGTATAAATTGAATTTGGTGTGAAACGCTTAGTATTTTGTTTTTGTGAATTTTCTCTCAAAAACGCGTAGTTGCATGAATTATTTTCTCTCAACTATTCGACAGTTCAACTACTTTTTAGTGATGAATGATGTAATGACATTTTACCTGTTTTCTACATTTTAACCCTCTCCATAGCTTTTTATTTGAGATTTATGACTTGCCAGGATGAGTAACATGAATTCCGAGGTGGCAGATAAAGTAGCAGATTTATTTGAAATTCAACAATTGTGGGGGTAAAAAAAAGAAAGAGAGATTCTTTTTGAAATAGAAAGCAAGACAGACAAATTGAAACAGATGAAGTAGCAGGTATAACCGTAGAACGTGAAGACCTAAAAGGCTACAGACTTTCAAAGGAATGGGGCCGGAATAGGTGTACGTACATTTGACCACCCTTTTCTGAAGGTGACTTCGCCCCCTGTAAATACAACAACAATATACCTAGTATATTCTCACATAGATTTCAAGCACCAAATATGTAATGATTTTAGTGCTTCAAGACAATTTCGGGAACATAAAGAAACACATTTTTGCAAGAGGTCATTTCCTGATCACACGACAATAATTTTATCAATTAAGTCAAAAGACTCCAGGAAGGTGAAATAGTTTTGACAAAATCCAATACAGAATGTCCGGAGGGGGAGGGCTGGCATTGTTGAACAAATTGATTTCGATTAAACATATCAAATGGGACGGTCCAGGCCGATTCAACCTAATAAAACTAGCCCAATAACATAACCATACGTGTTTGGCCCAGCACCGATACCACGACCATTTCCTGATCCACGGTCCCGGGCTGGGCCGTTTGGCCTAAGTAGTTGGGTGGACTATCCCAATTGAGAAACCAGACCTGGCCCACCAATTTAAACCGGTATTATAGTTAAATGGGTCGGTCATGAGCCATTTGATAATTTTTTACTATTGAACCCGGAACGGACTCGCCCGTTAAGATTTGGGACCGGACCAAATTGGCCCACAGACCAAATAATTTACTAGGCCAATATCGGCCTGGCCTGGTTTGGCTCGAATGACACCTTTAATTTCGATTATACTTACAAAAAAAAAAGGGGAATAGAGTAAAGGGTAGATCTATTATGAAAAAGTGGAGTAAATGATAACAGATATGATACAATAAAATTTAAATAACATCGATCAAAATAAACATTATATTTAAACCAACAACCATCCAGTCCACACAAACTTGAAAATCTAAAAATTAAAATTTAAGTAAAGTCAAGATGCTGGACGCAACCGATACATATGAGTTGAATATTTTTGTAGCAATCTTGTCTCTTGTTTAATTGATGAAAACTTCAACCTCACATCTCTGCAAGAAACTTTCATATTTGAGATTTATAATTGCCCCGTACCTCCACGGTAAAAAATACAAATCCACTTGTCCTATTTTCCTTACTTATAATTGTATAAGCAGCATAATCATCCATTATCTTGACTGGAAAATTACCAAAAGTCACTCGTACCAATGAACGTTCATCTTTTTGTTGACGATAAAGATCTAATATATTCAACCATACAATATTCCCCTTGTAAAAAATCGAAGCCACCGTATTTTTGTATTCAACTTCATAAGGGGCACGATTTTCGACCACGAAATCAATAGTCAAGTTTTGAGATGATAGGGATGAATTAGGCCATATTGTGAAAAACGAATATTAGAAGATGTGATTGCTTCAACAGTAAATTTGGGCAAAGATTTATAGACACTACCACAATAATAGTGAAAACCAATATAAAAAGCAAAAAAATAATTATCATTTTGTTCAATAACAATAGAGGGATTGGTTCTTTCTTCATTGAATGCCATAACTTAGGTCAAGAAAAATAACAATATCAAATATCAAAATCCTAAAGATATTTAATTGATGGAGTTTTATGTATTTATAGATAAATTTATTTTAACATACGTTATCCTTTTCCTACATAAATTCGAATTTCTCATAAAATTCGTTTAATAGTATACTATTATACTTTCTATGTTTTGTTTTGTTTTACTTAGGGCCGTACTAAAAATTGTTGTTTCACAAAACGACAAGAAGGATCGTTATGCTCAGTGCCGGCTCTACCCTTTTAAACAAAAAGGCAATCGTCTAAGGTATGGGTGTCAAGTGGGCCGGGGCCGATCCGGCCCGATCCGGCCCTCGTAAGTAACCCGGCCCGGTTTGACCCTGCCCGGTAAGCCCTACGGCTTTAGGATTCCGGGTCCCGGGCCGGTTATTTTTTTAAAATGGGCCCGGCTAACCCGGCCCAAACCAAGCCCGATCCAGGCCCGCTGGTTAACCGGCCCGGCCCGGCCCGGATAAATTTAAAATAAAAAAAAAGATATTCTGGATTTTGGGCCAAACTAGTCGTTGGCCCAACGGCTTTTGGGTCCAAACGGCTAGTTTGGGCCCATTTATTAAAAAAAAAAAAAACTTTAAAAAATATTTTTTAATCCCAAAAAAAAATCTATAAATACCCTACAACTTCAAATCATTTTTCACACAATTTTTCACTCTCTCAAATCTCATTCTCTCTCAAATCTCAATTCTCAATTCTCAAATATTCAATATATTTAATTTCTTAAAGTGTTCACTTTAATTTTCTAATTTTTCATTTACAAAGTACGAGCGGAAGTTTCTAAAGTCGCAATCTTTGGATACTTCCAAAATTTGGTATTGTCGTTCCATCTCTTACGTTTAATTTTTATTTATTGTATTAATTATTTAATATTTAATTTTATTATATTTGTGTATTTTGAATACTTTTAGTTTAATTTAATTTATATTATGGATAAATTAAGAAACCTCGCTACTAAAGGTGTTAAAAAATTTTGTCTCGGAAGCGGTAGTGGTAGTAAAAAGCGAATTACTAGCGGTAGAGGTAATTCAAGTAGTAGATATACCCGTGTGCCTTCGCCTCCGGTACCGCTTGGTACACCTTTTGAGGAAGAAATAGGAGTAGGTGCTCACGATATGGATTATGTAGAAGCTCAGAAAAATTACGGTATAGAAGAAGAAAATGAAGTAGATGCAGTTAATTTAGACGAAGATAATGAAAATATTGCTGAGACACCCGCAATAGGAGATGCTAACTTTAGATCGGAATCAGTTAATCTCCCTTCCCGTCCTCCCAGTGCCCCAAAACCTCATAAAAGAACTAGTATTGCATGGAAATTTTTTGAACGTATATCAGATATTGATGTGCAATGCAATATTTGTCAACAAATATATACGCATAGAAGTGGAGGCAAGTAAGGGGGTACGGGTACGTTAATGAGACATGTAGCTGAAGATCACAAAAGAGAGTTAAATATTGCAAAAGGTGGTGGGGATGTTGGTGGGTCAACGCAAACTAGAATGGACCCAGCAACTGGTCATGTAGCGAAGAAGTATAATAAATTGAGGGACATGGAAGAAATAGATAAAATGGTAGTTGTGGGTTGTTTGCCTTTTAGTTTTCCTTATTCTGATGCCTTTATTCATTATATACAAGCAATTTATAATCCTATGTTTAACAGTATTCCTAGAACTACTTGTCGGTCTGATATTTTTAGACTCCATTCACAATATTATTTTTATTTATCAACATTGTTAAAAAATATTCAATGTAGATTGTCCCTAACTTCTGATCTTGGTCGTGCTGTAAATAAAAATGATTATTTAACCGTTACTTGTCATTGGATGGATAGTAATTTCATGATGCAAAAACGAATTCTTGCTTTTTTATATGATGAAGATCGTAAACATACTAGACAATTTATTGCTGATTCTATTGTTAAAATTGCCGGATATTATGGTATCGAAAATAAAATTTTATGTATTGCTTTTGATAATGCTTCTAACAACAAGACTGCTATAACAAAAATAAAATCTCCGCCCTTGCCTAAAATTTTTCATATTAAGTGTGCATGTCATATATATAATTTAATTGTAAAAGATGATCTTGACTTTTTTGAGCTTTATATTGAAAAAATTCATTTTGCCGTTGGTTTTATTCAAGAAAATAATCGTAGATCAAGAATTAGAGAATTTAAAGTTAAATGTCAAGAAAATGGACTTACACCGATTTTGATGCCTGAGGAAATTGATACTAGATGGAATTCTACGTATGAATTTTTAAAAACTTGTTATAAATATAGAATTCCTATTACACTAGCTTTTAACCAATATTGCGGTTCATTTGCTGATTCTGTTGATTGCATGCTACATAATTCTGATTGGATTGTAATTAATGATCTTGTTAAGTTTTTAGAAAAATTTTATGTAACTACGTTTGAATTTTTCGGTGCTTATTATCCTACTGTTTGTAATATTTTGGCATATATAGCCGATATTTCTGGTTTGCTCAAAGAATATAAAAATAAAGAAGGTTATAAAGAAGATGTTGGCGCAATGTTTATGAAATTTAAAAAATATTTTTTCCCGATTTCCCCTATTTACTTGGTTGGTGCTATGCTAAATCCGTGCATGAAATATAATAATATGTATCACTTTAGTACTCTTATTTATACTAACTTAAAAATAAATACTAACCATGATTCTGAACAAGTACATCCTGATTTGTGGACGGCTACGGCTGATGCAAAGGATTACATAGAAAAATTATATAATCACTATGCTGATTTATTTGATTTAGCCGTACCTACAAATATCACTCCAACTGTCACTCCTCATCCTCCCGAGGAGCCATTATTTTCTAAAAGGCCGGCACATAGTGGTTTTTCTGATTCGTTTTATGATTTAAATTGTTGGAACAGTGTTGATGAGAGAACTTACACATCAACTTATCGGGAAGAGCTGAAATATTATCTTTAGACGGCACTAGAGGATCGCAGACGACGGATCAACACGTTGGATTGGTGGAGGAGTAATGAAACACAATATCCTGTGCTTTCAAGATTAGCTAGAGATATCTTGAATGTTCCAATGTCAACCGTTGCATCAGAGAGCGCCTTTAGTCAGGGACGACAGCAGCTTGGAGACAACCGACACTCATTGGGAAGCAATACAATGAATGTTCTAGTTTGCCTCAGAGATTGGATTAGAGCGGAAAGAAGAAACCAAGTAATGGAACCGGAGCCGAGCGACGAGCTGAAACTTGAAGAAATTATGACTTCACGGGAGAACTCAGCAGAATCAAGTCCAATGCATGATTTTGCCCCCGTTGACTTCGACTATCCTATGCAAGTTCTCATTAATATTAACATGAATGAGTTGAAAAAAATGATGCATAATTTATAGATTTTTCATTCATGTAAATTATAAATTTTGGATCATTTTGCAATCAATAAAATTCCCCAAATTCATTCACTCCTTAGTCCTTGCTTTTTATTTTTTTTCATTTAACGATTTAAAATTTTAAATTGAATTTCTAGTTTTCTACTTTAAATTAAAAACTTACTTCTAATATATTATTAATTTACTACCAAATATTATTAATTTACTATATTAAGTAACATATGTTTTGTATATTTGTGCATATATCTTCTATAGAAGTGTATATTTAACGTATACATGTGTATATGTTTTATAAATTAGTATATAAGTATATCTATATATATTGTAATGTATATATAATGTAGTATATTTTATAAGTAGTAGTATATATACATTGAATGGTGCGTATACACGTGTATATATCTTCTATAGAAGTGTATTTTTAACGTATACATGTGTATATGTTTTATAAATTAGTATATAAGTATATCTATATATATTGTAATGTATATATAATGTAGTATATTTTATAAGTAGTAGTATATATACATTGAATGGTGCGTATATATAGAATAGAGTGTATATATGTGAATAGATCTTCTATAGACGTGTATATTTAACGTATACATGTGTATATATTTTATAAATTAGTATATAACTATACAAATATATATTGTAATGTATATATATTATAGTATATTTTATTTAAAGTATTACATATACATAGAATAGAGTATATATGTGAATAGATCTTCTATAGACGTGTATGTTTAACGTATACATGTGTATATATTTTATAAATTAGTATATAACTATACAAATATATATTGCAATGTATATATATTGTAGTATATCTCATTTAAAGTATTACATATACATAGAATAGAGTGTATGTATGTGAATAGATCTTCTATAGATGTGTATATTTAATGTATATATGTGTATATATTTTATAAATTAGTATAGAACTATACAAATATATATTGTAATGTATATATATTGTAGTATATCTCATTTAAAGTATTACATATACATAGAATAGAGTGTATATATGTGAATAGATCTTCTATAGACGTGTATATTTAACGTATACATGTGTATATATTTTATAAATTAGTATATATATTGTAGTATATACTTTTTTTAAAGTAGTACATATATATTGAATGGTGCGTATATATGTGTATATATCTTCTATAGACGTATATCTTTAAAGTATACAAGTGTATATGTTTTATAAATTAGTATGTAACTATATATATATACGTATTGTTGTATATATATATATATATGTATATTGTAGTATATATTTTATATAAAGTAGTACATATATATTGAATGGTGCATATATATGTGTATATATCTTCTAAAGTAGTATATATTTAACGTATACATGTGTATATGTTTTATAAATTAGTATATATATATATATATATATATATATATATATATTGTAGTGTATATATATATTATACTATTATAGCATAATCATATATAATTATATATTGAATGGTACGTATATATGTGTAATTGTTTATATATTTTTTTAAAAAATATATATTGTATATTGGAGTGTATATAGTGTATATTGGAGTGTATATAGTGTATATTGGATTTTTTATTTATTTTTTAAACGAGTTTGACCGGTTTTTAACCGGGTTTTGATGGTTTTGACCGGGTTGGGTTAAGTGGGCCGGGTTAGGGTGGGTTTTAATTTTTTTACTGTTTGGCCCGGCCTGGCTAACGTCAAAACCGGCCCTCAACCCGGTTAAAATGGAAGGGTCAGTTCCGGGTTGGCCCGGCCCGGCCCGTTTGACACCTTTAGTCTAAGGCTCCAAATTTGAGAGGCCTCATTTTTATTTTTATCTTAACAATAATAGATTATAGTTTTTTATTAAAGAAAACTAAATATTATTTGTAAGAAATAAACCCTTTTTATAAAAGAAAAGAATTATAAAAGAATTTTGATGTATTTAAAGTAGAAAGATTAAATACCTATATTAATGCAAAAAAAAATATAAATTAAAAAAATCAAATATAATAATTACAACTTTGCATCTTAGAATTTAAAATAGAGACTTTATAATTTATTTTTTTCAAAAAAGAAATTAAGGTCTCCATTTGATTTTCGCCTTAGGCCACCAATTTACTTGAACCGGCCCTGGTATTTACGCTCTTCTTCATTTTTCCTTTTTTTGATAATTCTATAATTCTAACTTTCCATGTGAAATTTTTTAAGACTACAAAATTAGAGACATTTTGGTACACTAAGTAATATATTACTACTATACTATTTTTATTACCAAAATAAATAAATAAATATTTTACGTGTAAGAAAAGTTTTCTTATAATGAATGTATCTCAATCCTACCTTAAATAGTTTTCTTAAACATGGTAACAATAAGTTTCCTTATATTACATGTCTCACTTCTATAAATAAGCTTCTAATCAAAGTGGAAGTATAAAGGGAATCAAAACATGATTAAAAATCATGTTCTTGATCATCATCACCAATTAGGATCGTCATCGAGATTTGAATTTTTGATTTTTTAGGGTGAAGAATCAAACTAGGATTGTAGGACCAAGAAATCGCGACTCCAAGAATCGTGGAGGACAGACAAAAAATGACAACATTCAAGAAAAGCATTCAGCCTTTCAAGATTTGTGAAACTCCAGTGGAGTTTGTTGAAAGCATTGATTGTGCTTTGGGGTTATCGAATTTGTTCTTTGAAGACACAACTCCTCATTTAGCTAACACGATTTACGATTATTTGTCAAGCAATTTTGGTAAAAGTTTGAACTCTTTGAGCAATATGGACGATGAGTTTACCAAGATTATTGTGATTGTAGATGTGGATATGCAGAGCGGAAGCTTTGAAATCGGATCACAAATATCTAGTGATGTTTGCGAATTTTGAGAAACCAATTTGTATGAAACGTTGCTGGTGATGTTTATTGTCGATTTGGGACAGTTGAACTAAAACTGTTGCCGCCCTTATCTAAAAGAATCGTTCAACTGCTCCTGATGGTGGAACAGTTATATATATGTCATCTCCAATTTTGATCCCTAAGTGTGATCCTCTCTTAAAATTCACACCATCTAAAAGTGAGGTTGAGTGCTTAAAAGAATCACCAGAAAGAAAAGCCGTCGACGTTGACATCAACAGCATACCCTCAACAATGGTTGGAGGTATGTCGATCTATATTTTCGTTGAGCTATCGCTCTGTAATCTCTTAACAACTCAAACGATTAGAGCGTCCCATTGAAATGTCTGAAATTTTTCTTGTGCCCTATCTTTTGAATACTTTGCCTGCACAGTACGACCCCGTTAAGATTTTCTATAATACACATAATGATAAATGATCTATCAAAGAACTTATGGCCATGTGTGTTCAAGATGAGAGGGGATTGCTAATGAAAACGGGAGAAAATGCATTCATGACTACTCAATTTCTAGTCGTGAATAATCAAAAAGGCTCACATATGCCATTGAACTATCAGAAATGACTCATTTATGCCCTCGATTAAAAGTTTGGCTTATTCATGCCATTACCGTTATAAAATCAACCCACCCATGCCATTACTTTTTAATGATGGATTTTTAAAAATAACTTTGTCATGTGGTCTTTTATTATAAGTCCACGCCATTAATTAAAAGAAATTAATATTAATTTTAAAATATTTGAAATTAGTTAATATCGAGATTATTTATTCCAGCATTTATATCATAATGAAGGGAGAAGTTATCACATATACTTGGCGGGATAATTGGAATAGCAGACTTCTTTTAAGCCGTTATTTGAAAATGAATTTTCAACAATGTATCATGTATGCTCCACTAATTCGTGATGGGAGAAGTTATCCCATATACAATGCGGGATAGTTGGGATAACAGACTTTTTTAATCCGTTATTTAGAAATGATTTTTCAATAATGTATGCTTCCCTAATTTGTGATGGGAGAATATTGGAGAAGCTCTATTGGTACGCCTCTTTCTTTTTCTTGTTTTCCCTAATCGTTGATTGTCTTATTTTCTTGCAACTTTGGAGTATTTATTGGAGTCACTGCAATTAAAATATAGGATAGAATTTTTGAAGTTTCTGTTAAGCGTAACATTTATAATGATTTAGAATCAACTAGAAATAGCAAAAGCATATACATTAATCACTATTTCTTCTGATCAGAAAAATAGTTGTTGTTGTAGGAAAAAAATACTTTAATGGGTGTAGGTCGGATTATGTTAAATGAACCGGTTGTTTTATGGATCTAAGATATTTAAAATTAATATTGATTTATTTTAATTAATATCGCGGACCTCTAATAAAGGCCACATAGAAAACAGTTTTTGAAAATGTACCATTGAAAAGTAATGACACGAGTGAGCTGATTTTATAATGACGATGGCATGAATGAGCTGAACTTTTAACTGATGACATAAATGAGTCATTTCTAATAGTTCAATGGCATATTTGAGCCTTTTTCCTTATTTTAATTAATGACGTGGACCTTTAATAAAAGATCATGTGGCAAAGCTGTTTTTGAAAACCACCATTAAAAATTAATGGCATGGATGAGCCGATTTTATAACGGCAATGGCATGAATGAGCCAAACTTTTAATTGATGGCATAAATGAGCCATTTCTGATAGTTCAATGACATATTTGAGCCTTTTCCCTTAAAAAATTAATTTATTTTACAAAAAGGATACATTTTTGTGTTCCCTTAATATGACAATTTTATAGTTGTTCAAATACTATGTGTGACATGTTTAAGATCATAAGTTTTAAAAATTATGCAGCAATATGAATGTTATAGTAGTAATAGTAGTCAAATTTAGAATTTTTAATCATCCTTTATAAGGTACATTTAGTAAAGTATATCCCTATAGTTAAAGTTTTCTTAAGGGTTTGTCAAGTAGGTATATAAAATCACAAATTTTAAAAGTCTTGATTTCTAATCAAATCATGATTTCATATCGCACGGCCTAACAAACCCTAATTTTTTTGCTAAGTAAAATAATGTTAAATAAGGTGAAACAAAGGGTGCAACAAGTAATATGGTTCACCATCATAAGTTGTAATAAATGATTGAAATCCGCCATTCTTAATTAAAGATTTTGATTTAAACCTCCGAGAATAAAGATACTCTGTTGAGAGCGTCGTCTACAAAAATGAGTCCAAAATTAAATATCAGATATCGAATAGAAAATTCAAAAATAAAATATACTATGGGATGAACTCTTATGACTAGGGTTATGTATCCTCCTCCTTTCTTTTTCTCTTCTTTTTTAATCTTAGTTGTTAAAACCATTATTTGATATACTATAAAAAAAATAAAAAATCAAGTACTACTAGTATGTGATTCTCTCAGTTAGCAACAAATAAGGTTACACATTTAGAACCATATTTGTATATTATGAAAAAAGTGTTGTTGATATTAAACAAATATTTTTAATTTTATTTGGCGCGTTTTGATCATTTTATTCCTCTTTATAATTGTATTTTGGTGTTTATAATTTGTCAGAATGGGTGACACGATTCTAGAGGTGTTTGATTGCATTTGAAGATTTTTTTTTTTTTGAATAGTTTTGGAGTTGTTGCTACGGTTGACTGTGGTCAACATTCAGAGCTCTGAGCATTGTATGAAAAATCGTCAGCCCAATCAGATTAGGAACGCCAATTTTGAATTCGTAGAATAGTTGGTTTAAGTCTCGAGGATTTCAGTGTAATTTTGAGAGTTTAAATGAGATGTTGGAAACTAAGGCGTAGAGTTGGCTTTGGTCCACTTTCACAGATAGCACCTGCATTGAAAATTCTTACTATTTCGTTGATTTTGGCATGTCAAATTTGTTCTTGTAGCATAGTTGGATTGTGTTTATGGAATTTTGAACGCACTTGGAAGGACCGTCACAGACATTTTTACTTGGGATGTTTCAACTGCTGTTGCTGCCAACTGCTGCAGCTGGCCCCTTCTTCGCGTTCACGACACTTGTGTTGGATGTTTTGACTGTTTCATTGATTTTGGCATGCCAAATTTGGTCTAGCAGCATAGTTAAATTGTGTTATGAAGAAAAAACTTCTGTAATTATTATTTTTTTCCTCATAAACAACACAATAACATTTTCAATGTATTCTTTTCATGAATTTTATTTAAGAGGAGATTTATTTTCTCAATAGATTTAGAATATCTTTTTATTACCTATACATAGTATTTTGTCATCTAATCTATTGTCATTAAGATTTACAATTAACTAGCTTGCACATGACATCCTTGTTATTTTAATACGAAACTTTCGTAAATTCCAACAAACTTACTCCTAATTACTCTCTATCCCTACTCTTTGCATTGCTAGGTTACAAACAATTTTTATTTTGTAATTTTTGAATACAGAATTTTGAAGTTGAGATAATAATTTTAAACTTAAGAATATAACAGTAAATTACTCTATTTTTCCTCGGATATGTAATTAGCATTTGGATACATAGTTTTAAGTTGAGAAACATAATTTTAATTACTGGGATACATCCATTTCTGAAACTATTTGATCAAGACACATAATACATTAACTAAATCAAAAAGAGATACATAATTATGTATCTCAACTTTAAAACTATGTATCCAAATGCTAATTATGTATCCGAGAAAAAAATAGAGTAATTTACTGTTACATTCTTTAGTTTAAAATTATGTATCTCAACTTCAAAATTATGTATCCGATATGAATTTGTGGATGCATTAGTCTATTTAAAAAAAAAAAAGAGAGAGAGAGAGAGAGATTTAGGCAATTAATTAATTAAAAGGATAGAAATTTTATGTAGTTTAGTAAAGATAAATTGTGATGTTACGTAATTTTTCCTATTTTGATTCCTACAAATTTTCACAAATGAATGTTCGAAACTGGTCTATTGGATCATTAATAGGTTGTACGAATTTAGGACCATTAACATGTGATTCTAATAATTTGGCAACAAATTTGGTTGTATATATAGGACCATTTGTAAATACCATTCACATGTGATTCTAATAATTTGGCAACAAATTTGGCTGTATATATAGGACCATTTGTAAATACCATTAACATGTGATTCTAATAATTTGGCAACAAATTTGGCTGTATATATAGTACCATTTGTATACTAAGGAGGAAGTAGGGTTGATATTAAACTGCATTTCTATTAGTGTCACCGGAAAAGATGAAAAGAGATAAGATGTTGGTGGTTAAGCTGCCCCGGACTCATAATTGATAGTTTCTGATGAATGGAGATAGCTTCGAGCTTTCACTGAACAATGGGAATACCAATTGAGACTAGGAGAGGTGGCCTCATATCCCGTCCCTGGTTCTGGCTCTCCGAAAGCAGAGTATACGGGGGTGGCAGATGGATTTGAAGATAAAGTTGTTCAAAAAATAAATTATATGAATTTTGCAAATTAAATTAAATCAAAACACAATAATATTAACAATGCAATTATTTAGAGAGTCTTGTTTAGAGAGAGATTTTTAATATTAATTTATAAATGTAGGTGTTCGACAAATCATATTAATAATATGTTTTTTTAGTAATATAGTATTCTTTGTCATCTGATTTATCGTCAACATGGTTCACAACTATTAGCTTCCGCATAACGCCCAGTAGATTTCGAACACTAAAATTACAATGCTAATAAAGATTAGTCGAGCCCCAGACAAAATTGCAAGAAATCAAACGAAATCAAATAGAAAAATCGAATGTATATCTTTTTTTTTTTTTTGAATAATTTTTATAGCTCAATTAGTTGACTATTTGATTTTTACCTTCTTTTTTATTTTTCTTCTAATCTATTAGCATTTAAATTTACCAACCACCATTGCTTCCACAAATTTATTGGCCCTACAAAATTTTATCTCTTTTGGATTTACTCTAATTTCATTGCCTATAAATACATCCATTTTGCTACTGTTCATTCACAACTCAAAATTGCAATCTTTCTTATTATTAAAAAAATATTTGCAATCTTTTTTAGTCATTCAAAGAGACTATGGCTCGTTCCATTTACTTCATGGCATTTCTTGTCTTGGCAATGACACTCTTTGTTGCCCATGGTTTGTTTTTATCTTTTATTCCTCTAAAACCTCAAAAAAAATATAATTTGTAGTATTACTCTAAATACACAAAGACTTAAAATAGTGTTTGCATTAACCATTTTTGTTCACTCTTTCAAAGAATTTGTTTGTTTCATAAACATTTTCAAGTATGTGATCTTCTCTTTTACGAACTTATAGTTTTGTAGCTAATTAATCTTGATGAAACTTTTAAGTAATGATTCTTTAGGAACAGTGAGTTGATTCACACTTTAAAGTTGTTTGTATATATTTGATTCGATCAATGGCGGAGCCAGGCTTTTGGTTAAGGGTGTTCATATTTTCTCTTGGGCAAAGAACTGCTTAAAAAAAAAAAAAAACACTGTTGCACCTGCCAAGGTTCAAACCTGGGTTGTTGATGCAGAAATGAACACTCTTGACCACTGGACTATGCTTCTCAATCTTGTCAAGGGTGTTCAACAACATGTATATAACCATAAATATCTATATACTCGAAAAAAAATTCCGATGAAGGGTGTTCATCTGACCACCCTTCGTCGACTGTGGCTCCGCCACTGGATTCGATTACGTGTCTTTCTTTTCTAACATTCGTAACAACTTATGAATTATTGTAGGGGTGCAAGGTCAGAACATTTGCAAAACAACTAGCAAATATTTCAAAGGATTATGTTTTATTGACTCTTCATGTAGAAAAGTTTGTATCGAGAAGGATAAATTTGAAGATGGTCATTGTAGCAAACTCCAAAGGAAGTGCCTATGCACTAAGCTATGTGCATTTGACAATATTCCTAATGATGTTGGAACTATTTTGGTTCAAGATGTTAAAACTCTCGAAGCAGAATTGCTTGAAGAAGAGATTTTCAGGGCGTAATTAAGTCTGATTATGGATTTAGTGTCACACAAAATTAAATAAAGTGTTGCCTTTCTTAAAAGGTAACTTATAATGTTGTGTTCTTGGCCTATAGTAGTCATTTGACACATTAAATAAGTTGTGACACATCGATCCTTTATGTATCTTGTATTAAGCTTGCGTGTGTGTTTTAATGAAAAGAGATCGTTTACGATCTACGTCTACCCTTAGCAAACATTTTTTTTGTTTTTAATTTTTTCCGTCCTCATTTATAATATTTACAGTTTAGAAAATAATACCTCTTTCAAATTCAAATATTGAAAAGGAATGATAATTTCTTTATATGATATTTTTCGATAAACCTTTTTGAGTGAATTTCACTTTACCCCCTAACATTTAAAATATGGGAAAAGATACACCCCTCCATATATTAAACGACAATTACCGTATATGAAGAGGAAATAGAAAAATGTAATTTCGTTGTAAGTCGATGTATATATGCTTTTATAGAGAAGGAGATTCTGTAGGTTATTCCTTCCTCGCTCTTTTCTTTAATGAATTTTTTAGAGATGTTATATGTTGATTCAGGGTAAGGTCCATGTCTACCCTTAGCAAGCTTCTTTTCGATTTAATTAGTATGGTAGGGGTCAAGTCTAACCCCCCCTCATCAAAGGCACTGTAACACGAGGTGATGGCTTATTAAAAAAAACGATAAACCCTTTATGCAATATTTTCTTGTGATTTTTC
This sequence comes from Capsicum baccatum var. pendulum, assembly GCA_030864225.1. Taxonomy (NCBI): domain Eukaryota; kingdom Viridiplantae; phylum Streptophyta; class Magnoliopsida; order Solanales; family Solanaceae; genus Capsicum; species Capsicum baccatum. Next base: position 5,738,734 of record CM061556.1, read on the forward strand.
TTTTTTCTTTAATAAGCAATTCTATGTTTTTACTTTCTAGAACTAAATTATGAAAATAAATAACTTTTACTATTTTTTCAGTTATTTTTTCATTGAATAATATTTTCTTTTAGGATATATAGTTACTTGGGCAAGTTTGCTAAAAGGACACTATGAAAAAATATTTTGCCAAAGTTCCAAACTTGATGAATAATTTGTCAAAAAGACACTTAAATCCACATCTTCATCAACTTTCTCAACTTAACAACTTCACCCACAAATTTTATAATAATTCACTTTAACCCAATACTTTCAACTTAATAAATCCATCCACAAGTTTTAAACAATACACTTCAACCCACTCTATCATCCACCATTAGATATATAAAAATATCTAGGTTTCAAAAAAATATTAAATAAAAAAAATTCAAAAGCTAAAATAGAAGGTGGTTGTTTTCTCTCCAAAAAGCTCTAATTCCGGCCACTTTTCCGGCGTTATTTTTCGATGATCAGCTCTAAATCAGTCCACAAACATCATAAGTTTGTCCATTGCACCCATCGTTACCCCATTTGTTTGGTATCTTCTCAAACACACTTTCCACCATTGTTAAAAAGCTTGAAACCATTCACATTAATCAAAAGCACTTTAGAAAGTATATTACAGTAGCTCAGGTGACTCCAAATTCATTTCTCTATTCCATAAACCCAAGGATCGTTGATTAGAAGCAATATTTGTGATTTCATAATTTTCGTACGGAAAGCTGCCTAGTCACCGACCACTGATCGTCATTCATCGACCGTCAATATAACCCGACCTAGACTATAAGCATAATCTACCATCGACCAAAGCCTAATTCTACGATGTCTATTGTAGAATTTATTTTGGTTTCTGGTGATTTCATGGGAGAATGGGTGGAGACACCCAAATGCTGAAAATAAAAATCTTTTACCAAGGTGACAATCCCCATTGTTGTTCGCCGCAATAGTTCGTATGACAAATTGGTTGCAAGAGTACTGCAGAGCGGGGATCTGGATTGCACGTCGGGCGACATGGTGATTAGTTATCTAATGAATTCGAGGGAAAAGATGAATCCTACAATCATAAATAGTGATGTACGTGTGCCGATGTACATGATGGATGTCGATGCAGATGGTTTTAGGCCTATTTTGAGGAAAAATATAGCAGAGAGGTCCTTCGAAGGATCAGTAAATTCATCAGAACCCCCACCTCCGCGCCCGACAATCGACGATGATTTCAGTAATTATGAGAACGATGGCGATCATCCTATTAATACGGAAGATGATCCTATATATATGAAAGATATTTCATCGGACTCGCAACACGACAAAGAAGACCGTGGAACAGGATCACAACCGGGACATTCCTTCACCGACGGAGCTAATTTCCATATCGATCAAATATTCGCCGACAAGAAAGTGCTCAAAATGCTACTAGACGCAGCAACGGTGAGGCAGTGTTTTGATTATTGTTTGAAGAAGAACTGCTCCAAATTCTTGAAGGCAAAATGCTTATCAAATGGTTACGGCTGGTTGTTGAGGGCAATAAAGTACGAAACCTCATACAGATTTCGCATATACAAGTATGTCGGGTTGCACACGTGCAGTGTTGAACACGCCACCCGCAGGCATAAGAGATTGTCCTCCGAATTAATTATTTCACAATGCGTAAATCATTTTTGGGATGGTAAGGGTCTAAGCATAAGCGAAATTCAAAGAATTGTGTTCAGGGAGTTGCATTGCCATGCAAGCTATTGGATGTGTTGGAAAGGAAGTTTAATTGCAAAGAACATCATTCGTGGGACACCGGAGCACGGATATGCTTGTTTGGCGACTTTTTCCCACATGGTGAAGTTGTTGAATCTAGGGTCTTCCTACTCTATCATGGTAAACCAGATTAATGGATCATTCGTTTACTACTTCTTAGTATTCGGAGCTTGCATACGGGGATATTCTCACATGAGAAAGGTAATTATCGTCGATGGCACACATTTGTATGGAAAGTACGGGGGTGTGTTGCTGAGTGCAATTGCACAAGAAATCGAAAATCACATCTTTCCAATTGCCTTTTGTGTCATCGATAAAGAGAACGATGCTTCTTGGACCTTTTTCTTTCAAAAGTTAAAGTCTATTGTAGAAGATGAACCAGATCTATGTGTCATATCCGACAGGCACATCGGCATTGTTAATGCCATCTCCCGTGTTTACAGTCGTGCACATCATGAACTTTGCATAAGGCACTTCACTGAAAATCTACGTGTAAATCAGCACTGTGGAGAACATCTTTATATGTTCTACACCGTGACAAAGGCGTATACTGTTGATGAGTTTAGCGAGCATTTTTCTGAATTAAAGAATAATAGCCCCGAGGTAGCACATGTCCTTGAAAATGTGCTTGGTTTTGAGAAATGGAGTAGGGCACACTTCCCAGGTGATAGGTAAGATGTGATGACCACAAACATCGTCGAGTCTCTCAACTTGGTGTTGATGGATGAACGGGAGTACCCCGTGACATACATATTTAATTCAATTGCTAGAAAATTTAGTGAAAAGTTTAGGGAGAGGCATGCCTTTGTAGCTGGTCAAAACAATAAATTTGTGCCTTGTGCGGAAAGGATCCTACAGGATAACAAGAGTGTGAGCAATTCTTTGTATGTGACTAATGCAAACGGGGGTCTCGACCAATTCATGGTGTTCGAAAATGGTGCTACTGTCAAGGTCAATCTGTTGGAGAGGAGTTGTTCTTGTCAGAAATTAGACTTGGTGAAAATGTCGTGCGAACATGCGATGACAACTTTGCGAGCAAAGTATGCGGTGACGTAGATTATGGTAACTCCATGTACGAGTACTCTTCGCCAATTTATAAAGTTGAAACTTACCTCCTCGCGTACTTGGAAGCTATTAAAGTTTTCCCTCCAAAGGCCGAATGGATTGTGCCACAGGAAGTGCAAGACAGTAAGATTTCTCCACCCCCTACGATCGCAAACTCGGAAGGAAGAAAGTCAAACGCACTAAGAGCATCGGTGAGACATTCAAGTCCAAAAAGAGGAATAGGTATTCGATCTACAAGAAATCTAGGCAAAAAAGAACCACATGTGGAATGGCCAACAAATCGTAGGCAGCCTTTTTTTTGCTTCAGTTGTAAAGCTACTGTTTGGGGGGGATAAATGTTCATTTTTGTAGAATTTAACATTCAGTTGTAATCGACTTAAAGCATTGATAGAGTACATAAATTCTACGGTATTTCATTCACACGGTCTATAAAATATTATGTATTGGTTATATGATTGCTTATCAAACACGCTATGTTAGTCTTTTTACTGCCTTATCTCTCCAGTCGATGCAATGAATCATTGTTTTCCATTCCCATTTAATGAAAAGCTGTAGAAACGTCTGTTCACAAGAAAAATAGCTGGTATACGCAAACCAAGCATTTTTTCTTCTGACACACGTCAACTGACCATTGGGTGGATATATGAAAGGACGTCATCTATTAGTCTATAAGTAGAGTGCCTATTTCTATGTAACCCTTTAGTTGTCCCTAAACCCAATATCAGAAACCCTCTTCTTCTTCTTCTTCACCCAAATCAAAAATATGTCTCCAAGAAGGATACCCCTGCGCCCCGTCAGACATGTTTCCCCAAGACACTGCGACCTCCTCCTTCTTAGGAATGATTTCGATCACTTGTTCTATGACCTGGATCAAGACCGCATCTACCTAGAGCAGGAACTCTGTCGAATTGCTCGTTTCCTGAGGGCAATTCTGAAAAGGCTTGGAATGGATGGCCTTGACTACATCACCCCCACCCCCCAGCATCCCCGTGAAATCTGCTTTTTAATTTTTATTTTTTTTATGTTTATAAGTTTTTGTTTTGTGTTCATTGCAGAAGAAGTTTTCTTGTAGGATTGTTGTTAGGAGAAAGATTATTCTTTTTTTGCTTATTTTGCAAGTTCTGGCCAATGTGCCAATGTAATCTCTATAAAAATCGTTTGATTATGCAATGAACAAAGTTTTTATGTTTTCAAATTGAGTTTCCCTCTTTTTGGTTATTGTTATTTTTTGTGTTTGCATCCGTAGTGAATGCATATGTAAATACAGATCACATAACAGTTTATCGTCGATCATAAAAATGGTCTATCCTCAATCACATATATAGTCTATCGTCGACCTAACATAGTAGTCGATCATCGATCATGTTAATCGATGGACCAGCAGTAATAACAAGTTTTGGGGCTGGTGGAGTAAAATAATTAAATTAAAATTGATATAAAGAGATAATGATATGTTTTGAGACTGGTGGAATAAAATAATTAAAGCAAAAATGATATAAACAGGTAATAACATGTGTTGGGACTGGTGGAATAAAATAATTAAATTAAAAATAATTTAAACTGATAATAACATGTTTTGACCTGGTGGAATAAAATAACTAAATTAAAAATGATATAAATTGATAATAACATGTTTTGGAGCTGGTGGAATAAAAGAATTAAAGTAAAAATATTTTAGGGTTGTCATCGATGTTGATCCATGTCAAATCCATGTAAAAATATTTGTGCTTTGAGGGTCCATCGACCCTTTTGGACTACTGTAGACTTACACTTTCAGGATTGCATACATTGGTCTCCTGCTTATTTGTAGACCACAACGGTCTGTGTACCCTTATATAGACCAACACTTGGATGTTGTTTAAAAATGAATAAATAAATATAATGTGGGTTTGTACACATATGAAGGAATGTAAACAAGTCACATAAACATATTAGAGCTTATAAAAATTAGGGGTGGTGAATTAAGGAGAGTGTGGGTGGGTATTGGTCGAACAAACAATATCCTAAGAGTAATGTTTGTTGAAGCACAAGTATGTTTTGAGATGTTGATTGTATTTGATGACTACCCATTCCACATACTCCTTCAATCACCACTCTTAAATCACCACACCTAAATCAAAAAAGTATGTGGAATGGATAGTTGTTGAACAATCATCATCCTCAAAACACACTTGTGTTTTGACAACCATTACTCTTAGGATATTGTTTGTTCGACTAATACCCATCCACACACTCCATAATTCACCATCCCTATTTTTTATAAGCTTTAATATGTTTATGTGACTTGTTTACACTTCCTCATATGTGTTCAAACCCACACTATATTAATTTTTTATTTATTTATTTATTTTTAAACAACATCTAAGTGTTGGTCTATAGCATAGGTCTACGCATAATTAGGAGATCAATCAATGCATTCCAAAAGTCATAAGTCTAGGATAAACCAACTGAATCGATGAACCCTCAAAGCACAAGTATATTTTTTACTGTATTATTTTTTACTTAACATAGTTTGAGAGTTCGTCAATTACGAGTGTCTACAGTAGACTTTGTATATTGTTGATGGCAGATACAGGTCATGGCCTACGACAGTCTACTAATTATCACCACTATTTCAAAAAAAGATGTTGTTCCAACGGTAAAAAAATGGTTACTTTTATAATTCATCGGTGTTAACACTTCGTTTTTACTTCATATATAAGGTGTCCATCCCTCATTATTTTATTTCATTCACTTTTTAAAAAAAAAAAAAATCTACAATGTCTCAAGCATCTCAAACATTCAATTTTAAAAAAACTCTAATTTTTCATTGTGGGAATGTGGCTCTCCTGAGGACGTCACGCACGGATTCAAATTCAGGTCGCAAATTTTATAATTGTGCAATTGCGAAGATGAGCTGTTTTTTTTTATAAAGTTAAGTTAATCGTTCTGTAATTATTATTTTTTCCTAGGATAATGGCGCATGCTCGTTTGTTAAATGGCTCGATAGGCTATCACCTCCAAGCAGTCCATCAACATTGAGTCCGGGACTCGAGACATCAAATTTTTGTGGCTTGAAAAAATTTAATCTACTACAAAGTCTTCAAGAATGCGAAGAAAATAGAGATTTTCTTATGAATTTGTTCAAAGAAGCCGAAAAACAAAGGGATCACCTCAAAGTATTGCTACATGACTCCCAAATAGAGAGAGATCAACTAAAACAAAAATTGATTTTGGCCGAAGAATGGGAGAAAGGCCTAAAAATGATGTTATGTGTTATAATGCTAGTATTCATTATTTGGAAAAGTGTAACGTGGATGTAGTGATATTGAATAAATAATAATAGTGTAAACAACATAAATTCCCTAGACAATGAAAATAATTACACAAAATTCCTTGTTGTTTTCTCTCTCCCTTTTTTTGCAAACATACTCATACATTCGGTCACATATTATACATTTGTCGAATGTATGATGTAACAGCTAATCCTATATTTAAGGTAAGAGAATCTTTAATTATTTTACAGTTCCTTAATTAAAGACAGTAATTAGTCAACATTAAATCGTTTATTGATAGAACATGTAATTGATATTGGAATTTAAAAAATTTTGTTATACATAATTTTTTTCCTGTGATTCACGATTTGAAAAGTCAAAAAACAACCACTTTCTTCTACACCCGTTCTTGAAAACTACTAAAATCTTCTTCTACATGCGTTCTTCAATACTAGTAAAATCAATATGAATATCCCCGTATTGTTGCGATATTCTGAAATTTGGGAGTCAGAAATTAATGATACGTCATACAAAAGTGACGCAATAGTAATTTCGGTAAATGCGGATGAGTCGGTCACAATCGTGGGACTTGCGGTTTCTTTCCAAAGGAATCATGAAGAATATAATATGGTTTTCGATGTGCGGATGCTTTGAACGGTTTTGGTTGTATAAATATTTTTTATTAGTTTTTTTTTTGAATGCTGGAGAAAGTAATATATATATTTATATTGATTATAGATGTTAATTTCATTAATCAATGATTTATATTAGTATAAAAATTTTATGTTTTTTCCCTATATCATAGTTCGTAACCATATAACTTGAAGTTAGAACATGATTATAAATGCACATTAACTATGTAACTTACCCTCTATATGAGTAAGTAATTGTTGAAACGCACGGTGTATTAAAATGTTGTACATTAATAGTTAATGTGTAATAAATGTATGATATAGCATTATAAGTTTCTAACATGTATGAGGTTATTAGAAATACAATAACAAAATTTAACTGAATTCAATTTTTTTAAAAAAAAAAAATTATATACAGTATCATTCCAGTAAATTTAGGAATGTATAATATGTTTTTATACAGTCAAATCAATGTATAATAAATATGTGTCTTTCCAGTAAACGTTTGAATGTATAATAAGTTGTTATACATTCAAAGCAATGTATAGTGAAACTGTGTCATTCCAGTAGACTTACGAATGTATAATATTTGATTATACATTTGTATCAATGTATGATATAACATCATACATTATAAATGTGCATGATATTAATAATTTCTGTAATTTTTTTACAAGTAATACACGTTTTACAACATGTATACTGTTATGTAATACATACGTTTAAAACGTATTTGTCTTTAGTTCAATTTAAGATTCACTTATAAGCAAAGGTACATAACAGAAAACATATTATGCGTTCAAAATACAATGTCAGATTAATTAGTAATATGTTGTTTTAATCATTAACAAATAAGTGAAAGGAAAATTTGATAAGTGAAAGGGAAAACCCCAGTAAATATTTTCTTTCGCTTTGGCCTTTACTTTCGCCCCCCATAGTTGGTCAAAAAGACAGCGTAATAAGCACCCACAATGCCTAACACCAACAAGTTCATAATTGACCTAGTCCTTTAAGGGCCGTACGAAATCTGAATACATTTCAAGCCATCACTGTTCAAGATCTATACATAATAAATTCCTTCAACAAAAAATTCAAATAAAAAAAAGAATTATGCAAAATAATAATCAAAGGGGTTTTTCAATTTGATTTTGTTTTGTTATTGAGAGTGTTTATTTGATTAATTCGGGTTTAATTTTTTTACAAAAATAAAAAAATAATTTTGAATTTATGAATTTTGAGTAGAGAAAGTGAAATTCGTGGTTAAGGAGAAGTGAAGGTAAAATTGAAATTACAGCTGCTACTCATAATCATAGATGACATACTAAATAAATGGAGAGAAAAAGTAGCAAGATTTTAGGAGAAAAATATGGAGCATAATTTGGAGCAAAATATGGTTGTATGGAATGTATAAGAAGGAAGAGAGAGAAAATAAAAAAGGTAGGGATTTAAGTAATTAATTTGAGATTTTTGTAATTTCTTTTTCAACATGGGATGTAATGTAATAAGGCAAAGTTATCATGTGTATATATGTAATTTTTCCATAATAATACTTTTATTTTTGTACAATATTAAACAGTATTTTTGATAGAATCATAGTCGATCAATCAACACATCAACTTAAAATGGGCCAGCATGGTAATGATAGACTATGAAAAAAGTATACGAAAGATTAGATAAATATTCTATGAAACATGGGAATGTCTCAAATATCCTACCAAACAAATCATTCAACACATTAACAATAAAATAATTCAAATGTCTTCTTCACTATTTTCCTCCTCATCAGCACAGGTGTTGTTGATTTCATCAACGATATCCATGAACCCATCTTGTTTTTCTTCCTCACTTTCTTTTTTTCCTTCACCTTCAACAGGTACTTCTTTCTCACCCTCATTTTCTTCCTCGCCTTCTTTTTTAACTTCACCTTCAACAGCTGCTTCTTTTTCACCTTTCTTTTCTTTTTTTTTCTCCACCCGATGTAGCTTTATCAACTTCTTCTTTGTCAGCTTCTTCTTCTTCTTCATCAGCTGCTGCTTCTATTTTTTCAGCTTCTGCTTTTTCCCTGGCTTCTTCAACTACAACTCCTTCTTTTTCTTTGCCTCTTTCTTCAACTGCTACTGCTTTTTTTTTTAACTTTTTCCTCTTCTACTGCAGCTACATCTTTTACACTTTCTTCTTGGCTCTTATCTTCTTCCATTTCTTCTTCTTCATCCTTCTTTTTTCTTTTTTTTCTCTTCCGCCACGACAGAGGCCAACTCATCTATTTCGATCCATTTTTCTCCTTCTTCATTTCTCGCTAATCCACGAAGGTCCACATGCACTGTATCATCATATTACAAAGTGTTACTAATATTTAAAGCTGAAAATTCATTAACAACATCTAATTATTGAATGAAGTTACCTCGCTCGTGTTGTCGCTCGTACTGTTTCTTTTTCTTCAGTCTTCTCTCTAATATAGAAAACAATATCCAACACCGCTTCCTCGAGCACAGCAACACGCTTATAAATATCCTCGAGAGATGCGGTTCCCTCTGCATCTTTGGAGGAGCTTGAAGTATCATCATCACCAATGCGTACTTCAATGGGGTTGCCAACCAAATCCCCTTCATCATCGCTTTCCTCATTTGAAATAAGGACAGTCACCCCTTCTAACTCTCTTTAAGCTATCGAGGATGTTATTCTTCACCTCATCCGTATATGGCTCAAAGGAAATCATGCAATCCATCTTCATCTTAGAAGAGTAGGGATGATGTACGGGTGCACGTTCTACAAAATATCAATTAACAATTAAATAACATTCGATACAATAGTAGTAGTATTATTGCATAATAAATAATAAGTTCATACCTCGGTAACTTTTTTTTTGTACTTGAATGGGTCACCTTCGATTATCTGATCACTTTTTGTAGTGTGCCATCTGAGGATGCGGGGAATGGGAAAGGGCTCATCCGTTGATTTTTCAGCAAATTTTCTAAGATGAGGAAAGGCCTCGTAGATCCAGACATATAAGAAGTACAACAGTGAAAAAAGAACTCAGAGTCTATGACAGAGTATAAATAAAATAAGAATCTACGATAAATTCACTAAAGGGTCTATGGTAGATACCATGAATGCCCAGGGAAATCTGAATAGAGCATAGGATGCCTTCTGCTTCTCATCAAATACTTCTCTCTGCTTCTTCAGGTCACTTTTCTTCTTCAGATAGTCCAGGGTCAGTTGAAATATCCTTTTTCCCCATGGATAATTCTCGAAGAAACTCAAAGAATCCACCATTCAAATCAGTTTCGTGTCGACAACTTTCGTCGAATCTTTTGCAAGCAACATGGTGTACAAGAACCACAGTAAACAACACTTAAACTTCTAGTCCTCGTTCAGCTTATTCCCTCTGATCAAGTATAACAAGTTGGCCGCCGTAATGTTTTTGTTTTTCGTTACCTTAAACAAAAAAATGCTCCCCTTTGTCTAACACCTTCTTCATTTTTTATTCACTGGGTATGATGAGCAGTTCAACCCCATGATCAAACAAAATTCTTTCAAACCAAAACAGATAGGCTTGTTTTTAACGCAGAACCACATCTCATGACGCATCTTATCCCTCTTGACGCATAGAAACAGCAAATAATGGACCAACTGCCCATTGAACTTGAGATGTTCCGGCAGGTTTCTCAGGTGTCTGAAACAGGACCGCTTGAATCTTTTCTTCAACTCCTGGTCGATAAGAACTTTCTTAAAATCTCGATAAGCATCCATTCTTGATCTGACCGATATCTTCGTCGGGTAAGATCCAACCTCGTCCATTATCGTTCGTAGGTCATACCGCTACACGGAAATGAACCTTGACAAACATGGCACGGAGAAGGGATCATTATCCCCATCATCACTGTTTCTCCCACTTCCCTCGCTCTCTTCATTGCCACCACTAAAACTGCGCTTGGGAAGGACATCTTCACTAGACTCGGCATAGTCGCTATCTCCTTTAAATTCGGATCTGATTCGGACACTTCCTCGTCAATTTTATTTCTTTTTGAGACATTTTCAACTGCCTCGACTTTTCTTTTTCTACTTCTACCGGCTTTGCCTTTAGGATGGATGATTTTTTTACCCATTTTCAACACAATCTACGCCTGCTGAACAAATCTCTCATTTTCAGTTCATAGACCACAAGTCTATCGATAGAAATAAGTGAATGCTCAAATGAAATCCCCCCCCCCCCCAAAAAAAACAAAGAAATACCCCACCAAAATCCAACATGGAGTATCAAAATCAAACTAGTGCACCTAATCAAACTAATTAACTATTAATATTTCAATTTTCATTATTTCAGCCATCATATTTTAAGAGAATTTCATAATTCTAAAAGTTGATTTTAATCTAGGGCATTTTGATTTCATAGACCACGGATCGATTTCATAGACCACTGATCTACGGATAGAAACAGGTGACTGTTGGAATCAAGATACCAAAATAGCTCTTCAAATAACAATTATCCCACCATTCCACCATCACAGTTCACTCCAAAACATCAATAACTCAACCAAAATCCAACAACCAATATCAAAACATAACGATTGCTAAAAATTAAACCGGTGCACCTAATCGAACTAATTAGCTATTAATCTTTCAATTTCCACTATTTAAACAACTATTTTTTAAAAGAATTTCATACGTCTAAAAATTGATTTCAATTTAGGGCATTCTAATTTCATAGACCACGGGTCGATTTCATAGACCACAGCTCTACGGACAGAAACAATTGATTGTTCGAATCAAACTGCCAAAATAACTCTTCAAATAGCGATTATCCCGTCATTCAACACTTCTTTGCTAAAAAATACAACATAACTAAACCAAAACTCCTTAATCAACCAAATTTGAAAAAAAAAAATCTTATATCACTACGAATCGATTAGCAAAGAAATCTATTTAAATGGATCTACAAATGATCGAAACATAATTTTAACTAACCTTATGAAGCAACAACAACCTCTTAGCAGCTGCAGAAGAAGGAAAAACGAAAATGGCATTTGGGGAGAACTGTTATTCAAAGCGGGAGTTGGGAGAAAATTTAAGAGAGAGAATATTTTTTTTATATTGAAATAAGTTGATGGGTGTTAGTGTATTATGCTAAATTTGTAAAGTTAGAAAAATGATACAATGGTCCATTGACCTACTTTTTCACCTTTTTTCACACTTTTTATACCCTAATCCTAAAAAATAATTCAAAAACAAATTTAGTGTCTCTTTGACAAAATAGTTTTGAGAATAGTATCTTTTGCCAATTATTCCCTAGTTACTTGGAGTATTGTGCTAATAAATTTTAAGCTTTGTAGACAGATTCACGACAACAAAAATTCAAGTGTCCTTGAATTTATATAAACCCTAAATAAAAAAATACGTTAATAGAAAAGGGAGCATGTCCTTGAATTTGCATCTAGTATATGTTGGTTGATTATTAGTCAAATTATGATGGATTATATAGTTTTTTGAAATCAATTTCTCTGACAATTAAGAGAAATGTGCATGTTCATTGAGTTTTGAATGCACAAGCTTTGAATGTGCATGTTCATTGAGTTTGTGTCTGTGCTAGAAATTTGTGCATTCCTAACAATGCTTGAAATTCAAAAAAACAGAAAAATAACAAGTAAAAAAAGGACTACATAAATAGCAAAATAATAACAATATCTTGAAATATTTTAATTTCTGGAAAGGACCTTAAAAGAATTAGAGCATTTAACCCTTTTAAAAATTTATAGAGTAAGAGTGTTTTGTTTCTTTTACTAGAATTTGAAACGTGTCTATTAATGGACCATTAATTGATATAACCAAGAAAAATACAAGGTTACGTATAGGATCATTAGGACCACTTGTATCCTCGCGTAGAAAGTAGGGTTGAAATTAAACTACAAAGAATAAGAATGTTCAAGAAAGATTGAAAAAATATACATAAATTTGTAAAACTGAATATGGTGAGATAGAGAGAATCTCTCCAATCTTAATCAAAAGTTTTTATTTCAAACCTCGAGTGAAAAAATTCTAGTGAAAAACGCTTCCCTCGCTCCGTTTGCTTTCACCATGTTACAAAAATTCATTCCAATTAAGCAAAACTCCTTTCTTGGTTGTTTATATTGAAGCACATATCTAAGTTGAGTGTATAGAATTAATGGTGTTTGGTATATAATGCATTAGTATGACATTTAATCTTTGTATAATAATCTTTGTAGCTCGCTTGATTGACTACTTGAAGTTTCACCTTAAATAACGAACAAGTTTGATTTTCTCCTTGTATCCCAATCCCTATTTTGAGAAAATGAAGGGGAACAAATTTTTTGTGGTTCTAATATACAAGCATTATTTTAAATTTACCCACAACCATTGCTTCACAAATTTATTGGCCTTACAAAATTTTATCTCTTTTGGATTTACTATAATTTCATTGCCTATAAATACTTCCATTTTGCTACTGTTCATTCCACAACTCAAAATTGCAATCTTTCTTATTATTAAAAAAATATTTGCAATCTTTTTTTGTCATTCAAAGAGACTATGGCTCGTTCCATTTACTTCATGGCATTTCTTGTCTTGGCAATGACCCTCTTTGTTGCCTATGGTTTGTCTTCATCTTTTATTTTCTAAAATCTCAAATAATATAATGTCATGACCCCCAGTCGGGCCCCTGGCCACGGCGGGCATACCGAACCATCAAGGTCCGAAAGACCCCTGTAACGACCCAACCTACTAGTGATATTATCCGTTCTGGGTCTAAACCCGCACGGCTTAAAACGTGTCACAAGGGAGAAAGGATTGCTTACTAATATACCCAGTATCCCTCCTGTGTTTTACCGATGTCAAACTCCTTATCCTAAACTGGAGTGTTACATATAATCAGTAGTATTACTCTAATTTTTTTAGTCAGAATGGGGCTAGGATCTCTAGGTCTATTATGATAAAAATATATGTAACAAAATTGACAACGAACTATTTAAAAAGGACAAAAAAGACTTAAAATAGGGTTTGCATTGACAATTTTTGTTGATTCTTTCAAATAATTTATTTGTTTGATAAATCACCTCATACATTTTAAAATGTGGTCTTCTCTTTTATAGTCTAGTGGCTAATTAATCTTGATGAAACTTGTATGTGTTTTAATAGAAGTACTACTTGATCTTTAGGTTCCGTGAGTTGATTCATACTTTAAAGCTGTCTGTATATATATATTTGGTTCGATTATGTGTCTTTCTTTTCTAACATTTGTAACAACTTATGAATGATTTTAGGGGTGCAAGGTCAGAACATTTGCAAAACAACAAGCAAACATTTCCCAGGATTATGTTGGTTGGACTCTTCATGTAGAAAAGTTTGTATCGAGCAGGATAAATTTGAAGATGGTCATTGTAGCAAACTCCAAAGGAAGTGCCTATGCACTAAGCTATGTGCATTTGACAATATTCCTAATGATGCTGGAACTATTTTGGTTCAGGATGTTAAAACTCTCGAAGCAGAATTGCTTGAAGAAGAGATTTTCAGGGCGTAATTAAGTCTGATTATGGATTTAATGTCACACAAAATTAAACAAAGTGTTGCCTTTCTTAAAAAGGTTACTTATAATGCTGTGGTCTTGACCTATAGTAGTCATTCTCTACATTAAATAAGTTGTGACACATCAATCCTTTATGTATCTTGTATCAAGTTTGTGTGTGTTTTAATGAAAAGAGATCGTTTACAGTCTATAAGTATGAAATGCGTTCATCTAATCAATTTTCATCACAATACATCACAAGCAAAGATAGAAATTATAAACAAATTTGAGAGACTTGAGGATAATTAATTACCTAGAAACTACTAAGGATAAGGAATTTCAATCTAAACAACAAATTAGAGTATCAAGTTGAGATCAAAATATATCTATTGATAAATACATAAAAGAATTCAATTTAAATAGAGTTCAAAATGTATAATATGGAGTTTAAAATATATGGGAAGACTTTTGAATGAAGTTTGTGGTTTAAAATAAGCGTAAATACATAATTATTCTCCCTGATGTTGGCCAAAATTTTCAAAAAGATACCTAAACTTTGAATTCGACCTATTACCCCACGATTCTTCTTTATTCCGTTCCAAATACACCATTTTGGACCTCTGCGCATATACATGCGCTACAGGCGCGTGAAAGGGTTCAAAATTAACTTTTTAGACCAATTAAAAGCTGTCACGTGTAAATAATTAATATATAATTTATATTGATTTTTAAAAGGAAAAAATTAATATTTTATTTATTTTTTTAAATTATCCGGTACCCCCCCCCCCCCAACCTACCCTTTCTTCTTCAACACCATTAAAGCTTCATTGAAGCTTTTTTTTTAAATATCATTAAAACTCCATCAAAGCTCAACACAATGTCTTCTTCAATACAATATCTTCTTCAACACCATTAAAGCTCCTCCATTAAAAGTCCATTGAAGCTTTTTTTTTTTAAATATCTTTAAAACGCCATTAAAGCTCCTCCATTAAAGCTCATTTAACTATCCTTAAAACTCAATTCAATCATAAAATAATTTTTTGAATTGATTTGAACAAAAAAAAATGGACGGGAAGAGAGATTTTGACAGAGTGGGGGGAGGTTAGGGGGAGATGCTGACAGGGTGGGGGTGCTGAATGGGGGTGGGGGTGGAGGGGATCTGCTGGACGTTGGGGAGGGGGGAGGGGGGTGCTGGACGCCGGGGGTGGGGAAGAGGGGTGGGTGATAAATAAAATAAAAAAGAAAGATTTATTAAAAAAAAAATGAAATTAAATACATTTAACACGTGGCAGCACCTGATTGGTGCGTATGTTCAATTTCTTTGTTGTGACTGAGATTCAGCGAAAAATGGTATATTTGTAACGGATTAAGTAAGAATCGTGGGGTAATAGGTCGAATTCAAAGTTTAGGTGTCTTTTTAAAAATTCTGGCCAACATCAAAAGGATAATTGTGTATTTACTCTTAAAATAAATATTTATGTGGCTGTAAATTACTTCATTATATGTAAAATTATCATTTTGAAGTATTCAAATGTATAATATTTTTTTTTTTCCATACTAACTATTAATAAACTATGTCATATAAATGAGACGAAGAAAATAGAAAACAAGAGTCGCTATTTTGTTCTTCAACGAGAAAAACGTGCTTATTGATAGCCTGTGACTTTGCCATTTGGCCACAGATTTTAAGTGTTACGTGTAGGACCATTTGGATGACATTAATAAGTCAAGACCATTTGGATGAAATTAAAAATTTAATTTATTTAGCAAAAAGAATACATTTTTGTATCTCTCAATATGACAGTTTTATAGTTTTTTAAATAATATGACATGTTTAAGATCACAAATTTCAGAAATTATGCAGTAATGTGAATGTTATGATATAGTCACTTCACTTCATTTCATTTGACAACATATAAATTAAGGTTAAACATTTTGGGAACATTTGGATAATTATGAAGCAAGTGTGGATAACATTAAACATATATTTTAATTTTATTTGACGTGTTTTGATTATTTTATTTATCTCCAAAATTGTATTTTGGTGTTAGTAATCTGTCGGAGTGGGTGACATGATTCCGGAGGTATTTGGTTAAGTTTTAAGAGAAAAATTTTATTTTGGATAGTTTTGAAGTTGCTATGGTTGACTTTGGTCATCATTCGGAGATCTGGGTGTTGTATGGAAATTCATCAATTGGAACGTAAATTTTGAATAAGTAGAATAGTTGGTTCAGATTTTGAGGCTTTCGGTATAATTTTGAGAGTTTAAATGAGATGTTGAAAATTAAGGCCCAGAGTTAACTTTGGTCAACTTCCACCAATAACAGTTGTGTTTAAAATTCTAACTGTTTCGTTCATTTTAGAATGACAAATTGGTCTAATAGCATATATAGTTGAATTGTGTTCATGGAGTTACGAATGCATTTTGAGGATCCGTCACAAAGATTTTGTCTTGAGATGTTTCAACTGGTGCAGCTGGCCCCTTCTTCGCGTTCGCGACGCCCCCTGTTGCGACCATAAAGTGGAAAATCCTTTAGCATTCAATCACGGGGCTTGATTGTGATCACGAAGAAGGAGCGAGTTGGTCCTGCCAAATAAAATAATGTTAAATAAGGTGAAATGAATGGTGGAGCAAGTAATATGGTTCACCAACATAAGTTGAGATAAATGATTGAAATTTCAATTCTTAATCAAAGATTTCGACTTAAACTTTTGAGAATAAAAATACTCTATTGAAAGCGTCGTATACCGAAATAAGCCCAAAACTGAATATCAGAGATCAAGTAGAAAATCCAAAAATAAAAATTCAAGTACTATTAGCATGTGATTTTGTCATTTGGAAATAGATAAAGTTAAATATTTGGGACCATTGGGATAATTATGAAGAAACTGTGGATGATATTAAGAATATATTTTTAACTTCTTTTGGCGTGTTTTGGTCATTTTATCCCTTTTCATAATTGTATTTTGATGTTTGTCATCTGCAGGAATGGGTGACACGATTCCAGTAATGAACCTCGTATTGGAATTTAAAAACTTCTGTGTTTTGATCATTTTGTCCTTCTCCATAGTTGTTACATGTTAATTTTAAAGTTTGAAGATAGTGGGCACGATTTTCGATGTGATCGAGAACGTTTTATGTGAGTTTGTGACTTTTTTAGAGATTTAAGAAGTCATATAGTTGACTTCGATCAACATTCATTGTTCTGAGAGATGGGTGACATTTTGAAATTCGCCAACAAATTCGGAATATCGAATTTTGGTCAGTAGTGCGATTGATTCGAGCTCACGACCCTTATCTTGTATTTTGGCCCATCATTTGGAAAATAATAAAAAACAGTCCTGGGGATCAATTCAGTGAAAAAAAATCTTTTTCTGAAAATTTAAACATCGTCATTGAGTTCAGAATATCAAAATTAGCCTAGTAGCATAGTTTGTTTGCATTCACAAAATGTCAAACGAATGTTGAGGGGTCGACCGACTACTTTGCGACCTAGCAAAGTTCCTGGTATAGTGTCACGCCCCAAAATCCCATCGGGACGGACTAGCACCCGAAGCCGAGAAGGCCCGATGGGATTTTGGGGCGTGACGAAAGTGGTATCAGAGAGGTTCGTCCTAGTGAGTCTACAAAGTCGTGTCTACGTAGAGTCTTGTTTATCGGTGTGTTGTGCACCACATCTATAAACAGGAGGCTATGGACATTTAGGAATTGTTTCTTTTCTTCATGTCTTAGATCGTGCGATAGAGCTTATATTGTATATGAAGTCATAGTTGACCACTGAATCAGTTTGTTTCTCTTATTATAGTAATGATGCCGGTTACCAGAAGCAGGAATACCGGTAAGCAAGTAGATGCGGCTGCCGGAGAGGGGACTAGTAAGTCACCCACTATACCAGTTAATCAAAGTGAGGCTCCAGCTGAGCATGCATCAGAAACTTTCCCCAGTCCGGAAGAAATAAGGGGGAGGAGAACTATATCCCCGGAGCCACCTATTAATGCTGTTGATCAAGATCTTAGAAATGCAGTGCAACTTTTGACTCGTATAGTTGCTGGGTAAGTCCAAGGGCAAGCTATTCCTGCCGCGGGTTCTAGCGGTACTGATAGGGCGGCTAGTCTTCGGACGCAAGATTTTCTTAAGATGGATCCGCCGATCCGATCTTAATGAAGATCCGCAGGACTTTATTGATCAGATCCAAAGGGCCCTAGAGGTGATGCATGTATCGGGCAGAGAGACAGTGGAGTTAGCCGCGTATAGATTCAAAGGTGAGGCTATATATTGGTATGAAGACTGGAAACGGTCAAGGGGCATTGATGCACCCCCAGCTACTTGGAAAGAGTTCAAAGAGGCATTTATTGATCATTATCTTCCATATGAGACTCGTCAGGCTCGTGCGGGTCAGTTCTTAAGTCTTCAGCAGGGTAATACAAGTGTGAGGGAGTATAGTCTTCGATTTAATTCCTTGTCCAGTTATGCTCCTAATGTTATAGCTACTATGGATGACAGAGTTCATCGGTATGTGAATGGATTGGATCCGTATTTGGTTAGGGATTGTACTATTGCTGCACTGAATAAGGATATGGATATAGCTAGGATCCAAGCATTTGCACAGAAAATGGAAGATCAGAGGCAAAGAAGAAGAACACAGGAATTTGAAAGCGGATCTTCTAAGAGGGCCAGATCTACAGGGCAGTTTATGGCGCCACAGGGAGGTTTTAGACCTCAATTTTCAGTTAGACCACCTAGGCCATTATTTTCTTATTCTGCAGCTAGTGCTCCACCACAGCATCAGGGGTTCAGAGGCAGTCAATTTGGGCAAAGAAGTGAGGGTCATAGTTCGCGATCTGTGGGTTACCATGGGCAAGGGAATATGAGCCAATCGAGACCTCCTCGAGAGCCATGCAATAAATGTGGAAGGCATCATATGGGCGTATGTCGAATGGGAACAAATGTTTGTTATTGGTGCGGTATGACGGGGCATATGATGAGGGAATGCCCACGAAGGGGTGCAGGTGGCATAGCACGACCTTTGGGATCAGCTGTTGCATCATCGTCACCGGTATCTTATTCTGGTAGGGGTGCATGACCTGCGGGTCACGCTAGCAATGAAAAAAGAGTCGCCAGTTCCAGCGGGACTCAGAATCGCACTTATGCTTTAACGGATCGACAGAATCTAGAGGCTTCCCCAGATGTGGTTACGGGTACGTTGTCCATATTTTCATTTGATGTATATGCTCTAATTGATCCCGGTTCTACATTATCATATGTTACTCCTTTGGTTGCTGGAAAGTTCAAAAGGACCCCCGAATTGTTAGATAAACCGTTGGAAGTGTCTACCCAGGTTGGGGAATCTATTATTGCTAGAAGAGTTTATAAAGATTGTGTAGTAACTGTGTGTGGTCGAGACACGATGGCCAATCTTGTGGAACTAAAAATGGTAGATTTTGATGTTATAATGGGTATGGATTGGTTGGCGTCTTGTTATGCCAAAATTGACTGTTGTACGAAAAAAATGTATTTACATTTTTCTGATGAAGGAGTTATTGAATGGCAAGGTAAGATTGGCGCACCAAGAGGTAGATTTATTTCTTATTTCAAAGCGAGAAAAATGATTTCCAAGGGTTACATATGTCATTTAGTTAGAGTAAATAATACGGATTCGGAATCACCAGATCTTCAAATTGTACCAGTGGTAAATGAATTTCCTGATGTATTCCCTGAAGATCTTCCAGGTTTGCCTCCTGAACGAGAAGTAGAGTTTGGTATTGTTGTAATACCAGGCACCCAACCAATCTCCATTCCTCCATATAGAATGGCCCCAGCAGAATTGCGAGAATTGAAAGAGCAATTGAAAGATTTGCTAGAGAAGGGATTCATAAGGCCTAGTATGTCCCCCTGGGGAGCACCAGTGTTATTTGTGCGTAAAAAGGATGGCTCGCTGAGGATGTGTATTGATTATCGGCAATTGAATAAGGTGACTATTAAGAATAAATATCCACTCCCAAGAATTGATGATTTATTTGATCAGTTACAGGGCGCCAAGTACTTTTCTAAGATTGATTTGAGGTCAGGTTACCACCAAGTGAGGGTCAGAGAAAAAGATATACCCAAAACAGCTTTCCGAACAAGGTATGGTCATTATGAGTTTCTAGTTATGTCATTTGGGCTAACAAATGCACCTGCAGCTTTTATGGATTTGATGAATAGGGTGTTTAAGCCATTCCTGGATGTATTTGTGATAGTTTTTATAGATGATATTCTATTTTATTCTAGATCAGAAGAGGACCATGCCAATCACTTACGATAGACATTGCAGACTCTTCGTGATTGTAAGCTTTATGCAAAGTTCTCTAAATGTGAGTTTTGGTTAAAGTCGGTGGCATTTTTGGGTCATATTGTATCTAGTGAAGGGATAAAGGTTGATGCTTAAAAGATAGAAGCTGTGAAGAACTGGCCAAGGCCCACAACGCCTACGGAGATTCGTAGTTTTCTCGGGTTGGCCGGTTATTATAGAAGGTTTGTTAAAGACTTTTCTTCCATTTCAGCACCCTTAACCAAGCTAACGCATAAAGCATCCAAGTTCCAATGGAATCATGCGTGTGAGGAGAGTTTTCAAGAATTGAAGAACAAGTTGATTTCTACACCCGTGTTGGTACTTCCAGAAGGCACCGAAGGGTATACAGTGTATTGTGATGCTTCCAAAATTGGTTTAGGATGTGTATTGATGCAGCATGGTAAGGTAATAGCATATGCTTCTAGACAATTGCGGTCACATGAGAAAAATTATCCTACACACGATCTTGAGCTGGCAGCAGTTATTTTTGCTTTAAAGATATGGCGCCACTACTTATATGGGGTTCATGTTGATATATATACTGACCATAAGAGCTTGCAATATATTTTTAATCAGAAGGATCTAAATTTAACGCAGCGGAGATGGCTTGAACTATTAAAGGACTACGATGTTGATATCTTGTACCATCCAGGGAAAGCAAATGTGGTAGCTGATGCGTTAAGTCGTAAGGCTATGTTGGCGCCCATAGAAAGGCAAGGGATGATTAAAGATCTTCACCAGTTAGCTAGTTTGGGAGTTCGCCTTCTTGGAACTCCGAACGAGGAGCTTATTGTGCATAATGCCGCGGAATCCTCATTAGTAGCTGAGGTGAAAGAGAAGCAAGATGCAGATCCTATTTTATTACAGCTTAAGGAGAACGTTCAGAGTGGTGCGACCAAGGCATTTGAGCTTACGCGAGAAGGAGTACTTCAGTGCCAAAACCGATTGTGTGTGCCGGATGTAGACGGGCTAAGAAAGAAGATTATGACAGAGGCACATTTTTCAAGGTATTCCATTCATCCAGGATCAACCAAAATGTATCAAGATTTGAAAGATATGTATTAGTGGAATGATATGAAGAAGAGCATTGCAGAATTTGTAGCTGAATGTCCAAATTGTCAAAGAGTTAAAGTTGAGCACCAAAAACCCGGATGCTATATGCAATGCATAGATCTTCCAATTTGGAAGTGGGACATGATCAACATGGATTTTGTTACAGGTTTGCCTCGTACAGCTCGGAAATTTGATTCTATATGGGTGATTGTGGATAGGCTTACTAAATCCGCATATTTCTTACTCGTTAAGACCACTTACAGAGTTGAAGAATATTCGAAGCTGTATGTTAAAGAAACAGTTCGATTGCATGGAGTGCCAACTTCTATTATATCGGATCGGGGAACTCAATTTACTGCAAACTTTTGGAAGTCTTTCCAAAGGAGTTTGGGAACACAAGTGAATCTGAGTACAGCTTTTCACCCTCAGACGGATGGACAAGTAGAGCGCACCATTCAAACACTTGAAGATATGCTACGAGCATGTGTTATAGATTTTAAAGGCAGCTGGGATGATCATTTACCTCTTATTGAGTTTGCCTGCAATAATAGCTATCATTCAAGTATCAAAATGGCACCATATGAAGCTTTATATGGGAGGAAGTGTAGATCACCAATAGGATGGTTCGAAGCGGGTGAAACTCTTATGTTCGGACCGGATCTTGTGTATCAAGCCATAGAAAAAGTCAAGGTGATTCAGTAACGGTTGAAAACAGCCCAAAGTCGACACAAGTCATATGCGGATAGTAGAAGAAGAGGGCTAGAGTTTTCGTTAGGCGATTGGGTATTTTTGAAGGTATCGCCAATGAAAGGGGTGATGAGATTTGGCAAGAAAGGAAAGTTGAGTCCACGATATATAGGCCCATATAAGATTATTCGAAGATGTGGGCAAGTTGCGTATGAATTAGAGCTACCCCAGGAACTCTCATCAGTGCATCCAGTATTTCATGTATCGATGCTTCGAAAGTGCATCGGAGATCCGTCCCTTATTACTTCTACTGAAGATGTGCAAGTAACAGAAGATCTTACCTATGAGGAGATGCCTATTGCTATATTAGATCATCAAGTTAAGAAGATGAGAAATAAAAAAGTAGCATCGGTGAAAGTACTTTGGAGAAATCAACAAAGGGAAGAGATTACATGGGAAGCGGAGGAAGCAATGAAATCGAAATACCCTTATTTGTTCAAAAGTGAAAAAGAAGTGCAAGGAGTGTAACTGGGACACTAACAAGTAAGTTTTTACATATGCATAATATCTATATGATGACGTGAATATCAATTATGAATTCGAACTTGTTTCGGCTAAATAACTACATTTACATTCGAGGACGAATGTCCTTAAGGGGGGAAGGATGTAATACCCCATACTTAATTATGTGCATTAGCCATGGTTATATGTGTTGGATTATATGTATTGATCCTAAGTTAGGTATATATGAGTTTAAGTATGAGTATTGATTATTTTGAGATGGTTTCAAGTGTATAGTTTGATTATATGTGTATGGGAATCGACTTTATTTATACCGGAATTTGCCCGTCGATGGTTCCATACGAAGTTTATTGAATAAGCTTTCCAACGATATAAATATTTCCAAAAATGGATAAGTTTCGGATATAATCGAGCACGTTCGAAACTATAAAACGGCGGCCGGGATAATTGTGAACAGTAAATGTGCAGGAAATTCAAACTACTGAGGCCTGCCAATTTTTTGGGTCGACTTTGAATGATCATAACTCCCTCAATATAATGAACTGGGAGATCTACCACCTATCAAAAGAAAGATCTTTGAGTCTTATTTCCAATGCAATTGGTTTCATCCAAATCCAATATCTGAGTAAGGAGTTATACTCGTTTTACTTCAGCCTCTCAAAACAGATTTTTAGGGTCAACTTCAAACGATCATAAATCCTTGTACAGGACGAACTAGGTGGCCTCCTTTATATGAAATGAAAGCCCTTTGAATTATCTATCCAACGATACCAATTTCACCCAAATCCAATATTGGAGCAAAGAGTTATGGCTGATTTACTTTAGCCTGTCAAAACAGTCCACCATGGACAGATTCGGATTTACTTAAATTTTTAATGGCAATATGGTCATTTTCCATCACCTCTTGGACGAAAATTGGTCATTATATAGATATAATTGGTCTTATATCCATCAATTATCATCATATTATTGGAAATAAGAAACCCTAGCCTAATTTCAACACCAATTATCTTGTGATTCAACCATAGAAAATCCAAATTGATTCCGTAGTTGTGTTCACCGTCTCGAGGGCTTCGAGAAGCACCCCTTATTTGTGCCAACAGGACTTCGAAATCAAAAGGGACATTTTATGGTAAGGATGTAAATTATGTTGGTGTTATTTATATGGATATGTATATATATATATATATATATATATATATATATATATATATATATATATATATATATACATATGAGCATAAGAAGTATGTTATTTGATTGTTGTTGAAAGATGATTGGAAATGATGTTGGATTATTCTTGTGCATGGTTGGATTATGTTGAATTGTGAAGGAATTTGGTGTGATGATGTGGTATTGAAATGATAATTATATATATATACACATAAACCTATTGATCAAGTTGTTTTTTGGAATGTTTTACAAATATTGATTGTATGGAATTATGGAAGAGAATTGTGGTGTTGGGTTGCTAATACTAGATGCCAAATATTTCATTATAGATAAGTGGTTTGTAAAGGCGGGAAGTTGTGTCAAATTGGTGTCCGAATCTACAACGAGGTATGTAAAGCATACTCTAACGATGTTCTTTGGCATGAAAACACCAATGTTCCATCAAGTAAGATTCCAAGGTTGTCCAAACACATGTATTGTTCTACATTACCAACGAAGTTGTTTCCATTATATAAAGTGTCAAAATATTTCATTGATATACCAAAAGGCTCCTATTTCATTGTTGTGATATTGATAATTCTGAAACATATTGTTGATGTACTAATGAGTCTTTATTACATCGTTATTGTATAGAAGGTCTATTACTTGATTCCTATTGATGTATCATTGTTCCAAAGGTACTATATTGGCATGAACACTAATGTAATAATCTCAAAAGCTTTTGAACTAAGTTATTGAAAAGATTTCTTATGTGTGTTACTTGATATACGTGTGGGTGGTATCCCAGGGGCATAAGCCTAGCATGGGTCGATCCCTATTTATGTGTTTATGGATGGTATCCCAGGGGCATAAGCCTAGTATGGGTCGATCCCAATTGATATGTACTGGAGGCAACCTGATGGTCACAGTACGGTACAGTATTGATTATTGTTAGGTGGTTGGAGGTTCGGGAGGAGCAGGTAATGGCGAATGATAATTGTAAAGAATGAAATGAACGAATATATACCGTTCCACAAATGTGTTTGAATCCAAGAACCCAGTTCAGATTAATGATAATGTACATGATCCTAAAAGAGTTTATGAAGTGTGGTTCACTTCTATTATGATTTATTCACATGTGTATGATTTTCTTGATCCCCCATATCACATATGATTATCTACAGCTTTACATACTCAGTACATATTTCGTACTGACGTCCCTCACGGGGGACCTGCATTTCATGCTGCAGGCACAGGTACTTCAGCTTATTCACAGCATAGATAGGAGTCGGGTCGTACAGCTATTGTTGGTGAGCTCCAGTTTGCTTCGGAGCTTTCCGAGTCGGTTCCTTATGTTTTGTTATTGTACAGGAGTCATGTGTGGGCGGGGGGTTGTCCCGACCCTAGTTATGTCATGTATATATGTCCTAGAGTCTTTGTAGACATAAGGAAGGGTCAAGTTATGGGAGTTTATATAGTGATGTTACATTTGTATATGTGGTGGCCCCGACGGCCAAGTATTATATATATATATATATATATATATATATATATATATATATATATATATATATATTTGTGCGTGTTGTGCTGATACAGGAAATTAGACCCTTCTATATGTAACGAAGTGCTGCCCAAATTTTTGGTGAATGTAAGTGAAGGTACAGGTATTTGAACGGGTTCTCCCGGGCCTTCTCGGCTTCGGGTGCCAGTCCGGCCCGATGGGATTTTGGGGCGTGACATATAGTCGCTTTAGTGATCATAATACCACTTTACCAGTGTCCGCTTAAGCAGAAGAGCACCGCTTTAGCAGCCATGCCTGACCCGCCACCTACTGTTGTCACTTAACCACTTTAGCGGGTCTAGCTACGTAGACCAGACCGATTTAGCGGTCACCCATCATTTTAGTGATGACCGCTTAACCAGCCAAAGCTGGGTTTGATATAAAAATCTATTTTCACACTTTTTCTCTATTTTTGGATCTTTGAGCTTCGAGTTTAGCCGATTCTTGAAAAAATTTTCATCATTTGAGCTTGGGAAAGTTTAAAAACATTATTCCCATAAATTTTCATCGATTATATCATCAAAAACTTTTTAAAATCATGATTTCAAACTACGATTTTGGGGATTTTTATCTAGTAAAGTATAAATTGGTTTTTCTTCAATTTGAGATTCGATTTCTGCTCATTATTTTTTGGGGTTTCAGCTATAGACTCCTCTTGATATGGAGAATACTATTCTTAAATAAAATTTCGCTGTTACCTTTTTTATTTTCGAACTCATTTTGAATCCGTCTTAAATAGGATCAATATGGGTATCATTAGCTTTCTTTTGACTATAGATGACATGTTTAACTATATTGGACACGTTGGTGTGGATCCGAGAGAGTTGGGCTCTCGATTTCTTTGGACTGCTTTTGAATTTGCGGATCTTCATTTAAGACAAGTTGAGATATACCTTGACTTTTTTCAAAGTGTTTATGAGTTGTACACTTGTTTGTTGTTTTTCTTACCTCTTAGGATCGGGAATCACGCTTAGGTGAAATGGAGAGCATCTCCTTGAGTATCAGAATCTTTGATGGATTGTAGTTGGATTATTTACTTGATTAGTTAGTATTATTATTGATAAATGTTCGTAGAGTAAAATGTAGATAGATAACCTAGTGATTTTTAGATAATTGTTGTTAGATTGCCATTTTAGAGCTTGAATTGGGTTAGCGGACTTTGTTGAGATGATTGCGGATTAGTGTCTTTTTAGGGGTAATGATGTTATTATCGTCATTATTGATGGAATTTGAGGTTTAGAGAATTCTTAGAGAATGAATCTACTTGTGATAGTTGGTGAGACTTAATGAACCAAGTTAGGTTTGAGTAGACCATGATTTATTATTTTTCGGATTGTTATTTATTTTGTGATGCCTTGAGAGACTTATGAAAACTTCATTATGGACCTGAGTAATTATTTATGATCGTATGCCTGGGGGAGGGGGGGCTTATATACATATTGTTTTTAATTGAGAGGATATTCTATTATGATATGCGAGTGGGGCTTGACTTAATATTGTTAGTCATGTTTTGTGCATTAGATGTCTTATATATTTTTTTGTCATCCGAGTGGGTACTTGATTTGACATTGTAGATCTCATATAAGTATTTAATTGTAGTTTCATTATAGTGATATCCGAGTAGGGTTAAAAAAAGATTATATTGATGACTATATAACTATTTATTCTGGTGGTGCTAAATGAAAATTGATATCATGAATTATTGATATATTGAGTTGATTTTGATCACACTTATGCATGTATTGAATGAATTTTGACTTCATACCGATTAGATGTGAGAATTACATCCTCAGACCCCGCATGCATATTCATGAGACATTGATAACACTGAGACATTCTAATTTTTGTAAGAAATTGAGACACCTTATGAAATGCCTATACTGAGGGATGTGTCAATAAGGTTGATCTGAGACACAAGATTGAGATTATATGAGTATATGAATTACGACCCCCTAGGAACCCTACCTGGTAGCTTGCGATCTCGGTGGGTGCATACAAAAAGTCATGCAATGACTTTCACCATTCATCATCATCTCATCATTATCACTACATTTGCACTGCATCATTTACACTGCATTGATATTTCTTGATATGATTTGATTTTGTGTTAGCATTTACTCTTGTATTGTATTATCTTGATAGCACCTTGTTTGTGATATTGCAATCTTATAATATTTGGTTAATGATAATCAATTAACACTTTTTTACCATATATGTGAGACTTCTTCATAAATGACATCTCTTGTTGTTGAATATAAATAATTAATGTTGACTCACCTAGATCAATGTGCCTACCCTGTATATTTGATATATTATTGAACATTGTGTTGTGTTATCCTGGTAGGATAAGTACTATGATTTGGTGGGTTAGAGGCTGCTCGAAATATCTTGATTAGTTGGGCTAGTGGTTCTCTCCATTGCTTTGGATTAGGATTGATTATCGACGATACTTGCCGAGACCTATGATTTCTTACTCACCCTTGCTTCTCTTTTCTTTTTCTTTTTTTTCTGTACCCCATGCAGGTATTGGATTGAATAGCAGCTTGTAGATTGTTTTCTTCAAGCATCGATGTTGCGGAGATCGAAGTAGTGATGAC
This sequence comes from Capsicum baccatum var. pendulum, assembly GCA_030864225.1. Classification (NCBI taxonomy): domain Eukaryota; kingdom Viridiplantae; phylum Streptophyta; class Magnoliopsida; order Solanales; family Solanaceae; genus Capsicum; species Capsicum baccatum. Next base: position 5,766,872 of record CM061556.1, read on the forward strand.
AGACTCCATGATTATCCAGATCTATCTATATTTATCTTATGCTTAATCATAATTAAGATACTTTAGATATTGTTATCATTCCGTATTTAGAGGCTTGTATTATTGACAGCCAGATGTAGTTTTGAGACGTGTCCCATATATATATATATATATATATATGGGGGGGGGGGGGGGGGGGGGGGGGGGATTATTCTTCCTTCTATTTTTGTTTCTTTCTCCTTAAATTGTGTTCTTTATATGAGTTAGGCTTACATGTCTGGTGGGTTCGACAAGTGCCACCACGTACCTATTTTGGTTCATAACAATTCTAAAAGCATACACCAAGGCACCTCCCCTTGAATACGCCGCATCAACACATCCATCACCAAAGCAAACAAAAAGGGACTAAGAGTAGATCCCTAATGCAATCCTGTCAAGACAGTGAAATGCTCTGAGTCTCCTCCCGCCGTCCTCACCTGAGTTTTCGCTCCATCATACATGTCCTTAATTGCTCTGATATATGCCAGCAGGACTCCACTCACCTCCAAGCATCTCCATAGCACCTCCCTGCGGACTTTGTCGTATGCCTTCTCCAGGTCGATAAACACCATGTGCAGGTCCTTCTTCCTTTCCCTATACTGTTCCACCAGCCTCCGTACCAGGTGAATTGCCTCCGTCGTCGAGCGGCCAGGCATAAATCCAAACAGGTTTTCCGAAATAGTATGTTAAGTAATTCTAAGCCACCTAAGTCTTTGTAGATTAAAGCTCTTAAGACGATAGTGTATATATTAAATCGAGTTTCAATCATATCCATATATATAAGGGAGAAAGTTGGAATTTTTTCATATATAAAATCTTATGTTTTATCAGTATAAACATAGATTTGTGTAATCATTTGGGATTGAAATACCTTACACAGGTTTCAGTTTCTACGTCACGTTGGGACAAATAACAGTATAACAAGCAAAAAAATATAAAAATAAATAATAAAATGAAACAATACACCATTAGATAATAAAAGAAACAAAACACGCACTTTCATCATTCTATCCAACTCGAATCTAATCCGTTTCATTTCATATATTATAGTGAAAAGGACATGGACTGACGCTTTTCAAAACAATTGGCCCGTGTTTGGGCGATTTGACATTCATGGTCAGTCGACCCAAATAAATTTTACATTATGGTCATTTCATAATTTGGATCATTTTGGCCCGATAGTTTAGATATAATTCACATACCATATTGATACCATTCATATACCATACTGATACAATTCGTAAAAAAAATTAGAGCAGCGAATTTATGAGTAAAAATTGCATAAATGTTATGTAGAATGTGCATTTTTAATATGACATGCATAGAATTTGTATCATTGTTATATAATATGTCTCTGTGTGTGTAAGATGCATATAGAAATTGTATCTTTATTGTATAGAAACAGATATGTATCAAATTTGTATCAGTGTTGTATAAAGCTGTCAGCAAATGGCTGGAAAACGGAATTAAAATTCAATGATCATTTTCGTGTCAGTAGTTTCATCTGAAGTGCTATTTATGTCCTTTTCCTCATATTATACCCCTATAACTCATTTTTCAGAGTGATAATTATGGCCCTAAACATTTCTGGCCAACTAGCGTACCAAATGTATAAGTTGTGTATAATTATACAGAATATACATATGATATACAGATAATATACATATACATTTTAATGTATAAGTTATGCATATTTCAATCATGTTGATTAAATTAGATGGTCGAACTGTATATATCTATAACTTCTCCAAAATTAATTGAGAATGCCATTTTCATCTTGTAAAGATAATGCCAATAAGTTTTCGATGAATTTGGAGTAACTGGTAAACTTGTTATCAGGGGCGGATCTATGTGTATGGGTGAGGGTGCCACGACACTCGGTAACCTCGACTGAAACTTTGTATATATATGTATATACACAGAAGAAATGAGATATAGGTTAAGCTTGCCACCCTTGAGATCAAGCAGTTAGATAGCACCAGTGGGAAAGGGAGTTCCCTGCCACCCAGCTGATTTTCGCGTTTTTCATTGTTTTTTCTTTTTTAGTTCTATTCTATACTAATCCAAATTGTTACGTTAATTAATTCTTAATTTTTTAACTTTCTCTTTTGTTAATTACTATTAATCTCTTGTTACGAGTATTAAGTGTATCCCATATCAATGAACAAATAAAAATATATATAAATAGTAAATTGTTTTAAAAATTTAAGTTTTTAAAAATGATTTCTTATCATGCTAAAGTTTTTTTAAAATTTAAAGATCTGTTTAATCTTTCATTAAAATTCACGCTAAGTGAAGATAACTATATTGAAACTATAATTTTTACTCCTTCTCAATTATTTATCTGTAACAACATATAAAGATATTGGAATATGAATATGTTGAAGTAACAATATTTGATGGTTTATACAAAGTTCGATTTTGTAACATTATTTTTTTTCTTTCTGTTTTAGAGTTAATTAATTTCTCTTATTCGTAATTAGAAGTTGGCTAATTAGGTATCTTGAATCTCAGATATCTTGAAAGAGAATATAACTAAATATCCATATTCGATTAATTTGTATATAAAAGAAAAAAAAAGATAAATAGTTCGAAATGTAACTCAAAATTTTAAAAAATCGACCCGTTTAACTTCGTGGACAATTTGGCACCCAGAACTTAGGATGCCTGGATCCGCCTCTGGTTGTTTTCATGTAACTCGGAGGTCAAGAGTTCAAGCCTTGGAAACAACATCTGACAGAAATTTAAGGTAAGGCTGCAAACAATACACCCTTGTGGTGGGGCCCTTCTCCGAACCCTATAAACGGCGAGAGTTTTAGTGCAGCGGGCTGATTTTTAAAAAGAAAAAAAAAGCTATTGGTTAACTTAATTAGTTATTATTTATTTAGTGAGTTTGGCAAAATACCAACTTTCCACTTATATGGGTAGCTATAAAATTTCTAATATTTAATATTAATGTTAGGCTGAAAAGATCCTATAAGTGCATTTTGATTATGCAAGATATGATTTGTCATATAACACCAAAATTATTAGTGTTAAGAGGAGATTATTTTATTATTAAAATAGTGTTATGCTAATCAAATTGCAATGAAATTAATGGAATAAAATAATCTTTTAAATATTTTTCATCACTTTTTTTAACAGCAAAAGGCTACATTTGGTTGGTTGCATGTCTAAATAAAAGCATAGCTCCGAATTCGACAAAACTTAATAGCTTTGGTTCAAATATTGTATTTGGATTAAATATTGTATTTGGATTTAAGAATTCATTTAATGTGCGTGAATAACTTATCGAGAACCGAATAAACTGCTTATTTTACAATTCAAAACTCATAAATTTAAAAATCCTAATTCTACCTCCGAAAAAAGAGGTTGATTTGCTTCGTAAGAAGGGGGTTACATGATGTTGTAACCTTATAAGGCATAGTACAAGTTCACATAATACGCATGCTTTCGACTTTCTGATACCGTAGCCCAGGGGATAAATCCGTGAGGTCTGTTGGGCCAAAGCAGACAATACGTATTATGGGCTTGGATCATGATTGAACGAACAAAATGGTTCCTCTAAAAGAAGCGCAGCCTTGTGCACGAAGCATCCTGATTCATGCAGAATCCGAGGAAGGACCGCACTCCAAGGAGGGATTAAAATAAAAAGAACATAGAAGTACAATGAATAAAGTTAAAAGGTACACTTGCACTAAGTTGCGCGGACTCTTCATTTTCAATGCCACGCTCGTGTCGGATTCTCCAGAAATACACTACTTTTGGAGAATCCGACTCGCACCCAGTGACATTATTTTTGAAGAGTCCGAGCAACGTAGCATTGGTAGAGTTGAAAAAAAATGTTCAACTTTTTGTTGAGACATCTTCTTCAGTAACAATGTTGGAAGGACTTGAAAGATACTGTTTTAATCTACCAATTTCAAGTGCAACATCTAACATTGTTGGCCTAGTTGATGGATTGTACTGTGTGCACATTAGGCCAAGTTCTATCAACTCATACACGATATCGCGCCACAGATTGCTATCGAGTTGCTGAACTGTGGTGGTACAAGTTACGCGATATCTTTGCAGCGTGTCATCAATCATAGCCTCGAGTTTATGTGTATACTGACGCTTTACCCATTCGTGCAAGCTCGAGCCTTGTTGAAAGAGAACATCCGTGGGGCGTTTACCTGTCACAATCTCGAGCAACAAGACTCCGTAGCTATAGACATCGCCTTTTGTTGATGCCCTCCTTCCCATCCCGTATTCTACAATGAACAGAAAACAGAAAGTTTAGTCATGATCGATGGATATGAAATACTGTTAGCTACAATAAAGACTGACTAACCGGGAGCAATGTAGCCGATTGATCCACAAAGTAATCCGTCTGTGGAGTTGTAAGAAACTGATTCATCGACAGGATTTGTGTTCTCCTCGACAGCTTTTACTAGTCTTGATATCCCAAAATCTGTGACCAAAGCTGTCATGTTGTAATCGAGAAGGATGTTGCTCGGCTTCAGGTCACAGTGCACGACTTTAACAGGAGAAAAATGATGCAGATAGGCCACCCCTTCTGCTACATCACTGCAAATGCTAACCAATTGAGCCAAGTCAAGTTGATGTCTGAGGCCGTGGCTCGGGTACAGATGGTTCTCTAGGCTTCCGTTAGGCATCAGAGGGAACACGAGCGCTTTGAAATCCGGCCTGCTGCATGTCGTTATGATCCGAATCAAGTTCCTATGCCTAGTCCTTTTCAAGATTTGGCATTCCCTTTTGAAACTCCCTGATATCTCACCGCCACCTTTTGTATCGATGACTTTGACAGCTATGCTCATGTTGTTTTTCAGCAAGCCTTTATAGACACGCCCATATCGTCCTGCTCCTATTAAACTCGAGCTGCTAAAACCTCCTGTCGCTTCAATCAGTTGCGTACGAGATATCCTTGGATACTTTTGCTCTTTCCTCACACCACCGCCTTGCTCCGTATCTTCAATAACCTTACTGTTATTGAACCTCGCGAATTGGCTCCTGAATTTGGACCTTAACACCAGAGGGTACCCGACTACGCAGAAGATAGGAGTTATAAGCAGTGAAAGGAGGATTGTGATGATGAAATGGCGACCGCGCTTTCTATGACAGCTCTTCATGCCTTGTACTGAACCACAAAGCTTTGAGTTTCCGAAGAATGAGCTAATGGTTAGCGATGAAAATGCACCGGTATCTGTCACATTCCCCGATAAATGGTTATACGAGAAGTTGAGATTCTGGAGAGTCGAAGATGCTTGAAAAGTCTGCGGTATTTCCCCGCTCAACACATTGAATGAAACATCAAACTCCTTGAGGTAAGGCAACCTCCCTATCGACGATGGAAGAGGTCCTTCTAAGGAATTACGCGATAGATTCAAGTACTCGAGAGCAATGCAACTACCAAGCTGTGAAGGGACATTAGCTGAGAGATTATTCAACGACAAATCAATCGCCAACACCATATCCATTTTGCTAAGCTCTAAAGGAATAGGACCATGTAAGTGATTACTAGACAAGTTGAGATACAACTTCAAACTACTCAATCCAGCCACTGCACTTGGAATCGCGCCCGTGATTCTGTTATGAGAAAGATCAAGTATTTCTAAGTTTACACATTCACCTAAGCTCGAGGGAATCGTTCCAGAGAGGTAGTTATCATGCAACAGAAGCCTCCTCAGTTGCGGAAGATCAGCAAACGTATCAGGGATCATTCCAGAGAGCTTGTTTTTCGACAGATCAAGAAGGCCTAAGTGAGAAACATTTCCAAAAGCGGAAGGTATGACACCGGAGAGTGAGTTATTCGACAGATAAAGCCTCTCGAGTTTCCCCATTTGGCACAACTCGCGAGGAATTGTACCATTGAGATGATTACTAGACAAGTTCAATAGAGTAAGATTTCCAAGACTCGAAATCTGTGTTGGGATAGGCCCATAGATAAGATTATCGTCTAGATGAATCTGCGCTAGGTTCTTGGAGATGTTACCGATAATAGGAGGTAACACCCCACCGAGATTATTACCAGCTAACTCGAGTTCTTGCAAGTTAGAAGAATTAACTAAAGACGCGAAGAAAGGTGTTAGATCAGTATTATCCCTATGACTATCAAAATCATTGTAAGACAAGTACAAAAACTGTAACCTTGGCATTTTGCTTACGATATCAGAAGGAAGCTCACCACTAAATGAATTCGATTCAAGATCAAGCCATTCAAGCTTCGTAGACTTAGAAAGTGCTCGAGGAACTTTACCAACAAGTTCATTAGACCATAGAAGTAGAAACTTCAATCCACTCAACGCGCAATGATCATCCATAGGAATCTCACCGCTAAGCGAATTGTTAGAAAGGTCCATGTACTGTAAAGACGCGGAACAGTTACAGAACAAAGACACAGGAATTGCACCAGAAAGATTGTTACTTCCTAAATCAAGATACTTCAGTTCATCAAGATATCCTAACTCATTCGGGATCTTCCCATCGAGGAGATTAGAAGACAAACTAAGCTGATTAAGCCTTAAAAGACGGCCTAGTTCAGCTGGTATACTGCCCTCCAACAAGTTACCAGACAAGTCGAGAATACGCAAAAAAGTGAGGTCAAATAGAAAAGGCGAAATCTTCCCACGTAACGAATGGTGACTAAGATCAAGTTCAACAACTCTCTTGATTTTCATGTCACATACAATTCCAGTCCAGTTACATACATGAATGTTGGAAGAATTCCAACTTTCTAGTACATGATGTGGATCAGAAACAATCCCAGACATGAACGAAATAAGCGAATCGCGATCGTTTAACAATTTCTGATCATTTTTTTGGCCTAAAACCATAGAGAAAACCATGATCAAGAAGAGAAAATTGTACATGGAAAACTTAGAGTAGCCCATTTTTGTTACAATTAGTAGTACTATTGCACCAATCATGAGAAATTTGAATAGTGAGAAATTAATACAACTATCTAGGTGTATATATACATATATATGGGGTGCAAGGGGGCCCAACTGAACTCCCTTCGTCGAAACATTATGTGATAAACCAATTCTCCCACATTGGAAAAATAAAGAAATGTTAAAGGAATTATAAGTCAAATGGGTTTTCCCACCTATTAGACTAGTCTTTTGAGTTGGGCCCTCTCGTTTGATTTGTAATATTGGTACTTTCATTGAGAGTCCCACGCGTTGAATTGTGACTCAAAGTGGTGGCCTGGACCCAAAAGGGGTGCCAGCCTCATGACCAATGAGGATCGAGCCGTGCGTTGGATCGTGACTCAGAGTGGTGTGGACCCAAGCTCGGTGGCTAGTCGTGATCAACGAGGATCTATCCACGCATGGAGCCACCACTCCAAGTGGAGGAGGATGCCAACCGTGACCAATGAGGTCGTTGGTTCTCAAGCCGAGGCGATTGTTATGAACGGGCTCTCCCGTAGAAACAACTTTCTTTTTTTTTTTTTTGCATATATATAAATGAGAAAAAGGTTTGAAATATACCTAAATTTGGCGAAATTTGTTGTAACACGCCTCAACTTTGCGGGGCCCTATGACCCCCTATATTATTTTTTACCGTATTTCTATGACATATATTTGTCAGCTGGACCACAGTGTGAATACACGCGCAGTGAGTGCGTGAGGCTCTGAAGTGGTCCAGCTAAGCAAATATATGTCACAAAAATACGGTAATAAATGCTCTAGGGAGTCATAGGACCCCGCAAAGTTAAGGCATGTTACAGCGAATTTGGTCAAAGTTTAGGTATATTTCAAACTTTTTTTCCTATATAAATTGTTAAATCGGGCTGGAGTCACTCTAGGGTTAAATGGGAAAACTATCGATCTTTCGAGGGGGTGGGGTGGGGAAAACAATAGTTAAATCCCCTCGACTTAAATACGTTTTTAAAAAAAAAAATCTTCGTTTAAATTTCTGACTCCACCACCATATTAAAATATATTTTGTTTGTGCCTAACTAGAGTTGAAGAAATGAATGTATCTATTTGGCGCCAATGATTTTTGACTTGAAACAAAAGTCAAATAGTTAGATATGTAACACGTGTGAACATATCTGAATGCCACTTGTATATTGTTAAATTAATGCCATGTATTGAACCCGAAACCAAAATATGCCCTACAACTAAAAAAAGAACCAAAATATGTCATATAAAAAAAAAAAACACCAAAATAGACTTTGTGCACTTAATAAGTGCACAATATCTTTAAATTTGTAACGGCAGCCGTCTAACGACGTTAAAAAAGTGAGAATGCACATTGTGCACTTAATAAGTGCACTTATTAATTTACGTTGTGCACTTATTTTATTCTATTTCATTTTATCTGGTTTAATTTTTTCAGTTCAAGTTTTATAATGAAGGTGCACTTAACGTCCATTTGAATTAATTAAAGAATCACAACAAATATTAGGAGATCAAATTCATTTTTTTTCTTTTAATCAAAAACTTACATATTATTCTGAAAAATATTTTCCTGAACACGCCCTGAGTTCACCAAAAAATCATTATCATTATCACTAAAAAAACTTTGGTCATCTTAGATAAAGTATAGACAAGCTAAACCTATTTTTTCGTAATAAAACAACATAGCAATAATGTAGCAGTAGACGTGGCGAAAATTCAAGGGCTAACCTATTGTGAATAGATTAGAGTAGATCCAGAAAGTGTTTTTTCTTAAGATAAAATTAGTAGTCGTTTGGCCATGAAAATTATTTTTTTCCGGAGTTGGAGTTGGAGTTGGAGTTGTGTTTGGCTATGTTTTTTTGGAAGTTTTTCTAGACTTTTGAAAAATCTTTTTTAAATATAATTTTATGCCCTTAACTTTTAAAAATTATCAAAATCACCCAATTACTAATTTACCTACTAACATACAACCAAATGTTGAGAAAATAATTTATATGTCTTCAATTGATAAAATAATTAACAACAAACTAAATTATTATGATTCGTCTAAAATTTGAATAAAAATATCACAAGTACGAGCTAAATAAGTTTATCTAACCATAATCGATTGAATCGAGAAAAAAATATATTTTGATAAATATGATTGATAGATATAAATATATTTTCTATATTGTTAAATTTGTTGATGAAAATGCTCAATTATTTTCACTTGAATTAATTATTTTATTGAATTTGGTCTTTTAAAAAAAAAAAACTACGGAATTTAGTTAATAAGAGGGGCTTGTGTAGAAATTTAAAGATTGGGGTTATATGTAATAATAATGAAAGTTGTAATTGGAAGTGGAAAAAAGGGAAAACACCATAATTTAGGGAAAACACCAGAATTTAATTCCGGAATTGTTTTCCGAATTTTCATGGTCAAACACCATAATTTCCAACTCCAAAAAAAATTTTCGGAAAAAAGAAAAAAATATCCATGCCCAAACGGGCATCCTTATAATCTTTCTTTTTTCTTCTCGAAATTCTAATAAATTTTCTAAGCTTATATCTTCCGAAAATAACATTTATATCTTAATAGGGGTAATGAAGCACAATCCATTTTTTTTTGGATTGTGCACTTATTAAGTGCACAATCCAAAAAAAAATGGATTGTGCACTTAATAAGTGCACAATCCACGAAAAAATGAATTGTGCACTTATTAAGTGCACAATCCATAGAAAAAGTGCATAAGTGCACAATGTGAATTCTCACTTTTTTGACGCTGTCAGACGGCTGCCGTTATAAATTTAAAGGCATTGTGCACTTAATAAGTGCACAAAGCCTATTTTGATGTTTTTTCTTTATATGGCATGCTTTGGTTCTTTTTTTAATTGTAGGGTATATTTTGATAATGAATTTAAGTTATATACGTTGACGACAGAGTAAATCAATATTAAATTGAGATGGAAATTTAGCAGGTCGGGGCAGATCTAAAAATGTCGGTTACGTTTCACATGAGCGCAATTCAAAGATTTCGTTTGTTTGGATATTATTTGATTGCTATAGTGAATAGTTGTTAGAGAGAACATATAATATATGTCAGTTACGGTTTATGGGAACACGGTAATTTATGCGCGAATCTTGTATGTATGTTACGAGATCTACTAATTATTAAACTTTCATGGAAATTTAGCAGGGCAGGGTGGATCTAAAAGAGTCGGTTATGATTCACATGAGCGCAACAATTTTTGCGTAAACCTTATAAATTCAAACCTCTAACGATGTCGTTTGTTTGGATATCATTTGCTATAGTACTGAATCGTTGTTAGAGAGAACGTATAATATATGTCAGTTACGATTCATGGGGACACAGTAATTTATTTACAAATCTTGTATGTATGTTACAAGATCTACTAAATTTCACTAATTAAATATTTGATTATGAAACGACTTATTATCGACCGTACATGACTTTCCTTATACATTTAAAATATTTTAAATTATTAATTATTATAACTTAGAGTATTCTTTGTTATTTTGTTTTTAACTATGTAAATTTTACTTTATGAAAATTACAAATTCAACGTCCGAATTCACAGTCAAAGGGTGTATTAACTTACAATCGCTATAGAAACTCATAAAATTTAAATTTTGGCAATGTCATTGGTTTCCATATCACGTACGTCATAAATAGTGACATGTGCATAGCCTGACGATGTAAATATTTTATATACTGTCAGTACACGAAACTTAATTAAATTAATATTTGTTGATGGTTTACATGTCATTAGGCCTAACCATTAGAAGGTTTTGGAATTACTTGTGGGATTAGTGTATTAATTAGTGGATGATGATGTGTTTAAGTTGAAGATAATCTAGGTTATTAATCATGCTTAGGTTTAGACAGGGTTTAAGGATTTCGATATTCTTGCAAGTTGACAACCTTTTTGTTTGTTTTTTTGGGTATTTATGTCGGCTCAAGTGGTCATGATTTAAAAGATGAGGTCATTTTTTGGTCATGATTTAAATAGTCTTCGACATGAAAAGACGATGTCCTAATCACTTATCGAAATGGATCAAAAAGTCAGTTTCTATATATATCAGCTCTGAGAATAGAAATCGTTCGTTTTATTTCTATACACAATCAAGATTTCGTTTGTGTTCATATTTGACGACCGACATGAAAAAACAATGTCCTAATCCCTGGACGAAAGGGATCAACAAGTCATTCTCTATATACCTCAGCTCAGAGAACAGAAATCGTTCGTTGTATTTCTATACACAATCAACATGTGAAACAATTTCTATTTTAAATGTATGATTCAACATATGAAAACAATTCCAAATAATATAATTCCCTTGGAAGGTACAGAGGCGAATTCGAAATTTAAAATTTATGTATGCAGATCGCAGAGTAGTGTGGGACCACTCTCGGGATAGAACAAGACACATTGAACAAGATTTTTTGATATATGAAACGGAATTAGTAGTCTGAGATAAATATTTAATTATTAACATTAAAATTCATCCTGATTTTTTCTTTTATAATAATAAGATCTGGACGATTATCTCTACCTTCGATAACTTTTACAAGTTTGACATGGTAGTTATCTACAACATCTAGCTAGTAAAATATTAATTATAATAATTACCAACCTCACAAAGTTTATAATAATGATTTTCATGTATAAAAGTGTACCTAAATTTTTTTAACGTTATAAGGCATAGTGCTCAAAGGGACCAATGAAATTAATGACTATATGCAAGGAACATAGGAATGTTTTGTTTCTTTAATAATCATCTTTCCACTAAAAAAAAATTTAAAATACAACTTTTGCCATAACCTTATATTATTCGAAATTTACTAATTCTTTTTTTGTTTCCCATTCAATGTTCGGTACCCGTATTAAAGCCCGATTAATTCAGATTCGCATCGAGTAGGGCAGCATTCAGGGGCAACGCTCCCAACAAAATTTTCTCCATGCCCAGGGTCGAATCCTCGACCTCTGGTTAAGGGTGAAGCAACCTCATCCATTGTACCACAACCCATGTTGGTGAAATTTACTAATTCTACTGATTTAAAATCACATCATGCAAGAACTGATCTAAAATCACATCATGCAAGGTCGAAATTTACTGATCCGACTGATCTAAAATCTCATCATGCATAGTTGAAATTTATTGATCCGACTGATCTAAAATCTCATCATGCATAGTTGAAATTTATTGATCCGACTAATCTAAAATCATATCATGCAAGGTTAAAATTTATTGATCCGACTGATCTAAAATCACATCATGTAAGGTCGAAATTTACTAATTCAACTGATCTAAAATCATATCATGCAAGGTCAAAATTTACTGATCCGGCAAATCTAAAATCATATCATGCAAGGAAGGCTGAAATTTACTGATTCGATTGATTTAAAATCGCATCATGCAAGGTCGAAATTTACGGATCCGACTAATTTGAAATCACAACATGCAAGGTCCACTAACGAGGGAAGAACTCTCTATTAAGATCTTTTCTTTTCTCAAAACATGAATTCGAAACTCCTAATTTAAGATGAAGTGATTATATCCATCCCACCGCAATTCATAAGAATATTATTAATAAATAATAAATGATTTTTTTTTTGTATAATATAATATACGAAACTCACTGGCCAGACTAACTCAAATCGCGTTGCAAACGTAGAGCCCACCCAAACGGAAAATGTTCCCTACCACAAGTTTTTCCTTAAAAGAAAATTCAGGGTTTAAATCCAAAACTTCTAATTAAAGATGAAGATATCATATTGACCCCGTTGCAATCGTATGTTAATAAGTGATTTTTTTATATAACTATTCAATATTTGAAACTCACTAATCAGATTAACTCAAATTCGTGTTGCATACATAAGGCCCACTAAAAACGAAAAATGTTCCCTACCACGAGATTTTTTTAAAAAAGAAAATTATGGGTTTAAATTCAAAATTTCTAATTAAAAATAAAAATATCTTATACATCCCATTACAATCGTCGATATTACATAAACATATAAGTAAATTAAAAATAATTCTTGTGCTGCAGAAAGGAATAGGAAGGTAGAAAAAAGAAGATAGAATTTATTTTTCTATTTAAAAGAAATAATAGTGGAATTTTTGTGCTTTCATTTGGTGGTTTTTATTTTATATTTTTCAATTGGGTAGTTGAATTACTACTTATTAGGCTATCTTATAAAGGATCACAAATGAAATTGAGGTATATTTTAGAATGTCTAGTTGTTACTAAATAAATCTAAAAGTACATTTCATCATGATTTTATGTTATTTATTAAAGTTATTATAGAGATTACAATGGCCACTTTTACTTTTAAAAAAATGTAAAAAAAAAAAAAAAAGTGTACATATTTTTATTATATATTTTTAAAATGGCTACTTGGTACTAACAAAATGTAAAGTTCACTCATCGTGATTTTGCATAGTGCAATTTTAACTATGTCAATTTAATTTAATTTATTTTGAAAAAACATGTGAGACATTGTGGGAAAACATGATTAATTATATATAAATCTTGTTTAAGTGGGTATTAATTAAGAGTTTAAGACAAAGATTTGAATTAAGGCACTAAAATCTTGAATTAAAAGAACACAACATTTGAATAGTGCACCATACACATTAACATATACTATTTACTTTGAAATAAAAAAAGTTTTGGAACAAAGTTGTGTTGGACTAATGCAATGTACTTTGAGATACCTATTAATAGAACTTTATTGAAAGAAAGAAAGGCTAAGGTTTACAATATAATCTGAAAAGCATAAAAACTGACTAAACCAAAAGGAGGCTATATATACATAGCCAATAACCTAAAGGTCCATAAACTAAAGGCCCAATAACATATGGGCTAACATCCCCCCTCAAACTCACAATGCAACAGCAATAAGCATTGAGAGTTTGTCACACAAAAAACGAAATCGAGACGCCGACTGAGCCTTCGTAAAAAGGTCAGCAATCTGCAAAGACGATGGAACAAAAGGAAGCGATATGGTCCCGAGCTGCAAATGATGACGGGTGAAGTGACAATCAATCTCAATGTGCTTCGTACGCTCATGGAAGACAGAATTCTTTGCAATTTGTACCGCACTTTTGTTATCACAATGCAGGGGAGTAGGCATAGAAATGTGAACCCCCATATCTGCAAGAAGCCAACGTAACCAAATAATCTCACATGTAGTCACAGCCATGGCACGATACTCAGCCTCCGTGGAAGATCTAGAGACAACATCTTGTTTCTTGCTCTTCCACGAGATTAAAGAGTCTCCAAGAAACACACAAAAACCAGTGGTGGATTTACGATCATTGCGATCTCCATCCCAATCAGCATCACTATAGGCTCGCAACTCGAGAGATGACGTCGAGGGAAACAAGAGATTCTGAAACTGAGTGCCACGAAGATACCTTAGAATACGAAGTACAGCTCCCCAGTGCACAGAAGTAGGAGCAGTAACAAACTGGCTAACAACATGAACTGCATGTGCTATATCTGGACGAGTAACCGTAAGATAAACCAAACTACCCACAATAGTCCGATAAAGACTCGGATCTGATAATGGAACACCATCACTAGGAGAGTAACGTGCATTGGTTTCAAGGGGAGTATCTACAGTCCTGTTGTCAGAAAGACGCGCCCGTGTAAACAAGTCAGATATATACTTAGTCTGAGAAAGAAGATACCCTTTCTTAGACTGAGCCACCTCAATACCCAGAAAATAACGCAGCAAGCCCAAGTCCTTCATTGCAAATCGATGAGCCAAATCATGCTTCAATAACTCAATACCACTATGATCATCACCAGTAATAATCATATCATCTACATATAAGGACAATAGAATTCGCCCTGCACTTGTATATCTAACAAACAATGCTGAATCATGGTTACTCGGGACAAATCCAAGGGAAGTAATAACAGTGGAGAATTTCTCAAACCAAGCACGAGGGGCTTGTTTGAGACCATATAAAGCTTTTCGAAGCCGACAAACTTCACCTGGCTGGTGGTCAATACCTGGGGGAGGAGTCATATAAACTTCCTCGTGGAGATCACCGTTCAGAAAAGCATTCTTGACATCCATCTGAAATATCTTCCACTGTCGAACGGATGCAACAGCAATCATAGTGCGAACAGTCGTCATCTTTGCTACGGGGGAAAAAGTCTCCTCATAATCCATACCATATTGTTGTGAGTACCCTTTTGCCACAAGTCTCGCCTTGTATCGCTCAACAGACCCATCAGATTTTGTTTTTATCTTATACACCCATCGACAACCAACCGCATGCTTACCAGGTGGGAGAGTAACCAAATCCCATGTATGTGTATGATGAAGAGCAGCAAGTTCCTCAGCCATAGCATTCTGCCAAAGAGGATCAGACACAGCCTCTCTATACGACTCAGGTTCAGACAAATGATGTATGTTTGCAATAAAGGAAGCAAATGAGGCTGAATATGTAGAATAGGAAAAATCTGGCAGTTTGGTGGACTTACAAGGTCGAGTAGACCTCCTCAGAGGTGGTGGGTCTCCAGTCTCAACAGTCGAAGGAGCAGACTCAGGCACAGGCGAGGCTGAAGCACTATCAGGTGGCACACCAGATGGCATGGATGAATCCGGAACTGGAACCTCTATGTCAATCCCAAAGGGATCAATAAGCCGAATATCTGACTTTGTCACATCATGGGTTTTAGCTGGAATGGAATAAAAAGGAATATGTTCCAAAAAAGTGACATGTCGTGAAACATATAATTTCTGACTTACAGGATCATAGCAACGATATCCTTTTTGTCCAATACCATACCCCAAAAACACACATATAGCTGATTTTGACCCTAACTTATTTCGTTCAACATGAGGACGAAGAACAAAGCAAGTACATCCAAAAACTCGTAATGCAGAATAATTCGGCGGGTGACCATATAGTTTCTCAAACGGAGACATCCCTGAAGTCAATGCAGTAGGAATACGATTAATCACATATACAGCAGTTAGGACTGCTTCTCCCCAAAAAATACTAGGAACCTCTGCAGACAAAAGTAAAGAGCGTGCTGTCTCAACAATATGACGATGTTTTCTTTCTGCCAGACCGTTCTGCTCAGGAGTGTCGGTACAAGATGACTGGTGTATGGTACCATCAGAGGCAAGTAACTGAGTGAAGTCATTAGAGGTATATTCACCCCCTAAGTCACACCTGAAACACTTTATCACAGCCGAATGTTGTGTTTTAACAAGGGCTCTAAAGTTGTTGTAAATGCCAAAGAAATCAGATCTGCGTTTCATAAGATACACCCAGGTATAACGAGTATAGTCATCTATAAACGAAACATAATAGGTCGATCCACCCTTAGTGGAAACTGGCGCTGGTCCCCATACATCAGAATGAATAATATCAAAAGGAGCAACAGAATAAGACACACTTTTATTAAACGGTAAGGCAGAAAATTTTGCCAGTTTACAACCACTACAATCTGAAATATCACTAGTGTTCACATGACCCAAAGCACCACTAGAGACCAAAAAACGTAAACGTGAAACTGACACATGTCCTAATCTGGAATGCCAAAGATAAAACGGAGAAGACAAAGGACTCAAACGAAAAGAAGATAAATCTATGCTAGAGGCAGCAACTGCAGACACTCTGAGATTCTCCAAGACATAGAGTTCCCCCAACCTACGGCCGGTCCCAATCACCCTCTGAGTGTGTTGGTCCTGTATAACACAAACAGATTCAGAAAAAAACACCCAATTACCAGCCTTACACAACTGACTGACCGAAACAAGATTTAAAGCAAGTTTGGGAATGTAATAAACATCAGAGAGGACAATGTGAGGGGTAGTAACAGAACCAACACCCTCGACTGACATAGGTACAGCACTCGCGGACATAACAGAAATTGGTGAAATGGGTGACAAAGAACCAAACGATGACAAATGAGGGGACATGTGATGAGACGCACCAGAATCCAATATCCACAAGGAGGAAGGAATACCTGAGGTACTAGAAGAAACCGAACCCGAATGAGACATAGATGCTGACATGGCCGGAGGATTAGAAACGAAGAACTGTCTGAACTGTTCGAAAACCTGGGGATCCAACGCAGAAGGTGGCATAGTGCTAACAGACTCAACATCTACAGATGGTGCAGCAGCAGCGAACTGTGGAGGACGAGATGACCATGGAGGAGCACCAGAGGAGCGTGACGGAGACTTTTGCTGCCCATATTTCTGTTGCTGCCCAGATTGAGGCTGTTTGACCTTGTTAAGTAACAACGGACACTGAGCCTTCCAATGATTTTTCTGTTTGCAGAATGCACACTCATCAAATGCAACTTTAGGAGATTGTCGAGTCTGAGTACGTGGTGGCCTAGACTGATCAGTTGAAGCAGCAAACACGACAGGAGTAGTAGTTACTTTAGACCCTTGAACCACTTGAGACTTGATACGAGTCTCCTCTGCAATCAGTTCATGAACCACAGAATCAACAGTAGGGAGGGGAGATCGATGAAGGATTGTTCCACGTAGGCCCTCAAAGTCAGAACGTAGTGCCATAAAAAACTGAACCAAGCGTTGCTCTTCCCGTCTAGCAATGTACGGCCCAAAACCTTTTAACTCTGCAGATTCAGTAAGTGCCAATTGATCCCACAAATCCGACATGGCAGCATAAAAATCTTGAATACTGAGGTCATGCTGTTGAAGAGCACGGATATCATACTCCAACTGGTACTGTTTAGCAAAATTAGACTGAGTGTACAGTCTTTCCAAATGATCCCAGACCTCCTTTGCTGTGTCATACTTAGCCAATTGCATACCAATTGACTGAGTTACAGAATTGTTGATCCAAGTGATAATCTTGGAGTTATTAGTTTCCCATAAGTCCACCAACAAATCAAAATTTTCAGTTGTATCATCGATAGGTCTTGGTTTTACTCCAGTGATATAACCCCACATATTCTTCCCACGAAGAAAATTCTTCATGACATAACTCCAATAGGCATAGTTCTTACCATCTAATTGAGTACTAATGGACTGGAGAGAATCATCCTTTCCAGTCATTGTAAACACAGCAACACACAAATAATTCAAAAAATAAAAAGATGCAAAACCCTAGGTTGAACAATTCCGAACGAACAACAATGGCAGCAAGCAAAAGAACGAAAGACGAACAATACCAGACAGCAAACGAATACAGCAGCACCTCAAAAAATAAAATTCGGGGCTCCGCCCCGAACCCCGGATGGGGGCGCGCTGCCCCCCGTACCCCCCAGCGAACTCACCGCGGAGTTCGATCCGCGCAGTAGGTGCCTGCTACAAAATCTTCAACCAACAAATCAAAGGACATGGATCGAACTAGCTCTGATACCATATTAATAGAACTTTATTGAAAGAAAGAAAGGCTAAGGTTTACAATATAATCTGAAAAGCATAAAAACTGACTAAACCAAAAGGAGGCTATATATACATAGCCAATAACCTAAAGGTCCATAAACTAAAGGCCCAATAACATATGGGCTAACAATACCAATTTGTTATTTTATAAAAAATTTAGTTACTTTCTTTGTTCTCTTTTCGGAATTTAATTTGACTAATTTTTTAGACTAAATCAGACAATTTACATATTTAAAAACTATACGAAAAGATATTATAACTCTTCACATATCGGTATAGTGAAAGAACACATCTTAAAATATTAGTAAAAAAATTTTAAGTTTAACTGATCAGACGTAGCTCCTTTATTTCTTTTGGTTTGTATTTTGCCGAGGATAAGAACTATATATTCATTATCAGACTTGACCTCCCAAATAGCCTCATCTACTAGTTGGTGTCTCCATTGGACCTTAACCACTGGAATATAAAAAAGTCTCATGTCATTTGTTTGATTTTAATGATTTGGTCCATTTGCCGCGTAAATGGAATATAAATTATAATAATAATTATCCACTAGGCATAGTTGATGAAATTATGCCCCTCATTTGGAAACAAAATTTAATAGAAAAATAAAGCAAATAAATATGTTTTATTGTTATACACCTATTAATATTCAATTATTATAAGTAGCAGTAGAGTTAGAATTTTTACTACATGATTTAAAATATGAAGAAGCAAATACGCAAAGAAATCGAAGAGAATTCAGCATCATATATACACACACGCGAGGATTCTACTAGGTATATTATTGTTATCTACACACACGCACACATATATAAGAATTAGAATTTTTACTAAAGAGTTCAAAATATGAAGAAGCAAACACAAAAAGAAATCGAAGGAAATTCAACATCTAATACACACATACGGGGATTAGTGGGTATATTGTTGTTGTTGTGTGTATATCTGCACACACATAAAAAATATTTTTAATCATATATAAATGATATAATTTTTCATCTGCTTTAATTTGTCCCTAATTAAAAGCAAAAATTATCTTGAAAGTCATTTTCCTCTTTTCTTAATATTAATTAAAAAGATTTAAAAAATTATTTAAATATCTAGAGATTTTATTTCTACGAAAATATAATTATTATATTATCAAAAAGATGATACAATTATTAAGGGTAATTGTAATTCTACAAAAAATGGGCCGGCTTGACTCAAAGGTTAGAGCATCACATTTGTAATTCAACAATCATCAATTCGATTTCGATAGCCGACTTTTCTTATTTTTAAATTATTCTAAAGATGAATGTTGGAAAAAAATATACATATAAGATGAGAAATATAATTACTTTACTACTAGTAGTATTATAAATGATAATCATATAGTATTTGGCTGATTATCATGAGGTTTATTTTGCCGTGACATAATTAAATAACCAAAGTCCAAAAAATTGGCTTCATGTGATTTTTTACCTAACTATGAAAGAAAAAATTGCACAAAGAAACGGAAAATATATATATATATATATATGCACGATAATAACTGAGTTCATAATTAAATATTTGATAAAAATTTTAATAAAAATATTGTATTTGAATAAATATCGAGTTCAGATAATTCATCGTTTTAATATTAGATTCGCCTTTACAATAATAGAAAATTATTTACACGATATTGCATGCATGCAAGTATGCTCACTTACTTTTAAATATCATAACATGCAATAAATTTGGATAAAAATGAGAAAAACAATCCCAAAAATGTAAATATATTGATGGATTAATTATTTATACTTCTTCTATAGTTTTTCTTCAACTTATCTTATAGGAGCTCCCCTTTTATTATGATAAAATAAAGAAGTTATCATAAAGTCAAAATTATTCACCTTTGATTTGATTGGTTCATTTGAGTTATGTATTAATTTCATTTATCGTGTGCACTTGGCGTGCTTGTATTGGGAATATCTCTATAATCCGAAGTTGTTATTCAAAAAGGTTAGAGCAGTTTTGATAGAATTGAACTAAGACAACAACAACAATCTTTAGTTCTATGACCGGACAGAATTGGACTAAGACAGGAACGATAATCTTCAGTTCTATGGCTGGACAGAATTGGACTAAGACAATAAGAACGACGATCTTCAGTTCTATGGTTGGACAGAATTGGACTAAGACAAGAACGACAACCGTCTGTTCTATGGTTTGACAGAATTGGACTACGACAAGAACGGCAATCTTCCGTTCTATGGTTGGATAGAATTGGCCTAAGACAAGAACGAAAATCTTCCGTTCTATGGCTGGACAGAATTGGACGACAAGAATGACAACCTTCAGTTCTATGGCTGGACAGAATTGAACTAAGACAAGAATGACAACCTTTCGTTCTATGGCTGGACATAATTGAACTAAGACAAGAGCGACAACCTTCAATCTAGGGCTGGACAGAATTGGACTAAGACAAGAACGACAACCTTCAGTTCTATAGCGTCATGTAATTTGACACGTGGCATTATTCATGTCTTTAAAATTGCCTATAAGTCATTTGGATTTTGGGCTAATGAAATGAGTTTAGCTTTTGAAAGTTAACCCAATAGACCAGCCCAAATAAAAGTTGAAATGGGCTCGTCTATGTTGGACTCAGACAATTGTTTTGGGTTTGACATCTCTTAAATCTACAAATTATCCAAATTTTTTATTCATAATTAAAATTGAAATTTAAAAAAAAAAAAAATCGGTGCACTGAGTTTTCGCTATGTGTAGGATTTGGTGAAGGGTATGACTACAAAAATATTTTGTACGCAGCCTCACCTTACATTTCCGTACAGGGCCGTTTTCAAAACTTGAAGTTGGGACCTTCTGATCACATGACAACAATTTTATCAATTACTCAAAAACTCCCTTCAAAGTTAAAATTGAGAACGATCAGAATTATAAAAACAACTTTATCAGCGTATAAATAAGATTTAATTATTTGAACTAGCAAAAATTGTGACAAAAAGATAAGTACTCCATCATTAGAGATTTCAAGTTCATTCCAAAAATTAGAATCGTTTTAGATAGAGAGACTTTTACCCTTAATTATCGATTTGAGTTAACCGAGCCTCAAAATGTGTTCAGTAAAAATTTATGTTTAAAAAATTGATTACAATAACAACAATAAATCTAGTGTAATTTCACAAATAGATATACACAACTAACTATACAACAACCTCACACAATTTTATATTTTTTTTAAAGTTCCTTATTTTCAAATAATATTCTAGTCTCAACATCTCCTATAATATAGTAATAGATCGGTTGATAGGAGGAATAATGAATAACAAATTTCAAAATTACTTTCAGAATGAGTTTATCCCATGTTTGGTGTGAACAAAATGTATGAAATAATTCAATCCAGAATTAATTATTCTAGAATTAGAACGTTAATTTTTATCTCTTCTTGAAAGTGAGATAACTAATTTCGACATAACTGGTGTCGAAAAACCTTGTTTCCCAACCAAACAAACCAGGGGTCGTTTGATTGAGAACAAGTTATTCTGAAATAACTAATCTTGAGATGAGTTATGACACGTATTTTATCCCGATCAAATACGGGATAAACTCATTCTTAGAGTCGTTAATATGGGTCAGGCCCGTTGGGTTGACCCGACCCGACCTGTAATTTGATGGAGTTGTGCTTCAGTTTTTGTAGCCCATTTAAGAACATGATTTTTTAACTCGGCTCGGATAAGTCAGTGGCCCGTGGGGCTTGAATAATATGGGTTGGGCTAGCCCGTGGGTCGGCCCGTAAGTCAAATACATGCAACTATTTAGATTGCTTATTAGTATTTTTATTTGGTTCGAAGGATATCATGTCAAAAGTTATTTAATTTTGCTATTAGAAATATTTTTGAGTATGTTCGAGACTTGATTAACAAGTATTAACACTATGTAATATTATTTGGTAATATTTATGTTTATTAACATTCTAAAATTTAATTATATAATATTATTTTTTAAAAAATTGGCTGGCCCGTAAGGCCTGCAGTCCATAGAGTAATGGTGTGGGCTTAATATTTTTCGACTCATTATTTTAATGGATCAGCCTGACTTGACCCGTCAAACTCAAAATCCATGTGGACTAGCCTAGATGGGCTGAACCGACCTGTATTGACAACTCTACTCATTTTAAAGTTAATTTCAAAATTAATTACCTCTTATCTCTGTACCAAACGAGCTAATCTCAAAATTAATTATCTCATTGTAGCAAATTACCGGTATAATTTTTTTTTAAGTGCACATACATGACAATGAAGACAAAAACAACATAAGTACAAAATTGGCAACAAATATCTAGTACACTCAAAGGGTTTTAGCAGAGGTTTTTGTTGTTTGACCTTCACTCTTACTACTTTCTTCCATTCCCCCCCTCCTCCTTTACTTACCACCTTATCCTCTCTTTTCCACCATTAAACCTGTTATTTCAGTTATCGTTATTTCAGTTATCTTTTTTGACTATTACATCAAGAATTGCTCAAAAATCCCTTAAAGATTCCAACTTTAATGCCATTCACAATCAAGAATTGCTCAGATTGTGATGGATTTTAGGTTATCTTTTGACTGCTGCATCACTACAAGAGACATATATCAATCAAGAACTACCCCAAAGCTCCAAAAAGGTTGTAGCTTTAATGCCATTCTCCACAATCAAGAATTGTTAAGGTTGTCTCAAAATTGTTCATTTCCTAAGAATCTGAAGTTACCTGTAGTTAAGTTGCCTGTTATTGTTCATAGTGATGTAGTTTGTGTGTCTACTGATGAGAATCTTGAAGAATTGGTGAGTTTGGAGAAGATAGATGGGGTTCCTGAGTTTTTGAGAAAAGAGGGAGTTAGTAGAAGGGTGTTTATTCAAGAACCAAGTTGGGTATCTTCACTTTTTATGAGTAGTTTGTTTGTTAGATCTAAAAAAGTAGGTGGGGTTAGAAGGGATTTTAGAGATATTGAGAGGAGGAGAAAGTATGGTATGTTGAGGAGGAGACAGATAAAGGCGGAGACCGAGGCGTGGGAGGAGATGGTAGAGGAATATAGGGAGTTGGAGAGGGAGATGTGTGAGAAAAAACTAGCACCTAATTTGCCTTATGTTAAGAAATTGATGTTAGGCTGGTTTGAGCCCTTGAGACAAGGTATAGAGAAGGAGCAAAAGGCTGAGATGACGCGGAAACATAGGGCGGCTTATTCGCCGTATATTGATTCATTGCCTGCTGATAAAATGGCTGTGATTGTTATGCATAAGTTAATGGGGTTGTTGATGATGGGTGGTAAAGAGGAGAGGTGTGTTCAGGTGGTTCAAGCTGCAGTGCAGATTGGCATGGCTGTTGAGAATGAAGTGAGTGTTGCATTTTCTTAAAACGCTGTTCCTGTTTGTTGCGCGTTTGTTACTTTGTGTTATGTTATGCATCTAATTTTGTGTTATATTAGGCATCCAAATTATGTTTTTTCACTGAATGTTTGGTAATGGGGAGGTATGCTACCGTAGTAACTAAGAGATGCTTTTGCAATTGCATGTTACATAAAGTATGGAATGTGTAAGGTATACTCGATGAAAATGAAGTGAGTGTTGCATTTTCAAAATGTTGGTCCTGTTTGTTGCCTGCTTGTGACTCCGTGTTACATTATGCGTCTAAGTTTGCGTTGTATTATGCATCGGAATTATGCGTTTTTTCAGAATGTTTTGTAATTGAAGTATGCTACAATAGTCACTAAAGAGATGCTTTTTCATATTAAATTAGAAGTATGGAATGTATAAGGTATACTCGATGAATAGCGAAAAGAAGTAAAAGGAAAAACAAACAAACTGTTAAACAAGGATATACAGATTAGAATAAAGACCATTTGAATGATCTATACACAAAAAGAAAAATAAAACCTACTCTGTACTTATCAAAAGATTATATCTAGACTCTGGAGAGATTCGTTGTTTCGTTCGGACACCAATTCTTCAAATTGTCCAAGGGTTGAGATAATGAATCCTCACCTCTTTGCAAGTTACTGTTTGCGTGAGAAGTATGATTTGTGGTTGTGCTCCAAGAAGTTAGTCGAATTTCGGTTTTTCGTTGGGCCTACCAGTTCTATGTAAATAGTTCTACTGTTTTTTTTAAGATTCTGTGAGCTCCCTCACACTAGACTAGCCCTTAACATGGTTGTTCTCTTTTCGCTGTTTGGCTAGCTTCCCGACCCCTTCATAGCATCTTGTGTAGGAGATAGCATATCTATTTTTCTAACCGTTGCATCTTCTTGATTCCAATCAATGAACAACTTAGTTTAACAAAAAAATAGCAAGTAGAAGCTGCTAGTTTGTTTCCTTTTGTAAGAACTCAGATACATCGTTCTTCAGTAATAATGAATAAGAAAAGTCGAAGTATCCATCATTTCTGATTATGATTTATAGGCTTTTACTTTAGTGGCTGTCCGTTCACCTTTCAGTTGGTTATGGAGGTGTTGAGTGGCTCAGGTTCCGCTGCTCAATGCTAGGAATCCTACTAAAACCATTTCTTTTTAATGTATGTGCTTCCCTCTAACTCCCTAATTTTGATTCTTTATTTTAGCTAGTTTTTATACATAGACTGGGTCTTATCATGGCCAACTCTTTATAGTATTTACCTGTTTAGGGAATTTAAATAGCCAAGGATTGACTTGTCGTTTGGAGTACTAAGTACTGTGTGGGGGGTGAACAATTTTTTTTTCTCAGGTCAGGATTCATAATTTCTTGGAGAAAACAAAGAAGCACCAAAAACATATGACCGGAACTCAAAGTCAAGAAGATATGAGTAGGGAGACAATGATTCTAAGGAAACGTGTCAAAAGCTTGATTAAAAGGAACAGAATAGTTGAGGTGAGAAGGCTGATAAAAAGTGAAGAACCCGAGGCTTGGGGTCGAGACATACATGCTAAGGTTTGTGATTTAGCAACTTTCTTTGTTATGTGACTACTAATGACTGACTTTTAAATGTAAAAATCTTATCTTAGTGACTGCTTCTCTGAATCTCATGCAGTTAGGATGCCGTCTTTTAGAATTATTAACTGAAACAGCTTATGTGCAACCTCCAGTGGATCAGTCTGCTGATACACCTCCTGATATTAGACCTGCATTCAGGCATGTATTCAGAATTGCTACGAGAGATCCAAGGTCAGCGCATTTTCCTTTCCTTATAATTATATCCTAAAGTAGCATTATATCATACGTCTTATTTATAAAAAAAGGAGTCTGGAGTTGTGACCAGAATGTTACATCATGGAAAACAAATATAACAACAGAAATTGTTTTAGCGATAAGCTGTGTGTAAACTCTGATCCTTAAACTAAAAACATGCCTAAAACAGCTGTCCCTAGTTGATTTATGTAGGATCAAGTTCTCATTATCAAAACACGTCCTCCTTGGTTTACCTTCCAGATAGAAGACTCGTGTGTTATTTTTCGTTTCACAAAATTGTTTGTTGTTCTTGCAGGAAGAACATTGTCAAGAAGTATGGTGTCATAGAATGTGATCCCTTGGTTATTGTGGGAGTTGACAGAACAGTAAGTTACACAAACTTATTTTGTTTTAGTCATATCCATATTTCACCATGAGTATAAGTACTCAGTTAATTCATTTTATAGTATAACTTTAGCGACCCTGCAAAAGAGGAGTTGCACTGCAACCCTTTGGGTTGTATAAAAGCTAGAAGGTCTGTTTCTTTTTAACTTACTGCCCACCTGCCGGAGAAAAGAAGTAATTTCTTATTTTAGTTCGGCCAAATAAAGAAGTATCAGAGGACTAAATTCCAAATAAAGAAGTATCAGAGGACTAAATTTACTGTTTAATTACTCTATTATGCAGTCGATGTGACATTGTGCTTCAGGCTTCTATTTTTTTTTTTTTTTGTTGCAGGTTAAACAGATGATGATTTCTTATGTGCCTATGTTGGTGCCACCCAAAAAATGGAGAGGGTATAATTCTTTTTCAGCTTTTAGTGATAACATCATTTAGATTTTGGTTGTAGTTAATTGGATTATGTTCATTCTAGAACACATGTTGTAGATTGGAACATGTAAATGAAGATGAATCAATGTTACAAATGTTAGAAGCCCGACAGAATTAGAAGGGACATAGTTTTCCTGTTTTGCTTCTGAAGATATTATAGAGTTGTAATAGCACATCCTTTGTGCTAGTTCATCTATAAAATTACTCTTTATCTTCTGAAAAGCATAAATTTATGTGAGTACATTATCAAGTTTCAAAGAAAATTTTATCGGGACTTTAACTATCGGGCAATTTTTGCATCAGATATGACAAAGGCGGATACTTGTTCTTGCCTTCGTATTTGATGCGCACTCATGGATCTAGGAGGCAACAAGATGCTGTTAGAAGTGTCTCTGGGAAACAAATGCAACAAGTTTATGAGGTGAAATTTGCTTCTTAATGCTTCATTCTTTCAGGATGTATGAAGCTGTTGCCTGTGATATGTCGGAGCTGGATAATTAGAATGGTTTTCAAATGTTTTAGGTTGCCTACCAAATTTGATTTTATCAATTTTCTATCTACCGGATATAACTGTTTATATTTTTCACCTAATAGTTTGGGTATGACACATGCATCATACAATACATAGTTTCGTTATGAACATAAATACATGTAAGTCATAGATCTGAGGTAATATTACATAGTCTCGGTTAGCAGCACAAATACACGTGAATCATCTCTATTTTCTGAGATGATACTAGATTTCTGCTTTTGTTCTACCTGTGCTGTAAGCATATTGAACGAATTTTTTCCCCTTAACTCATTTAATACTTAGAGTGATTCACTTAATCCATCTTGGGGCTGCTGATAATTAACTTGCTTCAGATTGTGCTCCAATAGACAGCTCAGTGGATACTCTTAAGAGGTTTACCTGTGTATTAATTCTTTCTGCACGCATGCAGGCCTTGGATACCTTAGGAAGCACTAAATGGAGAGTGAATAAAAGGATACTTAGTGTGGTTGAGAGTATTTGGTCTGGAGGAGGAAATATTGCTGGCCTAGTGGATCGCAACGATGTAAGAAACACTTTTGATGTTCCTTATCAAAAAGGAAAAAAATTCTAATTTCTTTTTTTCTTCAGGTGCTACTTATAAGTATGTGGATTTTGTTTTGCTGTGTTATGGGGAGATAGAGCTCGAATTACAATATTATCTTTGTCAATACCAATCTGCTTAAACGCCATTAATCTTCTTATGTGGCTGATCCTAAAAATTTTATCTTTAAATTTCTGCCTCCCGTATAATTGTCCAAAAATAATTACTCCATAATTCATTATTCCATATGCTTAGCGTGTTACTTTTCCTGCTTAATATTTCCAATTCTCTTGGCTGTTCAGATGATGGTTTGTTTAAAGACATTCAGGTGGCTGTGAAATTTCAAATACCTGGTGCCATTTGTAGGTTGTGTTTCATTGCAAGAAATTTCGTATTTGTAGGTTCCTATACCAGATTTGCACTCCGATGATATAATGGAAGTGAAAAGGTGGAAATGGAGGGTGAGAAAAGCGAAAAAGATCAACCAAGAGTTGCATTCTCAAAGATGTGACACAGAGCTCAAGCTTTCAGTGAGTCTTCTTGTTTGGACTCTTCTTCCTTTCTCACTTTGTTTGGATTTGGACTGGAGCGGGGTAGGGGGAGTGGGTGACGCGAACCGCTCAACCTTTGTACATCTAGATCTAGTCGTTTATTGCAGAATCATTACTCATTCTATTATTTAATTGACTTTTGATGGCTTGAATATGTTAAAACTAGATTTAGTATTTAGTTTCCACATGTGTCCGCTTTGCTTACCGCTCTACCTCCTCGAGGTAGAAGTAAGGCCTGTGTACATTCTACCTCCGCTTTTGGGACTGCATTGGGTTTTGTTGTCCACTTTCTTTGCTTGTTATTTAGGAGTAAATTTGAGGAAACTTTCTTTGGACTAGGTTGCTCGGAAGTTGAAAGATGAGGAAGGTTTTTATTATCCTCACAATCTTGATTTTCGAGGACGTGCATACCCTATGCATCCTCATTTGAATCACTTGAGCTCTGATCTCTGTCGAGGAATCCTTGAATTTTCTGAAGGACGGCCACTAGGAAAGTCAGGATTGCGCTGGCTGAAAATACATTTAGCAAATCTTTATGCAGGGGGCATAGAGAAGCGCTGCTATGATGCACGCATTGCATTCATTGAAAACCACCTTGATGACATAGTAGATTCAGCACACAATCCTCTAAATGGAAATAAATGGTGGTTAAATGCCGAGGATCCTTTCCAGTGCTTAGCAGCATGCATTAACCTATCAGAAGCTTTGAAAAGCTCGTCGCCACATACTGTCATCTCCCATCTGCCTATTCATCAGGTAAAATCATCGCATTTTTTATTTTCTGTTCAATTCCCTTATTCTGTTTTTTGATTTTTGGTTAGTAAATGTAGAAAAGTTAATACGTGGATAACAATAAGATAAGTTCCATTGGAAGAAAATAAAGGTTGAAATATTTCTATCTCGAAAACAAAAATAGTAGGCCTTGGACATGTTAACAATTTTGCTTCTTTCTATTATAGGACGGTTCATGCAATGGCCTACAACACTATGCAGCTCTTGGAAGAGATAGCGTATGTTTGTTGTTCCATTTGTGATTTTTAACATTGTTTCGACTCCGTTTCCTTGTGATTATTGAAATTTATCTAGCTTTATGAGTATCTTCTGTGCACTTTATGTCATCTTCTGAGGTTGTGCAACTTTAACAGATGGAGGCAGCGGCAGTCAACCTAGTTGCTGGAGAGAAACCAGCTGATGTTTATACCGAAATTGCTATGAGGTATATTAGAGTGATTGCGCTGAAATCCATTCCTAAGTGACATCTTCAAACGAAGCTCCCTTTTGTGGAATTTAGGATAAGCTATTGTTTTTCTACTTTTTGGCATATTCTGTTCTAAATTAATCAAAATTCAAATGCATCGTTCACGTATCAAAAAGAAAAAAGATCTGTAAACATACTCATCTTACTGTCTCTCTGATCAATTTGTCAAAAACATAACCACTAATATATTTGTGAGAATTTGTGTAATTTGGTTCCGCTAGTGAATGTTGAAGACAACTATTGATTGCAGGGTTGATCATATTATCAGAGAAGATAGTACCAAGGACCCTGCTACTGATCCGAATGCTTTACTAGCCAAGCTCTTAATTGACCAGGTTGTCATTTGGTTATCTTATTATCATTATCATTATCATTTCTATTTTAACTTCAGGTTTGTAGCTTCGAGTTTTTGAAATTGCAACAATTAAAATATTTGGTGCTGCGGAGACTTTCAGGTTGACAGGAAATTGGTGAAGCAGACAGTAATGACCTCAGTCTATGGTGTTACTTATGTCGGGGCACGTGAACAAATCAAAAGAAGATTGGAGGAGAAGGGTCTTATCGATGATGATAGGCTGCGATTTACTGCATCTTGCTATGCTGCTAAAGTAAGCACTGATTATTGTCTAATATTAAAGTAAGCTACTCACAGGTACCTAGTTATATATTCTTAGCTTGGGTCACTCGATCTACCTTTCCAATAATCTACGTGACTTGAGCTTAAATGAGGAAACATCATTGGTGAGGATTCATATAGCCGACCCCAACTTGTTTGAGACTGACGTGTTGTAGTAGTAGTAGTTGTTGTTATTTGCGTTAACTCACACATACGTCACCTGCGTGGACACGATGTGAAAGTATTATAATTAAACGAAAAGGACATAGAGAGTTTAAACCAGGCTGTTGCTTATTATTTCTTTCAATATGCATGCATATCTCTAATTTTCATGTGACTTAAGCTGTAAGGCGAGGTGGACCTTTTCTTCCAAAGTGTCTTGCCTCCCTTAACGCGATAAGGTTGGTAAAAGCGGCATGGAGTGGGCGTTGGTCCTAGCACTGTTACAGGACTAACCCTTGTGAAAACTTACTGATTCAGCTTTATGTTTTGACTATATATTTGTTCTCATGTTTCTCGTCAGGTGACATTAGCTGCTCTAGGGGAGTTATTTGAAGCTGCACGTGGAACAATGACTTGGCTTGGCGACTGTGCTAAGGTCCATACCACTTGCCCCTACCATGGCCTTCCCCCTTCACTAACTAATTAGAATCGCGAAATGGTTGATAAAATGATTGAGCAATATGCAACTCGATTTAAGTGAGACTTGCAGCCAATAATTGGAGTATAGGTTTGCAATCTATACTCCTGCCTGTGAAGTGATGCAAAGGTTTCCGTAGCTCATCCTATTCCCCAGTTCTCGTTCTTGTGCTTTTTTTTTTTTTTGGATAAGAAATCCTTGAACCAGTTCACAGGCAAAGCAAAAACTGTCTGCCTATACATTGCCCTCCAATGGCCATAATTGGGACTCGCCTTAGGGCCCGGTCCATAGATATTGCTAAGAGTTCCGGAGTTCAAATGAAAGCCTAAACGGGATAGTCCCATCTGTAAATTCTGTAAACCTGGAACTATATTTAGTGATCAATGAGTAGGAAGACGTTTTTAATTTTTAAGGTTTGAGTTTAGAAAATGGAGTAGTATCGTTCATACTGCATATATCAAAATCTTTTTGAAAAAAAAAAAGTGTTAGTTCCTTTTTTTGAATTTCCGCAGGGGAATTGTAATTGTCAGTTATATAGGAAAATCTCAAAACTTGTTTGGACTTCTATGGTTTAACTAGTGACGTTTAACAGGTGATTGCTTCAGAAAATAAGCCAGTGCGATGGACAACACCACTGGGGCTCCCTGTTCTTCAGCCTTACTTTAAAACTCAGCGGCATGTTGTAAGTTCTTCTTTAACCAAGTAGCAGTCATCTGAATTCTGATCAAGTCTGCTCCTTAAGGGGGGTTCTTATATAGTTCTGCAAGTTGCTTTTACGTGTTATCACCGATAACAAAGTTGCCCATTTTAACTCTTTAAATAGTTGGATTTTGCTTCATAGGATCTTGCATACATGACAGGAGGCATGACTCCGAATAAATTCGCGTAAAATTAGAAACTGGCTTACATAAGGATCTTTTTTCAACTTCATGATAAACCTCGAACAAAGATACATAACTTTTCTGTTTGAATGGCGCTAAGTCTTCTTTAGACAAAAACATCTGGAAATTCAAGCAACTCATACAAAATCTGTTCGTGTTAATACTTTACTCCGTGTATGTGCAGATAAGAACTTCGCTTCAAGTTTTGGCTTTGCAGCGTGAGGGTGATGTAGTAAGTAATACTTCTTGTGAATACTTTTGTTTTTTTCCCTGTTAAGAATGCCTATTTTATATTGCAAATGTTGAACTCTAGGTTGAGGTCCGGAAGCAGAGAACTGCTTTTCCTCCAAATTTTGTGCACTCACTGGATGGTTCACATATGATGATGACCGCTGTTGCTTGCAGGGATGCTGGACTACATTTTGCAGGTTTGGCTATCCATTTCTTTCTGATATAATCTAATATATATTTGAGCTTTTGACCACTTATGTGCACGTGTATGCATGCCTACATAAAACATACAAAAGTTAAGAAGGTATGGAGGACGTGAATTAGGTTAGAGGGCTAGTTCGGGCGAGTGAGTCGTAGCTAGTAGATAGGATTCCTTTGGCGTAGCCATGCTAGTAGTCGTAGGGCTATGCACGTAGGTTGGAGTTTCTAGTTTGGAGGGTTTGGGTGAGGTGTGTGCTTTCGGTTAGTGTATACTACTTGTTCTGTGAGTGTCTTATTTATTTATTTATTTATTTATGTTATTTCATCTTGTTTCATGTTTTATTCTGGCTTTGTTTACTGTCTTTTTTTGTCCTGAGTCAGAGCTCTATCGGAAACAGCCTCTCTACTTCTTTGGAGGTAGTGGTATGGACTGCGTACACTTTACCCTCCGCTGACCCCACTAGGTGGGAATACACTGGGTATGTTGTTGCTGTTGACGTGCACATGTATGCATGCCTACATACAACATACAAAAGTTTTTTGTGTTTCTAAAACTCAAATGTGAAGTGGTTTCCTCAATGTTAAGTCCTTGTGTGAAGAAAGGTTTTTGTTGTCAATAAACTTCAGTTTGTTGGGACTTTTGTCTTGGAAATATCGTGATGTTGAGTTGGCTTTACCAACAAGAACAACATACCCAGTGTAATCCCACAAGTGGAGTTTGGGAGGGTAGAGTGTATGTTCCCTACCTCTAAGAGATAGAAAAACTGTTTCCGAAGGATTCTCAGCTTTAAAAAAATGGAGCATTTCGATCATGAATCGGCCTGAAGGAACAATTCATGATAGTCATAAAAGCTCATCATATGTTAGCATAACATTGTTTTCAGTATTTCTGTACTGTGTCATGCTCCCACCCATTGTCCACTTTCTATATCGGTGCTACTATAGTATGCTATGCAAAACAAACTGTTTCTGGCAAGCCTAGCAGAAACTTATGTTGGATTGGTCATTTGTCGATTGTTGTATATAAACTCATAAACTATTAGGACTTCTAGAACTTGCGTTAAAGTTCATTTAGTTGCGAACTTTTCAAGCAGTGGTCTTGTTTTGATATACACTTATCAAAACCCCAACTTCTTGTTGTAGGGGTACATGACTCCTTCTGGACTCATGCTTGCAATGTCGACCAGATGAACAGGATACTCAGGGAAAAGTTTGTGGAGCTATACAGTATGCCTATTCTTGAAGATGTAAGTATGTTAGAAGTGAAAGTTACCTTTTCAGCGAGCGCATTTCAAAAGCTCCGTAATCTTTACTTTTGTTTCTCTTTCCCAATCTGCTCCTATGTTATACCTGATAATCTTTTTTGCAGTTGCTTCAAAGCTTCCAGGAATCATATCCAGCATTGACATTCCCCCCTCTACCAAAAAGAGGTGATTTTGATTTACGGGAAGTTCTCGAGTCTCCCTACTTCTTTAACTGAGAACCAGTAGCATTGAAACAACGAAACTCTTCATCAAAATCCTGCAGGAAAATCGGTGAGACATGTATTCCGATGAAACATCAGAGCTTTATTTCGTTCTTGTGCTGACCCTTCTCAAGGAGAGTCCATATATTCTATGCACTAGGTGCCTAAAACAGTCTGGCAGCTTTGGAAACAGCCTCTCTATCTCTGCAGTAGGGGTAACAACACTCTACCCTCCCCAGACCCCACTTTGTGCGATTACACCGTGACATGATACCACACGCCATGCGCAATATTACTGGACGAAGTGGCATCCATCTGTCTGCTTTGGAGCTGAAGATACACTGCTGTGTATGCTTGTTCAGTTACTGGTTCAGTTTCTTTAGGTGCTGTACAGAAATTTTTGGAGGAAATTGCAACTTCTCTAGTTTAGGATTCTTTGACATGTATAGGTATATAAACTTGTGAACTGTTGTATCTAATACAGGAAAAAGATATAATTGTGCCTTTACAAGACAAAATAAACAGCATTCTCAAGTACTATTTACGCCCTTCGTCCCAATTCATGCCCCCGAAGCTTAAATGTAAGTTTTACAGAGTGGCAATCCGACCAGCTATGTTGTATGAAGCAGAGTGTTGGCTAGTTAAAAACTCCCACATCCAAAAGTTGAAGGTGGCAGAGATGAGGATGTTGCGATGGATGTGTAACCATACCCGTAAAGATAGGGTGAGGAATGAGATTACTCGAGAGATGAGAGTGGCTTCAGTGGAGGACAAGATGCAGGAAGTGAGGTTATGTTGGTTCGGACATGTGATGAGGAGGGGCTCTGATGCTCCAGTGCGGAGGTGTGAGACACTGACTATGGATGGTTTTAGGTATGGTAGAGGTAAGCCGAAGAAATATTGGTGGGAAGTGATTAGGCATGATATAGAGCAGTTTTAGCTTAAGGAGGACATGACCCTTGATAGGAAGTTGTGGAGGATGCAGATTACGGTAGAGGGTTAGGGGTTACGGAGGACATGACCCTTGATGTTTGTAGTTTCAGATAGATAGTTTTACTATTAACTCGTGGCTAGCAGTGCTGGTTTATTTTGTGTACTCGTTTATATACATCTATGTTTTGTATTTGTTATACTGCTATTGGTACTGAACTGGGATCTATCGAAAACAGCCTCTACTTCACCTGAGGTAGTTGTATGGTTTGCATACACTCTAATGTGACATTCTTTTCTTTTTAGTCGATCCACAAAAGTAACACATCCGATAAACCTTATACATAAACAATACGATCATACAAAATCGTTGTACAATTTCCAGATAGTATATACCACAAAACAATTCCTCAGTTCGATAAGCATGTCGATACAAAATCTCTTTTATTGGAAGGGGAAATGAAATAAACTTGTAAACCTTATTTGGGATGAGAATCTCACAAAGGTATGCTTTAGATACAACGCTCAAATAGTGATGCAACAAAAAGATTAACAAGAACGCAATCACAAACTCCTTGTGTCCAGGGAAAT
Source organism: Capsicum baccatum var. pendulum (assembly GCA_030864225.1). Lineage (NCBI taxonomy): Eukaryota > Viridiplantae > Streptophyta > Magnoliopsida > Solanales > Solanaceae > Capsicum > Capsicum baccatum. The sequence goes on from CM061556.1 coordinate 5,801,619, forward strand.
AACGAGATGAGTCTAGTTCTCGTTTGTCTGAACAATGTAATGAAACCATTCGACGACGCTTAAACTTGCAAAAAACTAGCATACTTGGCACCTAGGAAAAGCCTTTGGATACAGAGCAAAGCGTTTTTGGTGACTTCTGCATTCTCGTGGTTCAGCAGTTTCATTACGCGCTCCTTAGCTTTGAGGTCGTTCACTATAATTCGTCCGGCAGAATGGCACTGAATGAACTGTGATAGATCATAGCATGCAACAGCAAGTGTCCTTGCATCAGTCGATGTGTCCAAAATTGTAATGAGCACCCTCAAGATCTGCAACACCACACAACACGAGATATTATTAGTCTCAATATTATGAAAAATTGTGTTGTGCAGATTCGAAGATCCACCCTGAAGAAAAACAGCATTATGCTACGAAGATCATCACCCCTATGCAGCAGAGATTCAAGATTTAAACTTGTTGGGCTCAACCTTAAGGTTCTTCGAGTAAATCTCATGGCACTTTCAACATTATGGTTCAGCGTTTAAGAGTTGATCAAATTTTAGTGTTGTTTGCATGTACATATTGTTCCCTTTTTAAAGATACTAGTTCAACTGAACGCTCATAGATTGAACGCTCCTCCATCCACCTATGCCACTTTGGCCAGAGTTGATATCTACTGATGGAAGTTACTACTTAGGCATGAATATTCAAAAGCAGTTTTTTGCTAACTTTTGCGGACTCTTCACTTTTGATGCCGCACCCATGTCGGATTCTCAAACTATACAATACTTTTGGAGAATCCGACACGCACCCGTTGATATTTTTGAAGAGTCCGAGCAACATAGGTTTTTTGATTAATAGTAGCAGATAAACTTGTCTGAAGACCAGCAAAACGCGAACATCATCACGCCCAGCAGAAAACTATGTTTCGGCTGTTAGTGGTCCCCATGGCACCAAAATGGCAGGTTGAACCTGTCACTGACCAGCTCATAAGTAGGATCCTGCTGCTGGTCGGCACAGGGGGGGCGTCAAAAGCAAGTATGTTGTGTAAATATTGCAAAAAGAGGGTGTCCTATTTAAGCTGTTATGTAACGCGTACTTAACCGTCTTCAAGGATATGTAGCTTGGGAATTTCTGCAATACACAAGTATTACCTGGAAATCATTCTCCTCGAAATTGTTTATGTTCTCCCGCCAGAATATAGGATCTTTGTGCATTGGGGACCAATCAAGATGGCCAAGAAGTACTTCCTGCTTGTACTTGTCAAACGAACTCAGTTTTTTGATGTTCTCCTTCAATCCTTGTTCTAGTTGATTCAGAGCGTCCAAAAGGTCCTGCAGATATGATATATAAAGGTAAATAATTTTCTCATTCTCCAGCAGACACAGTAACATGATTAACTGTCAACATAGTTACTACTGAGATGAACTGCGGTGAAGCTCTACTAGTGACTATTCCTCTATTCATCTTTCACACTGTTTGAAAATAAAAGGGCAGCCCGTTGCACTAAAGCAGCAGGACCTTACATTTTTGCAAGGGGTTGTTTCCGCGGCTGTTTCCAAATGCGATAAGACTAAATTTAAGATATACTATCAGATTAAATACCATAACTAAGGTTCTTCACCTCATCACTCCAAGCCTGTGCTTTCAAGCTCTGAACAATTTGCAGCACTCCCAAGTCTACCATCTGAGCACTAAATGTCCCTTTGGAAAGCAAATTCCGAAGAGTCAAGATGACGACCCGTACAACCTATAGTTATAGAAACACCACGGGCCATGAACAGAGATGAGCTAAGGACAACCACGGTAGAAAACAGCAGCATCAATTTTTTTTGAAAAATAATAGGGACTATGAATTAGTCATTATGCATAAAGCAACAAAAGTAGCTCACCTTCTCTTTTGTTGAACCTTTAACAACTTCTATCAATCGAGGGAGGGCTCTGGAAGTAGCCAAGTAATCTATTGCAGGTTCATAATAAGACAAAAGCCAGACACATAGGCATGTCTCATAGAGAAGCTGTTTTAAGAAGAAAATAAAATCAGGAAGAAAAAAGAAAAGGTATCCTTTTGTCCTCTTGCTTCTGGAGAAGACTGATGCGGTGAGCGAATACAGAACCATCTCAACCACCACCATTTACTAGCACGACATGTATATAATTTATAAAGTTAATGCAATATGTGGCATTATAGAGTGAAGAAAACCTGGATAGACTGCTGCGTGGATGCTGGTGAAATTAAAGGAACAAGCAACTTCACTCCATCAGCTCGAACAAATGAAGATCGAACCACTGGCTCTTTCAACAGAGTTGATAGGCAGTTGATTGTGCTAGGAATGCTACGGGTAGGATGAGTAGGCTTTTTCAACTGCACAGATGGTCAAAATCAGGATCAGCAGCAACTAACTGAGATATGATAACACCACCAAGTGAAATTAACTGATAAACCCCCATCCCGCAGAATTGCTTTCCCCTATCTTCGATGTGAATAAATAGGTCATAAACCCAGTTGTGAGGCTCGAAGAAGATCTTGATGAGAAGCAAGGGCTTCCTGATCCCCGTCAACAGCTTTATTTCTCATTGCTTCATACTGATTAAACTAACACATTACACCACATAGTCCTATGCTTCTATCCCTTTTTCTCCAGCCACTTCGTTTCACTGTTTCTTTATTCTACAACATTTCTTTTTTGAAATATATCCACAACAACTGAAGACATCTATACTGAATCCCCCTTGAATGTTTGCAAACCCAGTAATCGCAGGTTTGGGTGGGATGGAAGGAAAAAAAAAGCGGAAATCTAGGAACATAGACAAACCTGTGCACAAAGCCACTCCACCAAGCCGGCCAGAACATCGTCAATGGTAGTGTGTTTCTTCTTTGAACTTGAGGCATCTCCATTTGCATCAACACCATTCTGACCTTTTGACCGGGCACTGGAGTTGTCATTAAGAGGATCACAAAGATATAAGTTCATTTAATCATTCTAAAGTTCTCAGTCTTCTGTTATCATTGAAATGGGAGGAGGGATCATAATCTAATTACCTCGCTATCAAAGATAGAATCTTACAGCTCTTCTCTTGTATGAACCAATTACCTTTCCACAGCAATCTGGAAAACAAAAGTAATCTTTAGAAAGAGAAGTGGAGCTTCACGGACAGAAAAGAGTACAAGATCTTTGATGATTTATAAGGATAACAGTTCAGAAGAGACAATAAAAGAGGAGAACAGAGGACTCCAATATACAATACAAGCGTCAGCCTTTTCAACAACCTATATATATGTATTTGGTGGTTCTATACTTCTATTTATCATTTCAATATCACCCAATTGACAATGCCTGGTCATTATGACCAATAAACTCAATGATTTCTTCAGCAGTGAAAGACAATAACATATCTGTATGCCTATACTATCAACATTCTACAATGTCAAGGTAAAGGTGTCTTGACTTTGCCACTGCGTATTATTTTTTTTCAAAGTAACAGAATACCGAATTATTGAAGTACATATAATGTAATTTAATTCCTAGTTTGATTCGAAGTCTTCCAATTCTAGCATCTATAGTTTTAGCATCCAAAAACTTCATACCCAAAAGTAGAAAATATAGCTTCTGGATAACAACAACATACCCAGTGTAATCCCACAAATAGGGACTGGGGAGGGTAGGATGTAGCATAAGCTATATAAGTTAATATATATTGTTTAAAGCAGCTCTCTAATCTGGGACTCTTTGTTAAAGAGACCTTTTAAGTCTATTTTTTAATTAAATGGACCATAAGTTTTTTTATTTAGTGAGATGACCTATTTTTAAGACAAATCTATTATCTGTTCGACAGATATATAGGCAAATGATTATCAATCCGACAGATCTATTATCTGTCCGATAGATATATAGACAAATGATTATCAATCCGACAGATCTATTATTTGTCCGACAGATTGATATCAATTCGACATATCTATCCGACAAATGAGAAAATAAAAGTAGGCCATTTTGCTAATTGAAAACTTGAAGAGGGTTGAACATTTTGCTAATTAGAAACTTAAAGAGGCTTAATAGCCAAATTTTCTCCTCTTTAATTTATAAGCTGCTACTGCAACTTTCTATTCAATTTATATATGTTACAAAAAAAATTATATCAAAATATTCAATTTATGATTAATATAATATATTAGCTGGATTTCAGTCTAGTACAATATACGAGTAGATTATATGGATATCCGTATCCTCCGTCATTCAATCCGTTTTTATCAGCGTGAAATATGGGCGAGTGGGACATTTTATCCATTTTAATCTAACCGGGTTTTTGACCCTCCCATATCCGATCCGACCAACCCGTTTACCAGCACCAATACCAACATTTACAAATTAAAGCAAGAAATCACACTACCAAATCCTTTCTTTTAAGTGAAAGTTTGAGTTCTATTGTATTTAAATGAGGAACACAATAGATGTGATCTTCTATAATATGGCATGAGTTGATGCATATTATGTGTTAACATCTGCCAATAGATGTCGATATAGGAAGAAGAGAGAGGAAGGGGGTTCATGCAAATTGCCAATTCTTTGCTAAAGGAAGACAAAGAAAATAGTATCTACACGGAAAGTGTAAATAAAGGACATCCCCGTTGCATTCAGAGAAGACGGACCAAAATTTGACAAAGGGTTGAAGAATTACCTGAGGAAAGGTTCATAGGTATCTTCGTCCGCAAGACTGTCATGATGGAATAGTCTTGCTCTTTTTGGGTTTGCTGCCAAGAAATAAGCATTACATCAGTTTACTTACCAATGGAACTCTAAGAATTACAAATTCTTCATTTACCTGTAAGCATTTCATCAATCAAAGCCAAAACATATTCCACGGTTTCTTCCTTGAAGATGTCACGTAAAATGGTGACAAAGACGCGGACATAACCTGGACCATCCTGTAATAATGGTATTCATTTTATAAGAGTATCACCAATTGAGCGTCTAAGACCATGATAAGACAATCAAAAGCTTGAGAGCTTGACCAAGCACCCAAAAACGAAATCTAAAAATAGGGATGCTTAGAAATCAGCAGTTGCAAGAATCCCATTCCCCACATTAGCCCCATGAAAAAACCTGTAATTTGGCAATAACTCAAATGTATTTAAAAGCACATTCATACTAAATTTTGATGATGCTGATTATAGATGACTATTTCGGAAAATGAAGATATCAATCAATATAACAAGACAATATATACGATGGGAGTCAAGTGTATGCCAAACTTGACTACTGCGGTGAGGCTGATGATGACAATTTTTTCTTTACTTCCCAAATAACAGCTACTCCACGTAGCCACTGGCATGCAAAAAGTAAAAATAACACTACAACAACTAGACCTGTTCGTAACATAATTTGGAAGAACTTTACTTTTTCTTTTTGAGAAAGAAGACCTGCAATTTAGAATAAGTCGGCCTACATAAAAGAGGAATTACACAGAAAGTTGCGGAAGAACCAAGATGCATGAATTAAACTTTGCAGGAAACCAAAATGTAAGTCATAGCTAAGGACAAGTCGAGTTAGAAACATTACGTCATCCAGCAACTGGGCTTTGTAACTTTCTGCCTTCTTGTCATAGCGCCTCAACAGCTGAAAACCTGTTCCAGTGATCAGCTTCGTAGTCATGTATGTTTCCCATGGGATATCCCTCCTCAAAGCCTTAGGAAACAAAAAGACACAATGATGTTATTGCACAATCAGCTGTGCTAAAGGACCCAAATTCATCACTTTTCTTTCAGTTTCTTTTTCTTCCCCCACTCCATTTCCCCTAAACGAAAAGACATAAAGCCACTTTAATGTTTATTTATAGGTGATGTAGTTGGTAAAATAGAGGGAAGAGAACAAAAAGGACGCTCAACCGTTCTTCCAGGACAGCCCACAAAAGAAAATCCTGACAGTAGCGAATTCTTTGTCCTTATCAAAATAGATACCTTAGCCAGTCCATTAAAATTTTGGCAACCAAAAGTATCTTTATAATCACCTATCATTTAATGCACAAAATTCTTTCCACTTAGTGTTTATCGACGTCGATGTTCTACTCAAAACTTTCTCAAAAAGTAAATGGAAACAAGGTAAAGCAACTAATTGCTAAGACTATGAGCCTAGATCCTGTGCTGCACGTTTACTATGATGGCGGTTGAAAGTTATTGTCCAAGCTAGTTATAATTTAGGTTCTTTATCGAGCTTATACATGTGATAGTACCTGCTCTGTAGTAAGCTCAGAGTTCTCCATTGTCATTGCGATTATGCCCTTCAAATCCGAAATTTATTATCCTCTTACCAAATAGCCAGAATATGGATTAGTCTTCCTCTATCCTGTATAGATTCCACGGAAATATCTCAAAACCTGACAGGTCATAGGTTCCACACATTTAAAGATGCCAACTAGAAACAGGATAAATAAACGTATTCCTACGAAATAAAAATGAATTTGGCAACAGATACAGAAAATAAACCGAAAAGAGAACACCCAAACACTTGCAAAACCTACTATCAACAAATTAATGTCATCAATTGAGCTTGTTTCACCTCACTTGAAAAAAGGGCAGCCCGGTGCACTAAAGCTCCCGCTATGCGCAGGGTCTAGGGAAGGCCCCACCACAAGGGTGTATTGTACGCAGCCTTATGAGAAGGAAAGGATTCATAATTTGAAAATCTGATCGAAGTAGAATTTTAAATCAAAACGAAACTGAAATTTACTACTATGGTATAACTGATCTTCACCTAGGTCTAGATCATAAATTCAAGCAGCTAAAGCAGAAACTACTTTCAGAGTAACAAAAAAAAAAAGCAGCAACTGCATTGTCGAAAAGAAGATTCTTCACTTCTTTCTCATTCAAAACCGCTACGAGATTTTTATCTTCCATGGCTCCTATGTGATAAAGCATAGTCCTTTATTACTTTCCTCTAGTATGGATAAGACCAAATCCGTTAAATCTCTAAACCATTGCTAATCCTTAACTTATTGATGAACTAATCACCGATTTTATTTCGAGAGTTAGACCCATCACTTTATATTGAGTCCATATTACCGACATAATGACCAAATCTACCTCCTTAGACTTGAAACTGACTTGCACCAGCTTCATTACAGTTTTTAGGCAAAATTTAAGTTAACACTTGGTGAACAATCGAGCAGAAGATCTCTCCCTAACGTGATAAGATAATTTAATATTAGTATGGTTATCTCACATACAAAATTGGTAAAACATACAGAGAGAATACGATGGAAGTAAAAGATCCACATAGGAGATATCAACTAGTTAAGAACTTAAAATTATTAACACCGAGAGGACAATTCAGCAATTGAAAGGCTTATGTCTCATATTATGTACTTTTGTAGTATATCTGATATTTTAAGTAACGTATAAGATAAAACTTTTTGAGCTCCCTGCATAGCTAAAGAGGTTCTGTAATTTCTGCATGTATCTTCTCATAGAATGCACAAATCAGTGTTTTTAGCAACAAAATACCTTAAACACACACCCGTAAAAAACTTTAAAAAGATGTGCCGTTGCTCAATGACAATGCATTAGGTAAAAAGAGGTTCAGGGAGTAAATTTGCCATTCAATCATGGAGATCGTCGTAGAAACTTGAGGAGCAACTAAAGATTTGACGTAAAAGGTTTGACAGAATCCACAAGACGACACATCCAAAGAGAAGGTTGACCCCATAATCTCATTGCAACAGTTTCAACATTCATAGTAAAACTTACTGAACAAGTAAAAGTCAACATCACTAATCCAAGCAAACCCAGAAAAGCATAACAATATAAGAATGTCACTGACGACTTTCTCCACCAACTCTCATGCTAATTAAGCTCACTACTTCAAGGAAAAAAAAAGGGTTGCCCGGTGCACTAAGCTCCCGCTATGCACAGGGTCCAGGAAGGGCCCGACCAAAAGGATCTATTGTACGCAGCCTCACCTTATAATTAAGCAAGGGGCTGTTCCAAGGCTTGAACCCGTGACCCCTGGTCACATGGAAGCAACTTTACCGGCTACTTCAAGACTCAAACTTTATTTCAATAAATAATAATACCCAGTTCCCCTTAGCCAAACCAAAATGTAAGATCCAAAACTATAATAGTCAATCAAAGTATCAAACATAAAAGCCAAAAAATTCTTCCAGATGGGGTACGCATACATACACCAACAGACCCAAAAAAGCACAAATTATCGCTTCACACCATTAACCGATAAAATCCAAGACCACTACAGTCAATGAAAGAAAAAACCCAGAAAATTTCTGCCAATTGAGGTAAGCATACATACATTCTGCAAATGGGATAAGCATACTTACATTAACAAACCCAAAGAAGCACAAATTATCACTGATTGAGTCACTTCGATCACACCATTATCAGATCACTTCAAGACTCAACACCACCACACCACAAGACCACACAAATTATCACTTCAATCAAAACACTTCAAGATTCAAATTTCACTCCCATAAACAATCATGAAACAAAGAAATAAGCAATACTCAACAACAACAACACACACAATCCAAGTCAAATGGGGTAAGCATACGTCATTATTCATAGCTAATCAAACATAAAACTCACAAATTCTGTCAAAAGGGATAATCATACATACATTAACATTAACAAACTCAAAAAGGCACAAATTATCACTGATTGAGTCACTTCAATCACACCATTATCAGAACACTTCAAGACTCAACATCCCCACTACCACCACCACACCACAAAACCACACAAATTATCAAATTATCAACTGATTGAATTACTTCAATCAAAACACTTCAAGATTCAAACTTTACTCCCATAAACAATCATGAAACAAAGAAATAAGCAATACCCAACAACAACAACAAAAACACACAATCCAAGTCAAATGGGGTAAGCATACATAATTATTCATAGCCAATAAAACATAAAACTCAGAAATTCTATCAAATTGGATAATCTTACATACATTTTAATTAACAAACACATAAAAGCACATATTATCAAAATCACTTTAAGATTCAAACTTTACTCCCATAAACAATCATGAAACACAGAAATAAGCAATACCCAACAACAACAACAACACACACAATCAAGGTCAAATGGGGTAATCATACATGATTATTGATATCCAAATCAAACACAAAACTCAGAAATTCTGTCAAATGGAATAATCATACATAACATTAACAAACTCAGAAAAGAACAAATTATCAAAATCACTTCACGATTCAAACTTCACTCCCATAAACAATCATGAAACAAAGAAATAAGCAATACCCAACAACAAAAACAACACAATCAAAGTCAAATGGGGTGAGCATGCATCATTATTGATAGCCAAATCAAACACAAAACTCAGAAATCATACATACATTAACAAACTCAGAAAAGCACAAATTATCAAAATCACTTCAATCACAACACTATCAAAATCACTTCAAGATTCAAACTTTACTCCCATAAACAATCATGAAACAAAGAAATCAGCAATACCCAACAATAACAACAACACACACAACCAAAGTCAAATGGGGTAAGCATGCATCATTATTGAAAGCCAAATCAAACATAAAACTCAGAAATCATACGTACATTAACAAACTCAGAAAAGCACAAATTATCAAATTCAAACCTTATTATCCCACTAACTAAAACCAAGATCCAAACCCACAATTATTAATTAAAAAAAGTAAAACCCATAATTCTTTTTTGTCAATTAACAAGAGATTTACATTACACTGAAATTAACCAAAAAAAAAAAAAGAAGATAAAAAGATACCTTTATTATTATTACTTGGAAGTGACCAAATGCGATTAGAGCAAAAAAAGGTGATCAAATCTTGGGGTGGGGTGGGGTGGGGTTTTTTTTTTGGGGGGGGGGGGGGGGGTCAAGAAGGTGACTAAAATTGATGAATGAGGAGAACCATAGGATAAAAGGAAATTATAAAGGGACAAAAATCAAGCAATTTCTAGACCAATTTTCACGTGTAAGTTTAATATTGAAAAAAAAGGATTAATATTAGTTTTTGTTTTTTACAATTATTGGTAGATTTTAATTTTAATTTATGTGATATTTAATTATAGGAAGGTGCTGACGACGCGTATTAGGGTTAGGATTGGGGCTAGTAATTGTAACGCTTCACGGGTAGTATCTTGTTTTCGGAGCTTTAGGGTCGTTTGGTGTGAGGTATTAGGGACAAATAGTCTCGAGATAAAATGAAGGACTTGTGAGGTATTAGTTAGTATTGGGATTATTTATCTCATCATTTACATCACAGTAATGGATAAGTTATCTCATATTTTATTTCATATTCGGTGTGAGATATTAGTTAGTATCGGGATTATTTATCTCATCATTTACATCATAGTAATGGATAAGTTATCTCATATACATGGTGAGATCACTAATTCCGAAATTAATTATCTTGAAATAATTCTTTCTCATTAGTGTGTTGTTTGTGGTTTCGCGGAGATTGTTGGCGGTATTATTTGGTAATAATCATTATTTCTGCTACTATCTGTTATTTTGTTACTACCTTTTGTTTCTTATTTGCCAAGAAATAGTCGTGGACAAACTTGCTTCCAATTACGGCAGTAAAATATTTCTCCGACGGGTCAGGGAATAAATTGCTAAGGGAAAAATAGGTCAATTCCTTTTGGATAAGGACACGTGGCGTGCATCATTTAACTGAAGGACATATACGTATCATTTTCAATAGTTCAAGGTTATATATATACTCAAAGTTAGACGGTAAAGGTACAAATAATTCAAAAATAGAATGGATGGTATTTACATAAATAGTTGTTACATATCAAAAAAGAATGAAAAATTGTTACATGATATTAAATTGATCAATTAAAGCAACAAATTTTCCAATTTAATAAAACTTCTTGGTTCTTTTTCTCGGGTTCGAGCCTTGGATATGAAGAAAATTCTATTCGCAGTGGCACCCCTAGAATGGGCCCTACAATATAGGTACCGGACACCAGGTGGGACCCCCCAAAAAATGTAAACTTTCTCATTTGTATATACTGAAAAGAAATGAATTAAGGAGATAACGGAATGACAGAAATTTTATTAAAACTATATACTATAAAAGGCTCAGCCATACAGAAGCTAAAACATTCTAAAAGACTAGAGAATGTGTTACAACATAGATGACTTCCTGTAGGGATGGCAATGGGGCGGGGCGGGGTGTGAACGTTATGACTCTACGCAGTTGTCTTTAAATTACGCTGCAGAAACTTGTGAGTAGATGGCTGCATATGTATGATGATCAGCATCACCGATGATCAAGCCCTTCTCGGTAAGACCTTTGCTTGAAAACTATAGTGTCGATTATACAAGAAGGATACAAGCCTTGACCTGAAAACGCGAAAATGAGTCATAATGTTAGAAAGCTCGCAATTAACGTAGGAAGACATGCAGTTACAGGAGTTATAGAGAGTCGGCAGAAAGTACACTTTAAACGCACTGAGTATCATGTTTTTGCGAGTTTCCTACCTGAACTATCACCAACTGTTCATCAAAACATACCTTAACTAAGCTTTGTCCCCTTTTCCTACCTGAGATATCACTATCGTTCAAGTAGGAAAAGGGAACAACTAATGGTTGAGGTCTATTTCAATAAATAGTTAGTGATAGTTCAGGTAGTAAAAGTAAAGACATGATACTTTAGGCTAAGTTGCACGGACTCTTCACTTTCGATGTTGCACCCGTGTCAGATTCTTCAAAAATACACTATTTTTGGTGAATTCGATACACACCCATTGACATTTTTGACGAGTCCGAGCAACATAGACTTTAGGTAGGAAACTCGCAAAAACGTGGTACATCAGGTGTGTTTTTCACCATTATCTCTATATTTTTTATGAGACAGTCAAGGGGAGGCTTGGAGTAATGTGAAGTTGTCTCCATGTGACCTATAGGTCACGAGTTCAAGCCGTGGAATCAGCCATCGATGCTTGCATTAAGGTAGGCTACCTACATTACAACCTCACAGTGCAGCCCTTCTCGGACCCTGCGTGGACGCAGGACCATACACCAGGCCGCCCTTTATTAGTCAGTTTAGATACTAACATATGCATGACACGGTAAAAGTTCTGCAGCGTAATCAAGGTTCGAATACCAAACAGTGCAACAAAGTACAGCATGCTGGACACTAGCTATCAGCACGAAACTATACGAAACAATGCAAAGATGATCAATATGTATATACATGTATTACCTTTAAAGAAGAGATGAATGGGCCACGACGATTAACAGAAATATTTGCGAAAAATGGTCCTATAACCCAATCTGCTTCATCCATAAAGACCACTTAACAGCCTCAAGAAACTTATCATTCTTCCGTAATGCGTTGATTAGGTTAGTGTAGGTTATTCGATCAGGTTCGACTCCATTTTTGCGCATTTCCTTAACCAAACCTACTGCACTTTCAACCATTCCAGCAATTCCATATGCCTTAATTAATGTGTTATAGCTGCACAAATCAGGTCTAATTCCCGATTCTTTTAGTTCGGCCAGTACAACTGAAACTTCTTCAATCCAACCTAGCTCGCCATAAATGTTTATCATAATGTTGTAGGTGAAATGATCAGAAGAGTGACCAGATTCCTTCAGTCTTTGCAAGACATTACGGAATTTCTCCATTTGTCCTTCTTTCCCATAGGCATCCAACATACAATTGTAGGCTTCAAGAGAAACCGAAAAGCCATTGAAGTGCATTTTCTTGACGGTTGATGACATATTCTTGAAGTCTTTGCTTCTCCCATATGCAGCTATGAGAGTGTTGTAAGAGATAACATCAGCCAGACCACATTTTTTAGCCATCGAAAAAACTTCTCTTGCCCTCTTGAAGAGCCTGGATTTTCCATATACGTCAAGCATAACATTGAAGGTGACTGTATTAGGTAAGAATCCATGTTTAAGCATCTCATCAAAAAGCCTCGAAAGCTCATCAACTGGCAGTGCACGGGCACAGCAGTTTATGACACAACTGTACATTTCCTGATCCCAGATTACTCCTCTTTTCACGATTTTGTAATAAAGATCTGCCAATTTGTCCTTCTTGTCACATCGCTGGTAGATCCGGAGCATATCACGGAGCAAATATGTGTCTGGAACAATGTCCTTTTGTTTTTCCATTGCATCTAACACAGAGCAGGCTCCTTCTAAAGCTCCAGATTTCACATACATCCTTACCACAACGCTGAAAGTTATCGTGTCCAGTTTGACATCTGAATTCTTCAACATTAGATAAAGCTTTTCAGCTTCAGCAAAATCATTGTTCGTACTGTAAATGTCTATCATAGTGCATATTATATGTAAGTTAGGCTTATCAGATTTTGGCATACAAGTGAACACTCTCACAGCATTCTCTGGATGCCCAAAATCTTTGCACGAGCAAATTAACAAATGGTACAAATTGTCCTCAAATAAAGCATCCTTCCACTGCTTTTCCCGTAAGACTTTTAACGCATCATCTATCATGCTGTTTTTCACATAAGCCATTACCAGACTTGAACAAGATATCTGGTTTCTCAAAACATGATCGTATAAAGAACCTCTCAGAATGGAAGGGACTTTGTGAATGAGTTCAAGCTTCTCATATGCTTGCAAAACAATGCCAAGGATGGTCGACTTTTCGCTGCCAGTGTGCATCATTTCCTCAATAGTTCTAACAACATCCTCTTCGCCTCCATGCTTGACTTGTAAATTTAGCATTGTGTATAAATTAGACGAGTTTGGTTTGTGTCCAAGTCTTTTCAGTTCCACATAGTATCTCCTAGCTTCCTCATAATTGTCTGCACGACCCCATCCTTCAATCATAGACCTGTAAGTTGTTTCATCAGGCTCCAACCCTACCTTTTTAAGGTCACTAAACAAGCGTTGTGCATCACGCATGTTGGAAATCTTCCCATATCCAGTGATCAATGTGTTGTATGCAACTATATTTGGCGGAAAACCGGCTTGGTTCATGGAATCTAAGACCTGCTCAGCCTCGCGTAACTTGCCTTGTTGACAGTAAGCATTGAGCAGAACCAACCAATTCTCCAGATTCAGAATTACTTCATCTTCCCTCAAAAGGCCAATGATTTCTTCTGCTTTATCATACAATCTCATACGTGTATATATCGTCAACATAGAAGAATATGCAGACTGGCACATAATTTTGAGATTTCTCATCATTGAAAATGCAAATTCTGCTTCCTCGACATTCCATCCTTTCTGATAGAGAGCCATTAGCATCCCAAAAGTCGCTATATTTGGCTGTACTTTGTTTTCCAACATCATATGGAACCACTTCACGCCCAACTCCACAAACCCTTTCTTATGGCAAGTATAAATAAGGGTATTGAAAACTTGATAGGTAAGCTCACAACCTGACTCCATACTCATTTCCTTAATCATTGCCTCCGCCCCATCCCAATCCCCTCTTCTCCCCAAGACGCGGAGTATCAAATTATAGGCAGTAACATTTTTCTTTAACTTTCCATTTTTCCTCATCCATTGGAAAAACCCCAACGCTTTCCCATCATCACCCCTTTCGAATTGCTTCAACATTGCATTGCACTGATCCAAACTCGAGTCAAACCCGATAGTCTCATCATGAAAATCAACCCCATTTTGACTATCTATCACATTCTCATCACTATTTACATCAAACACAATCATGGGATTTTCTCCCATTCCATTTTTCCTATCTTTCAATCTAAAACTAGACCTATAATTCGAGTCTCTCGGTACCTTCTTCACCCTCCTAAATCTCTTCCAAACGTTAAACTTTCCTTTCCGAGAACCCCCACCAAGATTTGGTTTTTCAGATACAAAACTCTCATTTCCTAACTCACCATTAACCCCATCACCATCTAAACTCAACTCAGAAGTCTCTAATTCCTCAGTTTCTAATCTTGAAACTCTAATGTGCTTCAAATTACAAAATGGACTAACCACAAATGCACCACCACCCAAAAATGAAGGAACCCAACACTTTGAATCAGTAAAGTTCAAAGCTTTCTTGGATTCCCATGAACTATCTACATAAAGGGACAATTTCAAAGAGGCCATGAAGCAAAGTGGCCTCAAGAAAAGCTGATAACTTCAGCATTAATTCATCAAGATTCCAAGTTTATTACAATATAAACTCAAAATTTAGCTAAAAGGGGGTGATGGGGAGTTATCAAGATTCAAAATTTCACAAAAAAACAAAGTTCAAATTCAGCTAAAAGGGGTTGTTGGGGAGTATTCAAGATTCAATTTTTTTACAAAAAACAAAGTCAAAATTAGCTAAAAAAGGATTGGTGGGAGCTATCAAGATTCAAAATTTATTGTAACAAACATAAAATTAGCTAAAAGGGTTTGGTGGGAAGTAATCAAGATTCAAACTTGTACAAAAACAAACTCAAAATTTAGCAAAAAGGGGTTGTTTGGGAGTTATCAAGGTTCAAACTTTTACAAAAAAAAAAACTCAAAATTTAGCAAAAAGGGGTTGTAAACAAACAAACTCAAAATTCAGCAAAAAGGGGTTGTTTGGAAGTTATCAAGATTCGAACTTTTACAAAAAAACAAACTCGAATTTAGTTAAAAGGGGTTGTTTGGGAGTTATCAAGATTAAAACTTTTACAAAAAAACAAACTCAACATTTAGCAAAAAGGGGTTGTAAACAAACAAACTCAAAACTAAGCAAAAAGGGGGTGTTTGGAGTTATCAAGATTCAAACTTATCCAAAAAACAAACAAACTCAAAATTTAGCAAAAAGGGGTTGTTTGGGAGTTATCAAGATTCAAAATATCACAGAAAACAAACACAAAATTAGCAACAAGGGGTTGTTTGGGAGTTCTCAAGATTCAAATTTAGCAAAAAGGGGTTGGTGGGGGGTTATCAAGATTAAGCTTTTGAGGAGTTACCTTGAAGATGGAGCAAAAACTGAGAAAAGGGAAAGCTTTTTTAAGTTTTTTTTGAGAAGATAATGGAAAGTGAAATAGTGAAGCAGTGGAGTGGAGAATTTGGGATTTTGAATTTGAAAATTTCAGCTAGTGGTGGTTGTTAGAAGAAGACAAGGAGACTAGTTGCAAACATTCCTTTAAGCTTTTGTCTTCTTCTTAGTATAAATAAATATCTTGGATATGCACTATTTTAAGCCATGGTGTATTGCAAAGCGTCGTTTAAAAAAGAATTGATCGGAATTTAAGAAAAATAAAAAAACTTTTGAATCATATGGTGCTAAATTTAAGATATGTCAAATATATTAAAATATTCTTCAATTTTAAAAAGTTGCTAAAAAGAAAAAGGGATTATTTTTTTTTAAATGAATTAAAAAGAAAAGTAGGTCATTCTTTTTTAAATGGAGGGAGTATTTCTTTTTATGAGATATACCTCCTCGAACTATGATCAAAGTTGCTACGATATACTCAACTTCACAGAGTTTCTATTATCCTTCGAACTCAATATTAGTACATTTTTAACATCTTTTTATGCTGATATGACACTTTTATTATATAAAATGAGACTCACATTAGCTAAAAAAAATAAACAAAAAGTGTCATGACAGCACAAAAAGGTGATAAAAATATTATAAAATTGAGTTTAGTAATGATAGAATTCGAGTAAAATTGAAGGGTATCATAGCAAATTTGATCGATCAACACTAGATGCTTCACTCTTTTTTTATCTTTACAAAGATCCTCCATACACTCTATTTTATTTGAATTTATTTGTAAAACTTTACTAGATGTGTTATTATTCTTGTTTTTGTTGTTGTCATCATTTTGTTGTTAGTATATGTTTTTACTTTACAAGAAAAATTAAAAGGCAAGTCACACGTTAGACTGATTAATCAAAATAATTATATTTGTTGTTAAATATGTATAAAAAAATATTTATTTTTCTGACTATTATTCTGATGGACGATTAATTATGTTAATTTCTCAAAATTAAAACCTAGAGCTATAAGATCGAGTAAATTCAAAAAGATTACTTAAGTTTGGATTTTCTCTGCAAGTTGTGAACTTTGAATTTGCAATTGCTAGTAATGATATGGCAACATTTTGTGATAGATGTGTGGGTGTATAAGGCGAGATATGATTAGAAATGAGAATATTCGGGATAGTGACTTTGATGGAGGATAAGAAATGAAAAGTGAAATTAGAGATCGTTTAGACATGTGAAGATATAATGCATAGATGTTCAAATGTGGAGATGTGAGAAGTTGACTATGAATGGTTTTAAGAGAGGTAGAGGTAGGCTGAAGAAGTATTTGAGAGGGTGATTAGAGATGATATGATGCAATTTAAGTTTATCGAGAAAATGAGCTTAGATAGAAGAGCATGTATGCAAATTAGGTGGTAATGTGTTGTTTGTCTTGCAGTCAATTCGTATAAGTAGTCATAGAATTGCTCCGATAGTTTCTTATTCTTTAATATCTGTTATCATCTGTTATTTCTTGTACCTCGATTATTATATTATTTTATTGTAATTATTGGTTGTTACTATCTGTTGTTTGGTATTATCTTTTCTTTCTTGTACATTTGTTACTTTTTTTTCTGGAATGCAATGAATTATTTTTCCTTGAAATGAGAGATCATTGAAAATAAAGGTAAGGTCTTTGAACATTTATCATTCGCATACACCCCTTTATAGTTTTCTTTTCATTTTGATAAATGGGTGATTTAATAATTAATTACGGAGAAATATAGGGGAATGGGTTGATTTAAAACAGGCTGGGCTAGAGTTTGTCCTTGGTAATAGTTATTACAAGCCACAATCTTTCTATGAAAAATAGTTCATATACTATCTGCTGCTACTGTTTCTGCTACATATAATGGAGGAACTGTCAAAATTTGCGATTGCGATGATGTTGTTTTAATTTCCCTTCCTTGGCTAGATGGTTTGTGACTCTATTTTGCTCCCTTCACACGTGCATGAGAGGTCGAGCATTCATCTGCATCATCAGTGATCTGCATTCAAAGATAATATTACTATCAATGGGATTATCATGTATAATCATGTTTACAGCTTCTGCAGAATCAAATTTGATTTATATGGGATAGAGTTTAAATGAAAGTTCTAGCTTGAGTCCTTCCAGGATGGCTACGAGTTCAGCTTGGATGGGGAAGGTCTTGTGAATGGTCTTGATGTACCCAAGGGTCCAGTCCCCTTGGTGGTGTCTAAAGATCCTTCCTATCCATTCTTGCTTAGTGCACTGGTTTATGGTCCTGTCAATGTTCAGCTTATAGGTTCCCTCGGGGGGAGGGGGTCCCATTTTAGGTTTAGGATGGTGGTGGGGTTAGGGTTGGAGGTGTGATTGTGACTCATGAAGTGAAATTCAGTAGCTAAGCGGATAACTGTGTGGTGGTTAATTAGGAGTTTCCTGTTATTAAAAAGGTTATCATCCCTGTAAGTCAAATACTTTAAAGAGCAAAAGGAATATCCATGTCCCAACTCAACCATCTATTGAAGGGTATCTCTTTGATGTTAGTCCAAGTGGTGAGCTAGTTAGCAATGTTCAGGTGATTGGAGTCAAAAGATTGGATGTAGCAATGCTTTGGCAGATATCTCTTAGTTAGGAGTTTATTGTGGTGAAGTAGCCAAATGATAAGTTTTGATTTTATTGGGGATTTTTAGTCTTCAAATCCAACGGAATTTTGGCTAGCTGTGGTTGGGGGTGGGCTTATGGGAGTCAGCTAAGGCTGTCTAACGGGCCGGGCCGGGTCAACCCGGAACCGGCCCCCTCTCTCTTACCGGGTTCCGGGCCGGTTACGGGCCGGTTTTGGCCTTAACCGGGCCGGGCCGGGCCGGGCCGCACAGTAAAAAAAATAAAACCCACCCGGAACCGGCCCACTTAACCCAATCCGGGCAAACCCGCTAAAATCCGGTCAAACCCGGTCAAAACCGGTCAAAACCGGATAAAAACCGGTCAAATATACACTATATATACGCTATATACACAATCTATACATTAAATATACACTTCTATAGAAGATATATACAATGTATACATTAAATATACACTTCTATAGAAGATATATACACGTGTATACGCACCATTCAATGTATATATACTACTACCTATAAAATATACTACATTATATATACATTACAATATGTATAGATCTACTTATATACTAATTTATAAAACATATACACATGTATACGTTAAATATATACTTCTATAGAAGATATATACACGTGTATACACACTATTCAATGTATATATACTACTACTTATAAAATATACTACATTATATATACATTACAATATGTATAGATCTACTTATATACTAATTTATAAAACATATACACATGTATAGGTTAAATATACACTTCTATAGAAGATATATACACATGTATACGCACCATTCAATGTATATATACTACTACTTATAAAATATACTACATTATATATACATTACAATATGTATAGATCTACTTATATACTAATTTATAAAACATATACACATGTATACGTTAAATATATACTTCTATAGAAGATATATACACGTGTATACACACTATTCAATGTATATATACTACTACTTATAAAATATACTACATTATATATACATTACAATATGTATAGATCTACTTATATACTAATTTATAAAACATATACACATGTATAGGTTAAATATACACTTCTATAGAAGATATATACACATGTATACGCACCATTCAATGTATATATACTACTACTTATAAAATATACTACATTATATATACATTACAATATGTATAGATCTACTTATATACTAATTTATAAAACATATACACATGTATACGTTAAATATATACTTCTATAGAAGATATATACACGTGTATACGCACCATTCAATGTATATATACTACTACTTATAAAATATACTACATTATATATACATTACAATATTTATAGATATACTTATATACTAATTTATAAAACATATACACATGTATACATTAAATATACACTTCTGTAGAAGATATATACACGTGTATACATTAAATATACACTTCTGTAGAAGATATATACAAATGTATACATTAAGTATACACTTCTATAGAAGATATATATAATGTATACATTAAATATACACTTCTATAGAAGATATATACACGTGTATACATTAAATATACACTTCTATAAAAGATATATACACATGTATACATTAAATATACACTTCTATAGAAGATATATATAATGTATACATTAAATATACACTTCTATAGAAGATATTAAAACTTTAAATTGATAAATAAAAAAAAATAAAAAACAACAACTAAGGAGTGAATGAATTTGTGGAATTTTATTGATTGCAAAATGATCCAAAATTTATAATTTACATGAATGAAAAATCTATAAATTATGCATCATTTTTTCCAACTCATGCATGTTAATATTAATTGGAATTTGCATAGGATAGTCGAAGTCAACGGGGGCAAACCCATGCATTGGACTTGATTCTGTTGAGTTCTCCCGTGAAGTCATTATTTCTTCAAGTTTGAGGTCGTCGCTTGGCTCTGGTTCCATTCCTTGGTTTCTTCTTTCTGCTCTAATCCAGTCTCTAAGGCAAACTAAAACATTCATTGCGTTGCTTCCCAATGAGTGTCGGTTGTCTCCAAGCTGCTGTCGTCCCTGACTGAAGGCGCTCTCTGATGCAACGGTTGACATTGGTACATTCAAGATATCTCTGGCTAATCTTGAAAGTACAGGATATTGTGATTCATTATTTCTCCACCAATCCAGCGAGTTGATCCGTCGTCTGCGATCCTCTGGTGGCGTCCGCAGATAATATTTCAGCTCCTCCCGATAAGTTGATGTGTAAGCTCTGTCATCCACACTGTTCCAACAAGATAAATCATAAAACGAATCAGGAAAACCACTATGTGCCGACCTTTTAGAAGATGATGGCTCCTCGGGAGGATGAGGAGCGACAGTTGGACTGATATTTGTAGGTACGGCTGAATCAAATAAATCAGCATAGTGATTATATAATTTGTCTATATAATCTTTTGCATCAGCCGTAGCCGTCCACAAATCAGGCTGCTCTTGTTCAGACTCACGGTTAATATTTATTTCTAAGTTAGTATAAATAAGCGTACTAAAGTGACACATATGATTAAATTTCATGCAAGGATTTAAAATAGCACCAATCATGTAAATAGGGGGAATCGGGAAGAAATATTTTTTAAATTTCGTAAACATAGCGCCAACAGCTTCTTTATAACCTTCTTTATTTTTATATTGTTGGAGCAAACCAGAAATATCGGCTATATATGCCAAAATATTACAAACAGTAGGATAGTATGCACCGGAAAATTCAACCGTAGCTACATAAAATTTTTCTAAAAATTTAATAAGATCATTAATTATAACCCAATCAGAATTATGTAACATGCAATCAGCAGAATCAGCAAAAGAACCACAGTGTTGGTTAAAAGTGAGTGTAATAGGAATTCTATATTTATAACAAGTTTTTAAAAATTCATACGTAGAATTCCATCTAATATCAATTTCCTCAGGCATTAAAATCGGTGTAAGTCCATTTTCTTGACATTTAACTTTAAATTCTTTAATTCTCGCTCTACGATTATTTCCTTGAATGAAACCTACGGCAAGACGAATTTTTTCAATATAAACCTCAAAAAAGTCAAGACCATCTTTTACAATTAAATTATAGATATGACATGCACACTTAATATGGAAAATTTCAGGAAAGGGTGGAGATAACGTAGATTTTATTTTTGTTATAGCATTCTTGTTGTTAGAAGCATTATCAAAAGCAATACATAAAATTTTATTTTCTATACCATAATATCCGGCAATTTTAATAATAGAATCAAAAATAAATTGTCCAGTATGCTTGCGATCTTCATCATATAAAAAAGCAAGAATACGTTTTTGCATTATGAAATTACTATCCATCCAATGACAAGTAACAGTTAAATAATCATTTTTATTAACAGCACGACCAAGATCAGAAGTTAGGGCCAATCTACATTGAATATTTTTTAAGAATGTTGATAAATAAAAACAATATTGTGAATGGAGTTTAAAAATATCAGACCGACAAGTAGTTCTAGGAATACCATTAAACATAGGATTATAAATTGCTTGTATATAACGGATAAAAGCATCAGAAGAAGGAAAAGTAAAAGGCAAACAACCCACAGCTACCATTTTAGCTATTTCTTCCCGGTCCCTCAATTTATTATACTTTTTCGCTACTTGACCGGTTGTTGGGTCCATTCTAGTTTGCGTTGACCCACCAACATCCCCACCACCTTTTGCAATATTTAACTCTCTTTTGTGATCTTCAGCTATATGTCTCATTAATGTACCCGTACCCCCTTGCTTACCGCCACTTCTATGCTTATATATTTGTTGACAAATATTGCACTGCACCTCACTATCTGATATACGTTCAAAAAATTGCCATGCAATACTAGTTCTTTTACGGGGTTTTGGGGCACTGGGAGGACGGGAAGGGAGATTAACTGATTCAGATCTAACGTTAGCATGTCCTACTGCGGGTGTTTCAGCAATATTTTCATCATCTTCGTCTACATTAACTGCATCTACTTCATTTTCTTCTTCTATACCGTAATTTTCTTGAAATTCTACATAATCCATATCGTGAGCACCTACACCTATTTCTTCCTCAAAAGGTGTACCAAGCGGTACCGGAGGCGAAGGCACACGGGTATATCTATTACTTGAACTACCTCTACCGCTAATAATTCGCTTTTTACTACCACTACCGCTTCCGGGACAAAAATTTTTAACACCTTTAGCAGCGAGGTTTTTTAATTTATCCATAATATAAATTAAATTAAACTAAAAATATTCAAAATACACAAATATAACAAAATTAAATATTAAACAATTAATACAATAAATAAAAATTAAACGTAAGAGATGGAACGACAATACCAAATTTGGGAAGTATCCGAAGATTGCGACTTTAGAAACTTCCGCTCTTACTTTGTAAACGAAAAAATAAAAAATTAAAGTGAACACTTTAAGAAATTAAATATATTGAATATTTGAGAATTGAGAATTGAGATTTGAGAGAGAATGAGATTTGAGAGATTGGAAAATTGTGTGAGAAATGATTTGAAGTTGTAGGGTATTTATAGATTTATTTTGAGGATTAAAAAATATTTTATATATATTTTTTTTTTAATGAAATGGGCCCAAACTAGCCGTTTGGACCCAAAAACGGTAATATTACCGTTGGGCCAACGGCTAGTTTGGCCCAACAGAATTTTTATTTTTTTTTTTATTTTTTTTTTTATTTTTTTCGGTTACCGGGCCGGGCCGGGCCGGTTAACCGGCGGGCCTGGACCGGGTTGGTCCGGGCCGGGTTAACCGGGCCCAATTTTTTTAAAAAACCGGACCGGGACCCGGTACCCTAAAGCCCTAGGGCTTTCCGGGCCGGGTCAAACCGGTCCGGTTTGACGTCACGGGCCGGGTCGGGCCGGGCCGGGCCGGGTCAGCCCGGCCCGTTTGACACCCTTAGAGTCAGCCACTGCTTGATAGGCTATTCTCAAGGAGAAGATCCAATTGTTGGTTCTTTCCAAGTACAGCTTATCATTAAGAGTTCTATTGTGGGGGATGAAAGAGTTTTGGATAGTGTGGTAGAGGTCAGGAGGGAGAGCTGGGGAAAGGCTTTGCAGATTTCGTTTTGATTTTCATTAGAGTAGATGTTATCCATCCTTAACTGATTTTCCCATTTGTTTGGAGGGCCCTGAATGTAGCTTCTGATGGGGTCATGGTTAGGGATTCACTTGTCATTGAAAAAGTTGATTTTATTCCCCTTATGAATAGTCCATCTGATGTTGTCATTACATACACTCCAATCCTCAACAAGTTTAAATGACTTTCTATGATAGTTAGGCAAGATTGAGTTGCTTTTTAGATATAAAAATAGTTTAGTGAATTTTGGGATACTTTTAATTATAGCAATAAAATGAACGTTTAGTGACTATTAAGGTTATCAAATATTTAAGGGTTTGATTACGGGTGGACATTCGGTTTGTTTAGCTCGATTTTTTGATTTTTGATTTGCCGAAAATGACAACGAATTGAACTAAAATAAATTCAATTTATTTCGATTTTTGCAAATTCGGTTCGATCTTTTTTAGTTTGTTTTTTTTGATTTGAAAGATCAAAATAGTGGGCATCAACAGACATCTTTTGAGGCAAGGCGGATCAAAACAACAACGAGGACTATTGCTAGACTATGACGACATTGAGGGAGAGAGTGTGAGAGACTGAGAGGTTGGGAGCTGGAATTAGTTTTTCAATTGTTTGAGAGGTTGTGAGTGTCTACTCATTAGTGAAAGTGATTAGGGTTGGGGACGTGGGGTAATGTATTAAAATGGGTACCAATGGGTTGCGGTTGGGCCAATGGGTAAAAAATGACTAGAAATAAAAATGACTTTTTTCCACCACCACCACCACCAATAATAATTATAATAATAGTTCTGCCTTGATCGGTCCCAAGCAAAATAAAAATTTAACAATACATAAATTTATCTTTAGAGTTAATTTCGCATTTTATGTCTATTTTATTTTTCATTAAATATTATTTATTTTCTTAATACCTAGATGACTCTTAATAATTAATTAAGAGCGATTGATTATGTTATTACTATAAAAATTAATATCATATCCAATAGTAATCATCGATAATTCATCAAAATAGTATATTAATTAAATACGGGATGCTATATTCGGATATGCAAAATCTGCTATTATTAAACTTTATTGGATAGTGCTTTATATTTATTTTTCACAATAATAAAATTTTACTATATATTTTTCTTTATTTCTTTTTAACTTGATACATATTGACCCAACACAAATTCTAAGAAAATATTCATCAAAAATTTATTTTATTAAATTAAATTTATTAATTTTATACTTTAAAAATTTAAAGTTAAGTTTGAATATTAGTATTTCTATATAAGAAAAAAATAATTTTAAAATTTAAATTTAGTAAAATAAATAAATAAAAAGATTAATTTTCTATATAAAAGTCAATTAAAATAATAAAATTGATTTACATTAAATATTTAATTGTAATTAATTAAGATAATTTTTTATTTTGTCATGATTTATGGTGCACCGATAAAATTTTGAGAGTTGAATTGAACTTTTATCTATTTTTTAAAAAGTATTTTAACTTGTTAATTATTGTGATTTATAATAATTTTTATGTAATTATCAAATAATATATTTAATCCTTGTGTCTCAATTTATGTGACTTCGATACAATTTTGAGAATCAACTAAAATTTTTATATATCTTTTAAATATTTTAAGTTCTTAATTATTATGATTTGTAATACTTTTTATTTTATCTCAATTTATGTGGCATTGATAAAATAATGAGAGTCAATAAAATTTCTATATGTCTTTTAAATATTTTAAATTGTTAATTATTGAGATATGTGGTAATAATTTAGTTTTAAACATGATAGCCAATTAAATAATAATTTTTTTTTACTTCCAATATGTAGTTATAGTTAATTAATATAAATAAATAAAATATATTAAATATTTAAATTATTATGATGAAATAATGAAATTATTATATATTAGAATATGATATGCAATTAAGTAGGAGGGGAGAGGTTTTTTGGTAATTACATGAGAGGTGATCGAAACCGCCTCTTCTATATAATAGACATATGTGAATATGGAGTAATCATCGCAACTGACTTCTCTTCAAAAATCTAATAATTTTCAAGATTCAAAATTTATTAGAATGGGGAGTTATAAAATTTCACAAAAACAAACTCAAAATAAGCAAAAAGGGGTTGTATGGGAGTTATCAAGATTCAAACTTTTACAAAAAAACAAACTCAAAATTTAGTTAAAAGGGGTTGGTGGGGAGTTATCAAGATAAGATTTTGAGGGTTTACCTTGAAGATGAAGCAAAAAATGAGAAAAGGGGAAGCTTTTTTAAGTTTTTATGAAAAGATAATTAAATTTGAGAATTTCAGCTAGTGGTGTTTTTTAGAAAAGACAAGTAGACTACTTGCAACATTCCTTAAATCTTTTGTCATGTTGGTAGTAATATCTAGTGGGCTAGAGTTTGACCTTAGTAACAGTAATTACAAGCCACAATCTTTCTATGAAAGATAGTTCCTACACTATCTGCTGCCACTACTTCTGTTGTGTATAATGGAAGAACTGTCAAAATTTGTGATTGTGATGATGTTATTCCAGTTTTCCCTTTCTTGACCAGATGGTCTGTGACTCTATTTTTCTCCCTTCACGTGTGCATGAGAGGTGAAACATTCAACTATATCATTAGTAATTTGTATTCAAAGATAATATTACTATAAATGGGATTATCATGTATAATCATGTTTACAACTTTGGTAGAATCAGAGTTGATTTGTATAGGGTAGAGTCCAAATGAAACTGCTAGCTTGAGTCCTTCCAGGATGGGTAGGAATTCAGTTTGGATGGGGGAGGTATTGTGAAGGGTCTTGATGTACCCAAGGGTCTGTTCCACTTAGTGGTTTCTGAAGACCCCCTATCCCTCTTTACTTAGTGTGCTGGTTTATGATTACGTCAGTGTTCAACTTGTAGGTTCCAAGTGAGGGGAGGGGGTTTCCCAGGTGGTGAAGCTGGGGGTGGAGGTGTGATTCCATCTGTGTTCAACTTGTAGGTTCCCAGTGGGGGGAGGGTTGTTCCCATTTTAGGTTTAGGATGGTAGTGAAGCTGGGGGTGGAGGTATGATTGTGATTGTGAGTCTTGAAGTGGAATTCAGTAGCCAAGTGGATAGCTGTCTGGTGGTCAATTAGGAGTTTCTTTATATTGAAGAGGTTATTATTCTTGTTAAGCCAAATACTCCAAAGAGCTAATCCTCAATTTTGCCTTAAGGTGGGTCAACTAGCCCACTTCTAAATCCCCAAAATGTATTCTAAGTCAATTTCTACCGCCGCCTAAGCTATGGTATCTAAATCAACTCTTAGATGTATATTAAGCCACCATAAGCCCTAAGGTAGATATTCTACTCAAGCACTTACTAAGTCCAATGAAACTAAGGCAATCTTCTCTAGTATAAGCAACTAAGGCCAATTTACTCTAAGTATAAGCAACCACCATGAGTATTTCACCTAAGGTTGGATATTATAAGGCATTCTCATGCTAAACATGAGTGATAAAGTCTATTTCACCTAAGATAAAGGGGAGCAAGTCAAGCTTTCCACCTGTAAAATTCATATAGCCTAATTAGTCCAACTAACCCAAGTCTAGCATCTCATCAATCCAATACTTAAAACCCTACCCAATCTAGAAAAATATCACAATTATACTATAATATAGCTCAATATAACAAGGAATAAGCCTAACCTACCTCAAATCTTATGTCCCAACACAACCATCTATTGAAGGGAATATCTTTGATGTAGGTTCAAGTGGTGAGCTAGTTAGCAGTGTTGAGGTGATTGGAGTCAAAAGAGTGGATGAAGATGCTTTGGTTAGCTAAGGCTGCAAAAAGTGAAGGTATTTATGCAGTGGAAGAAGAGATGGTTGATGTCTTCCTCTTAGGTGTCATAAAAGTGGCATTGGCCGTTGGTAGTTACCCTTATGTGATGTAGATATATCCTAGTTTGGACTCCATTGTGATGAAGCATCTAAATGAAAGTTTGATTTTGTTGGGGATTTTTAGTCTCAAAATCCAGTGAAAGTTTGGACTAGTAGTGGTTGGGGTAGGCTTATGGGATTCAATCACTGCTTGATAGGTTCTTTACCAGTACAACTTATCATTAAGAGTACTATTGTGGGGGGATGAAGAAACTTTGGATGGTGTGGTAAAGGTCAAGAGGGAAAGCGGGGGAAAGGCTCTGCAGGTTCTAGTTTCCATTAGAGTAGATGTTATCTACCCTTAAATGATTTTCTCCTTTCTTTAGAGGACCCTGAATGTAGCTTTTGAAGGGATCATGCTTGGGGATCAACTTGTCATTAAAATTTTTGATTTCATTCCCTTTATGAATGGTTCATCTGATGTAATCATTACATACACTCCAGTCCTCAACAAGTTTAAATGACTTTCTATGATATTTAGGTAAGATTGAATTACTTTTTAGCTATAAAAATAGTTTAGTGAATTTTGAGATACTTTTAATTATAGCACTGAAATGAACGTTCAGCGACTATTTAGGATATCAACTGTTTAAGGGTACAATTATGGTGGATATTTGGTTTGTTCGATTCGATTTTTTGGCTTTTGATTTAGCAAAAATGACAATCAAAATCGAACTAAATAAATATAATCTATTTTGATTTTTGCAAAATTGATTTGTTTTTTTTTCAGTTTGTTTTTTCGATTTTGAAGATAAAATGTAACACCCCGTATTTTTGTGCTAGAATTCTAACCGTTGTTCCTACACGTGTAAGCTCTAATACAAATGATTTCCATGTGGATATGAGTTTTATGATCATTATTCTAGTGTGTGAATAGCTCTCAAGGTGAAAAATGTTCATAGAAAGCACTTAGAGCAAAAGTTGACCTAAGAGCCTTTGATTTGGCTAAATCTTTCTATTCGATTTTGTAAGAGTCAATTTTGAATGTATATAAACTTTTGTGTACGTGAAATATTTAAGCTCAAGACCCACCAAATTGTATATAATTAAATTAGCTTTCCAACAACACCAATTTCACCTTAATCTAATACACGAACGAAATGTTATGTCATTTTTCATGTGAGGCAGTAAGGGGTCGTGATAGCCCCGCGACACAAGGTCTGCTTGACCCAAATAGGGGTCTCATCGTGATGGCTACTTAACCCAACTAGGGGTCATGGCGCGGGGGATATTCCCGCACAATTTTAGCTTCTTAAGGGTCATGGGGCACTTTGGTCCTTTCCCCTTGACCCCAATGCATCCAAATATGAATTATAACACCCAAAAGGGGCATTATTTGCGCATCTTCTTCAAATAAACTCAAGTAAAAATCCTCTCCTTTCCCAAGAACAATGATTCAAGATTTCCTCCTAGAAATCTAAGAGTGCAATCATCCAAGTTCAATAATTCTTCAAGAGATATCAAGAATAAAGTTTCTTTCACAAGTTCATTATTCAAGTTTCAAGATTCAAGTTTTCTTCATCAAATCAAGTCTATTAAGGTATGTGGGGTTATGAACAAGGACACGTCTTTTGTCATTGTGCCCAAAATTATATTTTTTAGCAAATTTCTTATGATTTTAAATTAGGGTTTATACCCAAATTATCTTATTGATGATTTTTGAGTATGATATGATTGAATTATGAAATCTCATGTTTGTTTTGAGTTAAAGCATGCTCTTTTATGATTTTGGCTACCATAAGCATGATCTAAGATATTGTTTATAACATTTCAATTGAATTGAGCATGATATTGTGATTTAAAGTCATGATCTTGATATTTTTGAAGTATTTCAAGAAGCTTATAGAACATGATATTTTGCCATGTGTTTATATAGTTTTGAAGAAAAGGTTTTAAGCCCTAGTTTGATATATATATATATATATATATATATATATATATATATATATATATATATTGAAATTCAATTGTATAAATAGTATTTGATCTTCAGATCTCCAGTTTATCCGTGGAATCCACTTTTCAGAAATTACTACAGTTTACATAAACAGATTACAGATTTTTATTAGATAGATGCATAATTGGTTTTAGATAAACCATTATGCTAGCTTTTATAAAAGTGGATTTCCAACAGATCGAGCATAGTAAATAAAAAGGGAGTAGTATTTAGCATTGAGCGTAAGTGTGGGTTTAGTGCATCCTACTTTTACAAAACTACGTCGCCAACGTAGGTACAAATTATAAAATTATTCCCATTTATGTATGGATGACAATTTTAGCTTGTGATTGATCACATGGGTAGGTTATACTCCCTGGCAAGTGTATGACACCTCTCCCTAACATGAGGTTTCTTCCTTAGGAGGATGAGACGTTGGATTTCATATGGCTCGCATGGTTTTATGTCGGTTAAGAGAACCTCCCTACTAGTAAAGAAAAGATTTTTAAAGAATTTCCTAATAGAAAAAAAATAACACAAAAGTTTTTAGAAAAACTAAGTGTAGAGGCTCACAAGTTTTACTCAAATTATGTTTTAAAGAAAGATAGTAGCTTCATATTTCAGCTTTAGAATTCAGATTTTAGAGTGAGTCCTTTCTACACTTAAATAACATGATTTAAAGAGGGAATACAAATACAACTTTTAGAACTAAATATTGTGACTCAATAGATTTATAAAGTATGATTTATTTCTATTATTTCAGACTTCAGTATTTCAATTGTTCCAACTTATTTGAGTCATTTACATTTAACATGCATTATTTTACAAATTATGATGATGAGATAGTGTTTTACTTATGTATTTCACCCCCATATACTCAGTACATACTCAAAGTACTGATCCACATATATGTCTATATGCTACATTGTCTTATAATGTAGGAACAAGTTTTAGTATGCACATTCAGATAGTTGCAGATTCCAGCCAGCAAGATGAAGAGTCCTTCTACTTTGGGGACTCCAGTCAGATTTATTTATGTTCTTTACTTTCTTATTCATATGTATTGACTAGTGGTAGTTGGGGTCGCATCCTAACTATCCATGGTCATTATAGTAGTGGCTTCACAGATATCAGTTAAAGTCGGTTATGTAGCTTTCAGTCCCTCTTTTCAGACTTTATCAGAATGTAAAAGTTGTATCAGTATTGTATTTTACAGATTCCATCATTTTTATATTTTCGTATAGTAAACTCAGTTATTTTATACATATCTATTCAATTGCTTATGAGCTATATTAGTAGAACGGTTAGCTTGGGATCACTTATGGTCCCAAGCTCCGTATGACGTCTCGGGTCCATTTGGGGGGCGTTACAAACTTGGCATCAGAGCCAGATTTCAAGTGTCCTAGGGTGTCTGTGAAGCCGTGTCTAGTAGATTCTCCCCAAAGTGAGGTTTCTTCCTTAGGAGGATGAGATGTTGGACTTCATGTGGCTCGCATGGTTTATGTCGGTTAAGAGAACCTCCCTACTAGTAAAGAAAAGTTTTTTAAAGAATTTCCTAATAGAAAAAAACAACACAAAAGTTTTTAGAAAAACTAAGTGTAGAGGCTCACAAGTTTTACTCAGATTATGTTTTAAAGAAAGATGGTAGCTTCAGATTTCAGCTTTCAGAATTCAGATTTTAGAGTGAGTCCTTTTACCCTTAAATAGCATGATTTAAAGAGGGAATATATATACAACTTTTGGAACTAAATATTGTGACTCACTAGATTTGTAAAGTATGATTTGTTTCTATTACTTCAGACTTTAGTATTTCAATTGTTCCAGCTTATGTGAGTCATTTACATTTAGCATGCATTGATTTACAAATTATGATGATGAGATAATGTTTTACTTATGTATTTCACCCCATATACTCAGTACATACTCAAAGTACTGATCCACATATATGTCTATGTGCTACATTATCTCATAATGTAGGTACAAATTTTAGTATGCACATTCAGACAGTTGCAGATTCCAGCCAGCAAGATGATGAGTCCTCCTACTTTGGGGACTCCAGTCAGATTTATTTATATTCTTTACTTTCTTATTCATATGTATTGATTAGTGGTAGTTGGGGTCGCGTCCTAACTATCCATGTTCAGTGTAGTAGAGGCTTCACAGATGTCAGTTAGAGTCAGTTATGTAACTTTCAGTCCCTCTTTTCAGACTTTATCAGAATGTAAAAGTCTTATCAATATTGTATTTTACAGATTCCATCATTTTTATATTTCTGCACAGTAAATTTAGTCATTTTATACATATCTATTCAGTTGCTTATGAGTTATGTCGGTAGAAGGGTTAACTTGGAATCATTTGTGGTCCCAAGCATCGTGTGATATCTCGAGTCAATTTTCGAGGAGTTATATAAAAATAGTGAGTATCGACAGACATCTTTTGAAGTAAGACAGATCAAAATGACCACAAAGACTAGGACTAGACTATGACAACATCTAGGCGAGATTGAGGGAGAGAGTGTGAAAGACTGAGATTAATTTTTTAATCAGTTGAGAGAGAGTGTGTGAGAGGCTATGACTATCTACTGATTAGTGAAAGTGATTAGGGTTAGGCACTTGGGGTAATATATATTATAATGGGTTGTGGGCCAATGGGTTGGGCCTGTAGTTGGAGGTTGAGATTTGGTATTGGGTTGGGTATAATATATGTATATAATTTAAATATAATGGAATATTAATATACTCTCTCTATATGTGTAATTTCGATACTAACCACATTCGTCCATTATAGCTTTGCCCCAATGGTATTGACGGTAAATACAACAACAACAACAAATCCAGTGTATTTCCACATAATGGGGTCTGGGGGGGTAAGATGTACGCAGTCCATACCTCTACCTCTAAAGAAGTAGAAAGGCTGTTTCCGATAGACCCCCGGCTCGAGACACGAGATACTACACAAATACATAGTAAAGCATAGAATAAGATGTCATAACATAAATACGACACCCATAAGTAGTAAAAAACAGAGAAAAGTAAACAGATTCGTAATAAAACATGGAACAAGGTATCATAACAAGAATAATACCCCCACCAAGTAATTCCCTACACTAGCGACCCAAACTGGCCCTAGCCTTCTGCCCTAATTCGCGTCCTCCAAATCTTCCTATCTAGGGTCATGTCCTCAGTGAGCTGTAACTGCTCCATGTCCCGCCTAATCACCTCACCCCAGTACTTCTTCGGCCTACCCCTACCCCGCCTAAAACCATCCAAAGCTAGCCTCTCACACCTACGAACCGGGGCATCCATTGACGGTAAAAAATGAATAGAAAATAAAAATAACTTTTTCCAACAACAACAACAATAATAATTATAATAATAATTCTGCCTCGATTGGTCCCAAGCAAATTGGAAATTTGACCGTACATAAATTTATCTTTAAATATATAAAAAAAAATGAACAACAATAATAACCCAGACAGAACAACCTTCCCTACATATTGGGCAAGTGTTGCTGTTTGACAACCATGTAAAAACACACCTCCTATGGAACATATGTGAACATGGCGTGATCACCCCGACATTCTTCTTCAAAAATCTTCAAGCAAACAGGGCATATGTATCGCAACTCAAAAACTGCAACATTTCCATTTTCAGTTTCATAATCTTCAGTCCACTTTTTCTAACCCTAAATTTTTGAATTTTTCCAACAAAGCCCTCAGCTTTATGAAGAAATTCTTTTTCCAAGGTGAAGAAGTCAAACAAAACATTCAAAATTTCCTGAACATTAAAATCATCAAAAGTATAATGTATTTCAGTTTTTTCACGCTGAATATCTGTATCAAATTTTCTCTTTTTGCTAAACCTACCAGAAGATTCTTGAACTCTATCAACTCGTAAACAAAATTCTTTCTCGTTGTTGTTATTGTCACCATCATTCGTCAGTGTTTCATACAAATTATTTAATACGAAACTACAAGCACTCATCGATCTTTCTGACCCAATTTCAATTTGTTTGCTCGACATATCCACATTAATAACCACAATAATCTTGTGGAACTCATCATCATCATCATCCATTTTAGTACCCAACAAATTTATTTTTTCACCAAAAAGCTCAAAGCTACAAGACAGATAATCAAAAATTACATTAGGTACATGCGGAATTGTGTCTTTAAATAACAAATCAGATAACCTCAAAGCTAATTCGATGCTTTTAACAAACTCATTAGGAGATTCAGCAATTTTAAATGGCTGAACACCTTTTTTGAGAATTGTAGTTCTCGAATGTTCCCTATTATCTGGGACATAATGACTTAAAGGTCTTATAATCTCGATTTGGTTTTTCATTGTTAAAATCAGAAATCCAAATCTCGATGACGGCCCTAATTGGTAGTAATAATGATCAACATTATTTTTAATCATATTTTGTTCCCACTTAAACACCCTTATTTTTGTTTCCTTCACACTTTCAATTCTATATGCCATTTCCCTTCCCTCTTTTAGAGATTTTCAATTTAAAGAGAAAACTTAAATAAATTAAACAAAAATGGAAGAACAAATATATAGAAGTAGGAGACCTATAAATTTGACTCCTTTTTAGTAAATATAAAATAATATTATAGTAACTTCATTAATGATACTGATGGTTTGGTAAGTGGAATAAAGGAAAGTTATTTATGAAATATTAAAGGAATAATATATAAATATGACCCTAAACTTGATACCAAATTATAATTTTGATCTTAAACTATGACAGTGTACAAATATGACCTTTAACTATTCAAAATGCATAAATATGACCTCCGTTCCGACGTGGCGAAATGCATGTTGTACATGCAAAACTGGGCACGCCGGGCTAAAAATTTGAGCATTTCAACAGTTAAAAAGGGGTGAAATGACTATTATGTCCTTACTAATTCCTTTTTATATATTTAAATGACTTTTCACTATTATTTTTTTATTATTTTCAGCTCAAAAATGAAACTATACTAATAATAAATAAAACAAATTATAGTTTTAATAAAATTTTATTAAATTAACATTATTAATAAAATGTTGTTAAATTAACGTTATTAAGGGCAGTAGTAGTATTATATTAAATTAACATTATTAAAATATTATTAAATTAATATTATTAAAACATTATTAAACTAACGTTATTAAACTAATGTTATTTAATTAACGTTATTAAATTAATGTTATTAAAATGTTAGTAAATTAACGTTATTAATAAAACGTTATTAAGATAAATTTTTTATTAAAATGTTGTAGAAATAGTAATAGTAGTTATTAGTCATAGTAGTATTAGTATATTGATAGAAGCAATAGTAGTACGTAATATGTAGAAATAGTAGCACTATAATAATAATAATAATAATAATAATAATAATAATATTAATAATATTAATAATAATAGTAAATAAAGGGCCCTAAACGATGTCATTTTAATTGAAACCGCATCATCATGCTATGTCAGCCCTTTTAATGACGTGACACTGTATGATTGGATCACCTTTTTACGTGGCGCAAGTGAAACTCACGTATGGGGGTTGCAAAATCGGAGGTCATATTTGTTCAGTTTTTGAATAGTTAAAGGTCCTATTTGTGCACTATCAAAGTTTAAGGTTAAAATTATAATTTGGTATCAAGTTTAGGGTCATATTTATGTATTATGCCAATATTAAATATCTTACCTATTTTCTCTCCCCACCACGTTGCAGTGGATGAGTCAGCTCCACCCTTAACCAGAGGTCGAAGGTTCGACCCTAGGTATGGAGAAAAACTCTGTTGGGAGCGCTGCCACCTTAATGGGCCCTGCAATGCGTAATTCGGATTAATCGGAGCTCCAATGCGAATATCGAACACCGGATGAGAAACCAAAAAAAATAAAAGAAGCAAAAAGTAAACTTATTTTTTTTTATTTACTTTATTTTTTTAGTCAAATACTTTGATAGTCCCTTAAATTTGTAATTTTTGCAAGTTAGATATTTATCTATGCTAGTGATTAGATAGACCCTTTAACTAAGTAATAATATGTCTCGTGAACTGTTTAAGCTCGCCTGACAATGTGAAAGGCATATTTTTTAAATAATTAGATTTCACGATGTATTTTTTAATTTCATTAAAATTTTAACACATCATTCAAGTGGATTCCGTAGTTTACTTACTCCATCTGTTTCAATGATGTGATATTTTCACCTTAGCATTTTGTTATTAGTATTTTTAAATGAATATGAATATGGGCCGTGATGTTATTTTTAAATCTTAATTTTAACTATCAAAATAATTTATATTTTTAATTATTGTGATTTGTAATATTTTTCTTGTGTTTCAATTTAAATGATGTTGGTATAATTTTGAGACCCAGTCAAATATTTTATATTTTTTAATTTTCTTAAGTTGTTAATTATGTGACTTACAATATATTTTATATTATTTTCAATAATATATGAATATTCTCCCTGTCTCAATTTATGTGACACAGATAAAATTTCGACAATCAATCAATTTTTTATTAGATATATACTTTTATATTAAATTCTTAATTGTTTTGTTTTATAATACTTTTTATTTCATTTGCAAATAATATATGTTATTTTATATCTTGATCTATCCCATCTCAATTTATGTGCACTAATATAATTTTGATAGTCAATCAAATTTTTTATATTGAGATATTATTTTATGTCTCTTTTACCTTTTTTCATGAAATATTATCAATTTTGCAACGCTTAGACTATTATAATAATTAATTAGGGGTAATATAGTAAAATCAACATGAAAGCAATGAAGCACACATCTCACAAGTGACTTGTAAAAACTAATTAGAAGCGACATAACAAATTACTATGAAAAATATATGTATAATAAATCATTAACGGCAGTACGGTAAAATTATGATAAAAACAGTCATAAATATCTATTTTAATTTTTGTCTAATTAAAGTTATTAAATTTTTAATATGTAAATGACTCATAATATCTGATTATGGATATAATAATTAATTAGGAATTATATAGTAAAATTACTATTGAAGCAGCTCAAGCAGACATATCATAAATGTCTATTTTTTTATTACATATCATTAATTTTCTAATACATAAATGACTTATAATAATTAATTAAGAGTGATATAGTAAAATTATAGTTGAGAAACAAACATGTCGACCTCGTGCTTGCTTTGATGATACAATAAAATTACGGTTGAAGCAGTTGAACAGTTATAAATATCTATTTTATCTTTTTTTTGATTAAATATTGTTAATTTTGTAATACAAAAATGACTTATAATATTTAATTAGGGATACAATAATTAATTAGGAGTGATATAGTAAAAGTGCAATTGAAGCACTGAAGCAAACATGTCATAAATATGTATTTTAAATTTTTTATTAAATATTATTAATTTTCTAATATATAAATGACTTACAATAATTAATTAGGGGTGATATAGTAAAATTACAATTGAGCTTTAGCTGCTTAATTTGCTCTTATAATATAAGAGAATTTCTTGAAATCAAGAAGTCATTTATTATTTTCTTCCAATTTTATCCTTATTATTTAAATTGATGCAATTTATTAATTGTTCAAATTATAACAATATAATTTATATTAATAAATTATGTCTTCTTGATAGTACTCTATTCTCAAAAAACATCTACTAATAAATAAAGGCGATTTAGTAAATGACACATTCTATTTACCTCATTTCTTTTTAATTGCACCCCTTATTTTTTTTAGTCAATTTGACTAAATTTCAAAGCTAAATTAGATTAGATTAATTTAATTTTCTAAAATTAAAAGTTAGATATTTAATACTTACATGAAAATTACTATAAATACAATTTTCTTTTTTTTTGTCAATTTGAATAAGAAATACATTTTAAATGTTGGTAAAATTTTGTATCGTTTGACTCTAAAAAAAGAAAAGGGATCAACTAAAAAAAATGAAGGGAGTACTATTTTTCTTAATATACTTCCTCTGTCCCAAATTACCCATCTCAAATTAAGATGACACATTAGTTAAGAAAAATAATTATTAACATGTCTAGTTTATCATAATATGCCTAGTAAATGATGTTTACATTTTAATTTGAAGAAAAAATAATTAATGTAAAGGGTAAAATATGAATTTTTTTTGTCTCTTATTGTTTAATGAAAATAGACAAGTAAAATAGGAAATTAAATTAGGAAATTTAGGACGGAGGGGTATGCGAAAAGAGATAAAAAGACACTTATTTAGAATAGATAAAATATATTTTTCAAGACATTTGATCAACAGTAAGTCAAAAAATACTGCTTACTTCCTAGAAGCGTATAGATTTCTTAAGGATGTGTCCATACTAAAAACATCAATCATTTAAAATGAAGAAAGTATCTTTTAGCGAACCGTAGGACACTATTAAGCTAAGATAACCAAAAAAATGAATAAGTCAATACGCTCATGGGCGAAGGCACCGTTCATTCAAGGGTTCATTCGAATTCTCTTTGACGAAAATTTATATAATTTATGCTTGGTTAAAAAATATTTTTTATCTTATATACAGTAAATGTTGAACCTTTTTCGACTAGTTTGTATGTCTACGTTTGAGCCTCCTCAATGAAAATTCTGATTCAACCACTGAATACGGTCACATGTTTACAATATCGATGACAAATGTTATTTAGTGTTTGTCCTATGTAAATATTTACATTACTTACAAGAAAATTTATATACACTACTAGCATAAAAAGTTTAAGTACAAATATTAAAACAGTATGGGTGTGTTTGGTACGATGGAAAACGTTTTCTTGAAAATGTTTTCTTATTTTCTCTTGTTTGGTTGTAGTTAAATGTTGAGAAAATATTCTCCATAACAATTTATTTTCCTCCATTTGAGGTAAAATGACTTCTCTCATGGACCAGGGGAAGTAATTTTCCGAAAAATGATAAATGTGATTTATGCCCCACCCCCACCCTATCAACACTAATATTCACATTTCTCCAAAAATTCACATTACTCGAAAATATTTTTCACTGTGCTTTACTTCAATTTTTCACTTCTTGAAATAAAAAATAGTGAAGCCCGAATTTTATTTTTCAATGCTCGTTGAATGTACTGTTATTTTCATATGCATAGAGGAAGACTTACCTATGTTACTTTTGCTAATTGCATAGTTCATTTTGTCATTGATGTAGCTTGTTTTACAAGGTTGAATAAGCTTGTCGTTATCTTGAGATTATCCTAACAAAATTTTAAAAAATGTCTCCTATATTTGTTAATTAGTAGTTGATTAAATTTAGTGTTTGTAATATTTTAATATTCGATATTGATATCATTTGCTATACTTAAATTAGTTTTTACAAATTGTTGAGTTGCTAGAGGCACCAATATACAAGTTAACAGTTAGTAATGTTTTCTAAAAAATATTTTTTTCACTCACCAATCAAACACTAGAAAATATTTTTTACTCACTAACCAAACACCATAAAATATTTTTTTAAAATATTTTCCACTCACCAACCAAATATGAGAAAATAAGTAGAAACCAACTTATTTTTCAGAAAAAATATTTTCCAATAAAGCATTTCCATGAAACATATTTTCCATCATACCAAACACACCCTATAATTAAATTATTGAAACTCAATTACATAAATTCTTAGAACAAAAATATGACCATCAAGAACTGGTCAGGCATACATCGCAACTTTCTCTACACATTGGACAAGTGTCGATTTTCGATAGCCATATAAATATGCAGCTTCTATGAAATACTAGAGGAGCATGACCCATGTCAGCACGGGCCCAACATTAAGATATTTATTTATCTTTTCAATTTTTATATATTTAAATAATTTTTTTTAATAAAAGAATTTCATATATTTTCTAGGATTCATCCGAAATCTAGCATGAGTTCAACATATGTTATTTTAATATGTATTTAGATAATTTAATTTGTCAACTATTGTAATTTATAATATTTTTAATGTAATTTTCAAATTAATATACGTTACTTTTCTTGTCCAATTTTTTGTGGCATTGATAGACAATTATATTTCAAAAATAATTTAAGTTTTTAATTGTTGCGCTTTACAATACTTTTCTTCTTTTCCAATTTCAGTGACACTAATATAATTTAAGATTTGACCAAATATTTAATATCTTTTAAATTTTTTAAGTTGTTAATTATTGTGATTTCTAGTATTTCTCATGTATTTTTTTTGAAATATATAACATATTAAATTGTTTTTAGATATTTTAAGTTGCTAACTATTATAATTTGTAATACTTTTTATGTAATTGTTTAATAATATATGCTACTCTCCTTGTCCAGAGTTTTGTGTCAACAACAGCCAATTATATTTTTTAAATAATTTAAATTTTTTATCATTGTGATTTATAATATTTTTTCTATTTCAACTTATGTGGCACAATGTTTAAATGACCATAACAATTAATTAGGGGTGATATAGTAAAATGTAATTATTATTATTTATTATTTATTATTTTTATTATGTGTATGTGTTGATTCAACAAGAATTTGAAAATATTTAGAAATGTGTTGAATGTTACAAATGTTAATAATCCATTTGGTGCTTCTTGATTTCTCTACAATTATCTCTTGTGTGTTTTTTACTCTTTTGCCCTTTGAGTATATGTAGTAATTTTTATTTTTATTTTAAAATATCATCAAATTTTTTATTCATAGTATATATATATATATATATATATATATATATATATATATTATATAGTAAAATCGTGGATTCAATATTATCAATTTTTCAATACTTAAGTGACTTATAATAATTAATTGCGGGTGATACATTAAAATCACAATTGAAGCAATAGAAATCAGTCAAGTTTTAATTGCTTTTTGTTAATTATTATTATTTACAGTACTTTTTATTTCCTTTTTAAACAATATTTATTGCTTTATATCTTCTTCTGTCCTGTCCCAATTTATGTAGTACTAATATAATTTTGATAGTCAATCAAATATTTTATGTTGATATATTATTTTATTATTCTTATTTTTCTAATACATAAATGACTTATAATAAGGAGTGATATAGTAAAATCATCATTTGAAAGACGAAAATTTAATTTGAAATATTAAGAGTTAATTTCGCATTTTATGCCTATTTTATTTTAATTAAATATTATTTATTTTTTCTTAATACCTAGATGACTCATAATAATTAATTAAGAGTGATTTATTATGTTAATACTATAAAAATTAATATCATATCCAATAGTAATCATTGATAATTCACCAAAATAGTATATTAATTAAATACGGGAGAGTGCATTATATTTATCTTTCACAATAATAAAAATTTACTATATATTTTTATTTATTTATTTTTAACTTGATACATATTGACCCAACACAAATTCTAAGAAAATATTCATTAGAAATTTATTTTATTAAATTAAATTTATTAATTTTGTACTTTAAAATTTAAAGTTAGGTTAAATATTAGTATTTCTATATAAGAAAAAAATAATTTTAAATTTTATATTTACTAAAATAAATAAATAAAAAGATTAATTTTCTATATAAAAGTCAATTAAAATAATAAAATTGATTTAATTTAAATATTTAGTTACAATTAATTAAGATAATTTTTTATTATGTCATGATTTATGGTGCACCGATAAAATTTTAAGAGTTGAATTGAAATTTTATCAATTTTTTAAAAGTTATTTTAATTTGTTAATTGTTGTGATTTATAACAATTTTTTTGTAATTATCAAATAATATATTTACTCCGTGTGTCTCAATTTATGTGGATTTGGTACAATTTTAAGAATCTACTAAAATTTTTATATATCTTTTAAATATTTTAAGTTGTTAATTATTATGATTTTTAGTACTTTTCTTTTATCTCAATTTATGTGGCATTGATAAAATAATGAGAGTCAATAAAATTTCTATATGTCTTTTAAATATTTTAAGTTATTAATTATTGTGATTTGTGGTAACAAATTAGTTTTGAACATGATAGCCAATTTAATAGATAAAATATTTTTACTTCCAATATGTAGTTATAGCTAATTAATATAAATTAATAAAATATATTAAATATTTAAATTATTATAATGAAAAATGAAATTATTATATATTAGGATATGGTATGTAATTAAGTAGGAGTGGAGAGGATTTTTGGTAATTGCATGAGAGGTGGTCGAAATCACCTCTTCTATATAATAGAAATATGTGAATATGGAGTAATCACCGCAACTGACTTCTCTTAAAAAATCTAATAAAGTTCAAGATTCAAAATTTACTATAATGGGGAATTATCAAGATTCAAAATTTCATAGATACAAACTCAAAATAAGCAAAAAGGGGTTGTTTGGGAGTTATCAAGATTCAAACTTTTACAAAAAACAAACTCAAAATTTAGTTAAAAGGGGTTGGTGGGGAGTTATCAAGATAAGATTTTGAGGTTTTACCTTGAAAATGAAGCAAAAAATGAGAAAAAAAGAAGCTTTTTTAAGTTTTTATGAGAAGATAATTGAATTTGAGAATTTCAGCTAGTGGTGGCTTTTAGAAGAAGACAAGTAGACTAGTTGCAACATTCCTTTGAGCTTTTGTCTTGTTGGTAGTAATATCTAGTGGGCTAGAGTTTGACCTTCATAACAGTTATTACAAGCCACAATCTTTCTATGAAAGATAGTTCCTACACTATCTGCTGCCACTACTTTTGTTGTGTATAATGGAAGAACTGTCAAAATTTGTGATTGCAATGATGTTGTTCCGATTTTCCCTTTCTTGACCAGATGGTCTGTGACTCTATTTTTCTCCCTTCACATGTGCATGAGGGGTGAAACATTCAACTATATCATCAGTAATTTGCATTCAAAGATAATATTACTATAAATGGGATTATCATGTATAATCATGTTTACAACTTCGGTAGAATCAGAGTTGATTTGTATAGGGTGGAGTCCAAATGAAACTGCTAGCTTGAGTCCTTCCAGGATGGCTAGGAATTAAGTTTGGCTGGGGGAGGTAGTGTGAAGGGTCTTGATATACCCAAGGGTCTGTTCCCCTTGGTGATTTATGAAGACCTATCCTTCTTTGCTTAGTGTGTTGGATTTTGATTTCATCAGTGTTCAACTGGTAGGTTCCAAGTGGGTAAGGAGGGTTTCACATTTCAGGTTTAGGATGGTGGTGAAGCTGAGGGTGGAGGTATGATACCATTTGTGTTTAACTTGTAGGTTACCAGTGGGGGGAGGATTGTTCCTATTTCAGGTTTAGGATGGTGGTGAAGCTGGGGGTGGAGGTATGATTGTGATTGTGAGTCTTGAAGTGCAATTCAGTAGCCAAGTGGATAGCTGTGTGGTGGTCAATTAGGAGTTTCTTGTTATTGAAGAGGTTATTATTCCTGTTAAGCCAAATACTCCAAAGATCTAATCCTTAATTTTGCCTTAATGTGGGTCAACTATCCCACTTCTAAATCCCCAAAATACATTCTAAGTCAATTTTTACCGCCGCCTAAGCTATGGTATCTAAATCAACTCTTAGATGTATATTAAGGCACCATAAGCCCTAAGGTAGATATTATACTCAAGCACTTACTAAGTCCAATGAAACTAAGGCAACCTTCTCTCGTATAAGCAACTAAGTCCAATTTACTCCAAGTATATAAAACTAGAGTATTTCACCTAAGATTGAATATAACAAGGCATTCTCATTCTAAACATGAGTGATGAAGTCTATTCCACCTAAGATAGAGGGGAGCAAGTCAAGGTTTCCACCTGTAAAATTCACATAGCCTAATTAGTCTAACTAACCCAAGTCTAACATCTCATCAATCCAATGCTTGAAACCCTACCCAATCTAGAAAAATATCACAATTATACTATAACATAGCTTAATCTAACAAGGAATAAGCCTAGCCTACCTTAAATTCGATGTCCCAACAAAACCATCTATTGAAGGGAATATCTTTGACCTAGGTCCAAGTGTGAGCTAATTAGTAGTGTTGAGGTAATTGGAGTCAAAAGAGTGGATGAATATGCTTTGGTTAGCTAAGCCTGCAGAAAGTGGAGGCATTTATGCAGTGGAGGAAAAGATGGTTGTTGTCTTTCTCTTAGGTGTCACAAAAGTAGCATTGGCTATTGTTAGTTACCCTTATGTGATGTAGATATATCCTAGTTCGGAGTCCATTGTGATGAAGCAGCTAAATGAAAGTTTGATTTTGTTGGGGATTTTTAGTCTCAAAATCCAGTGAAAATTTGGACTAGTTGTGGTTGGGGTAGGCTTATGGGATTCAATAATTGCTTGATAGGTTATTTACCATTACAAATTATCATTTAGAGTACTATTGTGGGGTGATGAAGAAGCTTTGGATAGTGTGGGAAAGGTTAGGAGTGAGAGCGGGGATAAGGCTCTGCAGGTTCTAGTTTTCATTAGAGTAGATATTATCTACCCTTAACTGATTTTCCCCTTAGTTTAGAGGACCCTGAATATAGCTTTTGATGGGGTCATGGTTGGGGATCAACTTGTCATTGAAAAATTTGATTTCATTCCCTTTATGAATGGTTCATCTGATGTTATCATTACATACACTCCGGTCCTCGACAAGTTTAAATGACTTTCTATGATATTTAGGAAAGATTTAATTGCTTTTTAGCTATAAAAATAGTGTAGTGAATTTTGAGATACTTTTAATTATAACAGTAAAATGAACGTTCAGTGACTATTTAGGATATCAATTGTTTAAGGGTGCGATTATGGTGGACATTTGGTTTGTTCGATTCAATTTTTTGGTTTTTGATTTAGCAACAATGACAATCAAAATCAAACCAAAATAAATATAATTTATTTTGATTTTTGTAAAATTGATTTGTTTTTTTCTTCAGTTTGTTTTTTCGATTTTGAAGAAAAACTGTAACACTCTGTATTTTCGTGCTAGAATTCTAACCGTTGTTTCTACACGTGTAAGCTCTAATATAAATGATTCCCATGTGGATATGATTTTCATGATCATTTTACTAGTGTGTGAATAGCTTTCAA
Source organism: Capsicum baccatum var. pendulum (assembly GCA_030864225.1). NCBI lineage: Eukaryota > Viridiplantae > Streptophyta > Magnoliopsida > Solanales > Solanaceae > Capsicum > Capsicum baccatum. The sequence goes on from CM061556.1 coordinate 5,846,141, forward strand.
GGTGAAAAATGTTCATAGAAAGCACTTAGAGCAAAAGTTGAGCTAAGAGCCTTTGATTTGGCTAAATCTATCTATTCAATTCTTCAAGGGTCAATTTTTAATGTGTATAACTTTTTGTGTATGTGAAATATTTCAGCTCATGACCCACCAACTTGTAGATAATTGAATTAGCTTTCCAACGATACCAATTTTGCCTTAATCCAATACTCGAACGAAAAGTTATGCCATTTTTTATGTAAGGCAGTAAGGTGTCGCGACAGCCCCGCGATGCGAGGTCTGCTTGACCCAAATAGGGGTTGTATCACGAGGGATACTTAACCCAACTAGGGGTCGTCGCGCAGGGGCTATTCCCGCACAGTTTTAGCTTCTTAAGAGTCATGGGGCACTTTTGTCCATTCCTCTCGACCCCAATGCTTCCAAACACGAATTATAACACCCAAAAGGGGCATTATTTACCCATCTTCTTCAAATAAACTCAAGTAAAAACCCTCTCCTTTCCCCAGAACAATGATTCAAGCCTTTACTTTCAAGAACATAAGAATTCAAGCATCAATTTCAAAATTTCCTCCAAGAAATCTTAGATTTCAATCTTCCAAGTTCAATAATTCTTCAAGAGATATCAAGAATAAAGTTTCTTTCACAAGTCCATTATTCAAGTTCCAAGATTCAAGCTTTATTCATTAAATCAAGTCTATTAAGGTATGTGGGGTTGTGAACAAGGACACGTCTTTCGTCCTTATGCCTAAAATTATATTTTTCAGCAAATTTCTTATGATTTTAAATTAGGGTTTATACCCAAAGTATCTTATTGATGATTTTTGAGTATGATATGATTGAATTATAAAATCTCATGTTTGTTTTGAGTTAAAGAATGCTCTTTTATGATTTTGGCTACCATAAGCATGATCTAAGATATTATTTACAACTTTTCACTTGAATTGAGCATGATATTGTGATTTAGAGTCTTGATCTTGATATTTTTGAAGTATTTCAAGAAGCTTAAACAGTTTTGAAGAAAGGGTTTTAAGCCCTAGTTTGATATATATATATATATATATATATATATATATATATATATATATATATATATTGAAATTCAATTATATAAATAATATTTGATCTTTGGATCTCTAGTTTGTCCATGGAATCCACTTTTCAGAAATTACTACAATTTACAGAAACAGATTACAGATTTTTATCATATAGATGCATGATTGGTATTAGATAAACCCTTATTCTAGCTTTTATAAAAGTAGATTTCCAACAGATCGAGCGTAGCAAATAAAAAGGGAGTAATATTTAGCATTGAGCGTAAGTGTGGGTTTAGTGCATCCTACTTTCACAAAACTGCATCGCCAACGTAGGTACAAATTATAAAATTATTCCTATTTATGTATGGATGACAATTTTAGCTTGTGATTGATCACATGGGTAGGTTATACTCCCTGGCAAGTGTATGACACCTCTCCCTAACATGAGGTTTCTTTCTTAGGAGGATGAGACGTTGGATTTCACATGGCTCGCATGGTTTTATGTCGGTTAGGAGAACCTCCCTAGTAGTAAAGAGAAGATTTTTAAAGAATTTTAGAAAAAAAATAACACAAAAGTTTTTAGAAAACTAAGTGTAAAGGCTCACAAGTTTTACTCAAATTATGTTTTAAAGAAAGATAGTAGCTTCATATTTCAGCTTTTAGAATTCAGATTTTAGAGTGAGTCCTTTCTACACTTAAATAACATGATTTAAAGAGGGAATACAAATACAACTTTTAGAACTAAATATTGTGACTCAATAGATTTATAAAGTATGATTTATTTCTATTATTTCAGACTTCAGTATTTCAATTGTTCCAACTTATTTGAGTCATTTACATTTAGCATGCATTGTTTTACAAATTATGATGATGAGATAGTGTTTTACTTATGTATTTCACCCCCATATACTCAGTACATACTCAATGTACTGATCCACATATATGTCTATGTGCTACATTATCTTATAATATAGGTACAAGTTTTAGTATGTACATTCAGACAGTTGCAGATTCCAGCCAGCAAGATGATGAGTCCTCCTACTTTGGGGACTCCAGTCAGATTTATTTATGTTTTTTACTTTCTTATTCATATGTATTGATTAGTGGTAGTTGAGGTCGCTTCCTAACTATCCATGGTCAGTATAGTAGAGGCTTCACAGATGCTAATTAGAGTCGGTTATGTAACTTTCAGTCCCTCTTTTTAGACTTTATTAGAATGTAAAAGTTGTATCAGTATTGTATTTTACAGATTCCATTATTTTAATATTTTTGTATACTAAACTCAGTCATTTTATACATATCTATTCAGTTGCTTATGAGTTATGTCGGTAGAAGGGTTAGCTTGGGATCACTTATGGTCCCAAGCATCGTATGATATCTCGGGTCTATTTTTTGGGTGTTACAAACTTGGTATAATAGCCAGGTTTCAAGTGTCCTAGGGCGTCTGTGAAGCTGTGTCTAGTAGATTCTTGTGAAATGGTACGCCAAAAAACCTCTAATGTGTTATAAGTCCCTCAAGTTTAAAGTGATGTTCTCATTCTTATGATTCATTTAGTTATGACAGAGTAAGATATGTATTCAGATTCCTCATTAGCCTTTTGATATGAATAGTACTTATTAGCGGAGGTAATGTGAATATAGATTGCTGGATAGAGTTTATATTCACGAGATATTGAAACCTAAAATGATGATTTATAAGTAGTTGAACCTTCTTATAGTTGGGAGTATGGGTTTAGAAGTGTAATGACAAGAAAGGTGTTAAGGGCAGTTTATTGAATATATATATAGCTAAATTTTTGCATATGATTGAGTTAGTAATGAAGTCATATGTCCTTGTGTGTTAGTTTAGTGGAAGATAGAGAAGGAGTTATTAGTGAAGGTGAATTATTGTTTGCTTGAAGTTTGAAAAGAGTTATTGATGGTAATTGTTGTGTTAGAAAAGTATGGGTTATTGATGAAAGTATTGGGTGGTTGAGTATTGTGAATTTAGGCTTATAGAGATGGGTGAATAGTCGTAATATTTAGAAGGAGGATGCGCTATTAGATTTTAGTAAGGTATGTCTTAGGATTATGACCGATTGTCATTGTTATGGGGTTCTAGTGTACTAGTGTTTCTTGATGATTTATTTTATAGCCTCCAAATGAGAATTATGTGTGAGGTTTGGTTGTAAATCATGTTTAGCACTAGGCATTAAGTTTGAACACTTGATGGTCATGAAGGTGGATGTGATGATTTCTTGGTTGATGATATTAGTTATATGGAAATGCTCTAGTAGGCTTGAATAGTATGTGCAAGAGTTTAATTCCATTTTGATTAATAATTAAGTATGATGTTGTATAAATGATGTAGAAGTATTCCCAAGGTGCTATAGGGTTACGGTATTTTCTAAGGCTATTACATGTTGTATGTGACTAGTGGTACCATTGAGTTACTAGGTGGATAAAGACTAGTAAGATGGTATGTGGTGTTCTAAATATCCAAGTTAAGGATTTTGATTGATAGTGTTGAGACTTTTGATATATTCTTGATTCTCATGGTCTAGAGATATAAGTTTGGAGATGTGATATTGGTAGACTATGACGGAAGTACTATGGTTAATTAAAGGTTTGGTGATATCCATGTTAAGTGTTCGAATCTAAGTTTATGTTTTTGAAGGTTGAGCTAATAAAAATAAGAGTTGAAGCACTAGATGGTGTGCACTTCGACTCTGGGGATACTCATGAAGATTCTAAGTTAGTAAATGTTCAAGTATTATGTGATGACTATTGGGGCTATAGAAAGCTAGAGTATATATCAGAGGGTAGTATTAGCAGTGGGTTCTCCACTTCCAGGTGTAGTCTTTCAGGTTAAGTTCTATTTATACCCCGGGCTTTAGTTAAGGTGGTTGTAGTTTAGTTAGAGTTTAGTAAAAGGGGTTCCACAGACTTGGAATGATGGTTAAAGCTAAGGGGAAGATGATAGGATGAGTAACCAAGTCAGGCTCTCAAATTCTAATAGTAATTCCAGTATGTTGTAGAACCTCAAAAAGTGAGGGTGAGGCTCAAACCATTCTTATCTCAGTATTTTCAGTTATCCCAATACCTACTCATGCCTTACATTTCTGTTTCATGATTATGGTTCATGTTCATGTATATGATAGAGAATCATGTGCTCTTCCAGTTCCTAAATGAGTTCCAGTTCATTCAGCAGTTGGAATCACATTCCATAAGTTATGAACTCCAAATTAAGGTTATGCAGCTCATGGCTTATGTACTCATGCTTTATAGTATGCTAAGTTCCCATAACTCATGCTACGCTCCTAATGATCGATGAGATTCAGCTTATAGCTATGTATGCCATCAATTCAAATCACTTTGATTAATCCATGATGTTGATTCGCTATTCCTCAGGCCTCAGTTAAGTGTTTAGTTTCGTATTGAATCCTTCCATGCTTAAAGGTCTCATGTTCTAACCTTTTAGTAACTCCTCCTTATGTAATGATAGTGGTGATGATTAAATGTTTCTTGTTGAGGAATAATCATTGTATGATTGTTTTAGATAAGGCCATAAGTGTGAAGTAAGATTGGGGCCAAGTCTTTGATACATGTTGTGGTTAGTTGAAATTTGTGTGTGTATATTCTTGGGGTAGCGTGTGGGAGTTATATTGATAGTGGTTTAGAGAATATGTGAAGTATGTCTTTATGGGTGTTTGCCTTGAAGTTTATACATGGTTATAAATATAGGCTTGAATAATATGTTGGGATTTAAGTGAAGGAACACTATATGCGTTAGTGAATCCATAGTAAGAGTTGAGAGTTAGTCATTGAAATAGTAAGGCACGTTATGCTTAGGGTGTGAGCTCTAAAAATATATAGAAGATTGAATCATATGGTTTAGATTAGTATTATGGTATGGCATATGGTATCTTATTATTTGGAGTTAGTCTTGATCACGGTGAGAGGATTTAATTTACTTTTGACATTAGTAGAAAGATTTATCAATGCCCATGTGAGAATTATAAGTTGAATAAAATGAGTATGGTATTTGAGGGGAATAATATAGTTGAGGAAGTATTCGAGAAGTGTTGCTAAGCTTGAAAGTAAGAAGTTGCATTGCCTAAGGCGTGGTAATTCTATCTTAGCATATGAGTTATATGTCTATATTCCATGCTATAGAGTAGTGTTAATGTTGTGATTCCTTAGTCAGATGTCTTGTTTAGATCATGCCCAAGATTCTTTTCTACCTAATGTTACTAGAACTTCTTTAGAAAGAGTGTTGAAGATATACTCCAGTTAAGTATAAGTTTCCAGTATAATTCATTCAGTATAGCTAGCAATCCAGTTTAACAGTCAGGCAGACAAGTTTCTGCGGTTATCCACCTTTTCACCTAGTCCTACTATCTAAAGTATCATACGTATGAACACTCCAAGAGATAATCTATTTCATACATGTAAATTGCGAATTCAGTTCAGTCCAAGCTTCAAGTTTCAGGTTCAGTTATTTAGTCATGACTTAGTTCATAAGTGCTCAACGCATTATCTAAAATTTCCAAGTATTTTAGCTCAGACAGTGTAATACCCTCGTATGATCTAAGTCTAGTTGTCTCATGATTCAAACTTTCATAAGTTATATCTTCCCAATTCAATATATATATGATTGGATCATGAACACTTCAAGTAAATTCTAAATTCTCAACATGAATCAACTCTTCAAAGCAAGTAAAGTCAAGTCAGCTCAGAATTCAGTTTCATGATAGAAGTTTAAATGTTTTAGCTCAGCTATATCCTTTATTAGAAGATATACCATGTACACGTTATTCCATACCTTTAAGGCTTCAACAAGTTTCTATCCATCATTCGAGGACGAATGATTCCAAGGGGAGATAATGTAACGCCCCATATTTTCGTGCTAGAATTCTAACCGTTGTTCCTACATGTGTAAGCTCTAATACAAATGATTCCCATATGAATATGAGTTTCATGATCATTATACTAGTGTATGAATAGCTTTCAAGGTGAAAAATGTTCATAGGAAGCACTTAGAGCAAAAGTTGAGCTAAGAGCCTTTGATTTGGCTAAATCTTTCTATTCGATTCTGCAAGGGTCAAATTTGAATGTGTATAACTTTTTCTGTACATGGAATTTTTCAGCTCAAGACCCACAAAATTGTATATAATTGAATTAGCTTTCCAACGATACCAATTTTGCCTTAATCCAATACCCGAGCAAAAAGTTATGCCATTTTTTATGTGAGGCAGTAAGGGGGAGCGATAGCTCCATGATGCGAGGTCCGATTGACCCAAATAGGGGTCGCATCATGAGGGCCACTTAACCCAACTAGGGTCACGATGCAGGGGCTATTCCCGCACAATTTTAGCTTCTTAAGGTTCATGGGGCACTTTGGTCCTTTCCCCTCGACCCCAATGCCTGCAAACACAAATTATAACATCCAAAAGAGGCATTATTTGCCCATATTCTTCAAATAAACTCACGTAAAAACCCTATACTGTTTCAAGAACAATGATTCAAGCTTTTATTCTCAAGAACATAAGAATTCAAGCATCAATTTCAAGATTTCATCCAAGAAATCTAAGAGTTCAATTTTCCAAGTTCAATAATTCTTCAAGAGATATCAAGAATAAAGTTTCTTTCACAAGTCCATTATTCAAGTTCCAAGATTCAAGATTTCTTTATCAAATCAAGTCTATTAAGGTATGTGGGTTATGAACAAGGACACTCCTTTCGTCTTTATGCCCAAAATTATATCTTTTAACAAATTTCTTATGATTTTAAATTAGGGTTTATACCCAAAGTATCTTATTGATGATTTTTGAGTATGATATGATTGAATTATGAAATCCCATGTTTTTTTTTGAGTTAAAGAATGCTATTTTATGATTTTGGCTACCATAAGCATGATCTAAGATATTGTTTACAACTTTTCAATTGAATTGAGCATGATATTGTGATTTAGAGTCATGATCTTGATATTTTTGAAGTATTTCAATATATATATATATATATATATATATATATATATATATATATATATAAATAGTATTTGATCTTCGGATCTCCAGTTTAGCCATGGAATCCACTTTTCAGAAATTACTACAGTTTACATAAACATATTATAGATTTTTATCAGATAGATGTATAATTGGTTTTAGATAAACCCTTATGCTAGCTTTTATAAAAGTGGATTTTCAACAGATCGGGCATAGCAAATAAAAGAGATTAGTATTTAGCACCGAGCGGGAAGTGTGGGTTTAGCGCATCCTATTTTCACAGAACTACGTAGCCAACGTAGGTACAGATTATCAGATTATTCTCATTTCTATATGGATGACAGTTTTAGCTTGTGATCGATCACATGGGTAGGTTATACTCCCTGGAGTATGACACCTCTCCCTAATGTGAGGTTTCCTTAGGAGGATGAGACGTTGGACTTCATGTGGCTTGCATGGTTTATGTCGATTAAGAGAACCTCCCTACTAGTAAAGAAAAGTTTTTTAAAGAATTTCCTAATAGAAAAAAATAACACAAAAGTTTTTAGAAAAACTAAGTGTAAAGGCTCACAAGTTTTACTCAGATTATGTTTTAAAGAAAGATAGTAGCTTCATATTTCAGCTTTCAGAATTCAGATTTTAGAGTGAGTCCTTTCTACACATAAATAACATGATTTAAAGAGGGAATACAAATACAAATTTTAGAACTAAATATTGTGACTCACTAGATTTATAAAGTATGATTTGTTTCTATTACTTCAGACTTCAGTATTTCAATTGTTCCAGCTTATGTGAGTCATTTACATTTAGCATGCATTATTTTACAAATTATGATGATGAGATAATTTTTACTCTCCAAACCTGCTACCACCAGCCCCCCTTTTCCTTCACCCACCAATTTCTCCACCACCAGCCCCTTTTCTCTTTTACCCACCTATTTCTCCACCACCTGCCCCACCCCCCACCCCTCCAAATCCCCAATTTTTTCTCCTTCAATTACCAAATCCATCACTCCACCTAAACCCCTTGACTTAAGATCATTAGAAAAGAATGAAATTGAATTTCTAAAATTAAAAGTTATCTTCATGAATTTGAAAATTTGAAATAAAATTAAAATTGCAGAAAAGTTATTAGCGGCAGTGTTAATGGTGGTGGTGGTTTTAATGGTGTGCATATATATTTTTTGGGTTTGTTTTAATCATTTTTCGATTGGTTTAGTCAGAATATTTTAGAATAAAGAGTTTTGAATTGGAATGTGGTGATGCTATTGCATTGTTGGCTCTTGAATCGATGGTTTGATGAAGAAATCATAAAGGGCTTATAATTATGTTTTAAAAATTCAATCTTGATTTTGTTTTTCATGTTTTTGTTGTATGATATATTTTGAGCTATTTGTTTTGTTGGGTTTGTGTTAGAATAAAAAAAAGGCTTTTAATTATGTTTTGAATTGATTTTGTTGGGTTTGCTTAATGGCTATTGGTAATATGTTTAAGTTTGAAGAAGATAGAAAATGAAGGGGAAGGGAGAAGTGGGGTGGTTTGAAGAAGATAGAAAGGGGGAAAAATGTTGTGTTACAGGGTAGGGGGCGGAGCGGGCGGGCTGGGTGGGGGGTTGTGAAGAAGAAAGAAAATGGGGGCGGGGGATGGTTTTTTATTTAATATATATATAAATAAATAAAATAGTAAAATGTATATTTTAAAAAAAAAATATAAAAACAAAGTATGGGGATTTAATTTTTTTTTTTTTAGGAAAAATTAAACTTCTTACGTGGTAAGACGTGGCTCCAACGTGGTATTGACGTGGCGTTGATGTGTAGGCGAGTGTAACACACTCACCGTTGTAAGAGTGGTATTCAGTTTTGAGGGGAAAAATAATATACTTTAAAAATGTTAAGGGAGAGAAATAAATAGAAGTTAAGTTTAAATGTTAAAGTGAGTTTGGAGGACAAATTCAAGGGGAAAAAATGTCTCTTCTCTTAAAATATTGAAACTCAATTACATAATTCTTAGAACGAAAAATATGACCATCAAGAACTACTCATACATACATCACAACTTTCTTTACACACTGGACACGTGTTGTTCTCTTATAGCCATATAAATATGCAGCTTCTATGAAATACTAGAGGAGCATGGCCCGTGTCAGCACGGGCCCAATATAAGATATTTATTTATCTTTTCAATATTGATATATTTAAATAAAAATTTTAATAAAAGGATTGCATATGTTTTCTAGGATTCATCCAGAATCTAGCATGAGTTCAACATATGTTATTTTAATATGTATTTAGACAATTTAAGTTGGTAACTATTGTAATTTATAATATTTTTTATGTAATTTTCAAATAAATATACGTTAATTTTACTATCCAAATTTTTGTAGCATTGATAGTCAATTATATTTTAAAATAATTTAAATTTTTAATTATTGTGATTTATAATACTTTTCTTCCATTCCAATTTCAGTGACACTAATATAATTTCAAAAGTTGACCAAATATTTTATATCTTTTAAATTTTTTAATTTGTTAATTATTGTGATTTCTAGTATTTTCATGTAATTTTTAAAAAATATATAACATATAAAATTATTTTTAGATATTTTAAGTTGTTAACTATTGTAATTTATAATACTTTTTATGTAATATTTTAATAATATATGCTACTCTGCTTATCCAGAGTTTTTTTATTTTTTTTTTAAAATATATAAAAACAAAGTAATAATTTTTTTTTAGAAAAATTGAACTTCTTACGTGGCAATGACGTGGCTCCGACGTGGTATTGACATGGCATTGATGTGTAGGTGGGTGTAACACACTCACCGTTGTAAGAGTGATATTCAGTTTTGAGGGGCAAAAATAATATACTTTAAAGATGTTAAGGGGGTAAATAAACAGAAGTTAAGTTTAAATATTAAAGTGAGTTTGGAGGACAAATTCGGGCGGGGGGGGGGGGGGGGGGGAGATGTCTTTTCTCTTAAAATATTGAAACTCAATTACATAATTCTTAGAACGAAAAATATGACCATCATGAACTACTTATACATACATCACAACTTTCTCTACACATTGGACACGTGTTGTTTTCCTATAGCCATATAAATATGCAGCTTCTATGAAGTACTAGAGGATCATGACCCATGTCAACACGGGCCCAACATTAAGATATTTATTTATCTTTTCAATCTTGATATATTTGAATAAAATTTTTTAATAAAAGGATTGCCTATATTTCTTAGAATTATCCGGAATCTAGCATGAGTTCAACATATGTTATTTTAATATGTATTTAGATAATTTAAGTTGTTAACTATTGTGATTTATAATATTTTGTATGTAATTTTCAAATTATTATACATTACCTTTCTTGTCCAAATTTTTGTGCTATTGATTGCCAATTATATTTTAAAATAATTTAAGTTTTTAATTATTGTGATTTATAATACTTTTCTTCTATTCCAATTTCAGTGACACTAATATAATTTCAAGAGTCGATCAAATATTTTATATCTTTTAAATTTTTTAAGTTGTTAATTATTGTGATTTCTAGTATTTTTTATTTAATTTTTAAAAATATATGACATATTAAATTGATTTTAGATATTTTAAGTTGTTAACTATTGTAATTTATAATACTTTTTAAGTAATATTTGAATAATATATGCTACTCTCCTTACCCAGAGTTTTTTTATCGACAATAGCCAATTATAATTTTTAAAATAATTTAAATTTTTTATCATTATGATTTATAATATTTTTTTTATTTTAGCTCATGTGGCACAATACTTAAATGACCATAATAATTAATTAGGGGTGATATAGTAAAATGTAATTATTATTATTTATTATTTTTTTATGTGTATGTGTTGATTCAAGAAGAATTTTGAAACATTTAGAAATGTGTTGAATGTTACAAATGTTAATAATCCATTTGGTGCTTCTTGATTTCTCTATATTTATCTCTTGTGTGTTTTTACTCTTTTGCCCTTTGAGTATATATAGTAATTTGTTTTTTGAAATATCATGAAAATTTTTATTCATAGTATATATATAGTAAAATCGTGGATTCAATATTATTAATTTTTCAATACATAAGTGACTTATAATAATTAATTGCGGTGATACATTCAAATCACGATTGAAGCAGCAAAAATTAGTCAATTTGTTTTCTTTTTGTTAATTATTGTTATTTTTAGTACTTTTTGTTTTATTTTCAAATAATATATATTGCTTTATATCTTCTTATTTCCCGTCCCAATTTATGTGACACTAATATAATTTTGATAATCAATCAAATATTTTATGTTGACATATCATTTTTTTATTCTTATTTTTCTAATACATAAATGACTTATAATAAGGAGTGATATAGTTAAATCATCGTTCAAAAGGTGAAAATTTAATTTAAAATAATAAGAGTTAATTTCACATTCTATGTCTATTTTATTTTTCATTAAATATTATTTATTTTCATAATACCTAGATGACTAATAATAATTAATTAAGAGCGATTAATAGTGTTATTACTATAAAAATTAATATAATTTTATCATATCCCATAGTAATCATCGATAATTCTCCGAAATAGTATGCAAAATATTATATTATTAAATATTATTGGATAGTGCATTATATTTATCATTCATAATAATAAAATTTTACTATATATTTTTTATATTCTTTTTAACTTGATACATATTGACCCAACACAAATTCTAAGAAAATATTCATTAGAAATTTATTTTATTAAATTAAATTTATTAATGTTTGACTTTAAGAATTTAAAGTTAAGTTTAAAAATTAGTATTTCTATATAAGAAAAATAATTTTAAAATTTAAATTTACTAAAATAAATAAATAAAAACATTAATTTTCTATATAAAAGTCAATTAAAATAATAAAATTGATTTACTTTAAATATTTAGTTGCAACTAATTAAGATAATTTTTTTTTTCATGATTTATGGTACACCGATAAAATTTTGAGAGTTGAATAGAACTTTTATCTATTTTTTAAAAAGTATTTTACCTTGTTAATTATTGTGATTTATACTAATTTTTACATAATTAAAAAATAATATATTTACTCTTTGTGTCCCAATATATGTAGCTCCGATACAATTTTGAGAGTCAACTAAATTTTTTATATATTTTGTAGTACTTTTTCTTTTATCTCAATTTATGTGGCATTGCTAAAATAATGAGAGTCAATAAAATTTCTATATGTCTTTTAAATATTTTAAGTTATTAATTATTGTGATTCGTGGTAACAAATTAGTTTTGAACATGATAACCAATTAAATAAATAAAAAAAATTACTTTCAATACATAGTTATAGTTAATTAATATAAATTAATAGAATATATTAAATATTTAAACCATTGTGATGAAATAATAGAATTATTATATAGTGGGGCATGATATGTAAATAAGTGGGAGTGTAGTGGTTTTTTGGCAATTGCATGATAGGTGGTCGAAACGAGGTGGTCGAAATCACCTCTTCTATATAATAGAAATATATGAACCTGGAGTAATCACAACAACTAATTTCTCTTTAAAAATCTTATAAAGTTCAAGATTCCAAATTTATTAGAATACAAACTCAAAATTTAGCTAAAAGGGGGTGATGGGGAGTTATCAAGATTCAAAATTGGCATAATGCATAAACATGTCCTTTAACTTGATACCAAATCAGATCTATGACCTCCAACTTTGATGTGAACAAACAGACACTTAAACTTGTATAAAGTTGAACAAGTAAAGACATACGTCCTATGTGGTGTAATACATATAAGACGCCGCGTAGGACAGAAATTGTTCACGTTGGATGCAACATAGGACATATGTGTCTACTTGTTCAACTTTATACAAGTTTAAGTACCTACTTATGCACATGCAAAGTTAGAGGTCATAGATATAATTTGGTGTCAAGTTAGAGGGCATAAGTTTTGTGCCTTCAAAGTCTCACAGAAACAAACTCAAAATAAGCAAAAAGGGGTTGTTTGGGAGTTATCAAGATTTACACTTTTACAAAAAACAAAGGCAAAGTGCTTTATTGGACCCCTATACTATGTTAGTTTTATAAGTTGGACACTTCTACTTACATGTTTGTCACTTGGACACTTGAACCCATAAGAAAACAACATTTCGCACCATTTGACCGTTGACCTTGCCTATGCGGCAAGGTCATGGTGGCCAGGACAAAGAGAGTGTAACCACTCACCTAGGGCGCAAGTGAGGCTCAATTTTTGGCCAATTTCACATTAAAATAATTAAAAAAATAAAAATAATATTTGAATTTTAAAAAATTAAAAAAGGGTCCTTTTTTTCCTCCATCTTTTTATATTTAAAAATATTTTTAAAAATGTAAAAATAATTTAAAAATATTTTTAAAATGTTTTTAAAAATTAAAAATAGTTTTAAAAATTTAAAAAAATTTAAAAAATGATCCTTTTTTTGCCTCCATCTTTTTAAATTTAAAAATATTTTAGAATAATTTAAAAATACTTTAAAAATATTTTTAAAAAATTAAAAAAAATATTTTTCCCTCCCCACTCCAGCCCATCCTCACCACCAAACCCCCAGCCCGTCCTTTTTTTCCTCCATCCTTTTAAATTTAAAAATATTTTTAAAAATTCAAAAATATTTAAATATTTAAAAATAATAAATTTAAAAAAAATTTCCAACTCCCTCTCCAGCCCCTCCCCATTCCACCCAACCTCTCCCACCCCCACACCCTCAACCCCTTTTTTTTTCTCTATCTTTTTTAATTTAAAAATATTTTAAAAAGTTAAAAATAATAAATTTAATTTTTTTTTCCCACCCCACCCCCTCTCTAGCTCCTTCCCAACCCACCCAGCCTTCCCCATCCTATCCCCACGCCACCCAGCCCCACCCACCCCTCTCCCTGAGCCCTCTACCCCACCCCAGCCCATCCCCATCCCACCCATTCCCCAGCCCTCCACATCACCCAACTCCCTTTCTTCAGCCCCCACCCCACCCAACCCCCCTTCCCTAGCCCCTATCCCACCTAGCCCCACGCAAACCCCTTTCCCAGCCCTCCACCCTACGCCAACCCCACGTAGCCCCACGCAAACCCCTCCCCCAGCTCCCATCCCACCTAGCCCCATGCAAACCCCTCCCCCAGCCCTCCACCCTACGCCAGCCCCATAATTAATTTAAATTAAATATTCTAAATATGTAAATCATATTTAAATTAATTAATTATTTAAATAAAATTTATGTAAATTAGGAAAGAATTTTAAATTTGATAAATTAATTAATTTAAATAAATTAATTAGTTAAGAATTTTAATTAATTAATTTTACTAATTTAAATTTATAATTTAAATTAATTAATTAAATTAATTTAAATATTTAATTAGTTTTAATGTAATACTTTTTTTTAATTTTAAAAATGATTATTCAAATTTTTCTACAATTTGTAATTTTTTCTTATTTAATTAAATTAATTTTAATATTTAATTTGTTATGTAGCATTTTAAAAGTGACTTGGAATTTAATGTAATACTTTTTTTAAATGACGTGGCACGCGTGGCAGATGGTATGGCACATGTGACAGCTGACGTGGGAGAGTGTGTTACACTCTCTAAAAAAGTGTTTAAAATATAGTTTTTTCGTGGGTTCAGGGGTCCAAATGACAAATATTTAAGTAGAAGTGTCCAACTTACAAAATTGACATAGTACAGGGGTCCAATAGAGTATTTTGCCAAAAACAAACTCAAAATTTAGTTTATCATAATACCAAGAAACAAATAAATTAATACACTCAGGAGCGAAGCCATCATTCATTCAGGGATTCATTCGAATTCTCTTCGATGGAAACTTATATTATTTATGCTTGGTTAAAAAATATTTTTTATCTTATATACAGTAAATATTGAACCTTCTTCGACTAGTTCGTATGTCTACGCTTGATCTCCCTCAATAAAACTTCTGCTTCCACCACTGAATATAGTCACATGTTTACAATATTGATGACAAATGTTATTTAGTGCTTGTCCTATGTAAATATTTACATTACTTACAAGAAAATTTATATACACTACTAGCATAGAAAATGTATGTACAAATATTAAAAAAGCATAATTAAAATATGAGAAAAGACATCTTTTCCCCCCTGAACTTATCCTCTAAACTCACTTTAGCACTTAAACTTAACTTCTGTTTATTTTCCTCCCTAAATATGATGTGGAATTTTTGAAAAAAAAAGCGCATTTTTTAATTTAAAAACTGATATGGCCCCACTTCTTCATACCCCCACCCCCATTTCTTCATCTTCTTCATACCCCTCCACCTCCATTTTCCATCTTCTTCTTCTATCCCCACCTCCACCATAATTTTTACTCTCCAAACCCGCTACCACCAGCCCCCCTTCTCTTTCACCCACTAATTTCTCTACCACCAGCCCCACCCCCTCCCATCCAAAACCTCAATTTCTTCTCCTTCAATTACTAAATCCTTCACCCCACCTAAACCCCTTGACTTAAGATCATTAGAAAATAATGAAATTGAATTTTTAAAATTAAAAGTTATCTTCATGAATTTGAAAATTTGAAATAAAATTGAAATTGAAGAAAAGTTATTAGCGGCGGTGTTAATGGTGGTGGTGGTGTTAATGGTGTGCATATATTTTTTTGGGTTTGTTTTAATCATTTTCCGGTTGGTTTTGTCTGAATATTTTGGAATGAAGAGTTTTGAATTGGAATGTGGTGATGCTATTGCATTGTTGTTTCTTGAATTGGTGGTTTGATGAAGAAATCATAAAGGGCTTATAATTATGTTTTAAAAATTCAATCTTGATTTTGTTTTTCATGTTTTTGTTGTATGATATATTTTGAGCTATTTGTTTTGTTGGGTTTATGTTAGAATCAAAATGGGCTTTTAATTATGATTTGAATTGATTTTGTTGGGTTTGCTTAATGACTATTGGTAATATGTTTAAGTTTAAAGAAGATAGAAAATGAAGGGGAAGGGAGAGGTGGGGTGGTTTGAACAAGATAGAAAGGGAAGAAGGCTGCGTTGTAGGGTAGGGGGCCGAGCGGACGGGGTGGGTGGGGGGCTGTGAAGAAGAAAGAAAATGGGCGTGGGGGATAGTTTTTTATTTAATATATAAATAAATAAAATAGTAAATGTATATTCTTTAACACCACTTCAATGCCACATCGGAGCCATGTCATTGCTACGTAAGAAGTTCAATTTTTCTAAAAAAGAAAATTAATCCCCCACACTTTATTTTTTTTTTTAAAATATATAAAAATAAAGTGTGGGGGATTAATTTTCTTTTTTAGAAAAATTGAACTTCTTACGTGGCAACGACATGGCTCCGATGTGGCATTAACGTGGCGTTGATGTGTAGGCGAGTGTAACACACTCACCGTTGTGAGAGTGGTATTCAGTTTTGATGGGCGAAAATAATATACTTTAAAGATGTTAAGGGGGGTAAATAAATAGAATTTAAGTTTAAATGTTAAAGTGAGTTTGAAAGACAAGTTCATGGGGGAAAAGATGTCTTTTTCTCTTAAAATATTTAAACTCAATTACATAATTCTTAGAACGAAAAATATGAACATCAAGAACTACTCATACATACATCACAACTTTCTCTACACATTGGACAAGTGTTGTTCTCCGATGGCCAAGTAAATATACAGTTTCTATGAAATACTAGAGGAGGATGACCCGTGTCAGCATGGGCCCAATATTAAGATATTTATTTATCTTTTCAATCTTGATATATTTAAATAAAATTTTTTAATAAAAGGATTGCATATGTTTTCTAGGATTCATCCGCAATCTAGCATGAGTTCATATGTAATTTTAGTATGTATTTAGATAATTTAAATTATTAATTATTGTAATTTATAATAGTTTTTACGTAATTTTCAAATTAATATACGTTACTTTTCTTGTCCAAATTTTTGTGGCATTGATAGTCAATTATATTTTAAACATAATTTAAGTTTTTAATTATTGTGATTTATAATACTTTTCTTTTATTCCAATTTCAGTGACACTAATATAATTTCAAGAGTCGACCAAATATTTTATATCTTTTAAATTTTTTAAGTTGTTAAGTATTGTGATTTCTAGTATTTTTCATGTAATTTTTTTGAAATATATAACATATTAAATTGTTTTTAGATATTTTAAATTATTAACTATTGTAATTTATAATACTTTTTTATGTAATTTTTGAATAATATATGCTACCCTCCTTATCCAGAGTTTTTTTGTCGACGATAGCCAATTATAATTTTTTAAATAATTTAAAGTTTTTATCATTGTGATTTATAATATTTTTCCTATTTCAACTTATGTGGCACAGTGCTTAAATGATCATAATAATTAATTATGGGTGATACGATAAACTGTAATTATTATTATTTATTATTTATTATATTTATTATGTGTATGTGCTGATTCAAGAAGAATTTGGAAACATTTAGAAATGTGTTGAATTTTACAAATATTAATAATCCATTTGGTGATTCTTGATTATCTACATTTATCTCTTGTGTGTTTTTACACTTTTGCCCTTTGAGAATATGTAGTAATTTGTTTTTCAAATATCATGAAAATTTTTATTAATAGTATATATATATACATATATATATATATACATATATATATATATAGTAAAATCGTGGATTCAATATAATTAATTTTTCAATACATAAATGACTTATAATAATTAATTACGGGTGATACATTAAAATCATGATTGAAGCAACAGAAATCAGTCAATTTTTAAATTTTTTTGTTAATTATTATTATTTACAGTACTTTTTATTTTATTTTTAAACAATATTTTTTGCTTTATATTTTCTTCTGTCCTATCCCAATTTATGTAGCACTAATATAATTTTGATAGTCAATCAAATATTTTATGTTGATATATCATTTTGTTATTCTTATTTTTCTAATACATAAATGACGTATAATAAGGAGTGATATAGTAAAATCATCGTTCGAAAGATGAAAATTTAATTTAAAATACTAAGAGTTAATTTGGCATTTTATATCTATTTTATTTTTTTATAAAATATTATTTATTTTCTTAATACCTAGATGACTCATAATAATTAATTAAGAGTGATTGATTATGTTATTACTATAAAAATTAATATCATATCCAATAGTAATGATTGATAATTCACCGAAATAGTATATTAATTAAATACGGGATACTGTATTCGCATATGCAAAATATGATATTATTAAACATTGTTGGATAGTGCATTATATTTGTCTTTCACAATAATAAAATTTTACTATATATTTTTCATTATTTCTTTTTAACTTAATACATATTGACCTAACACAAATTCTAAGAAAATATTCATTCGAAATTTATTTTATTAAATTAAATTTATTAATTTTGTACTTTAAAATATAAAGTTAAGTTAAATATTAGTATTTCTATATAAGAAAAAAATAATTTTAAATTTTAAATTTTTCAAAATAAATAAATAAAAAGATTAATTTTCTATATAAAAGTCAATTAAAATAACAAAATTGAAAAATAATTTTAAATTTTAAATTTTTCAAAATAAATAAATAAAAAGATTAATTTTCTATATAAAAGTCAATTAAAATAACAAAATTGATTTACTTTAAATATTTAGTTGCAATTAATTAAGAGAATTTTTTATTTTGTCATGATTTATGGTGCACCGAAAAAATTTTGAGAGTTGAATTGAACTTTTTTCTATTTCTTAAAAAGTATTTTAACTTGTTAATTATAGTGATTTATAATAATTTTTACATAATTATCAAATAATATATTTACTCCTTGTGTCTCAATTTATGTGGCTTCGGTACAATTTTGAGAATCAACTAAAATTTTTATATATCTTTTAAATATTTTAAGTTGTTAATTATTATGATTTGTAGTAGTTTTTCTTTTATCTCAATTTATGTGGCATTGCTAAAATAATGAGAGTCAATAAAATTTCTATATGTCTTTTAAATATTTTAAATTATTAATTATTGTGATTTGTGGTAACAAATTAGTTTTGAACATGATAGCCAATTAAATAAATAAAAAAAATTTACTTCCAATATGTAGTTATAGTTAATTAATATAAATTAATAATGTATATTAAATATTTAAATTGTTATGATGAAAAATGAAATTATTATATATTAGGATATGATATGTAATTAAGTAGGAGTGGAGAGGTTTTTTGGTAATTGCATGAGAGGTGGTCGAAACCACCTCTTCCATATAATAGAAGTATGTGAATATGGAGTAATCACCACAACTGACTTCTCTTCAACAATCTAATAAAGTTCAAGATTCAAAATTTATTAGAATAGGGAATTATCATGATTCAAAATTTCACAGAAACAAACTCAAAATAAGCAAAAAGGGGTTGTTTGGGAGTTATCAAGATTCAAACTTCTACAAAAAACAAAATCAAAATTTAGTTAAAAGAGGTTGGTGGGGAGTTATCAAGAAAAGATTTTGAGGGTTTACCTTGAAGATGAAGCAAAAACTGAGAAAAAGGGAAGCTTTTTTATGTTTTTGTGAGAAGATAATTGAATTTGATAATTTCAGCTAGTGGTGGCTTTTAGAAAAAGACAAGTAGACTAGTTGCCACATTCCTTCAAAATTTTGTCTTGTTGGTAGTAATATCTAGTGGACTAGATTTTGACCTTTGTAACAGTTATTACAAGCTATAATCTTTCTATGAAAGATAGTTCCTACACTATCTGCTGCCACTACTTCTGTTGTGAAAAGAAGAACTGTCAAAATTTTCGATTGCAATGATGTTGTTCCAGTTATCCCTTTCTTTACCAGATGGTCTGTGACTCTATTTTTCTCCCTTCACGTGTGCATGAGAGGTGAAACATTCAACTATATCATCAGTAATCTACATTTAAAGATAATATTACTATAAATGGGATTATCATGTATAATCATGTTTACAACTTCGGTAAAATCAGAGTTGATTTGTATAGGGTGGAGTCCAAATAAAACTGCTATCTTGAGTCCTTCCAGGATGGCTAGGAATTTATTTTGGATGGGGGAGGTATTGTGAAGGGTCTTTATGTACCCAAAGGTTTGTTTCCCTTGGTAGTTTCTGAAGACCCCCTATCCTTCTTTGCTTAGTGTGCTTGTTTATGATTCCATCAGTGTTCAACTTGTAGGTTCCAAGTGGGGGAGGGGGGTTCACATTTTAGGTTGAGGATGGTAGTGAAGCTGGGGGTGGAGTTGTGATTCTATTTGTGTTCAACATGTAGGTTCCCAATAGGGGGAGGTTGTTTCTATTTTAGGTTTAGGGTGGTGGTGAAGCTGGGCGTGGAGGTATGATTGTGATTGTGAGTCTTGAAGTGGAATTCAGTAGCCAAGTGGATAGCTGTGTGGTGGTCAATTAGGAGTTTATTGATATTGAAGAGGTTATTATTCCTGTTAAGCCAAATACTCCAAACAGCTAATCCTTAATTTTGCCTTAAGGTGGGTCAACTAGCCCAGTTCTAAATCCCCAAAATACATTCTAAGTCAATTTCTACCGCCGCCTACGCTATGGTATCTAAATCAACTCTTAGATGTATATTAATCCACCATAAACCCTAAGGTATCTACTCAAGCACTTACTAAGTCCAATGAAACTAAGGCAACCTTCTCTAGTATAAGCAACTAAGGCCAATTTACTCCAAGTATGAGAAACTAGAGTATTTCACCTAAGGTTGAATATTATAAGGCATTCTCACGCTAAATATGAGTGATAAAGTCTGTTTTACCTAGGATAGAGGGGAGCAAGTCAAGCTTTCCACCTGTAAAATTCACATAGCTTAATTAGTCCAACTAACCCAAGTCTAGTATCTCATCAATCCAATACTTAAAACCCTACCCAATCTAGAAAAATATCACAATTATACTATAACATAGCTTAATCTAACAAGGAATAAGCCTAGCCTACCTCAAATCCGATGTACCAACAGAACCATATATTAAAGGGAATACTTTGATGTAGGTCCAAGTGGTGAGCTAGTTAGCAGTGTTGAGGTGATTTGAGTCAAAAGAGTGGATAAAGATGCTTTGGTTAGCTAAGGATTGAAAAACTTAAGGCATTTATGCAGTGGGAGAAGAGATGGTTGATGTCTTCCTCTTAGGTGTCACAAAAGTGGAATTGAACGTTGGTAGTTATCCTTATGAGATGTATACATATCCTAGTTCGGAGTCCATTATGGTGAAGCAGCTAAATGAAAGTTTGATTTTGTTGGGGATTTTTAGTCTCAAAATCCAGTGAAAGCTTGGACTAGTAGTGGTTGGGGTAGGCTTATGGGATTCAATCACTTTTTGATAGGTTCTTTACCAGTACAACTTATCATTAAGAGTACTATTGGGGGGAGGGGGGGATAAAGAATCTTTGGATGGTGTGGGCTAGGTCAGGAGGGAGAGCGAGGGAAAGGCTCTGCAGGTTCTAATTTCTATTAGAGTAGATATTATCTACCCTTAACTGATTTTCCCCTTTGTTTAGAGGAGCCTGAATATAGCTTTTGATGGGGTCATGGTTGGGGATCAACTTGTCATTGAAAAATTTGATTTCATTCCCTTTATGAATGGTTCATATGATGTTATCATTACATACACTTTAGTCCTCGACAAGTTTAAATGACTTTGTATGATATTTAGGCAAGGTTGAATTACTTTTTAGCTATAAAAATAGTTTAGTGAATTTTGAGATACTTTTAATTATAGCACTAAAATGAACGTTCAGTGACTATTTTGGATATCAACTGTTCAAGGGTGTGATTATGGTGGACATTTGGTTTATTCGATTTGATTTTTTGGTTTTTGATTTAGCAAAAATGACGATCAAAATCAAAATGAAATAAATATAATTTATTTGGATTTTTGCAAAATTGATTTGTTTTTTTTTTTCAGTTTGTTTTTTCGATTTTGATGATAAAATGTAACACCCCATATTTTTGTGCTAGAATTCTAACCGTTGTTCCTACATGTGTAAGCTATAATACAAATGATTTCCATGTGGATATGAGTTTCATGATCATTATACTAGTGTGTGAATAGATGTCAAGGTGAAAAATGTTCATAGGAAGCACTTAGAGCAAAAGTTGAGCTAAGAGCCTTTGATTTGGCTAAATCTTTCTATTCGATTCTGCAAGGGTCAATTTTGAATGTATATAACTTTTTGTGTACATGGAATATTTTATATCAATACCCACTAAACTAACTTTCCAACTATACCAATTTCTCCTTAATCCAATACCCCAACGAAAAGTTATGCCATTTTTCATTTGAGGCAGTAAGGGGTCACGATAGCCCCGCGACGCGAGGTCTGCTTGACCCAAATAGGGTTCGCATCATGTGGGATACTTAAACTAACTAGGATTCATGGCGCGGGGGCTATTCTCGCACAGTTTTAGCTTCTTAAGGGTCATGGGGCACTTTGGTCCTTTCCCTTTGACCCCAATGCATCCAAACACGAATTATAACACCCAAAAGGGGCATTATTTGCCCATCTTCTTCAAATAAACTCAAGTAAAAACCCTGTCCTTTGCCAAGAACAATGATTCAAGCTTTTACTTTCAAGAACATAAGAATTCAAGTATCAATTTCAAGATTTCCTCTAAGAAGTCTAAGAGTTCTATCTTCCAAGTTCAATAATTCTTCAAGAGATATCAAGAATAAAGTTTCTTTAACAAGTCCATTATTCAAGTTCCAAGATTCAAGCTTTCTTCATCAAATCAAGTCTATTAAGGTATGTGGGGTTATGAACAAGGATACGTCTTTCCTCCTTGTGCCCAAAATTATATTTTTCAGTAAATTTCTAATGATTTTAAATTAGTGTTTATACCCAAAGTATCTTATTGATGATTTTTGAGTATGATATGATTGAATTATGAAATCTCATGTTTGTTTTGAGTTAAAGAATGCTCTTTTATGATTTTGGCTACCATAATCATGATCTAAGATATTGTTTACAACTTTTCAATTGAATTGAGCATGATATTATGATTTAAAGTCATGATCTTGATATTTTGAAGTATTTCAAGAAGCTTATAGAACATGATGTTTTGCTATGTGTTTATATAGTTTTGAAGAAAGGGTTTTAAGCCCTCGTTTGATATATATATTAAAATTCAATTATATAAATCGTATTTGATCTTCGAATCTCCAGTTCAGCCATGGAATCCACTTTTCAGAAATTCCTACAGTTTACAGAAATAGATTACAGATTTTTATCTGATAGATGCATAATTGGTTTTAGATAAATCCTTATGCTAGCTTTTATAAAACAGGAATTTCAAAAGATCGAGTGTAGCAAATAAAAAGGGATTAGTATTTCCCATCGAGAGAGAAGTGTGGGTTTAGCGCATCCTACTTTCACAGAACTATATCGCTAACGTAGGTATAGATTATCTGATTATTTCCATTTCTATAAAGATGACAATTTTAGCTTGTGATCGATCACGTGGGTAGGTTATACTCCCTGGAAAGAGTATGACACCTCTCCCTAACGTGAGGTTTCTTTCTTAGGAGGACGAGACGTTGGACTTCATGTGGCTCGCAAGGTTTTTGTCGATTGAGAGAACCTCCCTACTAGTAAAGAAAAGTTTTTTAAAGAATTTCCTAATAGAAAAAAAAATAACACAATTTTTTTTAGAAAAACTAAGTGTAAAGGCTCACAAGTTTTACTCAGATTATGTTTTAAAGAAAGATAGTAGCTTCAGATTTCAGCTTTATAATTTAGATTTAAGAGTGAGTCCTTTCTACACTTAAATAGCATGATTTAAAGAGGGAATACAAATACAACTTTTAGAACTAAATATTGTGACTCACTAGATTTATAAAGTATGATTTGTTTCTATTACT
This sequence comes from Capsicum baccatum var. pendulum, assembly GCA_030864225.1. NCBI lineage: Eukaryota > Viridiplantae > Streptophyta > Magnoliopsida > Solanales > Solanaceae > Capsicum > Capsicum baccatum. The sequence continues at coordinate 5,870,025 of CM061556.1, forward strand.
TCAGACTTCTGTATTTCAATTATTCCAGCTTATTTAAGTCATTTACATTTAGCATGCATTGTTTTACAAATTATGATGATGAGATTGTGTTTTACTTATGTATTTCACCCCTATATACTAAGTACATACTCAAAGTACTGATCCACATATATGTCTATGTGCTATATTATCTCATAATATAGGTACAAGTTTTAGTATACACATTCAGACAGTTGTAGATTCCATCCTGCAAGATGATGAGTCCTCCTACTTTGGGGACTCCAGTCAGATTTATTTTTGTTCTTTACTTTCTTATTCATATGTATTGAATAGTGGTAGTTGGGTTCGCGTCCTAACTATCCATGGTCAGTATAGTAGAGGCTCATAGATGTCAGTTAGAGTTGGTTATGTAACTTTCAGTCCCTCTTTTTAGACTTCATAAGAATGTAAAAGTTGTATCGGTATTGTGTTTTACAGATTCCACCATTTTTATATTTTCGCATAGTAAACTTAGTCATTTTAAACTTGACTACATATTGACCCAACACAAATTCTAAGAAAATATTCATCAGAAATTTATTTTATTGAATTAAATTTAATAATTTTGTACTTTAAAAATTTAAAGTTAAGTTTAAATATTAGTATTTCTATATAAGAAAAAATAATTTTAAAATTTAAATTTACTAAAATAAATAAATAAAAAGATTAATTTTCTATATAAAAGTCAATTAAAATAATAAAATTGATTTACTTTAAATATTTAATTGTAATTAATTAAGATAATTTTTAATTTTGTCATGATTTATGGTGCACCGATAAAATTTTGAGAGTTGAATTGAACTTTTATCTATTTTTTTAAAAGTATTTTAACTTGTTAATTATTGTGATTTATTATAATTTTTACATAATTATCAAATAATATATTTACTCCTTGTGTCTCAATTTATGTGGCTTATATACAATTTTGAGAATCAACTAAAATTTTTATATATCTTGTAAATATTTTAAATTGTTAATTATTATGATTTGTAGTACTTTTTATTTTATCTCAATTTATGTGGCATTGATAAAATAATGAGAGTCAATAAAATTTCTATATGTCCTTTAAATATTTTATGTCATTAATTATTGTGATTCGTGGTAACAAATCAGTTTTAAACATGATAGCCAATTAAACAATTATTTTTTTTTTACTTTCAATATGTAGTTATAGTTAATTAATATAAATAAGTAAAATATATGAAATATTTAAATTATTATGATGAAACAATGAAATTATTATATATTAGGATATGATAAGTAATTAAGTAGGAGTGGAGAGTTTTTTTGGTAATTGCATGAGAGGTGATCGAAACCACCTCTTCTATATAGTAGAAATATGTGAATATGGAGTAATCATTGCAACTGACTTCTTTTAAAAAATCTAATAAAGTTCAAGATACAAAATTTATTAGAATGGGGAGTTATCAAGATTCAAAATTTCACAGAAACAAACTCAAAATAAGCAAAAAGGGGTTGTTTGGGAGTTATCAAGATTCAAACTTTTACAAAAAACAAACTCAAAATTTAGTTAAAAGGGGTTGGTGGGGAGTTATCAAGATAACATTTTGAGGGTTTACCTTGAAAATGAAGCAAAAAATGAGAATAGGGGAAGCTTTTTTAACTTTTTGTGAGAAGATAATTAAATTTGAGAATTTCAGCTAGTGGTGGCTTTTAAAAAAGACAAGTAGACTAGTTGCAACATTCCTTCAAGCTTTTGTCTTGTTGGCAGTAATATCTAGTGGGCTAGAGTTCGACCTTAGTAACAGTTATTACAAGCCACAATCTTTCAATGAAAGATAGTTCCTACACTATCTGCTGCCACTACTTCTGTTGTGTATAATGGAAGAAATGTCAAAATTTGTGATTACGATGATGTTGTTCCAATTTTCCCTTTCTTGACCAGATGGTCTATGACTCTATTTTTCTCCCTTCACGTGTGCATGAGAGGTGAAACATTTAACTATATCATCAGTAATCTGCATTCAAAGATAATATTACTATAAATGGGATTGTCATATATAATCATGTTTACAACTTTGGTAGAATCAGAGTTGATTTGTATAGGGTGGAGTCCAAATGAAACTGCTACCTTGAGTCCTTCCAGGATGGCTAGGAATTCAATTTGGATGGGGGAGGTATTATGAAGGGTCTTGATGTAACCAAGGGTCTGTTTCACTTGGTGGTTTCTGAAGACCCCCTATCCCTCTTTGCTTAGTGTGTTGGTTTATGATTCCATCAGTGTTCAACTTATACATTCCAAGTGGGGGGAGGGGGTTTCCCAGGTAGTGAAGCTAGGGTTGGAGGTGTGATTCCATTTGTGTTCAACTTGTAGGTTCGCAGTGGGGGGAAGGTTGTTCCTATTTAAGGTTTAGGATGGTGGTGAAGCTGGGGGTGGAGGTATGATTGTGATTATGAGTCTTGAAGTGGCATTCAGTAGCCAGGTGGATGGCTGTGTGGTGGTCAATTAGGAGTTTCTTGATATTGAAGAGGTTATTATTCCTGATAAGAAAAATACTCCAAAGAGCTATTCCTCAATTTTGCCTGAAGCTGGGTCAACTAGCCCACTTCTAAATCCCCAAAATACACTCTAAGTCAATTTCTTCCACCGCCTAAGCTATGGTATCTAAATCAACTCTTAGATGTATATTAATCCACCATAAGCCCTAAGGTAGATAACACTTACCAAGTTCAATAAAACTAAGGCAACCTTTTCTAGTATAGGCAACTAAGGCCAATTTACTCTAAGTATAAGCAACCACTATGAGTATTTCACCTAAGGTTGAATATTATAAGGCATTCTCATGCTAAACAAGAGTGATGAAGTCTATTCCACCTAAGATAGAGGGGAGCAAGTCAAGATTTCCACCTGTAAGATTCACATAGCTTAATTAGTCCAACTAACCCAAGTCTAGCATCTTATTAATCCAACACTTAAAACCCTATGTAATCTAGAAAAATATCATAATTATACTATAATATAGCTCAATATAACAAGGAATAAGCCTAACCTACCTCAAATTTGATATCCCAACACAACCATCTATTGAAGGGAATATCTTTGATGTAAGTCCAAGTAGTGATCTAGTTAGCAGTATTGAGCTGATTGGAGTCAAAAGAGTAGATGAAGATGCTTTGATTAGCTAAGGCTTGAAAAAGTTAAGGCATTTATGCAGTGGAAGAAGAGATGGTTGATGTCTTCCGGTGTCACAAAAGTGGCATTGGCTGTTGGTAGTTACCCTTATGTGATGTAGATATATCCTAGTTCAGAGTCCATTATGATGAAGCATCTAAATGAAAGTTTGATTTTGTTGGGGATTTTTAGTCTCAAATCCCGTGAAAGCTTGGACTAGTAATGGTTAAGGTAGGCTTATGGGATTCAATCACTGCTTGATAGGTTCTTTAGCAGTACAACTTATTATTAAGAGTACTATTGTGGGGGGGGGGGATGAAGAATCTTTGGATGGTGTGGGAAAGGTCAGGAGGGAGAGCGGGCGAAAGGCTCTGCAGGTTCTAGTTTCCATTAGAGTAGATGTTATCTACCCTTAACTGATTTTCTCATTTGTTTAGAGGACCCTGAATGTAGCTTTTGATAGGATCATGGTTGGGGATCAACTTGTCATTGAAAATTTTGATTTCATTCCCTTTATGAATGGTTCATCTAATGTTATCATTACATACACTCCAGTCCTCAACAAGTTTAAATGACTTTCTATGATATTTAGGCAAGTTGAATTACTTTTTAGCTATAAAAATTGTTTAGTGAATTTTGAGATAATTTTAATTATAGCACTAAAATGAATGTTCAGTGACTATTTAGGACATCAACTATTCAAAGGTGCGATTATGGTGGACATTTGGTTTGTTCGATTCGATTTTTTGGTTTTTGATTTAGCAAAAATGACAATCAAAATCAAACTGAAATAAATATAATTTATTTTGATTTTTGCAAAACCTATTTTTTTTTAGTTTGTTTTTTCGATTTTGAAGATAAAATGCAACACCCCGTATTTTTGTGTTAGAATTCTAAACAATGTTCCTACACGTATAAGCTCTAATACAAATGATTTCCATGTGGATATGAGTTTCATGATCATTATTCTAGTGTGTGAATAGCTCTCAAGGTGAAAAATGTTTATAGGAACCACTTTGAGCAAAACTTGAGCTAAGAGCCTTTGATTTGGCTAAATCTTTCTATTCGATTTTGCAAGGGTCAATTTTGAATGTATATAACTTTTTGTGTACGTGAAATATTTCATCTCAAGACCGACCAAATAGTAGATAATTGAATTAGCTTTCCAACGATACCAATTTCACCTTAATCTAATACCCGAACTAAACATTATGTCATTTTTCACGTGAGGCAGTAAGGGGTCGCGATAGCCCCACAACACGAGGTCTGCTTGACCCAAATAGGGGTCTCGTCACGATGGATAATTAACCCAACTTTTGAATGTGGTGCGGGGCCTATTGTCGCATAGTTTTAGCTTCTTAAGGGTCATGGGGCACTTTGGTCCTTTCCCCTCGACCCCAATGCATCCAAACATGAATTATAACACCCAAAAGGGGCATTATTTGCCCATCTTCTTCAAATAAACTCAAGTAAAAATCCTCTCCTTTCCCAAGAACAATTATTCAAGCTTTTACTCTCAAGAACATAAGAATTCAAGCATCAATTTCAATATTTCCTACAAGAAATCTAAGAGTTCAATCTTTCAAGTTCAATAATTATTCAAGAGATATCAAGAATAAAGTATCTTTCACATGTCCATTATTCAAGTTCCAAGATTCAAGCTTTCTTCATCAAATCAAGTCTATTAAGTTATGTGGGGTTATGAACAAGGACACGTCTTTCGTCCTTGTGCTAAAAATTATATTTTTCAGCAAATTTCTTATGATTTTAAATTAGAGTTTATACCCAAAGTATCTTATTGATGATTTTTGAGTATTATATGATTGAATTATGAAATCTCATGTTTGTTTTGAGTTAAAGAATGCTCTTTTATGTTTTTGGCTACCATAAGCATGATCTAAGATATTGTTTACAACTTTTCAATTGAATTGAGCATGATATTGTGATTTAAAGTCATGATCTTGATATTTTTGAAGTATTTCAAGAAGCTTATAGAACATGATGTTTTGCCATGTGTATAATATATATATATATATATATATATATATATATATATATATATAAATAGTATTTATATAAATACTATAGTATAGTATAGTATTTAATTATATAAATAGTATTTGATCTTAGAATCTCTAGTTTAGCCATGGAATTCACTTTTCAGAAATTACTACAGTTTATAGAAATAGATTATAGATTTTTATCAAATAGATGCATAATTGGTTTTAGATAAGCCCTTATGCTAGATTTTATAAAAAAGGATTTTCAACAGATCGATCGTAGCAAATAAAAAGGGAGTAGTATTTAGCACCGAGCCGGAAGTGTGGGTTTTATCGCATCCTACTTTCACAGAACTACATTGCCAACGTAGGTACAAATTATCAGATTATTCCATTTCTATATGGATAATCATTTTAACTTGTGATCGATCACATGGGTAGGTTATACTCCCTGGCAAGAGTATGACACCTCTCCCTAATGTGAGGTTTCTTCCATCGGAGGGCGAGTCATTGGACTTCATATGGCTCGTATGGTTTATGTCGGTTAAGAGAACCTCCCTACTAGTAAAGAAAAGTTTTTTAAACAATTTCCTTATATAAAAAACATAACACATAATTTTTTAGAAAAACTAAGTGTAAAGGCTCACAAGTTTTACTCAAATTATGTTTTAAAGAACGATAGTAGCTTCAGATTTCATCTTTCAGAATTTAGATTTTAGAGTGAGTCCTTTCTACACTTAAATAGCATGATTTTAAGAGGGAATACAAATACAACTTTTAGAACTAAATATTGTGACTCACTAAATTTATAAAGTATGATTTGTTTCTATTACTTCAGACTTCAGTATTTCAATTATTCCTGCTTATGTGAGTCATTTACATTTAACATGCATTGTTTTACAAATTATGATGATGAGATAGTGTTTTACTTATGTATTTCACCCCATATACTCAGTACATACTCAAAGTACTGATCCACATATATGTTTATGTGCTACATTATCTTATAATGTAGGTACAAGTTTTAGTATGCACATTCAGACAGTTGCAGATTCTAGCCAGCAAGAAGATGAGTCCTCCTACTTTGGGTACTCCAGTCAGATTTATTTATGTTCTTTACTTTTTTATTCATATGTATTGATTAGTGGTAGTTGGGGTCGCATACTAACTATCCATGGTCAGCATAGTAGAGGCTTCACAAATGTCAGTTAGAGTTGGTGATGTAATTTTCAGTCCCTCTTTTCAGACTTTATCAGAATTTAAAAGTTGTATCAGTATTGTATTTTACAGATTCCATCATTTTTATATTTTTGCATAGTAAACTCAGTCATTTTATGCATATCTATTTAGTTGCTTATGAGTTTTGTAAGTAGAAGGGTTAGCTTGGGATCACTCATGTTTCCTAGCACCGTATGACGTGTTGGGTCCATTTTTGGGGCGTTTCAAACTTGGTATCAGATCCAGGTTTCAAGTTTCCTAGGGTGTCTGTGAAGCCGTGTCTAGTAGATTCTTGGGAAATGGTACGCCAGGAGCCCTCTAGTGTGTTATAAGTCCCTCAAGTTTAAAGTGATGTTCTTATTCTTACGAGTCATTTAGTTAAGACAGAGTAAGATATGTATTCAGATTCCTCATTAGCCTTTCAAGATGAACAGTACATATTAGAGGATATAGTGTGAATATGGATTGCTGAATAGAGTTTATATTCACAAGATATTGAAACCTAGAGTGTTATGATTCATAAATAGTTGAACCTTCTTATAGTCGGAAGTATGGGTTTAGAAGTGTAATGACAAGAAAGGTGGTAAGGGCGATTTATTGAATATATATATAGCTGAATTTTTGCATATGATTGAGTTAGTAATGAAGTGATATGTCCTTGTGTTTTAGTTTAATGGAAGGTAGAGAAGGAGTTATTAGTTAAGGTGAATTCTTGTTTGCTTGAAGTATGAATAGAGTTATTGATGGTAATTGTTGTGTTAGAAAAGTATGGGTTATTGATGAAAGTATTGGGTGGATGAGTATTGTGCATTTCGGCTTATAGATATGGGTAAATAGTCGTAATATTTAGAAGGAGGATGCATTATTAGATTTTAGTAAGGTATGTCTTAGGATTATGACCGATTGTCATTGTTATGGGGTTCTAGTGTACTTGTGTTTCTTGATGATTTATTATATAGCTTCCAAATGAGAATTGTGTGTGAGGTTGGGTTGTAAATCTTGTTTAGCACTAGACATTAAGTGTTAACAATTGATGGTCATGAAGGTAGATGTGATGATTTCTTGGTTAATGATATTAGTTATATAGAAATGCTCTAGTAGGCTTGAATAGTGTGTGCAAGAGTTTGAGTCCATTTTGATTCATAATTAAGTATCATGTTGTATGTATGATGTAGAAGTATGCCCAAGGTGCTATGGGGTTGTGGTATTTTCTAAGGCTATTACATGTTGTGTATGACAAGTATTACTATTGAGTTACTAGGTGGAGAAAAACTAGTTAGATGGTATGTGGTGTTCTAAATAGCCAAGTTAATGAGTTTTGATTGATAGTATTGAGACTTTTGATGTGATCATGATTCTCATGGTCTAGAGATATAAGTTTGGAGATACGATATTGGTAGACTATGACGGAATTAGTATGGTTAATTACAGGTTTGGTGATATCCATGTTAAGTGTTGGAATATAAGTTTGAGTTTTTAAAGGTTGAACTAATAAAAATAAGAGTTGAAGCACTAAATAGTGTGCACGTGGACTCTGGGGATACTCGTGAAGATTCAAAGTACTAAGTGTTCAAGTATTATATGATGACTATTGGGGCTATAGAAAGCTAGGGTGTATCTCAGAGGGTAGTATTAGCAGTGGGTTTTCCAATTCCAGCTGTAGTCTTTCAGGTTAAGTTCTATTATTTAAGTGTATTTTTATATCCCAGGTTTTAGAGGAAGGTGGATGTAGTTAAGTTAAAGTTTAGTAAAAGGGGTTCCACAGATTTGGAATGATGGCTTAAAGCTAAGGGGGAGATGATAGGATGAGTAACCAAGTCAGGCTCTCAGATTCTAATAGTAATGCTAGTATGTTGTAGAACCTCAAAAAGTGAGGGTGAGGCTCAACCCATTCTTATCTCAGTATTTTTAGTCATCCCAATACCTACTCATGCCTTACGTTTCAGTTTCATGATCATAGTTCATGTTCATGCATATGATAGAGAATCATGTGCTCTTCTAGTTCCTAAATGAGTTCCAGTTCATTCAGTAGTTGGAATCACATTCCATAAGTTATGAACTCCAAATTAAGGTCATACAACTCATGGCTCATGTACTCATGCTTTATAGTATGCTAAGTTCCCATAACTCATGCTACGCTCCTAATGATCAGCGAGATTGAGCTTATAGCCATGTGTGCCCTCAATTCAGATACTCCAATTAAGTATAAGTTTCCAGTATAATTCTGTCAGTATAGCGAGCAATCCTGTTTAACAGTCAGGCAGACAAGTTCCTGCGGTTTTCCACCTTTTCACCTAGTCCTACTATATGAAGTCTCATGCCTATGACCACTCCAAGAGATAATCTATTTCATACATGTAAATTGTGAATTCAGTTTAGTCCAAGCATCATGTTTTAGGTTCTGCTATTTAGTAATGACTCAGTTCATAAGTGTTCAACGCATAATCTAAATTTTCTAAGTATTTTAGCTCAGATAGTGTAATACCCTCATATGATCTAAGTATTGTTGTCTCATGATTCATACTTGCATAAGTTATCACTTCCCAATTCAATATATATATGATTGGATCATGAACTCTTCAAGTGAATTATAACCTCTCAACATGAATCAGCTATTTAAAGCAACTAAAGTCACGTCAGCTCGAAATTTAGTTTCATGATAGAAGTTTAAATGTTTCAGCTCAGTTATGTCCTTTATTAGAAGAAATATCATGTCCACATTATTCCATACCTTAAGGCTTCAACAAGTTCCTATCCATCATTCGAGGACAAATGATTCTAAGGGGAGATAATATAACACCCTATATTTTTGTGCTAGAATTCTAACCGTTGTTCCTACATGTGTAAGCTATAATACAAATGATTCTCATATGTATATGAGTTTCATGATTATTATACTAGTGTGCGAATAAATCTCAAGGTGAAAAATGTTCATAGGAAGCACTTAGAGCAAAAGTTGAGCTAAGAGCCTTTGATTTGGCTAAATCTTTCTATTCGATTCTGCAAGTGTCAATTTTGAATATGTATAACTTTTTGTGTACAAGTAATTTTTTAGCTAAAAACCCACCAAATTTTATATAATTGAATTAGCTTTCCAATGATACCAATTTTGCCTTAATCCAATACTTGAGCAAAAAGTTATGTCATTTTTCATGTGAGGCAGTAAGGGGTTGCAATAGCCCCACGACGTGAGGTCTGATTGACCCAAATAGGGGTCGAGTCGTGAGGGCCACTTAACCCAGCTAGGTTCATGACTTAGGGGCTATTCCCGCACAATTTTAGCTTCTTAAGGGTATTGGGGAACTTTGGTCCTTTCCCCTCGACCCCAATGCATCCAAACACGAATTGTAACATCCAAAAGGGGTATTATTTGCCCATCTTCTTCAAATAAACTCATGTAAAAATCCTTTCCTTTTTCAAGAACAATGATTCAAGCTTTTATTCTTAAGAACATGAGAACTCAAGCATCAATTTCAAGATTTCCTCCAAGAAATCAAAGAGTTCAAGTTTCCAAGTTCAATAATTCTTTAAGAGATATCGAGAATAAAGTTTCTTTCACAAGTCCATTATTCAAGCTCCAAGATTCAAGATTTCTTCATCAAATCAAGTCCATTAAGGTATGTGGGTTATGAACAAGGACACTCCTTTCATCCTTGTGCCCAAAATTATAGCTTTGAGCAAATTTCTTATGATTTTAAATTAGGTTTTATATCTAAAGTATCTTATTGATGATTTTTGAGTATGATATGATTGAATTATGAAATCCTATATTTGTTTTGAGTTAAAGAATGCTCTTTTATGATTTTTGCTACCATAAACATGATCTAAGATATTGTTTACAACTTTTCAATTGAATTGAGCATGATATTGTGATTTAAAGTCATGATCTTGATATTTTTGAAGTATTTCAAGAAGCTTATAAAACATGATGTTTTGCCATGTGTTTATACAGTTTGGAAGAAAGGGTTTTAAGCCCTAGTTTGATATATATATATATATATATATATATATTGAAATTCAGTCATATAAAATGTATTTAATCTTCAGATCCCCAATTTAGCCATGGAATCCACTTTTCAGAAATTACTACAGTTTACGAAAACAGATTACAAATTTTTATCAGATGGATGCATAGTTGGTTTTAGATAAACCCTTATGATCGATTTTAAAAAAGTGAATTTCCAACAGATTGAGCGTAACAAATATAAAGGGAGTAGCATTTAGCATAGAGCGGAAAGTGTGGGTTTAGCGCATTCTACTTTCACAGAACTACGTAGCCAACGTAGGTACAGATTATCAGATTATTCCCATTTCTATATGGATGACAGTTTTAGCTTGTGATTGATCACATGGGTAGGTTATACACCCTATCAAGAGTATGTCACCTCTCCCCAACGTGAAGTTTCTTCCTTAGGAGGACGAGACGTTGGACTTCATGTGGCTCGCATGGTTTATGTCGGTTAAGAGAACCTCCCTACTAGTAAAGAAAAGTTTTTTAAAGAATTTCCTAATAGAAAAAAAACAACACAAAATTTTTTAGAAAAACTAAGTGTAAAGACTCACAAGTTTTACTCAGATTATGTTTTAAAGAAAGATAGTAGCTTCAGGGGATTCCAGCCAGCAAGATGATGATTCCTCCTACTTCGGGGACTCCAGTCAAATTTATTTATATTCTTTACTTTGTTATTCATATGTATTGATTAGTGGTAGTTGGGGTCATGTCCTAACTATCCATGGTCAGTGTAGTAGAGGCTTCACAAATGTCAGTTATATAACTTTCAGTCCCTCTTTTCAGACTTTATCAGAATGTAAAAGTTGTATCAGTATTGTATTTTATAGATTCCATCACTTTTATGTTTTCGCGCTGTAAAATTAGTCATTTTATACATATCTATTCAGTTACTTATGAGTTATGTCGGTAGAAGGGTTAGCTTGGAATCACTTATGGTCCCAAGCATCGTGTGATATCTCGGCTCCATTTTCGGGGAGTTACATAAAAATAGTGAGATCGACAGACATCTTTTGATTAAGATGTATCAAAATGACAACAATGACTCGGACTATACTATGACAACGACTGGGCAGCATTGAGGGAGAGAGTGTGAAAGGCTGAGATTAATTTTTTGATAAGTTGAGGGAGAGTGTGTGAGAGGCTGTGACTAGCTACTTATTAGTGAAAGTGATTAGGGTTAGGAACATAGGGTAATATATATTATAATGGGTTGTGGGCCAATGGGTTGGACTGTAGTTGGGTGTTGAGATTTGGTATTGGATTGGGTATAAAATTTAAATATAATGGAATATTAATACTCTCTATGTATATGTAATTTCGATACTAACCACATTCGTCCATTATAGCTTTGCCCCAATGGTACTGACGGTAACTAATGAATAGAAAATAAAAATAACTTTTTCCAACAACAACAACAATAATAATTATAATAATAATTCTGCCTCGATTGGTCCCAAGCAAATTGGAAATTTGACCGTACATAAATTTATCTTTAAATATAGGAAAAAAATGAACGACAATAATAACTCAGACAGAACAACCTTCCCTACATATTGGGCAAGTGTTACTGTTTGACGGCCATGTAAGTACACACCTCCTATGGAACATATGTGAACATGGCGTGATCACCACGACTGATTCTTCTTTAAAAATCTTCAAGCAAACAGGGCATATGTCTCCCAACTCAAAAGCCACAACATATTCCATTTTCAGTTTCATAATCTTTAGTCCACTTTTTATAACTCTAAATTTTTGAATTTTCCCAACAAAGCCCTCAGCTTTATGAAGAAATCCTTTTTCCAAGGTGAAGAAGTCGAACAAAGCATTCAAAATTTCCTGAACATTAAAATCATCAAAAGCATAATGTATTTCAGTTTTTTCACTCTGAATATCTGTATCAAATTTTCTCTTTTTGCTAAACCTACCAGAAGATTCTTGAACTCTATAATTTATAAACTCGTAAACAAAATTCTTTCTCGTTGTTGTTATTGTCACCATCATTCGTCAGTGTTTCATACAAATTATTTAATATGAAACTACAAGCATTTATCGATCTTTCTGACCCAATTCCAATTTGTTTGCTTGACATATCCACATTAATAACCACAACAATCTTGTGGAACTCATCATTATCCATTTTAGTACCCAACAAATTTAATTTTTCACCAAAAATCTCAAAGCTAATTGACAGATAATCAAAAATTACATTAGCTACATGCGAAATTGTGTCTTTAAATAACAAATCAGATAACCTCAAATCTAATTCGATGTTTTTAGCAAACTCATTAGGAGATTCAGCAATTTTAAATGGATGAACACCTTTTTTGAGAATTGTAGTTCTCGCCTGTTCCCCATTATCCGGGACATAATAACCTAAGGGTCTTATAATCTCGATTTGTTTTTTCACTGTTAAAATCAAAAATCCAAATCTCGATGACGACCCTAATTGGTAGTAATAATGATCAACAACATTAGTTTTAATCATATTTTGTTCCCGTTTAAACACCCTTATTTTTATTTCCTTCACACTTTCAATTCTATATGCCATTTCCCTTCCCTCTTTTAGAGAATTTCAATTTAAAGAGAAAACTTAAATAAATTAAACAAAAATGGAAGAACAAATATATAGAAGTAGGAGACCTATAAATTTGACTTCTTTTCAGTAAATATAAAATAATATTATAGTAACTTCATTAATGATACTGATGGTTTTGGTAAATAGAATAAAGGAAAGTTATTTATGAATTATTAAAGGCATAATATATAAATATGACCCTAAAATTGACACCAAATTATAACTTTGAACTTAAACTTTGACAGTGCACAAATATGACCTTTAACTATTCAAAACTACACAAATATGACCTCCATTCCGACGTGGCAAAACGCATGTTGCACATGCAAAACTGGGCACGCCAGGCTAAAAATTTGTGCGTTCCAACAGTTAAAAGGGGGTAAAATGACTATTATGCCCTTACTAATTCCTTTTTATATATTTAAGTGACTTTTCACTATTATTTTTTTCATTATTCTCAGTTCAAAGATGAAACTATACTAATAATAAATAAAAAAATTATAGTTTTAATAAAACGTTATTAATAAAATATTATTAAATTAATGTTATTAAAATATTATGAAATTAACATTATTAATACGTTATTAAGGGCAGTAGTAGTATTATATTATACTAATGTTATTAAATTAACTTTATTAAAATGTTATTAAATTAATGTTATTAAACTAATGTTATTTAATTAATGTTATTAAATTAATGTTATTAAAATGCTATTATATTAACGTCATTAAAACGTTATTAAGATGAAAATTTAATTAAAATGTTGTAGAAATAGTAATAGTAGTTATTAGTCGTCGTCGTAGTAGTATATTGATAGAAGCAATAGTAGTATGTAATATGTAGAAACAGTAGCAGTAGAATAATAATAATAATAATAATAATAATAATAATAATAATAATAATAATAATAATAATAATAATAATAATAATAATAATAAAATAAAAAAATGGCCATAAACGACGTCATTTTAATTAAAACCGCGCCATCATGCTATGTCAGCCCTTTTAAGGATATGGCACTGTGTGATTGGATCTCTTTCCACTGGCTCACGCATGGGGGTTGCAAAATCGGAGGTCCTATTTGTTCAGGTTTTGAATACTTAAAGGTCTTATTTGTGCACTATCAAAGTTTAAGGTTAAAGTTATAATTTGATATCAAGTTTAGAGTCATATTTATGTATTATGCCAATATTAAATATCTTACCTATTTTCTCTCCCCCACAGCATTGCAGTGGATGGGACTGCTCCACCCTTAGCTAGAGGTCGAGGGTTCGACCCTGGGTATGGAGAAAACTCTGTTGGGAGCGCTGCCACCTTAATGAGCCCTGCAACGTGCGATTCGAATTAATCAACGCTCTAATGCGAACATCGAAAACCGGATGAGAAACAAAAAAGAAGAAGCAAAAAGTCAACTTATGTTTTTTTATTTACTTTATTTTTTTAGTTAAATACTTTGATAGTCCCTTAAATTTGTAATTTTTGCAAGTTAGATATTTTTCTTTGCTAGTGATTAGATAGACACTTTAACTAAGTAATAATATGTCTCATGAACTCTTTAAGCTGGCGTGACAACGTGAATGACATATTTTTTTAAGTAATTAGATTTTACGATGTATTTTTTAATTTCGTTAAAATTTTAACACATCATTCAAGTGGATTCCGTAGTTTACTTGCTCCATTTGTTTCAAAGAAGTTATATTTTCACCTTAGCATTTTGTTTTATAGTAAGTACTAGATATTGATGACCCCTGATGTTATTTTTAAATCTTAATTTTAATTATCAAAATAATTTATATTTTTAATTATTATTATTTATAATATTTTTTCTTGTGTTTCAATTTAAATAATGCTGGTATAATTTTGAGACTGAGTCAAATATTTTATATTTTTTAAATTTCTTAAGTTGTTAATTATGTGACTTACAATATATTTTACATTATTTTCAATAATATATGAATATTCTCCCTGTCTCAATTTATGTGACACAGATAAAATTTTGACAATCAATCAATTTTTGTAGATATATACTTTTATATTAAATTCTTAATTATTGTGATTTATAATACTTTTTATTTCATTTTTAAATAATATATGTTATTTTATATCTTGCTCTATCCCATGTCAATTTATGTGCACTAATATAATTTTGATAGTCAGTCAAATTTTTTATATTGACATATTATTTTATGTCTCTTTTACCTTTTTCATGAAATATTATCAATTTTGCAATGCTTAGACGATTATAATAATTAATTAGGGGTAATATAGTAAAATCACGATGAAAGCAATGAAGCACACATCCCGCAAGTGACTTGTAAAAACTAATTAGAAGATATATAAAAAAATTGCTATGAAAAATATATGTATAATAAATAATTAACGGTGGTAAAATAAAATTACTATAAAAATAGTCATAAATGTCTATTTTACTTTTTTTCTAATTAAAGTTATTAATTTTTTAATATGTAAATGACTTATAATATCTAATTATGGATATAATAATTAATTAGGAATGATATACTAAAATTACGATTAATGCGCCTGAAGCAGACATATCATAAATGTCTATTTTATTTTTTATTACATATCATTAATTTTATAATACATAAATGACTTATAATAATTAATTAAGGGTGATATAGTAAAATTACAGTTGAGAAGAAGACATGTCGATCCCGTGCTTGCTTTGCTAATACAGTAAAATTACGGTTAAAGCAGCTAAACAGTTATAAATGTCTATTTTATCTTTTTTTTTTAAAATTAAATATTGTTATTTTTGTAATACCAAAATAACTTATAATATTTAATTAGGGATACAATAATTAATTAGGAGTAATATAGTAAAAATACTATTGAAGCACTGAAGCAGACATGTCATAAATATATATTTTAAATTTTTTATTAAATATTATAAATTTTCTAATACATAAATGACTTACAATAATTAATTAGGGGTGATATAGTAAAATTATAGTTGAAGCAGCTGAAGCAAGCATGTCAACCTCCTGCCTGCTTCAACTGCTTAACTCGCTCTTATAATATAAGAGAATTTCTCGAAATCAAGAAGACCTTTATTATTTTCTTCCAATTTTATCGTTATTATTTAAATTGATGCAATTTAGTAATTGTTCCGATTATATCATTTTAATTTATATTAATATATTACGCCTTTTTGATAGTACTCTATTCTCAAAAAAACATCTACTAACAAATAAAGATGACTTAGTAAATGACACATTCTATTTACTTCTTTTCTTTTTAATTGCACCTTTTGAGTCAATTTGACTAAATTACAAAGCTAAATTAGATTAGATTAATTTAATTTTCTTAAATTAAAAGTTAGATATTTAATACTTACATGAAAATTACTATAAATGCAATTTTCCTTTTTTGTCAATTTGAATAAGAAATACATTTTAAATGTTGATAAAAGTTTGTATCGTTTGACTCTAAAAAAGAAAAGGGAGCAATTAAAAGAAATGAAGGGAGTACTATTTTTCTTAATATACTCCCTCCGTCCCAAATTATCCGTCCCAAATTGAGATGACATATTGATTAAAAAAAATAATTAATAACATGTCTAGTTTACCATAATATCCCTATTAAATAATGTTTACATTTTAATTTGAAGAAAAAATAATTAATGCAAAGGGTAAAACATGGAAAAAAAATTGTCACTTCTTTATTAACGAAAAAAGATAAGTAAACCAGGAAATTAAATTAGAAAATTTGGGACGGGTAATTTGGGATGGAAGGAGTACGTGAAAAGAGCTAAAAAGACACTTAGGGGTCATTTGGTAGAGTGTACAAGAATAATGCAAAATATGGTGTATTAATAATGCTTGTATTAATAATGTTTGTGTTAGTTATACTTGTATTAGTTATGCTTGTATTTTTCTTATGCAGTGTTTGATTCGATGTATTAAAAAAAAACATGAATTACATAATTTTTTTAAAACTTTTTTTTTTCCACAATACCCTCAATATATATGTTGGAAAGGATGCAGAATTTTTTTTAGGTTATACATAGAGTAAAAAGGCATACCAAATAAGGTACTACTAATACACATTAAATTAATGCATGCACTAATATTCAAATACACTCTACCAAACGACCCCTTATTTAGAATAGAGAAAGTATTTTTTTCAAGGCATTTGATCAACAGTAAGTCAAACAATACTGCTTACTTCCTAGAAGCGTATAGATTTCTTTAAGGATGTGTCCATACTAAAAACATCACTCATTTTAAAATGAAGAAAGTATCTTTTAGCGAACCGTAGGACTCTACTAAGCTAAGATAACCAAAGAACAAATAAATCAATACACTCAGGCGCGAAGCCACCATTCATTTAGGGGTTCATTCGAATTCTCTTCGATGGAAACTTATATTATTTATGCTTGGTTAAAAAATATTTTTTATCTTATATACAGTAAATATTGAACCTTCTTCGACTAGTTCGTATGTTTATGTTTGAGCCCCCTCAATGAAAATTCTTCTTCCACCACTGAATACAGTCACATGCTTACAATATCGATGACAAATGTTATTTAGTGTTTGCCCTATGTAAATATTTACATTACTTACAATAAAATTTATATACACTACTAGCATAGAAAATTTATGTATAAATATTTAAAAAGTATAACTGAAATATTGAAACTCAATTACATAATTCTTAGAAGGCAAAACCCATATGCAGCCCCCTTAAGTACACACTATTTTTCACTTAGGCACCTCAAGTGGACATTATTTCATTTTGGCACCCCAAGTAGGTGTAAAGTTTGTCACTTTGACACCTTTTGCTGAATCAGCAAATTTATATTGTGTGCGTGTATTACACGCGCCTGATGATGTGGAAAGTGACAAATAATATGCCAACACATGTCATTTTCTAAAAAATATTTTTTAAATCATTAATTATTTTTTTTCAAAAAAAAATCAATAATCACCTCTTTCCCCAATAATTAATTTTAAATAAAAAATTCTCAAATAATTTATAAATAATTAATTTAGATATAAAGTACCCCTCCCCGTAACCTACCCACCCCACCAACCTTCTTCTTCAAACACCCCACCCACCCACCACCACCACCCTACCCCACCCACCCTATCAGTCCACCCACCCATCCACCCCCACCCCACCAGTCCACCCATCCCGCCGCCTCTCCCACCCCGCCCACCACCCCACCGGTTAATTTTTAATTTTTTTAATTGATATTATTTGATTTTAATTTTTCTTCACGAATCTAGCTTTATTTTTTAATTTCTTTCATCATTTTTAATTTTTCTTCACTGATTTTTCTTGGGTTTTATGCTTCGATTCTAATTTTTTTTATTGATTTTGTTTGAATTCAATTTTTCTTAACTAATTTAGCTTTATTTATTAAGCATTCTTATTTCTTATAATTAAGCATTCTTATTTGTTGATTTAATCATTCTTGTATTTTGATTTCTTCTTTCATAAAAGAAGTAAGATTCTTGATTTGACCATTTTAGCATAAGGATGTGTTCAAGTAAAAAATGATGGTAAGTTAATGGATTGAAGAAAGAAGAAGAAGAAGAAGAAGAAGAAAAGAGAAGAAAAATAAAAATAATGCCACTGAAAAATTAAGAAAATGCCACTCAAATGCGCCTTCAATGCGTGTGTCACACGCACCTTGCCAACTCAGCAAAAAGTGCCAAAGCGGCACACTTGAAGGCCACTTGAGGTGCCAAAATGGAACAATGTCCACTTGAGGTGCCTAAATGAAAGATGATGCGTACTTAAGGACCTGCGATGTATTCTGCCTTCTTAGAATGAAAAATATGACTATCAAGAACTACTCATACACACATCACAACTTTCTCTACACATTGGACAAGTGTTGTTCTCCTATAGTCATGTAAATATGCAGCTTCTATGAAATATATATGAACATGGAGTAATCACAACAACTGGTTTCTCTTCAAAAATCTCATAAAGTTCAAGATTCCAAATTTATTAGAATACAAACTCAAAATTTAGCTAAAAGGGGGTGATGGGGAGTTATCAAGATTCAAAATTGGCATAATGCATAAACATGCCCTTTAACTTGACACCAGATCAAAGCTATGATCTCCAACTTTGGGTGTGCACAAGTAGACACTTAAACTTATATAAAGTTGAACAAGTAAACACATACGTCCTATGTGGCATAATACATATAGGACGCCGTATAGGACAAGAATTGTCCACGTAGGATGCCACATAGGATATATGTGTCTACTTGTTCAACTTTATGCAAGTTTAAATGACTAATTGTGCACATTCAAAATTAATGGTCATAAATATAATTTGGTGTCAAGTTAAAGGGCATAAGTATTGTGCCTTCAAAATTCCAAAGAAACAAATCCAAAATAAGCAAAAAAGGGTTATTTGGGAATTATCAAGATTCAGACTTTTACAATAAAACAAACTCAAAATTTAGTTAAAAGGAGTTGGTGGGGAGTTATCAAGATTCAAACTTTCACAAAAAACAACAAACTCAAAATTTAGCCAAAAGGGGTTGTTTGGAAGTTATCAAGATTCAAACTTTCACAGAAAAACAAACACAAAATTAGCAACAAAGGGTTGTTTGGGAGTTATCAAGATTAAGATTTTGAGGAGTTACCTTGAAAATGGAGCAAAAAATGAGAAAAAGGGAAAGTTCTTTAAGTTTTTGTGAGAAGATTATGGAAAGTGAAATAGTGAAAAAGACAAGTAGACTAGTCACAACATTCCTTCAAGCTTTTGTCTTGTTGGTAGTTATATCTATGGTCTATTGAAAATTAATTTTTTATCTCTTTAAATGTTTACGTATATTTTATTCTATTCAGATTCATTAATATCATGCGTAAATAAATAGGTAAAATTAGTATCATAAATCTTGATCTGTTTCGACACCTCCTTGTTATGGCTAAGGACAACCTCTAGGTATGTTATTATTGTTGTCATCATCTAATCGTTAGTATATGGTTTCTTTGCTAGAAAAGTTAAAGGGCAAGTTACACGTTAGGTTGATTGGTGAAAATAGTTATATTTGTTTTTGAATATGAATAAAAATATTTATTTTTCTGGTTGTTATTTTGATGAATGATTAATTATGTTAATTTTTCAAAATTAAAACCTCGAGCTATAAAACCGAGCAAATTCAAAAAGATTACTTAAAGTTTGGATCTTCTGTGCAAAGTCGAGAGCATGAATTTGAAATCGCTAGTTATGATATAGCAACATGTTGTGATTGATGTGTGGGTGTATAAAGCGATATATGATTAGAAAAGAGGATATATGGGACAATGTCTTTGGTGGATGATAAGGAATGGAAAGTGAAATTAGAGATGGTTTAAACATGTAAAGAGAAGATGCATGGATGCACAAATGTGGAGGTGTGAGAGGTTGACTATGGATATTTTTAGGAGAGGTAGAGATAGTCTGAAGAGAGAGAGGTGATTAGATATGACGTGACACAATTTAAACTTATCGAGAAAATGATCTTAGATAAAAGAGGATGAAGGATACAAATTAAGGTAGAAGGTTAATAGGTAGTAATGTATTGCTGGTCTTGCAGTCAATTCAATAAGTAGTCATAGAATTGCTCTGATAGTTTATTATTCTTCAAAATCTGTTATTATCTGTTATTTCTTATACGTCAACTATTATATTATTTTATTGTAGTTATTGTTGTGTTACTATCTGTTGTTTGGTATTACCTTTAATTTCTTGTACTTTTGTTATTTTTTTTCCTGGAATGCATTGAACTATTTTTTCTTGAGATGAGAAACTATTGAAAATAAGGATAAGGTCTTTGAACACTTTATCATTCACATACACCACTTTACAATTTTTTTTGTTAAATGGGTGATTTAATCATTGATTAGGGAGAAATATAACTGTTTGAAATGGGGTGGGGAGTGGGTTGATTCAAAATAGGTTGGTCTAGAGTTTGATCTTAGTAACAGTTATTATAAGCCACAATCTTTTTATGAAAGATAGTTCCTACACTATCTGCTGCCACTATTTCTATTGAATATAATGGAGGAATTGTCAAAATTTGTGATTACGATGACGTTGTTCCAATTTTCCATTTCTTGACCAGATGGTCTGTGACTCTATTGTGCTTCCTGCACGTGTGCATGAGAGGTGAAGCATTCAACTACATTATCAGTAATCTGCATTCAAAGATAATATTACTATAAATGGGATTATCATGTATAATCATGTTTACAACTTCTGTAGAATCAAAGTTGATTTGTATATGATGGAGTCCAAATGAAACTGCTAGCTTGAGTCCTTCCAGGATGGCTAGGAGTTCAGCTTGGATGGGGAGGTATTGTGAAGGGTCTTGATATACCCAAGGGTCCATTCCCGTTGGTGGTTTCTGAAGACCCGCTATCCTTACTTGCATAGTGTGCTTGTTTATGGTCTCATTAGTGTTCAGCTTGTAGATTCCCAGTAGGGGAAGGAGGTTCCCATTTCAGGTTTAGGATCGTGGTGGGGCTGGGGGTGGAGGTATGATTGTGATTATGAGACATGAAGTAGAATTTAAGTAGATAAGTAAATAGCTGTGTGGTGGTCAATTGGGAGTTTCTTGTTATTGAGTAGGTTATCATTCCTGTTAAGCCAAATACTCCAAAGATAAAAAAGAATAACTATGTCCCAACACAAGCATCTATTAAAGGAAATATCTTTGATGCAGGTCCAAGTGGTGAGCTAGTTAGCAATGTTGAGGTGATTGGAGTTAGCAGAGTGGATGAAAATGCTTTGGTTCGCTAAGGATGTTCAAAAAGTAGAGGATTTATGCAATGGAAGAAGACATGATTGATGTCTTCCTTTTGGGTTTAACAAAAGTGGCATTGACCGTTGGTGGTTACCCTTATGTGATGCAAATAACTCTTAGTTGGGAGTCTATTGTGGTTAAGTAGCTAAATGAAAGTTTTGATTTGTTGGGGATTTTTAGTCACCAAATCTAGTGAAAGTTTGGACTAGCAGTGGTTGGGATAGGCTTATGGTAGTCAATTACAGCTTGATAGGTTATTATTATGGAGAAGACCCAATAGATGGTTCTTTTCCAGTACAACTTATCATTAAGTGTACTATTATAGGGGATGAAGAAGCTTTGGATGATATGGGAGAGGTTAGGAAGGAGAGCGAATGAAAGGTTCTGCAGGTTCCAGTTTCCATTAGAGTTAGATGTTATCTACCCTTAACATATTTTTCCTTTTTGTTTAGAGAGCCATGAATGTAGATTTTGATGGGGCCATGGTTGGGGATCCATTTGCCATTACAAAAGTTGATTTCATTCCCTTTATGAACGTTCCATCTGATGGGTTCATTACATACACTCCAACCGCCATAAGTTTAAATGACTTTTTATGATAGTTAGGCAAGATTGAGTTATTTTTTAGCTATAAAAATAGTTTAGTGAATTTTGGGATATTTTTAATTATAGCAATAAAATGAACGTTCAGTGACTATTAAGGTTATCAAGTATTTAAGGGTGTGATTACGGGTGGACATTAGGTTTGTTTAGCTCGATTTTTTGATTTTTGATTTGCCGAAAATGACAACGAATTGAATTGAAATAAATTCAATTTATTTTGATTTTTGCAAATTCAGTTCGATCTTTTTCAGTTTGTTTTTTCGATTTGGAAGATCAAAATAGTGGGCATCAACAGACATCTTTTGAGGCAAGGCGGATCAAAACGAAAACGAGGACAACTACTAGACTATGACAACTAGACAATATTGAGGGAGAGAGCGTGAGAGATTGAGAGGTTGGGAGCGAGTGTTTGAGAAGTTGTAAGTGTCTACTCATTAGTGAAAGTGATTAGGGTTGGGGAGGTGGGGTAATGTATCGTAATGGGTACCAATGGGTTGAGGTTGGGCCAATGGGTAAAAAATGACTAGAAATAAAAATAACTTTTTTCCAACAACAACAACAATAATAATTATACTAATAATTCTGCCTCGATCGGTCCCAAGAAAAATGAAAATTTAACAATACATAAAATTATCTTTAGAGATAGAAAAAAAATAAACAACGAGAATAACTCAGATTGAACAACTTTCCCTACACATTGGGCAACTGTTGTCCTTTGACAGCCATGTAAATACACAACTCTTATGGAACATATGTGAACATAGCGTGATCACCACGACTGATTCTTCTTCAAAATTCTTCAAGCAAACAGGGCATATGTCTCCCAACTCAAAAGTCGCAACATTTTTCATTTTCAATTTCATAATCTTCAGTCCTCTTTTTATAACCCTAAATTTTTGAATTTTTACAATAAAGTCCTCAAATTTATGAAGAAATTCTTTTTTCAAGGTGAAGAAGTCAAACAAAGCATTCAAAATTTCCCGAACATTAAAATCATCAAAAACATATTGTGTTTCAAGAATATTTGGATCCAATTTTCTCTTTTTGTTAACCCCATCAGAAGATTCTTGAACTCTATCAACTCGTAAACAAAATTCTCTTTCGTTGTTGTTACTGTCACCATCATTCGTCTGTGTTTCATACAGATCAGTTAATGAGAAACTACAAGCATCTGACGATCTTTCTGACCCAATTCCAATTTGTTTACTCAGTATATCCACATCAATAACCACAACAATCTTGTGGAACTCATCATCATCATCCATTTTAGTACCCAACAAATTTAATTTTTCACCGAAAAGCTCAAAGCTACTAGACAGATAATAAAAAATTACGTTAGCTACATGCGGAACTGTGACTTCAAATAACAAATCAGATAACCTCAAAGCTAATTCGATGTTTTTAACAAACTCAATAGGTGATTCAGCAATTTTGAATGGCTGAACACCTTTTTTGAGAATTGTAGTTCTCACATGTTCCCCACGATTCGGGATAAGATAATCTAAAGGTCTTATAATCTCGATTTGTTTTTCCACTGTTAAAATAAAAAATCCAAATCTCGATAACGACCCTAATTGATAATAATATTAATCAACAACATTATTTTTAATCATATTTTGTTCCCACTTAAACACCCTTATTTTTATTTCCTTCACACTTTCAATTCTACATGCCATTTCCCTTCCCTCTTTTAGAGATTTTTCATTGAAAGAGAAAACTTAAATAAATAAAATAAAAATGGAAGAACAAATATATAGAAGTAGGAGACTTATCAATTTTACTCCTTTTTAGTAAATAAAAAATAAAAAAAAATATTATAGTAACTTCATTAATGATACTGATGGTGAGTGGAATATAGGAAAGTTATTTATGAAATATTAAAGATCTTACCTATTTTCTCTAAAAATGTTTGTCTTTATTAATTCAGTTAAGAACATACTATAATAGAAAAAAGTCAACTTATATTTATTTATTCACTTTATTAATACTTAGATAGTCCCTTAAATTTATAATTTTTTCAAGTTAGATATTTCAGCTTTGCTAGTGATCAGATAGACCTTTTAACTTAGTTGTAATATGTCTCGTGAATTCTTTAAGCTGGCGTGACAACTTATGTGCTTTTTTAATCAAGTTAGAAAAAGTAAATGACATTTTTTTAAGTAATTAGATTTTATGATGTATTTTTTAATTTCGTTAAAATTTTAACACATCATTCAAGTGAATTCCACATTTTATTTACTCCATTCTGTTTCAAAAGTAGTGATATTTTCACCTTATTATTTTATTTTATAGTAAATATTTCTCAAAATCAAGAGGACATTTATTATTTTCTTCCAATGTTATCCTTATTCTTTAAATTGATGCAATTTAGTAATTGTTCCAATTATATAGTTATAATTTATATTAATGAATTACATCTTCTTAATAGTACTCTATTCTCAAAGAACATCTACTAATAAATAAAGGCGACTCAGTAAATGACACATCCTATTTACTTCATTTCTTTTTAATTGCACCCCTTACTTTTTTGAGTCAATTTGACTAAATTTCAAAGATAAATTAGATTAGACTAATTTAATTTTCTTAAATTAAAAGTTAGATATTCAATACTTACATGAAAATTACTATAAATTATAATTTTTTTTTCAATTTTAGTAAAGAATACATTTTAAAATATTGGTCAAAGTTTATATTGTTTGAGTCTAAAAAAGAAAAATAAGCAATTAAAAAGAAATGGAGGGAGTACTATTTTTATTAACATACGTGAAAAGAGCTAAGATGACACTTATTTTGGAATACAAAAAGTATTTTTTTTCAAGACATTTGATCAAGAGTAAGTTAGTAAAAATACTGCTTACTTCCTAGAAGCGTGTAGAATTCTTAAGAAATGTGTCCATACTAAAAACATCACTCATTTTAAAATTGATATAATTTAATAATAATTGATCTTATTGATATTGAAGGGGTTACAGCTGTATATATAGAGAACTGAAGACTAGCTAATTACAGAATAACCCAGATGTATTTAATAATTATATATGTAGTCTATTATCCCCCCGCAAGCTGATCAGCGGTAACGAGGGGCAGCTTGGAGCAGAGATACTGAAAAGGCTGTAACGGAAGAGGCTTGGTGAGAATATCAGCAAGTTGGTCAGTAGATGGGACATAGTGCGTGGCCATCGTTCCTGCAAGTACCTCATCGTGAACAAAGTGACAGTCGGACCCAACATGCTTCATACGATCATGAAGGACTGGATTTTTGGTAACACAAATAGTGGACTGATTGTCACAATAAATCTGTGGTTTCGTCGGGGGAATGCCAAGTGCATCTGTAAGGTATCGTAACCACATGGCTTCAGCAACACCCGCAGCCATGGCACGATATTCTGCTTCTGTGGAGGAATGGGACACTCGCGTTTGCTTCTTGGTGCACCAGGAAATCAGATTCGGTCCCATCATAACAATATATCCAGTAGTGGACTTCCGATCATCTTTGTCGTTAGCCCAATCCGAATCAGAAAAAATAGATATATCAAACGAGCCCTTTTGAAATAAAATTCCACATTGAAGAGTACCTTTAAGATAGCGCAGAATGCGTTTCAAGGCCTGAAAGTGTTGTTATGTGGGAGCATGCATTGATTGGGAGACTCGATTGACTGCATATTGGATGTCCGGACGAGTAACAGCAAGATAATGAAGTCCACCGACGAGACTCCGATATAGTGTAGGATCGGCAAAGGGAGTATTCGGCCCTGGGGATTGGCGGACTGCCATGGGAGTGACCGCGGGTTTGCAGTCAGTCATTCCAGCTCGATTTAGAAGTTCAAGGGTATATTTTGTCTGATGCATCAATATGGTTCCCGATTTGCGGATGAGTTCGAGGCCAAGAAAGAACTCCAGAGGACCGAGGTCCTTAAGTTTGAAGTCACGATGCATAGCCTCAGTAATTTCAGTGATGAGTGATGACGAGCTGCCTGTAATAACAATATCATCCACATAGATAAGAATGATGACTGTCCCTCGAGAACAGTGAAGGGTGAAGAGGCTGTTGTCATGATGGTAGGTGCGAAAACCAAGACCCTGCAGAAAAGTAGAGAGACGT
Organism: Capsicum baccatum var. pendulum; assembly: GCA_030864225.1. Classification (NCBI taxonomy): domain Eukaryota; kingdom Viridiplantae; phylum Streptophyta; class Magnoliopsida; order Solanales; family Solanaceae; genus Capsicum; species Capsicum baccatum. Next base: position 5,896,462 of record CM061556.1, read on the forward strand.
GTGTACCAGGCACGTGGGGCCTGTTTCAGGCCATACAGTGATTTGCGAAGCTTGCAAACATAGTGAGGACGGTTGGGATTAACATATCCCGGTGGCTGAATCATATAGATGTCTTCCTCAAGATGACCATGAAGAAAGGCATTGCTGACGTCTAACTGATGAAGCGGCCAATCATAGTGAAGAGCAAGAGACAAGACCAGACGAATAGTCTGTTGCTTAACAACAGGGCTGAAGGTCTCCTTATAATCCACACCATACTCCTGATGATACCCTTTTGCAACCAGACGTGCTTTATAACGAGAAAGAGATCCATCTGAATTTCGTTTGATGCGAAACACCCATTTGCACCCAATAGACTTTCGGTTACTAGGCAGAGGTACCAAATCCCATGTACGTTGTTCATTCAGAGCCTGAAATTCCTCATCCATAGATTGGCACCAGAAACTATTTTTGGAGGCTTGGGTGTAGGTAGTAGGCTCAGTTATGGGATGTGCATCAAAGGGTATTTGAGTGTGGTAGACTTTGGGTTTGAAGGTACCGGCCTTGGCTCGGGTTGTCATAGGGTGAGTGTTGAGTGGAGGGTGATTAGGAAAGGGTGGTGGAGTTGTATGATGTGTGGACGGGGGTTGGGTGGGGCTGCCGTGGGAGCTGGGATGTGCAGCGGTGGATGGGGTGGCTGTAGGTGTGTTAGGAGTATGATGTAGGGAAGGGGTGGGTGGTTGGTTCGAGTGGGTAGTGGCGTAGTGGGGTACCGGGTTAGGTACCGAGTGAGCCGGAGCATGAGCGTATGAAAAGGACGGAAATAATGGCACAATGCCAAGTGGATTGGTGGAGTATGGAGTAGAGGAAAGACTTGTGTAAGGAAATTGTTCCTCCACAAAACGAACATGACGGGAAACATATATTTTCTGAGATACAGGATCGAAACATTTGTAACCTTTGATAGTGGGATGATAGCCTAGAAAGACACAAGGGGTGGACCGAGGTTGAAGTTTATGGTGAGTGTGTGGACGCAACCAGGGATAAACCAGACACCCAAACGGGCGGAGATGGATGTAGTCGGGTGGATGATTGTAGAGACGGGCATATGGAGTGGAGTTGGAGAGAGTGTGAGTGGGCATGCGATTTATGAGGTAGTTGGCAGTAGCAAGGGCATCAACCCAAAAGGAAACAGGTAAGGTGGAATCATGGAGGAGCGCAACAACTGTTTCTATTAGGTGACAGTGTTCGCGCTCAGCAATGCCATTTTGTTCAGGGGTATATGGACATGAAGCGTGATGAAGAGCCCCTAGACTTTGAAGAAAAACACCAAATGCATTGTTGACAAATTCTTTGCCATTGTCACTTCGAAAAATTTTGATTTTGGCATTAAATTGATTTTGAACCATTCGGTCAAAGTTGACAAAAACAGTATAAGCTTCGGATTTAAATTTCAGAGGATAAAGCCAAGTGAATTTACTGTAATCATCAACAAAACAGATATAATAACGAAAACCTTGAACAGAAGGAACTGAGGTTGGACCCCAAACATCAGAATGAATTAATTGAAATGGCGCAGTGGCCTTGTGTTCAGACAGTGAAAAAGGTAAACGACAAGATTTAGACACTGAACAGGACTCGCAATGTAATTTCCCTGAAAAATTAAAACCTAAGGAAGATAAAATGGATTTGGTGATGGCGGATGATGGATGCCCAAGCCGGCGATGCCAGGTGGACGAGAGAATGGCTTGACTCACAACAGACGGAGACCTGGATGGAAGAGTGTATAGCCCATGCTCACAGCGGCCCGTGTACCGCACCCGGTTCGTGGTATTGTCCACTATCTGGAAATTGGTGTCATTAAAAATGAGCGTGCAGTTATTTTCTTTAGTAAAGCGATAAACAGATAAAAGATTGGATGTGAGGGAAGGGACGTGGTGAAGGGTTGAGAGATGAAATTTACCATTTGGGGTATAGACATCCCCAGAGCCGGTGTTTGTGATGGGAAGGGATTGACCATTGCCTACTGTAATAGTTTCTGAGCCATGATACGGATGAGGAGCTTGAAGTTGTGAATAATCCGACGTCACATGGGTATTAGCACCTGTGTCTAGATACCAATCGCCAGATGGAGCGTTTGTGGACGCATGCATCGCCCTTGATCCGCCGGACTGGCGATTTACATTCGGCGAGTCATCATAACGATACCAACAATTAGCCGCAGAATGGCCCCGTTTAGCACAAATTTGGCACGTCGGAAGATCTCGTGTGGGCCCCCGCTGGTTTCCTCGTCCCTGTCCGCAGCCTGACTGGAAGTCGTCCCTCGGTGGAGGCCCGCCTCTGCCTTGCTGCCCGGCGTTCCGACGGTCACCGCCGCCGCTGCCCCGCCCTGGGGTACGGCGATCGTCACCGCGACCCCTGGCCAAGCCTCCGCTTCCAGCCGAGTAAAGAGCCGTGACGCCAGGGGTGGAACTGGCTTCTCCTAGCAGTAATTTGTGTTCCATGTCTAGATTCAATTCTTCTGCATGAAGCCATCCAGACAGTTGATTCAGAGTGATTTCGACAGGTGAGAGGCGAATATGCTGTTTGAGAGAGGAATAGCCAGACGGAAGACCATGTATCACGGCATTCACCACGTCTCGTTCAGGAATAATCTCGTTCACAGCATCTAGGTCAGACAGAATAGAGGCCACATCATCAAGGTATTGAGTCATCGTCTTCGTTCCCTTCCGAAGAGTATGCAATCTGTCACGCAACTGAAAAATATGAGCCGTGGACACAGAGTTGTACCTTGTGGCTAGTGCGCCCCAAAGTGAAGCCGATGTTAGAAAACCCCGGGCGTGTTTGTGCACAGAGGGGCTAAGAACGGAGAGAAGACAGGCTCGGATCTGAGTGTCTACGATCATCCACGGAAGGTAGTCGGGATTTGGGAGCATGACGCCGTCCTCCTCGGCTGTCTCGGGCGGCGGCTTCTCCGCACCGTCAATCCATCCGAGCAGCAAGTTGGCTGCGAGGGCGGTGCGGACGTTAAGTGCCCAGGCCGGGTAGTTGTTGTCAGATAATTTTTCGGGGATGAGATTGTGGAGATTCCTGAGCAGTAATTTTACTCCAGACGGTAAATTTGACAGAGGATCAACAACCTTGTCCATGGCGCCGACCTACGGAAGAGGAGGGGGGCCGTGTGGCGTGGTGTAGACGGTGGCGGCGGCGCACACACGTCGGAAAAGAGGAGAGATTAGGGTTTGGGCGGAAGAAGAAACCCTAGCTTTGATACCATGATATAATTTAATAATAATTGATCTTATTGATATTGAAGGGGTTACAGCTGTATATATAGAGAACTGAAGACTAGCTAATTACAGAATAACCCAGATGTATTTAATAATTATATATGTAGTCTATTAAAAATGAAGAAAATATCTTTTAGCAAACTGTAGGACTCTATTAAGTTAAGATATCCAAAAAACGAATGAACCAATACACTAAGGGGTGAAGCCACCGTTTATCTAGGGGATCATCCGAATCCTCTTCGACGAAAACTTATATTATTTTTATAAGATTAAAAAATATTTTTTATCTATATATAGACGATGTTGAATCCTATTCGACTAGTTCGTGTATCTGTTTCCAAAGTCCTCAATAAAAATTCTTGCCACTAAATACAAATCCATGTTTACAATATCAATGACAAATGTTATTTAGTGTTTGTCCTATGTAAATATTTACATTACTTACAAGAAAATTTATACACACTACTATTCATAGGGTCATGATATTCAAATATTGATCAGATATGAATAACAAAATAGCATAGACAATTTATGTACAAATCTTAAAACAGTAAATTAAAATATTGAAACTCAATTACATGACTCTTACGAAAAAAAATATGACCATCAAGAACTACTCATACATACATCACAACTTTCTCTACACATTGGACAAGTGTTGTTCTTCGATAGCCATGTAAATATGCAGTTTCTATGAAATACTAGAGGAGCATGACCCGCCCAACATTAAGATATTTATTTATCTTTTCAATTTTGTTATATTTAAATTATTTTTTTTAATAAAAGGATTGCATATGTTTTCTAGGATTCATCCGGAATCTAGCATGAATTCAACATATGTTATTTAAATATGTATTTAGATAATTTATGTTGTTAACTATTGTAATTTATAATATTTTTTATGTAATTTTTAAATTAATATACGTTACTTTTCTTTTCCAAATTTTTGTGGCATTGATAGTCAATTATATTTTAAAAATAATTTATGTTTTTAATTGTTGTAATTTATAATACTTATCTTCTATTCCAATTTTAGTGACACTAATATAATTTTAAGAGTCGACCAAATATCTTATACCTTTTAATATTTTTAAGTTGTTAATTATTGTGATTTCTAGTATTTTTCATGTAATTTTTTTTGAAACTTATAACATAATAAATTGTTTTTAGACATTTTAAGTTGCTAACTATTTAATTTATAATACTTTTTATGTAATTTTTTAATAATATATGCTACTCTCCTTGTCCAGAGTTTTGTGTCGATGATAGCCGATTATATTTTTTTTAAATAATTTAAATTTTTGATCATTGTGATTTATAATATTTTTTCTATTTCAACTTATGTGGCACAATGTTTAAATGACCATGATAATTAATTAGGGGTGATACAATAAAATGTAGTTATTATTATTTATTATTTTTATTATGTGTATGTGTTGATTCAACAAGAATTTGGAAACATTTAGAAATGTGTTGAATGTTACAAATGTTAATAATCCATTTGATGCTTCTTGATTCTCTACATTTATCTTTTGTGGTTTTTTTACTCTTTTACCCTTTGAAAATATGTAGTAATTTTTATTTTTATTTTAAATATCATGAAAATTTTTATTCATAGTATATATATATATATATATATATATATATATATATATATATATATATAGTAAAATTGTGGATTCGATATTATTAATTTTTTAATACATAAGTGACTTATAATAATTAATTGTGGGTGATACATTAAAGTCACGATTGAAGCAACAGAAATCATTCAATTTTTAGTTTTCTTTTGTTAATTATTATTATTTACAGTACTTTTTATTTCATTTTTAAACAATATTTGTTGCTTTATATCTTCTTCTGTCCTGTCCTAATTTATGTGGCACTAATATAATTTTGATAGTTAATCAAATATGTTATGTTGACATATCATTTTGTCATTCTTATTTTTCTAATACAAAAATCACGTATAATAAGGAGTGGTATACCAAAATCATTGTTCGAAAGATGAAAATTTAATTTAAAACATTAAGAGTTAATTTTGCATTTTATGTCTATTTTATTTTTCATTAAATATTATTTATTTTTCTTAACACCTAGATGACTCATAATAATTAATTAAGATTAATTGATTATGTTATTACTATAAAAATTAATATTGTATCCAATAGTAATCATCGCTAATTAATCAAAATAATATATTAATTAAATACGGGATGCTATATTCGCATGTATGAAATCTGATATTATTAAACATTATTGGATAGTGCATTATATTTATCTTTCACAATAATAAAATTTTACTATATATTTTTCCTTATTTTTTTTTAACTTGATACATATTGACCCAACACAAATTCTAAGAAAATATTCATTAGAAATTTATTTTATTAAATTAAATTTAGTAATTTTTTACTTTACAAATTTAAAGTTAATTTTAAATATTAGTATTTACATATAAGAAAAAATAATTTTAAAATTTAAAATTTACTAAAATAAATAAATAAAAATATTAATTTTCTATAAACAATTCAATCAAAATAATAAAATTGATTTACTTTAAGTATTTAGTTGCTATTAATTAAGATAATTTTTTATTTTGTCATAATTTATGGTGCACCGATAAAATTTTGAGAGATGAATTGAACTTTTATCTATTTTTTAAAAAGTATTTAACTTATTAATTATTGTGATTTATAATAATTTTTATGTAATTATCAAATAATACATTTACTCCTTGTTTCTCAATTTATGTAGCTTCGACACAATTTTTAGAATCAACTAAAATTTTTAGATATCTTTTTAAATATTTTAAGTTGTTAATAATTATGATTTACAGTACTTTTTCTTTTATCTCAATTTATGTGGCATTGCTAAAATAATGAGAGTCAATATAATTTCTATAAGTCTTTTAAATATTTTAAGTTATTAATTATTTTAATTCGTGGTAACAAATTAGCTTTGAACATAATAGCCAATTAAATAAATAAAAAAAATTTACTTCCAATATGTAGTTATAGTTAATTAATATAAATTATTAAAATATATTAAATATTTAAATCATTATGATGAAACAATGAAATTATTATATATTAGGGTATGATATATAATTAAGTAGGAGTGGAGAGGTTTTTTGGTAATTGCATGAGAGGTGGTCGAAACCACCTCTTCTATATAATAGAAATATGAGAATATGGAGTAATCACCGCAACTGACTTCTCTTCAAAAATCTAATGAAGTTCAAGATTCAAAATTTATTAGAATGGGGAATTATCAAGATTCAAAATTTCAAAGAAACAAACTCAAAATAAGCAAAAAGTGGTGTTTGGGAGTTATCAAGATTCAAACGTTTACAAAAAACAAACTTAAAATTTACTCCCTCGTCCCATTTTACCCGTTCCAAATTGAGATGATACAACTATTAAGAAAAGTAATCAATAATATGGCTAGTTTACCATAGTACCCCTATTTAATGATATTTAGATTTTAATTTAAAGAAAAACTAATTAATGCAAAGGGTAAAACATGAAATTTTTTTTTGTCTTGTCTTGATAAGTAAAAAAAGAACAAGTAAAATGGGATACCGGATTAGGAAATTTGGGACAGATAAGATGGGATGGAGGGAGTAGTTAAAAGGGGTTGGTGGGGAGTTATCAAGATAAGATTTTGAGGGTTTACCTTGAAGATGAAGCAAAAACTGAGAAAAGGGGATACTTTTTAAAGTTTTTGTGAGAAGATAATTTAATTTGAGAATTTCAGCTAGTGGTGGCTTTTAGAAGAAGACAAGTAGACTAGTTGCAACATTCCTCCAAGTTTTTGTCTTATTGGAAGTAATATCTATTGGTCTAGAGTTTGACCTTAGCAACAGTTATTACAAGCCACAATCTTTCTATAAAATGTAGTTCCTACATTATCTTTTGCCACTACCTCTGTTTAGTATAATGGAAGAACTATCAAAATTTGTGATTGCGATGAAGTTGTTTTAGTTTTTTCTTTCTTGACCAGATGATCTGTGACTCTATTTTGCTCCCTTCACGTGTGCATGAGAGGTAAAACATTCAACTATATCATTAGTAATTTGAATTCAAAGATAATATTACTATAAATGGGATTATCATTTATAATCATGCTTACAACTTTGGTAGAATCACAGTTGATTTGTATTGGGTGGAGTCCAAATGAAACTGCTAGCTTGAGTCCTTGTAGGATGGCTAGGAATTTAGTTTGGATGGTGGAGGTATTGTGAAGGGTCTTGATGTACCCAAGGGTCTGTTCCCCTTGGTGGTTTCTGAAGACCTCCTATCCCTCTTTACTTAGTGTGCTTGTTTATGATTCCATCAGTGTTCAACTTGTAGATTCCAAGTGGAGAGGGGGTTTCCCAGGTGGTGATGCTGGGGGTAGAGGTGTGATTCCGTTTGTGTTCAACTTGTAGGTTTCCAGTGGGGGGAAGGTTGTTGGTGAAGCTGGGGGTGGAGGTATGATTGTGATTGTAAGTCTTGAAGTGGAATTCAGTAGCCAAGTGGATAGCTGTGTGGTGGTCAATTAGGAGTTTCTTGATATTGAAGAAGTTATTATTCCTGTTAAGCCAAATACTCCAAAGAGCCAATCCTCAATTTTGCCTTAAGGTGGGTCAACTAGCCCACTTCTAAATCCCCTAAATACATTCTAAGTCAATTTCTACCGCCGCCTAAGATATGGTATCTAAATCAACTCTTAGATGTATATTAAGCCACCATAACCCTAAGTAGATATTCTACTCAAGCACTTACTAAGTCCAATGAAACTAAGGTAACCTTCTCTAGTATAAGCAACTAAGGACAATTTACTCTAGGTATGAGAAACTACAGTATTTCACCTAAGTTTGAATATTTTAAGGCATTATCATGCTAAACATGAGTGATGAAGTCTATTCCACCTAAGATAGAGGGTAGCAAGTCAAGCTTTCCACTGTAAGATTCACATAGCCTAATTAGTTCAACTAACCCAAGTCTAGCATCTCATCAATCCAATACTTAAAACCCTACCCAATCTAGAAAAATATCATAATTATACTATAACATAACTCAATCTAACATGGAATAAGCCTAGCCTACCTCAAATCCGATGTCCCAACAAAACCATCTATTGAAGGGAATATCTTTGCTGTAGATAAGTGGATAGCTGTGTGGTGGCCAATTGGGAGTTTCTTGTTATTGAGTAGGTTATCATTCCCATTAAACCAAATACTCCAAAGATAAAAAGGAATAACTGTGTCCCAACACAACCATCTATTGAAGGAAATATCTTTGATTCAGGTCCAAGTGGTGAGCTAGTTAGCAATGTTGAGGTGATTGGAGTCAGCAGAGTGGATGAAAATGCTTTTATTGGCTAAGGCTATTCAAAAAGTGGAAGCATTTATGCAATGAAAGAAGAAATGGTTGATTTCTTCCTCTTGGGTTTCACAAAAGTGGCATTGGCCGTTGGTGTTTAATCAAGTTAGAAAAAGTAAATGACATTTTTTAAGTAATTAGATTTTATGATGTATTTTTTAATTTCGTTAAAATTTTAACAAATTATTCAAGTGGATTCCACATTTTACTTACTCCATCTGTTTCAAAAGAAGTGATATTTTCACCTTAGCATTTTGTTTTATAGTAAGTATTTCTCAAAATCAAGAGGACATTTATTATTTTCTTTCAATGTTATCCTTGTTCTTTAAATTGTTGCAATTTAGTAATTGTTCCAATTATATAGTTATAATTTATATTAATGAATTACGTCTTCTTAATAGTACTCTATACTCAAAGAACATCTACTAATAAATAAAGACGACTTAGTAAATGACACATCCTATTTACTTCCTTCGTTTCTTTTTAATTGCACCCCTTATTTTTTTTTGAATCAATTTGACTAAATTTCAAAGATAAATTAGATTAGACTAATTTAATTTTCTTAAATTAAAAGCTAGATTTTCAATACTTACATGAAAATTACTATAAATTACAATTTTCTTTTTTTTGTCAATTTGAGTAAAGAATACATTTTAAAATATTGGTCAAAGTTTGTATTGTTTGAGTCTAAAAAAGAAAAATAAGCAATTAAAAAGAAATGGAGGGAGTGCTATTTTTCTTAACATACATGAAAAGAGCTAAGATGACACTTATTTTGGAATAGAAAAAGTATTTTTTTCACGACATTTGATCAAGAGTAAGTCAGTAAAAATACTGCTTACTTCCTAGAAGCGTGTAGATTTCTTAAGAAATGTGTCCATACTAAAAACATCACTCATTTTAAAATGAAGAAAACTTCTTTTAGCAAACGGTAGGACTCAGGGGTGAAGCCACCGTTAATCTGAGGGTTCATCCAAATCCTCTTCGACGAAAACTTATATTATATTTGCATGATTAAAAAATATTTTTTATCTATATATAGACGATGTTGAATCCTCTTTGACTAGTTCGTATATGTGTTTTGAAGTACTCAATAAAAATTCTGGCCACTAAATACAATTTCATGTTTACAATATCAATGACAAATGTTATTTAGTGTTTGTCCTACGTAAATATTTACATTACTTACAAGAAAATTTATACATACTACTGTTCATAGGGTCATGATATTCAAATATTGATCAGATATGATTAACAATATATCATAGACAATTTATGTACAAATATTAAAATAGTAAATTAAAATATTGAAACTCAATTACATGACTCTTAGGACAAAAAAATATGACCATCAAGAACTACTCATACATACATCACAACTTTCTCTACACATTGGACAAGTGTTGTTCTTCGATAGCCATGTAAATATGCAGTTTCTATGAAATACTAGAGGAGGATGACCCGTGTCAGCACGGGTCCAACATTAAGATATTTATTTATCTTTTCAATCTTGATACATTTAAATAAATTTTTTTAATAAAAGGATTGCATATGTTATCTAGGATTCATCCGGAATCTAGCATGAGTTCAACAAATGTTGTTTTATTATATATTTAGATAATTTAAGTTGTTATATTGTAATTTATAATATTTTTTATGTAATTTTTAAATTAATATACGTTACTTTTCTTGTCTAAATTTTTGTGGCATTGATAGTCAATTATATTTTAAAAATAATTTAAGTTTTTAATTATTGTGATTTATAATACTTTTCTTCTATTCCAATTTTAGTGACACTAATATAATTTTAAGAGTCGACCAAATATTTTATATCTTTAAAATTGTTTATGTTGTTAATTATTGTGATATCTAGTATTTTTCATGTAATTTTTTTGAAATATATAACATATTAAATTGTTTTTAGATATTTTAAGTTGCTAACTATTGTAATTTATAATACTTTTTATGTAATGTTTTAATAATATATGTCACTCTCCTTGTCCAGAGTTTTGTGTCGACGATAGGCAATTATATTTTTTAAATAATTTAAATTTTTGATCATTGTGATTTATATTATTTTTTCTATTTCAACTTATGTGGCACAATGTTTAAATGACCATAATAATTAATTAGGGGTGATACAGTAAAATGTAATTATTATTATTTATTACTTTTATTATGTGTATGTGTTGATTCAACAAGAATTTAGAAAAATTTAGAAATGTGTTGAATGTTACAAATGTTAACAATTCATTTGGTGCTTCTTGATTCTCTATATTTATCTCTTGTATATTTTTACTCTTTTGCCGTTTGATTATATGTAGTAATTTTTAATTTTTTTTAAATATCATGAAAATTTTTATTCATAGTATATATATATATATATATATATATATATTAAAATTGTGGATTCAGTATTATTAATTTTTCAATAAATAAGTGACTTATAATAATTAATTGTGGGTGATACATTAAAATCACGATTGAAGCAACAGAAATCAGTCAATTTTTTTTTGTTAATTATTATTATTTACAATACATTTTATTTCATTTTAGACAATATTTGTTGCATTATATCTTCTTCTGTCTTGTCCCAATTTATGTGGCACTAATATCATTTTGATAGTCTATCAAATATTTTATGTTAACATATCATTTTGTTATTCTTATTTTTCTAGTACAAAAATGACTTATAATAAGGAGTGATATAGTAAAATCATTGTTCGAAAGATGAAAATTTAATTTAAACATTAAGAGTTAATTTCGTATTTTATGTCTATTTTGTTTTTTATTAAATATTATTTATTTTCTTAATACCATGATGACTCATAATAATTAATTAAGAGTGATTGATTATGTTATTACTATAAAAATCAATATCATATCCAATAGTAATCATCGATAATTCATCGACATAGTATATTAATTAAATACGGGATGCTATATTCGTATATGCAAAATCTGAAATTATTAAACATCATTGGGTAGTACATTATATTTATCTTTTACAATAATAAAATTTTACTATATATGTTTCTTTATTTCTTTTTAACTTGATACATATTGACCCAATACAAATTCTAAGAAAATATTCATTAGAAATTTATTTTATTAAATTAAATTTATTAATTTTGTAGTTTAAAATTTTTAAGTTAAGTTTAAATATTAGTATTTCTATATAATAAAAATAATTTTAAAGTTTTAATTTATTAAAATAAATAATTAAAAAGATTAATTTTCTGTATAAAATTCAATTAAAATAATAAAAACGATTTACTTTAAATATTTAGTTGTAATTAATTATGATAATTTTTTATTTTGTCATGATTTATGGTGCACCGATAAAGTTTTGAGAGTTGAATTGAACTTTAATCTATTTTTTAAAAAGTATTTTAACTTGTTAATTATTGTTATTTATAATAATTTTTATGTAATTATGAAATAATACATTTACTCCTTGTGTCTCAATTTATGTGACTTCGATACAATTTTGAGAATCAACTAAAATTTTTATATATCTTTTAAATATTTTAAGTTGTTAATTATTATGATTTACAATATTTTTTCTTTTATCTCAATTTATGTGGCATTGCTAAAATAATGATAGTCAATAAAATTTCTATATGTCTTTTAAATATTTTAAATTATTAATTATTGTGATTCGTAGTAACAAATTAGTTTTGAACATGATAGCCAATTAAATAAATTAAAAAATTTTACTTCCAATATGAAGTTATAGTTAATTAAACCGATATTTGACTCTCATGAATTTTCCCAATAACGTCTTGTGTGTATATTGGAAATTATTGGATTTAACAAAACGTAACCTAGCAGCTACTTGATTACACAGATTTTTTATTTTTGGAAAAATAGAAGGGTCGTACTTTTTGAAAAAGCAAAGAACTTTATTTTTGGAAAATAACATAAACTTTCAATAGTGCAGTTTGTTTTGAATTGTGTCCTAACAAATTCCCTTATTTTTCCCACATTCAATTTTTCTTAGAAAAAAAATTAATGTTGCAATATTGAGTTGTATCCTAATATAATATAAATAATTTATATGTAACACCAATCATAGGTGTACTAAATCAAATTCGTTTTGATTTATGAATATATTTTTATAAAAATAGTTGTTTTGAAAACAGAAAGTCTGAACTCACTATAACAAAATTCACCATTAATTTCAGTATCATTGCAATACTTTCTTATCATTTGTTATTTATTTTCTTAAAATAGTTTGAATGGAATTTTATGTATTATTATATGGATTTGTATGATAACGCTAATTTTTTAAAATTTGATATCTTAGTTGTTTATTGTTATTGAATTTATGTTCATTGGAATATGAAAAGGTGAATTTGTCACACTTCTTTTGTGCCTAAAAATCCATAAATTGTTTAATGTTTAGGAGGTTTTAATCATTTTTTTTTTAATTTTGATTTTGATTTAAGTAGTCTTCAAAAATGGAAAGTCGATACACTCTTCACCAACAATCTTCATGTCATTGAGGTACTTTCTTCTCATTCTTTATACGTTAGTATTTTTATAGACAATTACTAATTAAGATATCAAAGTAATTTTGTAAAACTAGTTTCTTTAAAGTAAGGTACACGCGCGAGGCGCATATAATCGGACTAGTATACTAGAAATATGTGAATATGGAGTAATCACTGCAACTGACTTCTCTTCAAAAATCTAATAAAGTTCAAGATTCAAAATTTATTAGAATGGGGAATTATCAAGATTCAAAATTTCAGAGAAACAAACTCAAAATAAGCAAAAGGGGTTATTTGGGAGTTATCAAGATTCATACTTTCACAAAAAAGCAAACTCAAAATTTACTCCCTGTCCCATTTTACCCATACCAAATTAGGATGACACAACTATTAAGAAAAATAATAAATAACATGGCTAGTTTACCATAGTACCCCTAATAAATGATATATAGATTTTAATTTAAAAAAAAATAATTAATGCAAAGGGTAAAACATGAAAAAAAAAAATTGACTTGTCTTGATAAGTAAAAAAGGACAAGTAAAATAAGATACCAGATTAGGAAATTTGGGACAGGTAAAATAGGACGGAGGGAGTAGTTAAAAGAGGTTGGTGGGGAGTTATCAAGATAAGATTTTGAGGTTTTACCTTGAAGATGAAGCAAAAAATGAGAAAAGGGGAAGCTTTTAAAGTTTTTGAGAAAAGGGTAACAAATATTAAAACAGTAAATTAAAATATTGAAACTCAATTACATGACTCTTAGGACAAAAAAATATGGCCATCAAGAACTACTCATACATACATCACAACTTTCTCTACACATTGGACAAGTTTTGTTCTCGGATGGACATGTAAATATGCAGTTTCTATGAAATACTAGAGGAGGATGACCCGTGTCAGCACAGACCCAATATTAAGATATTTATTTATCTTTTTAATCTTGATATATTTAAATAAATTTTTTTTAATAAAAAGATTGCATATGTTTTCTAGGATTCATCCGTAATCTAGCATGAGTTCAACATATGTTATTTTACTATGTATTTAGATAATTTAAGTTGTTAACTATTGTAATATATAATATTTTTATGTAATTTTCAAATTAATATACATTACTTTTCTTGTCCAAATTTTTGTGGCATTGATAGTCAATTAAATTTTAAAAATAATTTAAGTTTTAAATTGTAGTGATTTATAATACTTTTTTTCTATTCCAATTTTAGTGACACTAATATAATTTTAAGAGTTGACCAAATATTTCATATCTTTTAAATTTTTTAAGTTGTTAATTATTGTGATTTATAGTATTTTTCATGTAATTTATTTGAAATAAATAACATATTAAATTATTTTTAGATATTTTAAGTTGCTAAGTATTGTAATTTATAATACTTTTTATGTAATTTTTTTAATAATATATGCTACTCTCCTTGTCTAGAGTTTTGTGTCGACGATAGCCAATTATATTTTTTAAATAATTTAAATTTTTTATCATTGTGATTTATAATACTTTTTCTATTTCAACTTATGTTTCACAATGCTTAAATTACCATAATAATTAATTAGGGGTGATACAGTAAAATGTAATTATTATTATTTATTATTTTTATTATGTGTATGTGTTGATTCAACAAGAATTTGGAAACATTTAGAAATGTGTTGACTGTTTCAAATGTTAATAATTCATTTGGTGCTTCTTGATTTCTCTACATTTATCTCTTATGTGTTTTTACTCTTTTGCCCTTTGAGTATATGTAGTAATTGTTTTTTAGAATATCATGAAAAAACATTTCACAGTATATATATATATATATACATATATACATATATATAGTAAAATCGTGGATTTAATATTATTTATTTTTTTATAAATAAGTGACTTATAATAATTAATTGCGGGTGATACATTAAAATCACGATTGAAGCAACAAAAATCAAAAAAAT
The DNA here is from genome assembly GCA_030864225.1 of Capsicum baccatum var. pendulum. Classification (NCBI taxonomy): domain Eukaryota; kingdom Viridiplantae; phylum Streptophyta; class Magnoliopsida; order Solanales; family Solanaceae; genus Capsicum; species Capsicum baccatum. The sequence goes on from CM061556.1 coordinate 5,911,538, forward strand.
TTTAATTTTTTTTTTGTTAATTTTTATTATTTACAGTACTTTTTATTTCATTTTTAAACAATATTTCTTGCTTTATATCTTCTTCTGTCTTATCCCAATTTAAGTGGAACTAATATAATTTTGATAGTCAATCACATATTTTATGTTGACATGCCATTTTGTTATTCTTATTTTTCTAATACAGAAATGACTTATAATAAGGAGTGATGTTGTAAAATCATCGATTGAAAGACGAAAATTTAATTTAAAACATTAAGAGTTAATTTTGCATTTTACGTCTATTTTATTTTTCATTAAATATTATTTATTTTATTAATACCTAGATGACTCATAATAATTAATTAAGAGAGATTGATTATGTTATTACTATAAAAATTAATATCATATCTAACAGTAATCATCGATAATTCATCGAAATAGTATATTAATTAAATACGAGATGCTATATTCGCATATGCAAAATCTGATATTATTAAACATTATTGGATAGTGCATTATATTTATCTTTCACAATTATAAAATTTTACTATATATTTTTCTTTATTTCTTTCTAACATGATACATATTGACCCAACACAAATTCTAAGAAAATATTCATCAGAAATTTATTTTATTAAATTAAATTTATTAATTTGTACTTTAAAAATTTAAAGTGAAGTTTAAATATTGGTATTTCTATATAAGAAAAAATAAATTTAAAATTTAAGTTTACTAAAATAAATAAATAAAAATATTAATTTTCTATATAAAAGTCAATTAAAATAATAAAATTGATTTACTTTAAATATTTAATTGTAATTAATTAAGATAGTTTTTTATTTTGTCATGATTTATGGTGCACCGATAAAATTTTGAGTGTTGAATTGAACTTTTATCTATTTTTTAAAAAGTATTTTAACTTGTTAATTATTGTGATTTATAATAATTTTTACATAATTATCCAATAATATATTTACTTCTCGTGTCTCAATTTATGTGGCTTCGATACAATTTTGAGAATCAACTAAATTTTTTATATATCTTTTAAATATTTTAAGTTATTAATTATTATGATTTGTAGTACTTTTTCTTTTATCTCAATTTATGTGGCATTGATAAAATAATGAGAGTCAATAAAATTTCTATATGTCTTTTAAATATTTTAAGTTATTAATTATTGTGATTCGTGGTAACAAATTAGTTTTAAACATGATAGCCAATTAAATGAATAATTTTTTTTATTTCCAATATGTAGTTATAGTTAATTAATATAAATAAATAAAATATATTAAATATTTAAATTATTATGATGAAGCAATGAAATTATTATACATTAGGATATGATATGTAATTAAGTAGGATTGGAGAGGTTTTTTGGTTATTACATGAGAGGTGATCGAAACCGCCTCTTCTATATAATAAAAATATATGAATATGGAGTAATCATCGCAACTGACATCTCTTCAAAAATCTAATAAAGTTCAAGATTCAAAATTTATTAGAATGGGGAGTTATCAAGATTCAAAATTTCACAGAAACAAACTCAAAATAAGCAAAAAGGGTTTGTTTGGGAGTTATCAAGATTCAAACTTTTACAAAAAGCAAACTCAAAATTTAGTTAAAAGGGGTTGGCTGGGAGTTATCAAGATAAGATTTTGAGGGTTTACCTTGAAGATGAAGCAGAAAATGAGAAAAGGGGAAGCTTTTTAAATTTTTTGTGAGAAGATAATTAAATTTGAGAATTTTAGCTAGTGGTGGCTTTTAGAAAAGACAAGTAGACTAGTTGCAACATCACTTCAAGCGTTTGTATTGTTTGCAGTAATATCTAGTGGGATAGAGTTTGACCTTAGTAACAGTTATTACAATCCACAATCTTTCTATGAAAGATAGTTCCTACACTATCTGCTGCCATTACTTCTATTGTGTATAATGGAAGAACTGCCAAAATTTATGATTGCGATGATGTTGTTCCAGTTTTCCCTTTCTTGACCAGATGGTCTGTGACTCTATTTTTCTCCCTTCACATGTGCATGGGAGGTGAACCATTCAACTATATCATCAGTAATTTGCATTAAAAGATAATATTACTATAAATGGGATTATCATATAGAATCATGTTTACAACTTCGGTAGAATCAGAATTGATTTGTATAGGGTGGAGTCCAAACGAAACTTCTATCTTGAGTCCTTCCAGGGTGGCAAGGAATTCAGTTTGGATGGGGGAGGTATTGTGAAGGGTCTTGATGTACCCAAGGGTCTGTTCCACTTGGTGGTTTCTGAAGACCCCCTATCCCTTTTTTCTTAGTGTGTTAGTTTATGATTCCGTCAGTGTTAAACTTATAGGTTCTAAGTGGGGGGAGAAGGTTTCCTAGGTGGTGAAGCTAGGGGTGGAGGTGTGATTCCATTTGTGTTCAACTTGTAGGTTCCCAGTGGGGGGAGCGTTGTTCTCATTTCAGGTTTAGGATGGTGGTGAAGCTGGGGTGGAGGTATGATTGTGATTGTGAGTCTTGAAGTGGAATTTAGTAGCCAAGTGGATAGTTGTGTGGTGGTCAATTAGGAGTTTCTTGATATTTAAGAGGTTATTATTCCCGTTAAGCCAAATACTCCAAAGAGCTAATACTCACTTTTGCCTTAAGGTGGGTCAACTAGCCCACTCCTAAATCCCCAAAATACATTCTAAGTCAATTTCTACTGCTGCCTAAGCTATGGTATCTAAATCAACTCTTACATGTATATTAAGCCACCATAAGCCCTAACGTAGATATTCTACTCAAGCACTTACTAAGTCCAATGAAACTAAGGCAACCTTCTCAATTATAAGCAACTAAGGCCAATTTACTCTAAGTATAAGCAACCACCATGAGTATTTCACCTAAGGTTGAATATTATAAGGCTTTCTCATGCTAAACATGAGTGATGAAGTCTATTCCACCTAAGATAGAGAGGAGCAAGTCAAGCTTTCCACCTGTAACATTCACATATCCTAATTAGTCCAACTAACCCAAGTCTAGCATCTCACCAATCCAATACTTAAAACCCTACCCAATCTAGAAAAATATCATAATTATACTATAATATAGCTCAATCTAACAAGGAATAAGCCCAGAAATAAGCCTAGCCTACCTCAAATCTGATGTCCCAACACAACCATCTATTAAAGGGAATATCTTTGATGTTGGTCCAAGTGGTGAGCTATTTAGTAGTGTTGAGGTGATTGGAGTCAAAAGAGTGGATGAAGATGCTTTGGTTAGCTAAGGCTAAAAAAAGTGGAGGCATTTATGCAGTGGAAGAAGAGATGGTTGATGTCTTCCTCTTAGGTGTCACAAAAGTGGCATTGGCCATTGGTAGTTACCCTTATGAGATGTAGATATATCCTAGTTCGGAGCCCATTGTGATGAAACGTCTAAATGAAAGTTTGATTTTGGTGGGGATTTTTAGTCTCAAAATCAAGTGAAAGTTTGGACTAGTAGTGGTTGGGGTAGGCTTATGGGATTCAATCACTGCTTGATAGATTTTTTACCAGTACAACTTATCATTAAGAGTACTATTGTGGGGTATAAATAAGCTTTGGATGGTGTGGGAAAGGTTAGGAGGGAGAGCGGGGGAAAGGCTTTGCAGGTTATAGTTTCCATTGGAGTAGATGTTATCTACCCTTAACTGATTTTCTCCTTTGTTAGAGGACCTTGAATGTAGCTTTTGATGGGATCATGGTTGGGGATCAACTTGTCATTGAAAATTTTGATTTCATTCCCTTTATGAATGTTTCATCTGATGTTATCATTACATACACTCCAGTCCTCAACAAGTTTAAATGACTTTCTACGATATTTAGGCAAGATTGAATTACTTTTTAGCTATAAAAATAACTTAGTGAATTTTGAGATACTTTTAATTATAGCACTAAAATGAACGTTCAGTGACTATTTAGGATATCAACTGTGTAAGGGTGCGATTATGGTGGACATTTGGTTTGTTTGATTCGATTTTTTGGTTTTTGAATTAGGCAAAATGACAATCAAAATCAAACTGAAATAAATATAATTTATTTTGATTTTTCCAAAATCATTTTTTTTTTCAGTTTGTTTTTCGATTTTGAAGATAAAATGTAACACCCCATATTTTTGTGCTAGAATTCTAAACGTTGTTCCTACACTTGTAAGCTCTAATACAAATGATTTCCATGTGGATATGAGTTTTATGACCATTATTCTAGTGTGTGAATAGCTCTCAAGGTGAAAAATATTCATAGGAAGCACTTAGAGCAAAAGTTGAACTAAGAGCCTTTGATTTGGCTAAATCTTTCTATTCGATTCTGCAAGGGTCAATTTTGAATGTATATAACTTTTTGTGTATGTGAAATATTTCAGATCAAGACCCACCAAATTAGGTTTCCAATGATACCAATTTCTCCTTAATCTAATACCCGAACGAAACATTATATCATTTTTAGTGTAAGGAAGTAAGCGGTCACGATAGCACCGCGATGCAAGGTCTGATTGACCCAAATAGGGTCGAGTCGCGATGTCTACTTAACCCAACAAGGGGTCGTGGCGCGGGGGCTATCCCCGCACAGTTTTAGCTTCTTAAGGGTCGTGGGGCACTTTGGTCCTTTTCCCTCAACCCCAATGCATCCAAACATAAATTATAACACCCAAAAAGGGCATTATTTGCCTATCTTCTTCAAATAAATTCAAGTAAATATCCTCTCCTTTCCCAAGAACAATGATATAAGCTTTTACTCTAAAGAACATAAGAATTGAAGCATCAATTTCAAGATTTCCTCCAAGAAATCTAAGAGTTCAATCTTCCAAGTTCAATAATTCTTCAAGAGATATCAAGAATAAAGTTTCTTTCACAAGTCCATTATTCAAGTTCCAAGATTCAAGCTTTGTTTATCAAATCAAGTCTATTAAGGTATGTGGGGTTATGAACAAGGACACGTCTTTAGTCATTGTGCCCAAAGTTATATTTTTCAGCAAATTTCTTATGATTTTAAATTAGGGTTTATACCCAAAGTATCTTATTGATGATTTTTGAGTATGATATGATTGAATTATGAAATCTCATGTTTGTTTTGAATTCTCTTTTATGATTTTGGCTACCATAAGCATGATCTAAGATATTCTTTACAACTTTTCATTTGAATTGAGCATGATATCGTGATTTAAAGTCATGATCTTGATATTTTTGAAGTATTTCAAGAAGCTTATATAACATAATATTTTGCCATGTGTTTTTATAGTTTTGAAGAAAAGGTTTTAAGCCCTAGTTTTTTTTTTTATATATATATATATATATATATATATTGAAATTCAATTGTATAAATAGTATTTGATCTTCGGATCTCCGGTTTAGCCATGGAATTCACTTTTCAGAAATTACTACTGTTTACATAAACAACTTACAGATTTTTATCAGATAGATGCATAATTGGTTTTAGATAAACCCTTATGCTAGCTTTTATAAAAGTGGATTTTCAACAGATCAAGCGTAGCAAATAAAAAGAGAGTAGTATTTAGCACCGAGCAGGAAGTGTGGGTTTAGCACATCCTACTTTCATAGAACTACGTAGCCAACGTAGGTACATATTATCAGATTATTCTCATTTCTATATGGATGACAGTTTTAGCTTGTGATCGATCACATAGGTAGGTTATACTCCCTGTCAAGAGTATGACACCTTTCCTTAATGTGAGGTTTCTTCCTTAGGAGGACGAGACATTGGACTTCATGTGGCTCGCATGGTTTATGTCGATTAAGAGAACCTCCCTACTAGTAAAGAAAAGTTTTTTTTTTATAGAATTTCCTAATAGAAAAAAAAATAACACAAATTGTTTTAGAAAAACTAAGTGTAAAGGATCACAAGTTTTACTCAGATTATGTTTTAAAGAACGATAGTAGCTTTAGATTTCAGCCTTCAGAATTCTGATTTTAGAGTGAGTCGTTTCTACACTTAAATAGCATGATTTAAAAAGGGAATACAAATATAACTTTTAGAACTAAATATTGTGACTCACTAAATTTATAAAGTATGATTTTTTTCTATTACATCAGGCTTCAGTATTTCAATTATTCCAGCTTATGTGAGTTATTTACATTTAGCATGCATTGTGTTACAAATTATGATGATGTGATAATGTTTCACTTATGTATTTCACCCCCATATACTCAGTACATACTCAAAGTACTGATCCACATATATGTCTGTGTGCTACATTGTCTCATAATGTTGGTACAAGTTTTAGTATGCACATTCAGACAGTTGCAGATTCTAGCCAGCAAGATGATGAGTCCTGCTACTTTGAAGACTCTAGTCAGATTTATTTATGTTATTTACTTTCTTATTCATATGTATTGATTAGTGGTAGTTGGGTTTGCATACTAACTATTAATGGTCAGTATAGTAGAGGCTTCACAAACGTCAGTTAGAGTCAGTTATGTAACTTTCAGTCCCTCTTTTAAGACTTTATCAGAATTTAAAAGTTGTATCAGTATTGTATTTTACAGATTCCATCATTTTTATATTTTTGCATAGTAAACTCAGTCATTTTATACATATCTATTTAGTTGCTTATGAGTTATGTTGGTAGAAGGGTTAGCTTGAGATCACTTATGGTCCCAAGCTCTATATGACATCTCGGGTCCATTTTTGGGGCGTCACAAACTTGGTATCAGAACCAGGTTTCAAGTGTCTTAGGGTGTTTGTGAAGTCGTGTCTAGTAGATTCTTGCGAAACGGTACGCCAGGAGCCCTCTAGTGTGTTATAAGTCCCTTAAGTTTAAAGTGATGTTCTCATTCTTATGAGTCATTTAGTTAAGATAGAGTAAGCTATGTATTCAAATTCCTCACTAGCCTTTCAATACAAATAGTACTCATTAGAGGAGATAGTGTAAATATAGATTGTTGAATAGAGTTTATTTTCACAAGATATTGAAACCTATAGTGTTATGATTCATAAGTAGTTGAACCTTCTTATAGTTGGGAGTATGGGTTTAAAAGTGTAATGACACGAAATGTGGTATAGGCAATTTATTGAATATATATATAGCTTAATTTTTGCATATGATTGAGTTAGTAATGAAATGATATGTCCTTGTGTGTTAGTTTAATGGAAGGTAGAGAAAGAGTTATTAGTTAAGGTGAATTGTTGTTTGCTTGAAGTATGAAAAGAGTTATTGATGGTAATTGTTGTGTTAGAAAAGTATGGGTTATTGATGAAAGTATTGGGTGGTTGAGTGTTGTAAATTTAGGCTTATAGAGATGGGTGAATAGTCGTAATATGTAGAAGGAGGATGCGTTATTAGATTTTAATAAGGTATGTCTTAGGATTATGGACGATTGTCATTGTTATGGGGTTCTAGTGTACTAGTGTTTCTTGATGATTTATTTTATAGATTCCAAATGAGAATTGTGTGTGAGGTTGGGTTGTAAATCATGTTTAGCACTAGACATTAAGTTTAAACAATTGATGGTCATGAAGGTGGATGTGATGATTTCTTGGTTAATGATATTAGTTATATAGAAATGCTCTAGTAGGCTTTAATAGTGTGTGCAAGAGTTTGAGTCAATTTTGATTCATAATTAAGTATGATGTTGTATGTATGATGTAGAAGTATGCCCAAGGTGCTATGGGGTCGCGGTATTTTCTAAGGCTATTACATGTTGTGTGTGACTAGTAGTACTATTGAGTTACTAGGTGGAGAAAACCTAGTTAGATGGTATGTGGTCTTCTAAATAGCCAAGTTAAGGAGTTTTGATTGATAGTGTTGAGACTTTTGAGATGGTCATTATTCTCATGGTCTAGAGATATAAGTTTGGAGATACGATATTGGTACACTGTGATGGAAGTAGTATGGTTAATTAAAGGTTTGGTGATATCTATGTTAAGTGTTGGAATCTAAGTTTGAGTTTTTGAAGGTTAAGCTAATAAAAATAAGAGTTGAAGCACTAAATGGTGTGCACTTGGACTCTGGGGATACTTGTGAAGATTCAAAGTTAGTAAGTGTTCAAGTATTATATGATGACTACTGGGGCTATAGAAAGCTAGAGTGTATCTCAGAGGGTAGTATTAGTAGTGGGTTTTACACTTCCAGGTGTAGTCTTTTAGGTTAAGTTCTATTATTACATGTATTTTTATACCCCAGGCTTTAGAGTAAGGTGGTTGTAGTTCAGTTAGAGTTTAGTAAAGGGAGTTCCACAAACTTGGAATGATGGCTTAAAGCTAAGGGGGAGATGATAGGATGAGTAACCAAGTCAGGCTCTCAGATTCTAACAGTAATGCCAGTATGTTGCAGAACCTCAAAAAGTGAGGGTGAGGCTTAACACATTCTTATCTCAGTATTTTCAGTTATCCCAATACCTACTTATGCCTTACGTTTCAGTTTCATGATCATAGTTCATGTTCATGCATATGATAGAGAATTATGTGCTCTTCTAGTTCCTAAATGAGTTCCAGGTCATTCAGCAGTTGGAATCACATTCCATAAGTTATGAACTCCAAATTAAGGTCATACAGCTCATGGCTCATGTACTCATGCTTTATAGTATGCTAAGTTCCCATAACTCATGCTACGCTCCTAATGATCGGCGAGATCCATCTTATAGCCATGTATGCCCTCAATTCAGATACTCCAGTTAAGTATAAGTTTCCAGTTAAAATTCAGTCAGTATAGATAACAATCCAGTTTAACAGTCAGGCAGACAAGTTCCTGCAGTTTTCCACCTTTTCACTTAGTCCTACTATCTGAAGTCTCATGCCTATAACCACTCCAAGGTATAATCTATTTCATACATGTAAATTGTGAATTCAGTTTAGTCCAAGCATCGTGTTTCAGGTTCATCTATTTAGTCATGACTCAGTTCATAAATGTTCAACGCATAATCTAAATTTTCCAAGTATTTTAGCTCAAACAGTGTAATACCCTCGTATGATCTAAGTCTTGTTGTCTCATGATTTATACTTGCATAAGTTATCACTTCCCAATTCAATATATATATATATATATATATATATATATATATATATATATATATATATATTATTGGATCATGAACACTTCAAGTGAATTATAAACTCTCAATATGAATCAACTGTTTAAAGCAAGTAAAGTCATGTCAGCTCAGAATTCAGATTCATGATAGAAGTTTAAATATTTTAGCTCAGTTATATCCTTTATTAGAAGACATATCATGTCCACGTTATTCCATACCTTTAAGTCTTCAACAAGTTCCTATCCATCATACGAGGATGAATAATTCCAAGGGGAGATAATGTAACACCCCATATTTTGGTGCTAGAATTCTAACCGTCATTCCTACACGTGTAAGCTCTAATACAAATGATTTGCATACGTATATGAGTTTCATGATTATTATAATAGTGTGTGAATAGCTCCCAAGGTGAAAAATGTTCATAGGAAGCACTTAGAGCAAAAGTTGAGATAAGAGCCTTTGATTTGGCTAAATCTTTCTATTCGATTCTGCAAGTGCCAATTTTGAATGAGTATAACTTTTTGTGTACATGGAATTTTTTATCTCAAAACCAACCAAATTGTATATAATTGAATTAGCTTTCCAACGATACCAGTTTTGCCTCAATCCAATACCCGAGTAAAAAGTTATGCCATTTTTCATGTGAGGTAGTAAGGGGTCACAATAGCCCCGCGACGCGAGGTCTGATTGATCCAAATAGGGGTCGATTCGAGAGGGCCACTTAACCCAACTATGGTCACGACACAGGGGCTATTCCTGCACAGTTTTAGCTTCTTAAGGGTCATGGGGCACTTTGGTCCTTTCCGCTCGACCCCAATGCATCCAAACACGAATTATAACATCCAAAAAGGGCATTATTTGCCCATCTTCTTCAAATAAACTCACGTAAAAATCCTCTCCTTTTTCAAGAACAATGATTCAAGCTTTTATTCTCAAGAACATAAGAACTCAAGCATCAATTTCAAGATTTCCTCCAAGAAATCTAAGAGTTCAATTTTCCAAGTTCAATAATTCTTTAAGAGATATCAAGAATAAAGTTTCTTTTACAAGTCCATTATTCAAGCTCCAATATTCAAGCTTTCTTCATCAAATCAAGTCTATTAAGTTATGTGGGTTATGAGCAAGGACACTCCTTTTGTCCTTGTGCCCAAAATTATAGCTTTCAGTAAATTTCATATGATTTTAAATTAGGGTTTATATCTAAAGTATCTTATTGATGATTTTTGAGTATGATATGATTGAATTATGAAATCCCATATTTGTTTTGAGTTAAAGAATGATCTTTTATGATTTTGGCTACCATAAGCATGATCTAAGATATTGTTTACAACTTTTCAATTGAATTGAGCATGATATTGTGATTTAAAGTCATGATCTTGATATTTTTGAAGTATTTCAAGAATCTTATAAAACACGATGTTTTGCTATGTGTTTATACAGTTTTGAAGAAAGGGTTTTAAGCCCTATCTTGATATATATATATATATATATATATATATTGAAATTCAGTCATATAAATAGTATTTGATCTTCGGATCCCCAGTTTAGCCATGGAATCCACTTTTTAGAAATTACTACAGTTTACGATAACAGATTACAGATTTTTATCAGATGGATGCATAATTGGCTTTAGGTAAACCTTTATGCTAGCATTTATAAAAGTGGATTTCCAACTGATTGAGTGTAGCAAATAAAAACGGAGTAGTATTTAGTACAGAGCGGGAATTGTGGGCTTAGCGCATCCTACTTTCATAGAACTACGTAGCCAATATAGGTACAGATTATCATATTATTCCCATTTCTATATGGATGACAGTTTTAGTTTGTGATCAATCACATGGGTAGGTTATACACCCTTGCAAGAGTATGACACCTCTTCCCAACGTGAGGATTCTTCCTTAGGAGGATGAGACGTTGGACTTTATGTGGATCGCATAGTTTATGTCGGTCAAGAGAACCTCCCTACTAGTAAAGAAAAGTTTTTTAAAGAATTTCCTAATAGAAAAAAAACAACACAAAAGTTTTTCGAAAAACTAAGTGTAAAGGATCACAAGTTTTACTCAAATTATGTTTTAAAGAAAGATAGTAGCTTCAGATTTTAGCTTTCAGAATTCAGATTTTAGAGTGAGTCCTTTCTATACTTAAATAGCATGATTTAAAGAGGGAATACAAATACAACTTTTAGAACTAAATATTATGACTCACTAGATTTTTAAAGTATGATTTGTTTCTATTACTTTAGACTTCTATTTCAATTGTTCCAGCTTATGTGAGTCATTTACATTTAGCATGCATTGTTTTACAAATTATGATGATGAGATAATGTTTTACTTATGTATTTCACCCCCATATACTCATTACATACTCAAAGTACTGATCCACATATATGTCTATGTGTTATATTATCTTATAATGTAGGTACAAGTTTTAGTATGCACATTCAGATAGTTGCAGATTCCATCCAGCAAGATGATGAGTCCTCCTACGTTGGGGACTCTAGTCAGATTTATTTATGTTATTTACTTTTTTATTCATATGTATTGATTAGTGGTAGTTGGGTTCGCGTCCTAACTATCCATGGTCAGTGTACTAGAGGCTTCACAGATGTTAGTTAGAGTCAGTTATGTAACTTTCAGTCCTCTTTTAAGACTTTATCAGAATGTAAAAGTTGTATCAGTATCGTAGTTTACAGATTCCATCATTTTTATGCTTCCGCACAGTAAATTTATACATTTTATACATATCTATTTAGTTGCTTATGAGTTATGTCGGTAGAAGGGTTAGCTTGGAATCACTTATGGTCCCAAGCATAATGTGATATCTCGGGTCCATTTTTGGGGAGTTACATAAAAATAGTGAGTATCGACAGACATCTTTTGAAGTAAGACAGATCAAAATGACAACAAAGACTAGGACTAGACTATGACAACGACTAGGCAGCATTGAGAGAGAGAGTGTGAAAGGCTGAGATTAATTTTTTGATCAGTTGAGGGAGAGTGTGAGAGGCTGTGACTATCTACTGATTAGTGAAAGTGATTAGGGTTAGGCACTTGGGGTAATATATATTACAATGGGTTGTGGGCTAATGGGTTGGGCTTGTAGTTGGGGGTTGAGATTTGGTGTTGGGTTGGGTATAAAATTTAAATATAATGGAATATTAATATACTCTCTCTATATATGAATTTTCGATACTAACCACATTCGTCCATTATAGCTTTGCCCCAATGGTATTGACGGTAAATAATGAATAGAAAATAAAAATAACTTTTTCCAACAACAACAACAATAATTATAATAATAATTCTGCCTCGATTGGTCCCAAGCAAATTGGAAATTTGACCGTACATAAATTTATCTTAAAATATAGTAAAAAAAAAAAATGAACAACAATAATAACTCAGACAGAACAACCTTCCCTACATATTGGGCAAGTGTTGTTTTTTGACAGCCATGTAAATACACACCTCCTATGGAACATATGTGAACATGGCGTGATCACCACGACTGATTCTTCTTCAAAAATCTTCAAGCAAACAGGGCATATGTCTCCCAACTCAAAAGCCGCAACATTTTCCATTTTCAGTTTCATAATCTTCAGTCCACTTTTTATAACCCTAAATTTTTGATTTTTTCCAACAAAGCCCTCAGCTTTATGAAGAAATCCTTTTTCCAAGGTGAAGAAGTCAAACAAAGCATTCAAAATTTCCTGAACATTAAAATCTTCAAAAGCATAATGTATTTCAGTTTTTTCACTCTGAATATCTGTATCAAATTTTCTCTTTTTGCTAAACCTACCAGAAGATTCTTGAACTCTATTAACTTGTAAACAAAATTCTTTCTCGCTGTTGTTATTGTCACCATCATTCGTCAGTGTTTCATACAAATTATCGAATACGAAACTACAAGCACTCATCGATCTTTCTGACCCAATTCCAATTTGTCTGCTCGACATATCCACATTAATAACCACAACAATCTTGTGGAAATCATCATCGTCATCCATTTTAGTACCTAACAAATTTAATTTTTCACCAAAAATCTCAAAGCTACTAGACAGATAATCAAAAATTACATTAGCTACATGCGGAATTGTGTCTTTAAATAACAAATCTGATAACCTCAAAGCTAATTCAATGTTTTTAACAAACTCATTAGGAGTTTCAGCAATTTTAAATGGCTGAACACCTTTTTTGAGAATTGTAGTTCTCGCCTGTTCCCCATTATGCGGGACATAATAACCTAAAGGTCTTTTGATCTCGATTTGGTTTTTCACTGTTAAAACCAGAAATCCAAATCTCGATGATGACCCTAATTGGTAGTAATAATGATCAACAACATTATTTTTAATCATGTTTTGTTCCCACTTAAACACCCTTATTTTTATTTCCGTCACAGTTTCAATTCTATATGCCATTTCCCTTCCCTCTTTTAGAGATTTTCAATTTATAGAGAAAACTTAAATAAATTAAACAAAAATAGAAGAACAAATATATAGAAGTAGGAGACCTATAAATTTGACTCCTTTTTAGTAAATATAAAATAATATTATAGTAACTTCATAAATGATACTGATGGTTTTGGTAAATGGAATAAAGGAAAGTTATTTATGAAATATTAAAGGCATAATATATAAATATGACCCTAAAATTGACACCAAATTATAACTTTGACCTTAAATTTTGACAGTGCCCAAATATGACCTTTAACTATTCAAAACGACACAAATATGACCTCCGTTCTGACGTGGAGAAACACATGTTGGATACATAAAACTGGGCGCGCCGGGCTAAAAATTTAAGCGGTCCAACGTTAAAAAGGGGTAAAATGACTATTATGCCCTTACTAATTCCTTTTTATATATTTAAATGACTTTTCACTATTATTTTCTTATTATTTTCAGCTCAAACATGAAACTATAGTAATAATAAATAAAAAAGTTATAGTTTTAATAAAACGTTATTAATAAAATGTTGTTAAATTAACGTTGTTAAATTAACATTATTAAAACATTATTAAATTAACGTTATGTGATTGATGTGTGGGCATATTAAGAGAGATATGATTAGAAAGGAGGATATTTGGGACAGTGACTTTGGTGGATGATAAGGAATGGAAAGTGAAATTAGAGATGGTTTAAACATGTGAAGAGAAGATGCATGGATGCACAAATGTGGAGGTGTGAGAGGTTGACTGTGGATGTTTTTAGGAGAGATAGAGATAGTCTGAAGAGAGAGAGGTGATTAGACATGACGTGATGCAATTTAAACTGATCGAGAAAATGATCTTATATAAAAGAGCATGAAGGATACAAATTAAGGTAGAAGGTTAATAGGTAGTAATGTGTTACTGGTCTTGCAGTCAATTCATATAAGTAGTCATAGATGGTGTGGGAGAGGTTAGGAAAGAGAGCAAGGGAAAGGCTCTGCAGGTTTCAATTTCCATTAGAGTTGGATGTTATCTACCCTTAGATTAGTTTTCCTTTTATTTAGAGGGCCCTGAATGTAAATTCCGATGGGGCTATGGTTGGGGATCCATTTACCATTACAAAAGTTGATTTCATTCCCTTTATGAATGGGCCATTTGATGTTGTCATTACATACAATCCAGACCGCGATAAGTTTAAATGACTTTCTATGATAGTTAGGCAAGGTTGAGTTACTTTTTAGCTATAACAACGAATTGAATTGAAATAAATTCAAATTATTTTGATTTTTGTAAATTCGGTTTGATATTTTTCAGTTTGTTTTTTCGACTTGGAAGATCAAAATAGAGGGCATCAACAAACATCTTTTGAGAGAAGGCGGATCAAAACGACAATGAGGACTACTACTAGACTATGACAGCTAGACAATGTTGAGGGAGAAAGCGTGAGAGACTGAGAGGTTGGGAGTAGAAATTAGTTTTTCAATTGTCTAAGAGCGAGTGTTTGAGAGGTTGTAAGTGTCTACTCATTAGTGAAAGTGATTAGGGTTGGGGACGTGGGGTAATGTATTATAATGGATACCAATGGGTTGAGGTTGGGCCAATGGGTAAAAAATGACTAGAAATAAAAATAACTTTTTTCCAACAACAACAACAATAATAATTATAATAATAATTCTTCCTCGTTCTGTCCCAAGAAAAATGAAAATTTAACAATACATAAAATTATCTTTAGAGATAGAAAAAAATAAACAACGAGAATAACTCAGATAGAACCACTTTCCCTACACATTGGGCAACTGTTGTTCTTTGACAGCCATGTAAATACACAACTCCTGTGGAACATATGTGAACATAGCGTGATCACCACGACTGATTCTTCTTCAAAATTCCTCAAGAAAACAGGGCATATGTCTCCTAACTCAAAAGTCGCAACATTTTTCATTTTCAATTTCATAATCTTCAGTCCACTTTTTATAACCCCAATTTTTTGAATTTTTCCAACAAAGTCCTCAAATTTATGAAGAAATTCTTTTTTCAAGGTGAAGAAGTCAAACAAAGCATTCAAAATTTCCTGAACATTAAAATTATTATAGTAAAATCAGAAATGAACATTCGAAAGTAATCTTAATGATTTATTATAGTATCACTCCTTATTTTTCTAATACAGAAATGACTTATAATAAGGAGTGATATAGTAAAATCATCGTTCGAAAGACGAAAATTTAATTTTTTAGGTTTATTTTATTTTTTGTTAAATATTATTTATTTTCTTAATATCAAGACGACTCATAATAATTAATTAAGAGTGATTGATTATGTTATTACTATAAAAATCAATATCATATCCAATAGTAATCATCGATAATTCATCGACATAGTATATTAATTAAATACGGGATGCTATATTCGTATATGCAAACTCTAAAATTATTAAACATCCTTGGGTAGTACATTATATTTATCTTTCATAATAATAAAATTTTACTATATATGTTTCTTTATTTCTTTTTAACTTGATAGATATTGACCCAATACAAATTCTAAGAAAATATTCATTAGAAATTTATTTTATTAAATTAAATTTATTAATTTTTTAGTTTAAAATTTTTAAGTTAAGTTTAAATATTAGTATTTCTATATAATAAAAATAATTTTAAAGTTTTAATTTATTAAAATAAATAAATAAAAAGATTAATTTTCTTTATAAAATTCAATTAAAATAATAAAATTTATTTACTTTAAATATTTATTTGCAATTAATTAAGATAATTTTTTATTTTTTCATGATTTATGGTGCACCGATAAAATTTTGAGAGTTGAATTGAACTTTTATCTATTTTTTAAAAAGTATTTTAACTTGTTAATTATTGTTATTTATAATAATTTTTACGTAATTATCAAATAATACATTTACTCCTTGTATCTCAATTTATGTGGCTTCGATACAAATTTGAGAATCAACTAAAATTTTTATATTTCTTTTAAATATTTTAAGTTGTTAATTATTATGAATTTGCAGTATTTTTTCTTTTATCTCAATTTATGTGGCATTGTTAAAATAATGAGAGTCAATAAAATTTCTATATGTCTTTTAAATATTTTAAGTTATTAATTATTATGATTCGTGGTAACAAATTAGTTTTGAACGTGATAGCCAATTAAATAAATTAAAAAATTTTACTTCCAATATGAAGTTATAGTTAATTAAACCTATATTTGTCTCTCATGAATTTTCCCAATAACATCTTGTGTGTATATTGGAAATTGTTGGATTTAACAAAACGTAACCTAGCAGCTACTTGATTACACAGATTTTTTATTTTTGGAAAAATAGAAGGGTCGTACTTTTTGAAAAAGCAAAGAACTTCAATAGTGCAGTTTGTTTTGAATTGTGTCCTAACAAATTCCCTTATTTTTCCAACATTCAATTTTTCTTAGAAAAAAAATTAATGTTGCAATATTGAGTTGTATCCTAATATAATATAAATAATTTATATGTAACACCAATCATAGGTGTCCTAAATCAAATTCGTTTTGATTTATGAATATATTTTTATAAAAATAATTGTTTTGAAAACAGAAGTCTGAACTCTCTATAAAAAAATTCACCATTAATTTCAGTATCATTGCAATACTTTCTTCTCAATCGTTATTTATTTTCTTAAAATAGTTTGAATGGAATTTTATGTATTATTATATGGAGTTGTATGATAACGCTAAATTTTTAAAATTTGATATTTAGTTGTTTATTGCTATTGAATATATGTTCATTGGAATATGACAAGGTGAATTTGTCACACTTCTTTTGTGCCTGAAGATCCGTAAATTGTTTAATGTTTAGGAGGTTTTAACCTTTTTTTTTTTTTTTTAATTTTGATTTTGATTTAAGTAGTCTTCAAAAATGGAAAGTCGATAAACTATTCACCAACAATCTTCATGTCATTGAGGTACTTTCTTCTCATTCTTTATACGTTAGTATTTTTATAGACAATTACTAATTAAGATATCAAAGTAATTTTGTAAAACTAGTTTCTTTAAAGTAATGTACACACGTGAGGCGCACATAATCGGCCTAGTATAATAGAAATATGTGAATATGGAGTAATCACCGCAACTGACTTCTCTTCAAAAGTCTAATAAAGTTCAAGATTCAAAATTTATTAGAATGGGGAATTATCAAGATTCAAAATTTCAGAGAAACAAACTCAAAATAAGCAAAAAGGGGTTGTTTGGGAGTTATCAAGATTCAAACTTTCACAAAAAAACAAACTCAAAATTTACTCCCTCGCCCCATTTTACCCATTCCAAATTTGGATGACACAACTATTAAGAAAAATAATAAATAACATGGCTAATTTACTATAGTACCCCTATTAAATGATATTTAGATTTTAATTTAAAGAAAAAGTAATTAATGCAAAGGGTAAAACATGGAAAAAATTGTCTTGTCTTGATAAGTAAAAAAGGACAAGTAAAATGAGATATCAGATTAGGAAATTTGGGACAGGTAAAATAGGACGGAGGGAGTAGTTAAAAGAGGTTGGTGGGGAGTTATCAAGATAAGATTTTGAGGGTTTACCTTGAAGATGAAGCAAAAAAATGAGAAAAGGGGAAGCTTTTTAAGTTTTTGTGAGAAGATAATTGAATTTGAGAATTTCAGCTAGCGGGGGCTTTTGGAAGAAGACAAGTAGACTAGTTGCAACATTCCTTCAAGCTTTTGTCTTGTTGGTAGTAATATCTAGTGGGCTAGAGTTTGACCTTAGCAACAGTTATTACAAGCCACAATCTTTCTATAAAAGATAGTTCCTACATTATCTGCTGCCACTACTTCTGTTTTGTAAAATGGAAGAACTGTCAAAATTTGTGATTGCGATGGCATTGTTCCAGTTTTCCCTTTCTGGACCAGATGGTCTGTGATTCTATTTTGCTTCCTTCACGTATGGATGGGAGGTGAAACATTCAACTATATTATTAGTAATCTGCATTCAAAGATAATATTACTATAAATGGGATTATCATGTATAATCATGTTTACAACTTTGGTAGAATCAGAGTTGATTTGTATAGGGTGGAGTCCAAACGAAACTACTAGCTTAAGTCTTTCCAGGATGGCTAGGAATTCAGTTTGGATGTGGGAGATATTGTGAAGGTTTTTGATGAACCCAAGGGTCTGTTCCCCTAGGTGATTTCTGAAGACCCCCTATCCCTGTTTGCTTAGTATGCTGGTTTATGATTCCATCAGTGTTCAACTTGTAGGTTCCAAGTGGGGGAGGGTGGTTTCCCAGGTGGTGAAGCTGGGGATGAAGGTGTGATTCCGTTTGTGTTCAACTTGTAGGTTCCCAGTGGGGGGAGAGTTCTTCCCATTTCAGGTTTAGGATGGTGGTGAAGCTGGGGGTGAGGTATCATTGTGATTGTGAGTCTTGAAGTAGAATTCAATAGCCAAGTGGATAGCTGTGTGGTGGTCAATTAGGATTTTCTTGATATTAAAGAGGTTATTATTCCTGTTAAGCCAAACACTCCAAAGAGCTGATCCTCAATTTTGCCTTAAGGTAGGTCAACTAGCCCACTTCTAAATCCCCAAAATGCATTCTAAGTCAATTTCTACTGCCACCTAAGATATGGTATCTAAATCAACTCTTATATGTATACTAAGCCACTATAAGCCTGAGGTAGATATTCTACTTAATCACTTACTAAGTCCAATGAAACTAAGGCAACCTTCTCTAGTATAAGCAACTAAGGCTAATTTACTCTAAGTATATGCAACCACCATGAGTAATTCACCTAAGGTTGAATATTATAAGGCATTCTTGTGCTAAACATGAGTGATAAAGTCTATTCCACCTAAGATAGAGGGGAGCAAGTCAAGCTTTCCACCTGTAAGATTTGTATAGCCTAATTAGTCCAACTAACCCAAGTCTAGCATCTCATCAATACAATACTTAAAACTCTACCCAATCTAGAAATATATCACAATTATACTATAACATAGCTCAATTTAACAAGGAATAAGCCTAGCCTACCTCAAATTCGATGTCCCAACACAACCATCTATTAAAGGGAATATCTTTGATGAGGTCCAAGTGGTGAGATATTTAGCAGTGTTGAGGTGATTAGAGTCAAAAGAGTGGATGAAAATGCTTTGGTAAGGCTGCAAAAAGTAGAGGCATTTATGCAGTGGAAGAAGATATGGTTGATGTCTTTCTCTTAGGTATCACAAAAGTGGCATTGGCCGTTGGTAGTTACCCTAATCTGATGTAGATATATCCTACTCCGGAGTCTATTGTGATGAAGCATCTAAATGAAAGTTTGATTTTGTTGGGGATTTTTAGTCTCAAAATCCAGTGAAAATTTGGACTAGTAGTGGTTGGGGTAGGCTTATGGGATTCAATCACTGCTTGATAAGTTCTTTACCAGTACATCTTATCATTAAGAGTACTATTGTGGGGGGATGAAGAAGCTTTGGATGGTGTGGGAAAGGTCAAGAGGGAGAGCGGGGGAAAGGCTCTGTAGGTTCTAGTTTCTATTAGAGTAGATGTTATCTACCCTTAACTGATTTTCCCCTTTGTTTAGAGGACCCTGAATGTAGCTTTTGATGGGGGCATGGTTGGGGAACAACTTGTCAATGAAAAATTTGATTTCATTCCCTTTATGAATGGTTCATCTGATGTTATCATTACATACATTGCAGTCCTCAACAAGTTTAAATGACTTTCTATGATATTTAGGTAAGATTGAATTACTTTTTAGCTATAAAAATAGTTCAGTGAATTTTGAGATACTTTTAATTATAGAACTAAAATGAACGTTCAGTGACTATTTAGGATATCAACTATTTAAAGGTGATTTATGGTGGACATTTGGTTTGTTCGATTCAATTTTTTCAGTTTTTGATTTTGCAAAAATGACAATCAAAATCAAACTGAAATAAATATAATTTATTTTGTTTTTTCCAAGATTGATTTGTTTTTTTTTCAGTTTGTTTTTTTCGATTTTGAAGATAAAATGTAACACCCCGTATTTTCGTGCTAGAATTCTAAACGTTGTTCCTACACATGTAAGCTCTAATACAAATTATTACCATGTGGATATGAGTTTCATCATCATTATACCTGTGTGTGAATATCTCTCTAGGTGAGAAGTGTTCATAGGAAGCACTTAGAGCAAAAGTTGAGCTAAGAGGCTTTAATTTGTCTAAATCTTTCTATTCAATTCTGCAAGGGTCAATTTTGAATGTGTATAACTTTTTTTGTATGTGAAATATTTTAGCTCAAGACCCACCAAATTGTAGATAATTGAATTAGATTTCTAATGATACCAATTTCAACTTAATACAATACCCGAATGAAAAGTTATGTCATTTTTCATGTGAGCAGTAAGGGGTCGCGATAGCCCTGCGACGCGAGGAATGCTTGACCTAAATAGGAGTCACATCACGAGGGGTACTTAACCTAACTAGGGGTTGTGGCGCGAGGGCTATTCCCGCACAGATTTAGCTTCTTAAGGGTCATGGGGCACTTTGGTCCTTTCTCCTCGACCCCAATGCTTCCAAACACGAATTATAACACCCAAAAGGGACATTTCTTCAAATAAACTCAAGTAAAAACCCTCTCTTTCCCAAGAACAATGATTCAAGCTTTTACTCTAAAGAACATAAGAATTCAAGCATTAATTTTAAGATTTCCTCTAAGATATCTGAGAGTTTAATCTTCCAAGTTCAATAATTTTTCAAGAGATATCAAGAATAAAGTTTCTTTCACAAGTCCATTATTCAAGTTCCAAGATTCAAGCTTTCTTCATCAAATCAAGTCTATTAAGGTATGCGGGGTTATGAACAAGGACACGTCTTTCGTCCTTGTGCCCAAAATTATATTTTTTAGCAAATTTCTTATGATTTTAAATTAGGGTTTAAACCCAAAGTATCTTATTGATGATTTTTGAGTATGATATGATTGAATTATGAAATCTCATGTTTGTTTTTAGTTAATGAATGCTCTTTTATGATTTTGGATACCATAAGCATGATCTAAGATATTGTTTACAACTTTTCAATTGAATTGAGCATGATATTGTGATTTAAAGTCACGATCTTTATATTTTTGAAGTATTTCAAAAAGCTTATAGAACATGATGTTTTGTCATGTGTTTATATAGCTTTGAAGAAAGTTTTTTAAGCCCTAGGTTGATATATATATATATATATATATATATATATATATATATATATATATATATATATATATATATATATATATATATATATATGTATATATATATATTGAAATTCATTTGTATAAATAGTATTTGATCTTTGGATATCTAGTTTAGCCATGGAATCCACTTTTAGAAATTACTACAGTTTACAAAAATAGATTACAGATTTTTATCAGATAGATGCATAATTGGTTTTAGATAAACCCTTATGCTAGCTTTTATAAAAGTAGATTTTCAACAGATCGAGCGCAGAAAATAAAAAGAGAGTAGTATTTAGCACCGAGTGGGAAGTGTGGGTTTAGCGTATCCTACTTTCACAGAACTAAGTAGCCAACGTAGGTACAGGTTATCAGATTATTCTCATTTCTATATGGATGACAGTTTTAGCTTGTGATCAATCACATGGGTAGGTTATACTCCCTGGTAAGAGTATTACACCTCTCCCTAACGTGAGGTTACTTCCTTAGGAGAACGAGATGTTGGACTTCATGTGGCTCACATGTTTTATGTCGTTTAAGAGACCTCCCTACTAGTAAAGAAAAGTTTTTTAAAGAATTTCCTAATAGAAAAAAAACAACACAAAAGTTTTACGAAAAACTAAGTGTAAAGGCTCACAAGTTTTACTCAAATTATGTTTTAAAGAAAGATAGTAGCTTCAGATTTTAGCTTTCAGAATTCAGATTTTAGAGTGAGTCCTTTCTATACTTAAATAGCATGATTTAAAGAGGGAATACAAATACAACTTTTAGAACTAAATATTATGACTCACTAGATTTTTAAAGTATGATTTGTTTCTATGTATTGATTAGTGGTAGTTGGGGTAGCTTCCTAACTATCCATGGTCAGTATAGCAGAGGCTTCACAGATGTCAGTTAGAGTCGATTATGTAACTTTCAGTCCCTCTTTCTAGACTTTATCAGAATGTAAAAGTTGTATTAGTATTGTATTTTATAGATTCCATCATTTTTATATTTTCGCATAGTAAAATCAATCATTTTATACATATCTATTCAGTTGCTTATGAGTTATGTTAGTAGAATGGTTATCTTATGATCATTTATGGTCACTTATGGTCCTAAGCTCCATATGACATCTCGGGTCCATTTTTGGGGTGTTACAAACTTGGTATTAGTGCTAGGTTTGAAGTTTCCTAGGGTGTCTGTGAAGCCGTGTCTATTAGATTCTTGCGAAATGGTACGCCAGGAGCCCTCCAGTGTGTTATAAGTCCCTCAAGTTTAAAGTGATGTTCTTATTATTATGAGTCATTTCGTTAAGACAGAGTAAGCTATGTATTCAGATTCCTCATTAGTCTTTTAATACAAATAGTACTCCTTAGAGGCGATAGTGTGAATATAGATTGCTGAATAGAGTATATTCACGAGATATTGAAACCTAGAGTGTTATGATTCATAAGTAGTTGAACCTTCTTATAGTTGGAAGTATGGGTTTAGAAGTGTAATGACAAGAAATGTGGTAAGGGCGATTTATTAAATATATATATATAGCTGAATTTTTGCATATGATTGAGTTAGTAATGAAGTGATATGTCCTTGTGTGTTGGTTTAGTGGAAGGTAGAGAAGGAGTTATTAGTTAAGGTGAATTGTTGTTTGCTTGAAGTACGAAAAGATTTATTTATGGTAATTGTTGTGTTAGAAAAGTATGGGTTATTGATAAAAGTATTGGGCGGTTGATTATTGTGAATTTAGGGTTATAGTGATGGGTGAATAGTCATAATGTTTAGAAGAAGGATGTGTTATTAGATTTTAGTAAGGTATGTCTTGGGATTATGACCGATTGTCATTGTTATGGGGTTCTAGTGTACTAGTATTTCTTGATGATTTATTTTATAACTTCCAAATGAGAATTGTGTGTGAGGTTTGGGTTGTAAATCATGTTTAGCACTAGACATTAAGTTTGAACAATTGATGGTCATGAAGGTGGATGTGATGATTTCTTGGTTAATGATATTAGTTATATAGAAATGCTCTAGTAGGCTTGAACAGCGTGTGCAAGAGTTTGAGTCCATTTTGATTCATAATTAAGTATGATGTTTTATGTATGATGTAGAAGTATGCTCAAGGTTCTATGGGGTTGCGGTATTTTCTAAGGCTATTACATGTTGTATGTGACTAGTAGTACCGTTGAGTTACTAGATGGATAAAGACTTGTTAGATGGTATGTGGTGTTCTAAATAGCCAAGTTAAGGAGTTTTGATTGATATTTTTGAGACTTTTGATATGACATTGATTCTAATGGTCTAGAGATATAAGTTTGGAGATGCGATATTGGTAGACTATGGAGGAAGTAGTATGGTTAATTAAAGGTTTAGTGATATCCATGTGAAGTGTTGGAATCTAAGTTTTAGTTTTTGAAGGTTGAGCTAATAAAAATAAGAGTTGAAGCACTAGATGGTGTGCACTTCAACTTTGGGGATACTTATGAAGATTCAAAGTTAGTAAGTGTTCTAGTATTATATGATGACTATTGGGGCTATAGAAAGCTAGAGCGTATCTCAGAGGGTAGTATTAGCAGTGGGTTTTCCACTTCCAGGTGTAGTCTTTCAAGTTAAGTTCTATTATTTATGTGTATTTTTATACCCCAGTATTTAGAGTAAGGTGGTTGTAGTTCAGTAAGAGTTTAGTAAAAGGGGTTCCACAGACTTGGAATGGTGGCTTGAAGCTAAGGGGAAGATGATAGGATGAGTAACCAAGTCAGTCTCTCAGATTCTAATCGTAATGCTAGATGTTGTAGAACCTTAAAAAGTGAGGTAGGGCTCAACCCAGTCTTATCTCAGTATTTTCAGTTATCATAATCCCTACTCATACCTTACGTTTCAGTTTCATGATCATAGTTCATGTTCATGTATATGATAGAGAATCATGTGCTCTTCCAGTTCCTAAATGAGTTCCAGTTCATTCAGTAGTTGGAATCACATTCCATAAGTTATGAACTCCAAATTAAGGTCATACAACTCATGGATCATGTACTCATGCTTTATAGTATGCTAAGTTCCTATAACTCATGCTACGCTCCTAATAATCGGCGAGATTCAGCTTATAGCCATGTATGCCCTCAATTTAGATCACTTTGATTAATCTATGATGTTGATTCGCTATTCCTCAGGCCTCAGTTAGGTGTCAAGTTTCGTATAGAATCCTTCCATGCTTAAAGGTCTCATGTTCTAACCTTTTAGTAACTCCTATTTATGTAATGATAGTGGTGATGATTAAATGTTTCTTGATGAGGAATAATCATTGTATGATTGTTTTAGATAAGGCCATAAGTGTGAAGTAAGATTGGGGCCACGTCTTTGATACATGTTGTGGTTAGTTGAAATTTGTGTGTGTATGTTCTTGGGGCAGCGTGTGGGAGTTGTATTCATAGTGGTTTAGAGAATATGTGAAGTATGTCTTTATGGGTTTCTGCCTTGAAGTTTATATGTGGTTATAAATATAGGCTTAAATGATATGTTGGGATTTAAGTGAAGGAACACAATATGCATTAGTGAATCCATAGTAAGAGTTCAGAGTTAGTCATTGAAGTGGTAAGGAACGTTATGCTTAGGGTGTGAGCTCTAAAAAGATATAGAAGATTGAATCATATGGTTTAGATTAGTATTGTGGTGTGACATATGGTATCTTATGATTTAGAGTTAGGCTTGATCACGGTGAGAGGATTTATTTACTTTAGACAGTAGTAGAAAGATTTATCAATGCCTATGTGAGAATTATAAGTTGAATAAAATAAGTATGGTATTTAAGGGGAATAATATAGTTGAGGGAGTATTCGAGAACTGTTGCTAAGCTTGAAAGTAAGAAGTTGCATTGCCTAAGGCCTGGTAATTCTATCTTAGCATATGAGTTATATGTCTATATTCCATGCTATAGAGTAGTGTCAATGTTGTGATTCCTTAGTCAGATCCCTCTTTCAGGTCATGTCCAAGATTCTTTGCTCCCTAATGTTACTAGAACTTCTTTAGAAATAGTGTTGAAGAGATACTCTAGTTAAGTATAAGTTTACAGTATAATTCAGTCAGTATAGCTAGCAATCCAGTTTAACAGTCAGGCAGACAAGTTCCTATAGTTTTCCACCTTTTCACCTAGTCCTACTATCTGAAGTCTCATGTGTATGACCACTCCAAGAGATAATCTATTCTATACATGTAAATTGAGAATTCAGTTCATTCCAAGCATCATGTTTCAGGTTCAGCTATTTAGTCATGACTTAGTTCATAATTGTTCAACACATAATCTAAATTTTCCAAGTATTTTAGCTCAGACAGTGTAATACCCTCGTATGATCTAATTCTTGTTGTCTCATGATTCATACTTGCATAAGTTATTACTTCCCAATTCAATATATATATGATTGAGTTATGAACATTTCAAGTGAATTCTAAACTCTCAACATGAATCAGCTCTTTAAAGCAAGTAAAGTCACGTCAGCTCAGAATTCAATTTCATGATAGAAGTTTAAATGTTCCAGCTCATTTATATCCTTTATTAGAAAACTTATCATGTCCATGTTATTCCATACCTTTAAGGCTTCAACAAGTTCCTATCCATCATTCAAGGATGAATTATTCCAAGGGGAGATAATGTAATACCTCATATTTTCGTGCTAGAATTCTAACCATCGTTCCTACACATGTAAGCTCTAATACAACTGATTCTCAAATGTATATGAGTTTTATGATTATTATACTAGTGTGTGAATATCTCTCAAGGTGAAAAGTGTTCATGTGAAGCACTTAGAGCAAAAGTTGAGCTAAGAGCCATTGATTTGGCTAAATCTTTCTATTCGATTCTGCAAGGGTCAACTTTGAATATGTATAACTTTTTGTGTACGTGGAATTTTTTAGCTCAAGACCCACCAAATTGTAGATAATTGAATTAGATTTCCAACGATGCCAATTTTGCCTTAATCCAATACCCGAACAAAGAGTTATGCCATTTTTCATGTGAGGTAGTAATGGGTAGTGATAGCGCCGCGACGCAATGTCTAATTGACCCAAATAGGGGTCACGTTGTGAGGGCCGCTTAACCCAACTAAGGTCGCGATGAAGGGGCTATTTGTAACACCCCATATTCAAGTACATGTATTGGCGTATTCAAGTACGTGTATTGATCTTATTTATATAGAATTAATTATTTATTTTATTTATACCAGAATTTGCCCGTCGATGGTTCCATACGAAGGTTATTGAATAAGATTTCCAACGATATAAATATTTTCAAAAACGGATAAGTTTTGGATATAATCGAGCACGTTCGAAACTATAAAACGGTGGCTGTGATATGGTGAATAGTAAATGTGCAGGAAAATTTCCCGCACATAAACTACTGAGGCCTGCCAGTTTTTTGAAAATAAGAAACCCTAGCCTAATTTCAACTCCAATTATCTTGTGATTCAACCGTAGAAAATCCAAATTGATTCCGTAATTGTGTTCACCGTCTCGAGGGCTTCGAGAAGCACCCCTTATTTGTGCCAACAGGACTTCGAAACCAAAAGGGCCATTTTATGGTATGGATGCAAATTATGTTGGTGTTATATATATATATATATATATATATATATATGCATGTGAGCATAAGAAGTATGTTATTTGATTGTTGTTGAAAGATGATTGGGAAATGATGTTGGATTATTCTTGTGCATGGTTGGATTATGTTAAATTGTGAAGGGATTTGTATTGATGATGTGGTATTGGAATGATTATTATATATATATATATATAAACACACACATAAACGTATTGTTCAAGTTGGTTTTTGGAATGTTTTGCAAATATTGGTTGTATGGAATTATGGAAGAGAATTGTGGTGTTGGGTTGATAATACAAGATGCCAAACATTTCATTGTAGATAAGTGATTTGTAAAGGCGGGAAGTTGTGTTGAATTGGTAACCGAATCTACAACGAGGTATGTAAAGCATACTCTAACAATGTTCTTTGGCATGAAAACACCAATGTTCCATCAAGTAAGATTCTGAGGTTGTCAAAAAACATGTATTATTCTACATTACCAACGAAGTTGTTTCCATTCTATAAAGTGTTAAATGTTTCATTGATATACCAAAAGGCTCCTATTTCATTGTTGTGATATTGATGATTCTGAAACACATTGTTGATGTACCAATGAATCCTTATTACATCGTTATTGTATAGAAGGTCCATTACTTGATTCCTATTGATGTATCATTGTTCCAAAGGTACTATATTGGCATGAACACTAATGTAATAATATTAAAAGCTTTTGAACTAAGTTATTAGAAAGATCTCTTATATGTGTTACTTGATATACGTGTGGGTAGAATCCCAGGGGCATAAGCCTAGCATGGGTCGATCCCTATTTATGTGTTTATGGGTTGTATCCCAGGGGCATAAGCCTAGCATGGGTCGATACCAGTTGATATGTACTGGAGGCAGCCTAATGGTCACAGTACGGTACAGTATTGATTATTGTTAGATGGTTGGAGGTTCGGGAGGAGGAGGTAATGGCGAATGATAATTGTAAAGATGAAATGAACGAATGTATATCGTTCCACAAATGTGTTTGAATTCAAGAACCCAATTCAAATTAATGATAATGTACATGATCCTAAAAGTGTTTATGAAGTTTGGTTCACTTCTATTATGATTTATTCACTTGCGTCTGATTTTCTTGATCCTCCATATCACATATGATTATTTACAGCTTTACATACTCAGTACATATTTTGTACTGACGTCCCTCATGGGGGACCTGCATTTCATGCTGCAGGCACAGGTGCTTCAACTCACTCACAACATAGATAGGAGCCACGACATACATCTATTGTTGGTGAGCTCTAGTTTGCTTCGGAGCTTTCCAAGTCGGTTCCTTGTGTTTTATCATTGTACAGGAGTCGTGTGTGGGCGGGGGTTTGTCCCGACCCTAGTTATGTCATGTATATCCTAGAGGCTTTGTAGACATAAGGAAGGGTAAGTCATGAAAGTTTATATAGTGATGTTATATTTGTATATGTGGTGGCCCCGATGGCCAAGTATTATATATATAATATTTGTGTGTGGTGTGCTGATACAGGTAATTAGATTCTTCTATATGCAACAAAGTGCTGTCCAAATTTTTGGTGACATGTAAGTGAAAGTACAGGTATTTGAATGGGTTCTCCCAGGCCTTCTCGGCTTCGGGTGCCAGTCCGGCCCGATGGGATTTTGGGGCGTGATAAAAGTGGTATCAGAGCAGTTCGTCCTAGTGAGTCTACAAAGCTGTGTCTCGGCTTCATATCTTAGATCGTGCGATAGAGCTTATATTGTATATGAAGTCATAGTTGACCACTGAATCAGTTTGTTTCTCTTATTATAGTAATGATCCCGATTACCAGAAGCAAGAATACCAGTAAGCAAGTAGATGTGGTTGCCAGAGAAGGGACTAGTAAGTCACCCACTATAGCAGCTATCAAAGTGAGGCTCCAGCTGAGCATGCATCAGAAACTTCCCCCAGTCCGGAAGAAATAAGGGAGAGGAGAACTATATCCCCAGAGCCACCTATTAATGTTGTTGATCAAGATCTTAGAAATGCAGTGCAAATTTTGACTCGTATAGTTGTTGGGCAAGATCAAGGGCAAGCTATTCCTACTGTAGGTCCTAGTGGTATAGATAGGGCGGCTAGTCTTTGAACAGAGGATTTTCTTAAGATGGATCCGCCTACTTTTACCGGATTCGATCTTAACGAAGATCCGCAGGACTTTATTGATCAGATCCAAAGGGCCCTAGAGGTGATGCATATATCGGGCAGAGAGACAGTGGAGTTAGCCACGTATAGATTCAAAGGTGAGGCTATATATTGGTATGAAGACTGGAAACGGTCAAGGGGCATTGATGCACCCCCAACTACTTGGAAAGAGTTCAAAGAGGCATTTATTAATCATTATCTTCCATATGAGACTCGTCAGGCCCGTGCGGATCAGTTCTAAAATCTTCGAAAGGGTCATAGAAGTGTGAGGGAGTATAGTCTTCGATTTAATTCTTTTTCCAGATATGCTCCCAATGTTATAGCTACTATGGATGACAGAGCATCGGTATGTGGATGTATTGGATTCGTATTTGGTTAGGGATTGTACTATTGCTGCACTGAATAAAGACATGGATATATCTAGGATCCAAGCATTTGCACAGAAAATGGAAGATCAGAGGCAAAGAAAAAGAACACAGGAATTTGAAAGTGGATATTCTAAGAGGGCCAGATCTACAGGGCAGTTTATGGTGCCACAGGGAGGTTTTAGACCTCAATTTTCTGCTAGACCACCTAGGCCATTATTTTCATATTCTTCAGCTAGTGCTCCACCACAGCATCAGGGGTTCAGAGGCAGTCAATTTTTGCAAAGAAGTGAGGGTCATAGTTTGCGATCAGTGGGTTATCATGGGCAAGGGAACATAAGCCAATCGATACCTTCTCGGGAGCTATGTAATAGATGCGAAAAACATCATATGGGAGTATGTCGAATGGGAACAAATGTTTGTTTTTAGTGCGGTATGACGGGGCATATGATAAGAGAATGCCCACGAAGGGGCGCAGGTGGCGTAGCACGATCTTCGGGATCAGCTGTTGCATCATCATCATCGGTATCTTATTTTGGTAGGGACACACAACCTGCGGGTCATGCTAGAAATGGAAAAAGAGTCGCCAGTTCCAGCAGGACTCAGAATTGCACTTATGCTTTAGCGGGTCGACAGAATCTAGAGGCTTCCCCAGATGTGGTTATGGGTATGTTATCCATATTTTCATTTGATGTATATGCTCTAATTGATCCCGGTTCTATATTATCATATGTTACTCCTTTGGTTGCTGGAAACTTCAAAAGATCCCCCAAATTGTTAGATAAGCCGTTGGAAATGTCTACGCCGGTTGGGGAATCTATTATTGCTAGAAGAGTTTATAAAGATTGTGTAGTAACTGTGTGTGGTCTAGACATGATGGACAATCTTGTGGAACTAGAAATGGTAGATTTTGATGTTATAATGGGTATGGATTGGTTGGCGTCTTGTTATGCCAAAATTGACTGTTGTATGAAAAAGATATATTTACATTTTCCTGATGAAGTAGTTATTGAATGGAAAGGTAAGATTGGCGCACCAAGAGGTAGATTTATTTCTTATTTCTAAGCGAGAAAAATAATTTCCGAGGGCTACATATGTCATTTAGTTAGAGTAAAGGATACAGAATCGGAA
The DNA here is from genome assembly GCA_030864225.1 of Capsicum baccatum var. pendulum. Taxonomy (NCBI): domain Eukaryota; kingdom Viridiplantae; phylum Streptophyta; class Magnoliopsida; order Solanales; family Solanaceae; genus Capsicum; species Capsicum baccatum. Next base: position 5,942,360 of record CM061556.1, read on the forward strand.
TCACCAGATCTTCACACTGTACTAGTGGTAAATGAATTTCCTGATGTATTCCCTGAAGATCTTCCAGGCTTACCTCCTGAACGAGAAGTAAAGTTTGGTATTAATGTAATACCAGACACCCAACTAATCTCCATTCCTCCGTATGGAATGGTCCCAGCAGAATTACAAGAATTGAAAGAGCAATTGAAATATTTGCTAGAGAAGGGATTCATAAGGCCTAGTATGTCCCCCTGGGGAGCACCAATGTTATTTGTGCGCAAAAAGGATGGCTTGCTGAGGATGTGTATTGATTATCGGCAATTGAATAAGGTGACTATTAAGAATAAATATCCTCTCCCAAGAATTGATGATTTATTTGATTAGTTACAGGGTGCCAAGTGCTTTTCTAAGATTGATTTGAGGTCAGGTTACCACCAAGTGAGGGTCAAAGAAAAAGATATACCCAAAACAACTTTCCGAACAAAGTATGGTCATTATGAGGTTCTAGTTATGTCATTTGGGCTAACAAATGCACCTGCAACTTTTATGGATTTGATGAATAGGGTGTTTAAGCCATTCCTGGATGTATTTGTGATAGTTTTTATAGATGATATTCTAGTTTATTCTAGATCATAAGAGGACCATGCCAATCAGTTACGACAGGCATTGAAGACTCTTCGTGATTTTAAGCTTTATGCAAAGTTCTGTAAATGTGAGTTTTGGTTAAAGTATGTGGCATTTTTGGGTTATATTGTATCTAGTGAAGGGATAAAGGTTGATTCTCAAAAGATAGAAGCTGTGAAGAACTGGCCAAGGCCCACAACGCCTACGGAGATTCGTAGTTTTCTCGGGTTGGCCTGTTATTATAGAAGGTTTGTTAAAGACTTTTCTTCCATTTCAACACCCTTAACCAAGCTAACGCATAAAGCATCCAAGTTTCAATGGAATGATGCGTGTGAGGAGAGTTTCCAAATTGAAGAATAAATTGACTTCTACACCTGTGTTGGTACTTCCAAAAGGTACAGAAGGGTATATAGTGTATTGTGATGCTTCGGGAATTGGTTTAGGATGTGTATTAATGCAGCATAGTAAGGTGATAGCATATGCCTAAAGTCAGTTGAGGCCACATGAGAAAAATTACCCCACACATGATCTTGAGCTGGCAGAGGTTATCTTTGCTTTAAAAATATGGCGCCACTATTTATATGGGGTTCATGTTGATATATATACTGTTCACAAGAGCTTACAATATATTTTCACTCAGAAGGATCTAAATCTGAGGCAGCGAAGGTGGATGGAACTATTAAAAGATTATGATGTTGATATTTTGTATCATCCAGGGAAAGCGAATATAGTAGCTGATGCGTTGAGTCGTAAGGCTATGATGGCACCTATAGAAAGGCAAGGAATGATTAAAGATCTTCATCAATTAGCTAGTCTAGGAGTTCGTCTTCTCGAAACTCCAGACGAGGAGCTTATTATGCATAATGCCGCGGAATATTCATTAGTAGCTGAGGTGAAAGAGAAGCAAGATACAAATCCTATTTTATTACAGCTTAAGGAGAACGTTCAGAGTGGTGCGACCAAGGCATTTGAGCTCACGCGAGAAGGAGTACTTTAGTGCCAAAAATAATTGTGTGTGCCGAATGTAGACGGGGCTAAGAAATAAGATTATGATAGAGGCATATTTTTCAAGGTATTCCATTCATCCAGGATCAACCAAAAATGTATCAAGATTCGAAAGATATGTATTGGTGGAATGACATGAAAAAGAACATCGCAGAATTTGTAGCTGAATGTCCAAATTGCCAATGAGTTGAAGTGGAACATCAAAAGCCCGGAGGCTCTATGCAATGCATAGATCTTCCAATTTGGAAGTGGGACATGATCAACATGGATTTTGTTACAGGTTTGCCTCGTATAGCTCGAAAATTTGATTCTATATGGGTGATTGTGGATAGGCTTACTAAATCTGTATATTTCTTACCCGTTAAGACCACTAACACAGTTGAAGAATATTCAAAGCTATATGTTAAAGAAATAGTCCGATTACATGGAGTTCCAACGTCTATTATATCGGATCGGGGAACTCAATTTACCGCAAACTTTTGGAAGTCTTTCCAATGGAGTTTAGGAATACAAGTGAATCTGAGTATAGCTTTTCACCCTCAGACGGATGGACAAGCAGAGCGCACCATTCAAACACTTAAAGATATGCTACGAGCATGTGTTTTAGATTTTAAAGGCAGCTGGGATGATCATTTACCTCTTATTGAGTTTGCCTATAATAATAGCTATCATTTAAGTATCAAAATGGCACCTTATGAAGCTTTATATGGGAGGAAGTGTAGATCACCAATAGGATGGTTCGTAGCGGGTGAAACTCTTATGTTCGGACCGGATCTTGTGTATCAAGCCATGGAAAAAGTCAAGGTGATTCAGCAACGGTTGAAAATATCCCAAAGTCGACACAAGTCATATGCGGATAGTAGAAGAAAAGGGCTAGAGTTTTCATTAGGCGATTGGCTATTTTTGAAGGTATCGCCAATGAAAGGGGTGATGAGATTTGGCAAGAAAGGAAAGTTGAGTCCACAATATATAGGCCCGTATAAGATTATTCGAAGATGTGGGCAAGTTGCTTATCAATTAGAGCTACCTCAGGAACTCTCATCAGTGCATCCAGTATTTCATGTATCGATGCTTCAAAAGTGCATCGGAAATCCATCCCTTATTACTTCTACTGAAGATGTGCAAGTAACAGAAGATCTTACCTATGAGGAGATGCCTATTGCTATATTAGATCGTCAAGTTAAGAAGATGAGAAATAAAGAAGTAGCATTGATGAAAGTACTTTGGAGAAATCAACAAAGGGAAGAGATTACATGGGAAGCTGAGGAAGCAATGAAATCTAAGTACCCTCATTTGTTCAAAGATGAAGAGGAAGTTCAAGAAACGGAGTTAGAACATTAACAAGTAAGTTTTTGTTTATATATACATAGTATTTATGTGATGATGTGAATGTTAATGGTGGACTTGAACTTGTTTTGGTTGAATAACTATGATAACATTCGAGGATGAATGTCCTAAATGGGGGAAGGATGTAACACCCTGTATTCAAGTACATGTATTGGCGTATTCAAGTACGTGTATTGGTCTTATTTATATGGAATTAATTTTTTATTTTATTTATACCAGAATTTGCCTGTCGATGTTTCCATACGAAGGTTATTGAATAAGATTTCCAACGATATAAAGATTTTCAAAAATGGATAAGTTTCGGATATAATCGAGCACGTTCGAAACTATAAAACGGTGGCCGGGATATGGTGAATAGTAAATGTGCAGGAAAATTTCCTGCACACAAACTCCTGAGGCCTGCCAGTTTTTTGGGTCGACTTTGAATGATAATAAATCGATTAATATAATTAACTGAGAGAGATACCACCTATCAAAAGAATGATCTTTGAGTATTCTTTCCAATGCAATTGGTTTCATCCAAATCCAACATTTGAGTAAGGAGTTATACTCGTTTTACTTCAGCCTCTCAAAACAGCTTTTTAGGTTCAACTTCAAACAATCATAACTCATTGTACAGGACTAACTGGGTGGCCTACTTTATAGGAAATGAAATACCTTTGAATTATCTTTCCAACAATACCAATTTCACCGAAATCCAATATCGGATCAAAGAGTTATGGCCGATTTACTTTAGCCTGTCAAAACAGTCCACCATGGACAGATTCGGATTTACTTAAATTTTAAAGGGCAATATGGTCATTTTCCATCACCTCATGGACGAAAATTGGTCATTATATACATATAATTAGTCTCATATCCATCAATTATCATAAAATTATTGAAAATAAGAAACCCTAGCCTAATTTCAACTCCAATTATCTTGTGATTCAACCGTAGAAAATCCAAATTGATCCCGTAGTTGTGTTCACCGTCTCGAGGGCTTCGAGAAGCATCACTTTCATGAGTGAAGAAGATACAAACTATATAAAGGCACTAGAAAAATCAAGAATTCATCATAGTGAACCATAAGGACTATCTAGGTATATACCTTCAAGTCAAACAGATAAAGTTTTACTAAAACAAAATAATACCATAATAGAACTACTATTAGATTTGCATAGAATGATAGATAGTTTAATTAAAGACAAATAAACAATCATAAAACCTCTCCAAAAAGAACCAGAATTACCGAAATTACATAAAAAGATAGATATTTTAATAAAAAATAAAGAAACCCAAGAACAACCAAAAACTAATTCTGAAATAGACGAATTAGTTAACCAATTAAAACGAATAGAATTAACTCCAGAACACGAACGTAGAACTACAAGAAGAAAACCGCCAAAATGGACTTTTTATCAAATAGACGGAGAACTATCGAAAATAACAACGAAAGACAAGGAGAAGACAGACAAAGAATCAGTTTCTCAGAAAACAGGATAGGAAATAATAATATATTATCTAGAATATGTAGAAGACAATCTAATATGGAACAAAATCAAGAGCTTAACGAAATAATAGATGTAGATAAAGATTTACAAATCTTTCAACAACATCAATTAAAATTACTAAATCCTAAGACATTATATAACACAGGATATTTCTCTTCAGATAATCAGTTATATAGACATTATAGGGAAGAACAAATATCAGCCTTAGGAGAAGATTTTAAAATACTAGATTTAGTAAATACTAATTCATTAAAACATATAAAGAATAATAAAATGATTTTAATGCATATGGGTTTAATTGTCATAGGAATAAAAGGCTTAACCAGAAAAAACCTAGGATCTAAAGTATTAATAATCATATACGATGATAGATGGTTAGCTATTAAAAAATCAATAATAGGATTAACAGAAGTAGATATGACAAATAATGGAGGAATATTTTACGTAAGTCCAGACTTTTTAATGAACTTAAAAGAATTTGGACGAAACATTAAGATAGGAATTCAAACTAAAGGATACGAAGAAATGAATAGTGGAAATAATTTACTAATGTGCATAGGTTTTATCGGAAAGCTAACTTTAAGTAGCAATACAAAATTTAAATTAAAAGTAAATGATGTAGTTGAGATAATGGGAAATAAAGGCATAAGTCTTATAAAACCAATAAAAATAGACCCAGAAATATACGCAGGTTTAGAATGGAATCTAAACAAATTTATGAAACCTAAAACTTTCACACCAGACTCTCACCTACTATATACTACAAGTAAGGGAGAAACCTCAGTTAGATTTACAGATTATAACTATACAACAAAAAAAAATCTAGACGATGATGAGACAGAAAGTAATATAGAAATAGAAAGCGAATTTATGAATATATAAATCCTACAGGAAGGCTATGAAGTAGACATAGCAATAGAAAAAGCAGAAAGTTTAGCAGAAGAACATAAAAACATAACTTTTAAATGTAAAGGATATCAAAAAGACAATATGAAAATAGACGAATGTATTGAACATTTCAAAAGTTGCTTAGAGAGAAGTGATAATCTAGGATATAGAAGTAACAAATCTTTCATTGAAAGGAAAGATGAAGACACAATCTCAACATTAAGTTCTACCATTAGTTACAAAGAACTAGCCGAATTAGAGCCAGCCAGCTCCTCAAGTGCTAGCCCTTTCCAACAAACAAACCCTAATCCCCAGCCAATAGATTATAGTACAGGAAATGTACCTAGAAGACCTGAAGTAAGAATAAACCCAGACACAAAAATTAAAGGAGAGCATATAAAACCAGAAACAGATACAGAGACAATGTATAAATATTTAGAAACCTTCTTAGAAGAATCTGTTAAAGCTACATGGGAAAGTTTTAAGACAAACTGCCCACATGATTTTCAAATTTTACTAAGTATGGGACCAAACCCTTATAATTTTACAAATAAAATGCATATGTTATTAACTGGAAAAGATCCAAATAGCGAATTATTAGCTTTACAAAAAGAAGAATTGATTAAATTAGAACAATTAAGTATTTCACACTGGGTATATATAAAGAAATTCTTACAAGACTGTTTTTATTATTGTACTGTTAGTGGAAATACTTTTAATGAAGAATTAGGCAAAAAATTATTCAATAAATTGCCCGGAGCCTTAGGTAGAGAAATAGAAGACAAATGGTATAAAAGAGATGGGGTAGCAGCAAACCCAAATTTAAAATGGACAATAGGACATAGAACACAACATATAATGGATATCTTAACCGAAAAATGTACAAACAATTAAAAAGAAATGAGATGAATTTCTGTAAATCTGTTATATACACAACCCAAAATTATGACCAAAAACAACATAGAAAATATAAGAAACGAAATAATCAAAAACCATATAGCAGAAAACAATACTTTTTAAGAAAATCAAAAGCTAAAAAACCTTGGTTAAATAGAGAGAGACATGTTAGAAAATACAGAAATGATAGAAACTATAAAAATAAATTAGAATGTTATACGTGTGGCAGCATAGACCATTTAGCCAACGTATGTCCTAAGAGAAATAATAATAGAAAAAAAAATTCTCGGCTAATAGAAGATTTCCAAGAAACTCTATTAAATGTAGATGAATATATGTCAGATATAGAAAGTATATACTCAATAATAAGTATTGATATAAATGGCAAAGATAATTCAAAATCTGATTCTTCAGAATCAGATGAAGATAACTTAGTTAATGAACTAGGACAGGAACTCGAAGATTTAGACTTAAACAATCTAGTAATCAATAGTTTAATGAATGTTACACACGAATGTATTCATGACTTCCAAAGAAACAAGGGTCTAGACAGTAATAGATGTAGTATATGTTACTGGTACCCAAGCAGAGATAATAGAGCTAAGTGTAAAAAATGTTATTTAGAAGCATGTATAAACTGTATCAAAAAGACTTTAAAAATAAAAGTAGAATCAGAAATAAATAATGGGCAAAAATATACAAATAATCAACTCTTAAACCTAAGGGTGTCTACTCTAGAAACCCGATTAAATGATCTAGAACAAAGATTAATTACTTTAGAAAAAGGAAAAACTAAAGTAGCCATAGAAGAAACAGATACACAAGAAACAGTACATTTAGAAAAAATAGAAGCAGAACTTATGAATTTAGAAGACAATAATACTGGTTTAATATGTAATGAAGATAAAGAATTATCCACTATAAAAGTTTTGGTAAAAATCAAAATAATAGACTTAGAAATAGAGACTTTAGCATTAGTAGATCCAGGATGCACTAGTTGTTTAATTAACAAAGAAATAGTACCCGAACACTTATTAAAAACGCTTGAAAGACCAATAGCAGCCACTCAAATGGATGGATCACATAATATTTATCATTATTACATAGAAAACGCACAAATAAGTTTTTTAAATACATGCAATCAATTCTATAAACCAGTATACAATGTTAACAAGATATTAGCACGAGATCTAAATATATGATCTGATTTTCTAATAGGGCTAAAATTTTGTATACAAAATAAGGGAGGATGTCTCTTAACAAGAGATGAAATGATGCTATTTAAAATCTTAACTTATACACTAGTACAGACAAAAATACTGCCTACAATAATAAATGCAGCAGCCTGTTAAAAGAAAACATGGGAGAAGTTAGAAACTATACGTTACTTAATGCAGAAGGGCAAGAATGCCTAGAACATATGGAAAAAGAATATACACTAATAAGCATAGAAACTCAGTTTTATAATTTCAGAAAAGGAATCGATAAAATAGGAATAATAAATGATCCAAAAGACTTGGAAAATATAATATCCATATTAGACGAAATGGAAATAATAGGAGAAAGACCATTAGCCCATTGGGACGCTAATGAATTAATGTGTAAATTAGATATAATTAACCCTGAATATACTAAAAAAACAACTCCTATAGAAGCAAATAATGAAGACACTAATGAATTTGATGTACAGATAAAAGAACTTTTAAAATTAGGAGTCATAAGAAGATCTACATCCAGACATAGATCAGCAGCATTTATGGTACGAAATCAAAGCGAGCAAGTAAGAGGTAAAGCTCGTATGGTAATTAACTACAAATATTAAATGATAATACTAGAATAGATGCATACAAACTACCAGATAAAAATGAATTAATTAATAGAATCCAAAACAAAAAGGTCTATAGTAAATTTGACTGTAAATCTAGCTATTGGCAAGTCAAGATGTATCCAGATAGCATCGAATGGACAGCATTCACATGTCCAGGAGGACATTTTGAATGGTTAGTAATGCCTTTCGGATTAAAGACAGCTCCGCCTATTTTTCAAAGAAAAATGGATAATATATTTGGAGAATATAAGCATTTCATAGTAGTATATGTAGATGATATTTTAGTGTTTCGTCAAACTATGCAAGAACATCTAGGACATTTACAAATAGTCTTTAGATTATTCGTTAAACATGGCATAATAATAAGTAAGAAGAAAATGGAGTTATGTAAAACTTATATTAATTTCTTAGGAATAACTCTAGGTAATGGAAAAGTAAAATTACAACCACATATAGAAAAAAAGGTACTAGAAATGCCAGACAAACTAGAAACAACAAAAGATTTACAAAAGTTTTTAGGATTAGTAAATTACGCATGCAATTTTATCCAAGATTTAGGAAAGATAGCTGGACCTTTATATGCCAAAACAGGTAGTAAAGGACAGAAGAATTTTGATATAAAAGATATTAAATTAGTTCAAAAAATAAAAGAAAAAATTAAAAATATTCCAGACCTAAAAATTCCTCTAGAATCAGATTACTTAATTATTCAAACAGATGGTAGTGACTTAGGATGGGGAGCTATCTTAAAAGCTAGACCCAATAAATATAGTAGTAAAATGAGCAACAGATATACGGATATCAAAGTGGTGCTTATAAAGAAAAAGGAAATATGAGTGCCATAGATTTAGAAGTACTCGCAATAATATACGGTTTAAACAATTTTAAACTATATATATTAAACAAAGAAGAAGTATTAGTCAGAACAGACTACGAAGCAATAGTTAAATTCCATCAAAAAATCAATGATAAAAATAGTAGTAGACGAAGATGGTTAAATTTCATAGATACTATATCTGTTTACAAAAATATAGTATTTGAACATATTAAAGGTAAAGAAAATGCATTAGCAGACCAGTTAAGTAGACTACAATTAGGAATAAATAAATAAGTTTAATATTACTTATTTGTTTTCAGAATGAGACCAACATGACAACCTCCTGCAGACAAAGGAAAGGGTGTAGCTTCTCCTTCAGAATCATACCAACAGACAATGTTAGGTAACTTACATTTTAGACCTTTAGAAGCTTTAGAGACTATGGAACGAATTCATTTCGGACCATTTAACTTAATTGCTTTTCCCGAAAGCAATATCTCATTTAGAGTCAGACCAGATTACGTTTTAGACAGAACCCAAAAATGTTTAGTAGATAACTTATGGATCTCTTACAATAAACAAAGCCGCAATCACTTTATAGCCTCTATGAACTCTTTATGCCATTACATGGAATATAAAAATAGACCTCATTTTAAATATTATGTAGTGATACATGGAAAAACTAATGGTATTTTCCAAACTTGGCTTGAAGTATTAGACTCTATACAAGGTTTTAAAACTCCTCTCTTTAAAGGCTTTAATGATTTTACTGAAGCTACTAACCATGCCAGAGGATATTTAGGACCCAATTACTATATTTCTCCTTCTCTTAGACAAAATCCAGACCAAATTCCCCAGTATAATTTACAGAAAGACATTGGAAAGATAATTTTTTGTGATCATTGCTTTTCTATGATGGAAAATTTCAAAAAGCTAAATGCCCAAAAGGAGTCACTTGTCATGGAAAACACTAGACTGATTAAACAAATCCAGATATTAGAAACAAGACTCAGACAACATCATTCAGCCAGTAAGACAGATACACAAACACAGACTACTCCAGATCAGAGTTCTCCATCTCCTCAAAAAATAGATGAGAAAGGTGTGCATTTCCCACTAAATGCTAAGAAATCCACTGTACCGGATGTTGGTACAGCTAGTCCGACTCAAATGGTAACCGGTAAAGACAAATCAAATCAGTTAATGGCTGTCACTTTGCCAAAAAGTGAAGATGAAGGATGTTCTTCATCAAAGACTAAATTAACAAGATTAGGGAATAGAACTAAAAAGGCCCTAATAGCTAAAAGAAAAAATGAGACAATAATTAAACAGACATTAGATAAATTCTTCAGTAGCCAGACTCAAGATAAATACATAAATGGATAGACAAACGAACAACCCACTAATCTAGAAGAAGAACAACCCATTAATTCAGACAGAGTTGTACCAGAACAAGATAATAGAAATTCTTCAAGTTCAGACGAAGACAATAATTTTCAATTCCAAGATGCACAGGACCCATATGAAGATGATGACTCAGGCAAGAGTTTCGATTCTATTGCCCTGCACAACTTGGACAGATGAACACAAATCCAAAGACAAGACTACCTACAGTCTTTCTACTGTATTTCTTAAAAAATATCTGTATTACTAGCTAGCCTAGTCAAATGGGGATGCCTACTTTATGTCTTGTACATATCAGAGTCAATCTGAGTGCTTCCTTTATCACTACTTTCTAAAAGAAAGAAAAACTGTTGAAGCACGCGTCAAAATAAGTCTGAAAGAAAAATTAATAACGCATGTGACGATAGGGCCCAAAGCACACCCGACTAGCATTATTAAAGTTTTCTTTCTTATCCCTTATCTAAAAGTGTCGGCCCATTGTATGATGGCCATGTAGTAGTCTTTATGACCACTCCTTTATGTAAATTTTGCCTATAAAAGGCATGCATTTTGTAGAAACCAGGTAGAGTGAAATCCCCCAACTCCAAATGTGTAAACCTCTTCTCCCAAAAACCTTATCCAACCCTGTTATCCTTGTATAAACTTTGTATCAAGCGACTTGTTTTATAATAAAAGCTCCAAGATTCCTATTTGATCTTTAGGGGGTTCCCAAAAGGGAAACCTCTCTCCTAGTTACTTCATGTAAGTTCTTATTTATGTATTCTCCGCACAAAAATATTTTCTTTATATGTTTTTATATCCATGTTTCAAATCATGTAAATTAGTTCTGTTTTCTTTACAAAATCTTTACCCTTAGTATATGGTTAACCTCTTAATTTCTTAATAACAACGATGGATTAACCTGTAAATTCCTAGGAATTCTGGCCTTTATAGTCCTCTAAGTCTGCATAATAGACACAGGACGAGTATTAGTTGCCAGATCAAAATATTCTAGGGTGTGGTTAAAGAAGTAAAGTGTTAAGAACATAGATTAAGAGGAAGAGATGAACAGGGTGAGTTAAAAAGTAAAAAAAAAAGAGTAAAAAATCTGGGGAAAATACACATTATAAGAACGATTATAAGTGAAGAGACCATGAGAGAGAGGGAGTACTGAGTAGCATTTACACATTGTAGATAAGTGATTTATAAAGGCGGGATATTGTGTTGAATTGGTATCCGAATCTACAATGAGGTATGTAAAGCATACTCTAACAATGTTCTTTGGCATGAAAACACCAATGTTCCATCAAGTAAGATTCCGAGGTTGTCCAAAAACATGTATTGTTCTACATTACCAACGAAGTTGTTTCCATTCTATAAAGTGTCAAATGTATCATTGATATACCAAAAGGCTCCTATTTCATTGTTGTGATATTGATGATTCTGAAACACATTGTTGATGTACCAATGAGTCCTTATTTCATCGTTATTATATAGAAGGTCTATTACTTGATTCCTATTGATGTATCATTGTTCCAAAGGTACTATATTGGCATGAACACTAATGTAATAATCTCAAAAGCTTTTGAAATAAGTTATTAGAAAGATCTCATATATGTGTTACTTGATATACATGAGGGTGGTATCCCAGAGGCATAAGCCTAGCATGGGTCGATCCCTATTTATGTGTTTATGGGTGGTATCCCAGGGGCATAAGCCTAGCATGGGTCGATCCCAGTTGATATGTACTGGCAGCCTAATGGTCACAGTACGGTACAGTATTGATTATAGTTAGGTGGTTGAAGGTTCGAGAGGAGGAGGTAATAGAGAATGATAATTGTAAAGAATGGAATGAACGAATGTATACCGTTCCATAAATGTGTTTGAATTCAAGAACCCAATTCAAATTAATGATAATGTACATGATCCTAAAAGTGTTTATGAAGTGTGGTTCACTTTTATTATGATTTATTCACTTGTGTCTGATTTTCTTGATCCCCCATATCACATATAATTATTTACATCTTTACATACTCAGTACATATTTCGTACTGATGTCCCTCATGAGGGACCTGCATTTCATGCTGCAGGCACAGGTGCTTCAGCTCACTCAGAGCATAGATAGGAGCCAGGACATACAGCTATTGTTGGTGAGCTCCAGTTTGCTTCAGAGCTTTACGAGTCAGTTTCTTGTGTTTTGTCATTGTACATGAGTCATGGGGGGTGGGGGGTGGGGGGTGGGGTTGTTCCGACCCTAGTTATGTCATGTATATCCTAGAGGATTTGTAGACATAAGGAAGGGTAAAGTCATGGAAGTTTATATAGTGATGTTATATTTGTATATGTGGTGGCCTCGACGGCCAAGTATTATATATATAATATTTGTGCGTGTTATTCTGATACAGGTAATTAGATTCTTCCATATGCAACGAAGTGCTGTCCAAATTTTTGGTGACATGTAAGTGAAAGTACAGGTATTTGAACGGGTTCTCCCAGGCCTTCTCGGCTTCGGGTGCCAGTCCGGCCCGATGGAATTTTGGGGCGTGACACTATTCCCACACAATTTTAGCTTCTTAAGGGTCATGGGTCACTTTGGTCCTTTCCCCTCGACCCCAATGCGTCCAAACACGAATTATAACATCCAAAAGGGGCATTATTTGCCCATATTCTTCAAATCAACTTAATGGAAAAACCCTCTCCTTTTTCAAGAACAAGGATTCAAGATTTTATTCTCAAGAACATAAGAATTCAAGTATCAATTTCAAGATTTCCTCTAAGAAATCGAAGAGTTCAATTTTCCAAGTTCAATAATTCTTCGAGAGATCTCAAGAATAAGGTTTCTTTCACAAGTCCATTATTAAAGTTCCAAGATTCAAGCTTTCTTCATCAAATCAAGTCTATTAAGGTATGTGGGTTATGAACAAGGACACTCCTTTCATTCTTGTGCCCAAAATTATATCTTTCATCAAATTTCTTATGAATTTAAATTAGGGTTTGTACCTAAAGTTTCTTATTAATATTTTTTAGTATGATATGATTAAATTATGAAATCTCATGTTTGTTTTGAGTTAAAGAATGATCTTTTATGATTTTGTCTATGATAAGCATGATCTAAGATATTGTTTACAGCTTTTCAATTGAATTGAACATGATATTGTTATTTAAAGTCATGATCTTGATATTTTTGAAGTATTTCAAGAAGCTTATAAAACATGATGTTTTGCCATGTGTTTATATAGTTTTGAAGAAAGGGTTTTAAGCCCTAGTTTGATATATATATATATATATATATATATATATATATTGAAATTCAGTTATATAAATTGTATTTGATCTTCGGATCCACAGTTTAGCCATGGAATCCACTTTTCAGAAATTACTACAGTTTACGAAAACATATTACAGATTTTTATAAGATAAATGCATTATTGGTTTTAGATAAACCCTTATGCTATCTTTTAAAAGTGAATTTCCAACAAATCAAGCGTAGCAAATAAAATGGGAGTAGTATTTAGCGCCAAGTGGGAAGTGTGGGTTTAGGGCATCCTACTTTCACAAAACTACGTAACCAATGTAGGTACCGATTATCAGATTATTCTCATATATATATGGATGACAATTTTAGCTTGTGATCGATCACATGGGTAGTTTATACACCTTGGCAAGAGTATGACACCTCTCCCCAACGTGAGGTTTCTTCCTTAGAAGGACGAGACGTTGGACTTCATGTGGCTCGCATGGTTTATGTCGGTTAAGAGAACCTCCTTACTAGTAAAGAAAAGTTTCTTAAGGAATTTACTAATAGAAAAAAATAACACAAAAGTTTTTAGAAAAATTTAGTGTAAAGGCTTACAAGTTTTACTCAGATTATGTTTTAAAGAAAGATAGTAGCTTCAGATTTCACCTTTTAGAATTCAGATTTTAGAATGAGTCCTTTCTACACTTAAATAGCATGATTTAAAAAGGGAATAAAAATACAAATTTTAGAACTAAATATTGTGACTCACTAGATTTATAAAGTATTATTTGTTTCTATTACTTCAGACTTCAGTATTTCAATTGTTCCAGCTAATGTGAGTCATTTACATTTAGCATGCATTGTTTTACAAATTAGGATGATGAGATAATGTTTTACTTATGTATTTCACCCCTATATACTCAGTACATAATCAAAGTATTGATCCACATATATGTCTATGTATTACATTATCTCATAATGTAGGTACAAGTTTTAGTATACACATTCAGACAGTTGTAAATTCCAGCCAGCAAGATGATGAGTCCTCCTACTTTGGGGACTCCAGTTAGATTTATTTATGTTATTTACTTTCTTATTCATATGTATTGATTAGTGGTAGTTGGGGTCGCATCCTAAATATCCATGGTTAGTATAGTAGAGGCTTTACAAATGTCTGTTAGAGTCGGTTATGTAACTTTCAGTCCCTCTTTTCAGACTTTATCAGAATGTAAAAGTTGTATCAGTATTGTATTCTACAGATTTCATCATATTTATGTTTCCACATAGTAAATTCAGTCATTTTATACATATTTATTCAGTTGCTTATGAGTTATGTCAGTAGAAAGGTTAACTTGGAATCACTTATGGTCCCAAGCACTGTGTGATATCTCAGGTCCATATTCGAGGAGTTACATAAAAATAGTGAGTATCGACAGACATCTTTTGAAGTAATATGGATCAAAATGACAATAAAGACTAGGACTAGACTATGACAATGACTAGGCGGCGTTGAGGGAGAGAGTTGATCTTGGGTGTATTTATACACCTAAGCACCATAATTTATCCATATTTTAGCTAAGCTTAAGAACAAAATGCCTAGTTTCTTATGTTTTTACTATACTTCTATGTAATTAAGCTAACTGGTGTGATTAGCATGATTTCAGTTATTAATGAGGTAGATGGAAAGGGACTATGGAATGCGGATGGCATATGACACAAGAGAGAGTAGCAATCTGGACCAAATGTGGTGCCTAAAAACTATGTCCAAGACTAATTTGTCATTTATAATTAATTCAGGGACTTAGAAGGAAATTATGAGAGAAGAGATTATTAAAAGACTTAATTGCTGAATTTTTATTCATTATTCTGTATTATTCTGAGAGAGGAGAAAGGTGACTTAGCTTGAGGAGAGAGAGAAAAATGTTTTTCTCTCTTGTTTTCACTATTCGTACACCAAGATAGTCTTCTGATTTTTGGTATGATGAATATATTTATGATGCTTTTCGTTTTATTCAAGAGTAGCTAAGTTTATTAGTTAGGGTTATGGAAGCCTTGTAGCATACAATCTATTACTTTAGGTTTTGAATTCATTATGCATTAATTTGTTTACATCATACTCTCTTTTATTTTGAATTCTCGTGGTTGCAAACATAGAGGATGTGCCTTAAAACAAAACTTGTTTGAAAGAAAGGTTGTTGTTCAAAAAACAGAGTAGTGATAAGAAAATAGGATTTCCAATCCCTATTTCATATGTTAATGCCTTAGCAAGATTAACTACTTGGAGATTTCATATTGTTTTTGGTAAACGTTTTTGACTCGAGAGAACTAAAGTGAATTAGTCCTTGATATTTGAGAAACACTAGGATTATGTTATTAAATACAATACGTTTCTCTATAAGCAAGATGCATGTATGAATTCGTAAAGCCCATAGTCAGAAAGTATTGAAAACTACAAGATGGACATAACCCTAGCTTGCTATTTCTCTGAATTTGAATACTACAACACTTATTTCATTTTGTTAAACTAAAACCATTAATTTGTGAACTGAATCAAATCCCCCCATTTATTTTATGGAAACGAATGATTAAAAGTCAACTAATCTGCATACAACTTTATTAGCATCATTCCCTGTGGGATTCGACCCCAACCTAGTTGGGTTATATATTTGACAACGACCGCTTACTCTCTCGTAAGAGAGGTGTAATTTGGGCATATCAAAAGTGTGAAAGGTTGAGATTAATTTTTTGATCAGTTAAGGGAGAGTGTGTGAGAGGTTGTGACTATCTACTGATTAGTGAAAGAGATTAGGGTTGGGCACTTGGGGTAATATATTATAATGGGTTGTGGGCCAATGGGTTGGGCCTGTAGTTGGGGGTTGAGATTTGGCATTGGGTTGGGTATAATATATGTATATAATTTTTTATCATTGTGATTTGTAATAGCTTTTCTATTTCAACCTATGTGACACAAGGCTTAAATGACCATAATAATTAATTAGGGGTGATACAGTAAAATGCAATTATAATTATTTATTATTTTTATTATGTGTATGTGTTGATTCAACAAGAATTTGGAAACATTTAGAAATGTGTTGAATGTTTCAAATGTTGATAATTCATTTGGTGCTTCTTGATTTCTCTACATTTATCTCTTATGTGTTTTTACTCTTTTACCCTTTGAGTATATGTAGTAATTTTTTGTTTAGATATCATGAAAAAAAAATTCATAGTATATTATATATATATATATAAATTGTGGATTTAATATTATTAATTTTTCTATACATAAGTGACTTATAATAATTAATTGCGGGTGATACATTAAAATCACGATTGAAGAAACAAAAATTTTTAAATTTTTTTTGTTAATTTTTATTATTTACAGTACTTTTTATTTCATTTTTAATCAATATTTTTTGCTTTATATCTTCTTCTGTCTTCTCTTAATTTAAGTGACACTAATATAATTTTGATAGTCAATCAAATATTTTATGTTGACATGTCATTTTGTTATTCTTATTTTTCTAATACAGAAATGACTTATAATAAGGAGTGATGTTGTAAAATCATCGTTTGAAAGACGAAAATTTAATTTAAAACATTAAGAGTTAATTTCGCATTTTATGTCTTTTTATTTTTCATTAAATATTATTTATTTTATTAATACCTAGATGACTCATAATAATTAATTAAGAGTGATTGATTATTTTATTACTATAAAATTAATATTATATCTAATAGTAATCATTGAAAATTCAACGAAATAGTATATTAATTAAATACGAGATGCTATATTCGCAGATGCAAAATATGCTATTATTAAACATCATTGGATAGTGCATTATATTTATCTTTCACAATAATAAAATTTTACTATATATTTTTCTTTATTTCTTTCTAACATGATACATATTGACCCAACACAAATTCTAAGAAAATATTCATCAAAAATTTATTTTATTAAATTAAATTTATTAATTTTGTACTTTAAAAATTTAAAGTTAAGTTTAAATATTAGTATTTCTATATAAGAAAAAATAATTTTAAAATTTAAGTTTACTAAAATAAATAAATAAAAAGATTAATTTTCTATATAAAAGTCAATTAAAATAATAAAATTGATTTACTTTAAATATTTAATTGTAATTAATTAAGATAGTTTTTTATTTTGTCATGATTTATGGTGCACCGATAAAATTTTGAGTGTTGAATTGAACTTTTATCTATTTTTTAAAAAGTATTTTAACTTGTTAATTATTGTGATTTATAATAATTTGTACATAATTATCAAATGATATATTTACTCCTCGTGTCTCAATTTATGTGGCTTCGATACAATTTTGAGAATCAACTAAAATTTTTATATATCTTTTAAATATTTTAAGTTCTTAATTATTATGATTTGTAGTACTTTTTTCTTTTATCTCAATTTATGTGGCATTGATAAAATAATGAGAGTCAATTAAATTTCTATATGTCTTTTAAATATTTTAAGTTATTAATTATCGGGATTCTTGGTTACAAATTAGTTTTAAACATGATAGCCAATTAAATAAATAAATTTTTTTAATTCCAATATATAGTTATAGTTAATTAATATAAATAAATAAAATATATTAAATATTTAAATTGTTATGATGAAACAATGAAATTATTATATATTAGGATATGATATGTAATTAAGTAGGAGTGGAGAGGTTTTTTGGTTATTACATGAGAGGTGATCGAAACCGCCTCTTCTATATAATAAAAATATATGAACATGGAGTAATCATCGCAACTGACTTCCCTACAAAAATCTAATAAAGTTTAAGATTCAAAATTTATTAGAATGGGGAGTTATCAAGATTCAAACTTTTACAAAAAACAAACTCAATTTAGTTAAAAGAGGTTGGTGGGGAGTTATCAAGATAAGATTTTAAGGGTTTACCTTGAAGATAAAGCAAAAAATGAGAAAAGGGGAAGCTTTTTTAAGTTTTTGTGAGAAGATAATTAAATTTAAGAATTTCAGCTAGTGGTGGCTTTTAGAAAAGACAAGTAGACTAGTTGCAACATTACTTCAAGCTTTTGTCTTGTTTGTAGTAATATCTAGTGGGCAAGAGTTTGACCTTAGTAACAGTTATTACAAGCCATAATCTTTCTATGAAGGATAGTTCCTACACTATCTGCTGCCACTACTTCTATTATGTATAATGGAAGAACTATCAAAATTTATGATTGCGATGATGTTGTTCCAGTTTTCCCTTTCTTGACCAGATGGTCTGTGACTCTATTTTTCTCTCTTCACGTTTGCATGAGAGGTGAAACATTCAACTATATCATCATTAATCTTCATTCAAAGATAATATTACTATAAATGGGATTATCATGTATAATTATGTTTACAACTTTGGTAGAATCAGAGTTGATTTGTATAGGGTGGAGTCCAAACGAAACTGCTTGCTTGAGTCCTTCCAGGGTGGCAAGGAATTTAGTTTGGATGGGGGAGGTATTGTGAAGGGTCTTGATGTACCCAAGGGTCTGTTCCACTTGGTCGTTTTTGAAGACCCCCTATCCATTTTTTCTTAGTGTGCTAGTTTATGATTTTTTCAGTGTTCAACTTGTAGGTTCCAAGTGGGGGGAGAAGGGTTTCCCAGGTGGTGAAGCTGGGGGTGGAGGTGTGATTCCATTTGTATTCAACTTGTAGGTTCCCAGTGGAGAGAGGGTTGTTCTCATTTCAGGTTTACGATGGTGGTGAAACTGGGGGCGGAGGTGTGATTCCATTTGTGTTCAAATTGTAGGTTCCCAGTGGGGAGAGAGTTGTTCTTGTTTCAGGTTTAGGATGGTGGTGAAGCTGGGGTGGATGTATGATTGTGATTGTGAGTCTTGAAGTGGAATTTAGTAGCCAAGTGGATAGCTGTGTGGTGGTCAATTAGGAGTTTCTTACTATTGAAGAGGTTATTATTCCTGTTAAACTAATTACTCAAAAGATCTAATCCTCATTTTTGCCTTAAGATGGGTCAACTAGCCCACTCCTAAATCCCCAAAATACATTTTAAGTCAATTTCTACTGCTGCCTAAGCTATGGTATCTAAATGAACTCTTCTTACATGTATGTTAAGCCACCATAAACCCTAACGTAGATATTCTACTCAAGCACTTACTAAGTCCAATGAAACTAAGGCAACCTTCTCTAGTATAAGCAACTAAGGCCAATTTACTCTAAGTATAAGCAACCACCATGAGTATTTCACCTAAGGTTGAATATTATAAGGCTTTCTCATGCTAAACATGAGTGATGAAGTCTATTCCACCAAAGATAGAAGGGAGCAAGTCAAGCTTTCCACCTGTAAGATTCACATAGCCTAATTAGTCCAACTAACCCAAGTCTAGCATCTCATCAATCCAATACTTAAAACCCTACCCAATCTATACAAATATCATAATTATACTATAATATAGCTCAATCTAACAAGGAATAAGCCTAGCCTACCTCAAATCTGATGTCCCAACACAACCATCTATTGAAGGGAATATCTTTGATGTAGGTCCAAGTGGTGAGCTATTTAGTAGTGATGAGGTGATTGGAGTCAAAATAGTGGATGAAGATGCTTTGGTTAGATAAGGATGAAAAAGGTAGAGGCATTTATGCAGTGGAAGAAGAGATGGTTGATGTCTTCCTCTTAGGTGTCATAAAAGTGGCATTGGCCATTGGTAGTTACCCTTATGAGATGTAGATATATCCTAGTTCGGAGTCCATTGTGATGAAGCGTCTAAATGAAAGTTTGATTTTGTTGGGGATTTTTAGTCTCAAAATCCAGTGAAAGTTTGGACTAGTAGTTGTTGGGGTAGGCTTATGGGATTCAATCACTGCTTGATAGGTTCTTTACCAATACAGCTTATCATTTAGAGTACTATTGTGGGGGTATGAATAAGCTTTGGATGGTGTGGGAAAGGTCAGGAGGGAGAGCGGGGGAAAGGCTTTGTAGGTTCTAGTTTCCATTAGAGTAGATGTTATCTACCCTTAACTGATTTTCTCCTTTGTTTAGAGGACCCTGAATGTAGCTTTTGATGGGATCATGGTTGGGGATCAACTTGTCATTGAAAAATTTGATTTCATTCCCTTTATGAATGGTTCATCTGATGTTATCATTACATACACTCTAGTCCTCAACAAGTTTAAATGACTTTCTATGATATTTAGGCAAGATTGAATTACTTTCTAGATATAAAAATAGCTTAGTGAATTTTGAGATACTTTTAATTATAGCACTAATATGAACATTATGTGACTATTTAGGATGTCAACTGGGTAAGGGTGCGATTATGGTGGACATTTGGTTTGTTCGATTCGATTTTTTGGTTTTTGATTTAGGAAAAATTACAATCAAAATCAAACTGAAATAAATATAATTTATTTTGATTTTTGCAAAATTGATTTTTTTTTTTTAGTTTGTTTTTCAATTTTGAAGATAAAATGTAACACCCCATATTTTTGTGCTAGAATTCTAAACGTTGTTCCTACACATGTAAGCTCTAATACAAATGATTTCCATGTGTATATGAGTTTCATGACCATTATTCTAGTGTGTGAATAGCTCTCAAGGTGAAAAATGTTCATAGGAAGCACTTAGAGCAAAAGTTGAACTAAAGGCCTTTGATTTGGCTAAATCTTTCTATTCGATTCTGCAAGGGTCAATTTTGAAAGTATATAACTTTTTGTGTATGTGAAATATTTCAGCTCAAGACCCGCCAAATTGTAGATAATTGAATTAGGTTTCCAACGATACCAATTTCTCCTTAATCTAATACCTAAACGAAACGTTATATCATTTTTAATGTAAGGCAGTAAGGGGTCGCGACAGCACCGTGACGCGAGGTTTGATTGACCCAAATAGGGGTCGAGTTGCGATGTGTACTTAACCCAACTAGGGGTCGTGGTGCGGGGGTTATCCCCAAACAGTTTTAGATTCTTAAGGGTCGTGGGGGACTTTGTTCCTTTTCCCTCGACCCCAATGCATCCAAACATGAATTATAACACCCAAAAGGGGCATTATTTGCCTATCTTCTTGAAATAAACTCAAGTAAATATCCTCTCCTTTCCCAAGAACAATGATTCAAGCTTTTACTCTCAAGAACATAAGAATTCAAGCATCAATTTCAAGATTTCCTCCAAGAAATCTAAGAGTTCAATCTTCCAAGTTCAATAATTCTTCAAGAGATATCACGAATAAAGTTTCTTTCACAAGTCCATTATTCAAGTTCCAAGATTCAAGCTTTCTTTATCTAATCAAGTCTATTAAGGTATGTGGGGTTATGAACAAGGACACTTCTTTCGTCCATGTGCCCAAAATTATATTTTTCAGCAAATTTCTTATGATTTTAAATTAGGGTTTATACCCATAGTATCTTATTGACGATTTTAGAGTAAGATATGATTGAATTATGAAATCTCATGTTTGTTTAGAGTTAATGAATGCTCTTTTTATGATTTTGGCTACCATAATCATGATCTAAGATATTGTTTACAACTTTTCAATTGAATTGAGCATGATATTGTGATTTATAGTCATGATCTTGATATTTTTGATGTATTTCAAGAAGCTTACAAAACATGATGTTTTGCTATGTGTTTATACAATTGTGAATAAAGGGTTTTAAGACCTAGCTTGATATATATAAAGTGGATTTATAAAGTGGATTTTCAATAGATCAAGCGTAGCAAATAAAAAGAGAGTAGTATTTAGCACCGAGCAGGAAGTGTGGGTTTAGCGCATCCTACTTTTACAGAACTTTGTAGCCAACGTAGGTACAGATTATCAGATTATTGTCATTTCTATATTGATGATAGTTTTAGCTTGTGATCGATCACGTGGGTAGGTTATACTCCCTGGCAAGAGTATGACACCACTCCTTAACATGAGGTTTCTTCCTTAGGAGGACGAGACGTTGGACTTCTTGTGGCTCGCATAGTTTATGTAGATTAAGAGAACCTCCCTACTAGTAAAGAAACGTTTTTTTAAAGAATTTCCTAATAAAAAAAAACACATTGTTTTAGAAAAACTAAGTGTAAAGGCTCACAAGTTTTACTCAGATTATGTTTTAAAGAATGATAGTAGCTTTAGATTTCAGCTTTCAGAATTCTGATTTTAGAGTGAGTCCTTTCTACACTTAAATAGCATGATTTAAAAAGGGAATACAAATATAAATTTTAGAACTAAATATTGTAATTCACTAAATTTATAAAGTATGATTTGTTTATATTATGTCAGACTTCAGTATTTCAATTATTCCAGCTTATGTGAGTCATTTACATTTAGCATGCATTGTTTTACAAATTATGATGATGTGATAATGTTTTACTTATGTATTTCACCCCCATATACTCAGTACATACTCAAAGTACTGATCCAAATATATGTTTGTGTGCTATATTGTCTCATAATATAGGTACAAGTTTTAGTATGCATATTCAAACAGTTGCAGATTCCAGCCAGCAAGATGATGAGTCTTGCTACTTTGAGGACTCCAGTCAGATTCATTTATGTTTTTTACTTTCTTATTCATATGTATTGATTAGTGGTAGTTGGGGTCGCATCCTAACTATTCATGGTCAGTATAGTAGAGGCTTCACAGATGTCAGTTAGAGTCGGTTATGTAACTTTCAGTCCCTCTTTTCAAACTTTATCAGAATGTAAAAGTTGTATCATTATTTTATTTTACATATTCCATCATTTTTATATTTTTGCATAGTAAAATCAGTCATTTTATACATATTTATTCAGTTGCTTATGAGTTATGTTGGTAGAAGGGTTAGCTTGGGATCACTTATGGTACCAAGCTCTATATGACGTCTCGGGTCCATTTTTTGGGCGTCACAAACTTGGTTTCTGAACCATGTTTCAAGTGTCCTAGGGTGTTTGTGAAGTCATGTCTAGTAGATTCTTGTGAAATGGTACGCCAAGAGCCCTCTAGTGTGTTATAAGTCCCTCAAGTTTAAAGTGATGTTCTCATTCTTATGAGTCATTTAGTTAAGACAGAGTAAGATATGTATTCAGATTCCTCATTAGCCTTTCAATACGAATAGTACTCATTAGAGGAGATAGTGTGAATATAGATTGCTGAATAGAGTTTATTTTCACAAGATATTTAAACCTATAGTGTTATGATTCATAAGTAGTTGAACCTTCTTATAGTTAGGAGTATGGGTTTAGAAGTTTAATGACAAGAAAGGTGGTAAAGGCAATTTATTGAATATATATATAGCTGAATTTCTGCATATGATTGAGTTAGTAATAAAGTGATATGTCCTTGTGTGTTAGTTTAATGGACGGTAGAGAAGGAGTTATTAGTTAAGGTGAATTATTGTTTGCTTGAAGTATGAAAAGAGTTATTGATGGTAATTGTTGTGTGTGAGGTTGGTTTGTAAATCATGTTTAGCACTAGACATTAAGTTTGAACAATTGATGGTCATGAAGGTGGATGTGATGATTTCTTTGTTAATGATATTAGTTATATAGAAATGCTCTAGTAGGCTTGAATAGTATGTGCAAGAGTTTGAGTCCATTTTGATTCATAATTAAGTATGATGTTGCATGTATGATGTAGAAGTATGCCCAAGGTGCTATGGGGTTGCTGTATTTTCTAAGGCTATTACATGTTGTGTGTGACTAGTAGTACTATTGAGTTACTAGGTGGAGAAAAACTAGTTAGATGGTATGTGGTGTTCTAAATAGCCAAGTTAAGGAGTTTTGATTGATAGTGTTGAGACTTTTGATATGGTCATGATTCTCATGGTCTAGAGATATAAGTTTGGAGATGCGATATTGGTAGACTATGGTGGAAGTAGTATGGTTAATTAAAGGTTTGGTGATATCTATGTTAAGTGTTGGAATCAAAGTTTAAGTTTCTGAAGGTTAAGCTAATAAAAATAAAAGTTGAAGAACTAAATGTTATGCACTTGGACACTGGGGATACTTGTGAAGATTCAAAGTTAGTAAGTGTTCAAGTATTATATGATGACTACTGGGGCTATAGAAAGCTAGAGTGTATCTCAGAGGGTATTATTAGTAGTGGGTTTTCCACTTCCAGGTGTAGTCTTTTAGGTTAAGTTCTATTATTTACGTGTATTTTTATACCCCAGGCTTTAGAGTAAGGTGGTTGTAGTTCAGTTAGAGTTTAGTAAAGGGGGTTCCATAGACTTGGAATGATGGCTTAAAGTTAAGGGGGAGATGATAGGATGAGTAACCAAGTCAGGCTCTCAGATTCTAATAGTAATGCCAGTATGTTGCAGAACCTCAAAAAGTAAAGGTGAGGCTTAACCCATTCTTATCTCAGTATTTTCAGTTATCCCAATACCTACTCATGCCTTACGTTTCAGTTTCATGATCATAGTTCATGTTCATGCATATGATAGAGAATCATGTGCTCTTCTAGTTCCTAAATGAGTTCCAGTTCATTCAGCAGTTGGAATCACATTCCATAAGTTATGAACTCCAAATTAAGGTCATACAGCTCATGGCTCATGTACTCATGCTTTACAGTATGCTAAGTTCCCATAACTCATGCTACGCTCCTAATGATCGGCGAGATTCAGCTTATAGCCATGTATGCCCTCAATTCAGATACTCCAGTTAAGTATAAGTTTCCATTATAATTTAGTCAGTATAGCTAGCAATCCAGTTTAACAGTCAGGCAGAGACGTTCCTGCAGTTTTCCACCTTTTCACTTAGTCCTATTATCTGAAGTCTCATGCCTATGACCACTCCAAGAGATAATCTATTTCATACATGTAAATTGTCAATTCAGTTCAGTCCAAGCATCATGTTTCAGGTTCATCTATTTAGTCATGACTCAGTTCATAAGTGTTCAACGCATAATCTAAATTTTCCAAGTATTTTAGCACAAATAGTGTAATACCCTCGTATGATCTAAGTCTTGTTGTCTCATGATTCATACTTGCATAAGTTATCACTTCCCAATTCAATATAAATTATTGGATCATTAACACTTCAAGTGAATTATAAACTCTCAATATGAATTAGCTCTTTAAAGCAAGTAAAGTCATGTCAGCTCAGAATTCAGTTTCATGATAGAAGTTTAAATATTTCAGCTCAGTTATATCCTTTATTAGAAGACATATCATGTCCATGTTATTCCATACCTTTAAGTCTTCAACAAGTTCCTATCCATCATATGAGGATGAATGATTCCAAGGGGAGATAATGTAACACCCCATATTTTGGTGCTAGAATTCTAACCGTCGTTCCTACACGTGTAAGCTCTAATACAAATGATTCGCATACGTATATAAGTTTTATGATTATTATAATAGTGTGTGAATAGCTCCCAAGGTGAAAAATGTTCATAGGAAGCACATAGAGCAAAAGTTGAGCTAAGAGCCTTTGATTTGGCTAAATCTTTCTATTCGATTCTGCAAGTTCCAATTTTGAATGAGTATAAATTTTTGTGTACATGGAATTTTTTATCTCAAAACCAACCAAATTGTATATAATTGAATTAGATTTCCAACGATACCAGTTTTACCTCAATCCAATACATGAGTAAAAAGTTATGCCATTTTTTATGTGAGGTAGTAAGGGGTCGCAATAGGCCCGCGACGCGAGGTCTGATTGATCCAAATAGGGGTCGAGTCGAGAGGGCCACTTAACCCAACTATGGTCACAACGCAGGGGCTATTCCCCCACAGTTTTAGCTTCTTAAGGGTCATGGGGCAATTTGGTCCTTTTCTAATAGAAAAAAAACCACACAAAAGTTTTTCTAAAAACTAAGTGTAAAGGCTCACAAGTTTTACTCAGATTATGTTTTAAAGAAAGCTAGTAGCTTCAGATTTCAGCTTTAAGAATTCAGATTTTAGAGTGAGTCCTTTATACACTTAAATAGCATGATTTAAAGAGGGAATACAAATACAACTTTTAGAACTAAATATTGTGACTCACTAGATTTTTAAAGTACGATTTGTTTCTATTACTTCAGACATTTATTTCAATTGTTCCAGCTTATGTGAGTCATTTACATTTAGCATGCATTGTTTTACAAATTATGATGATGAGATAATGTTTTACTTATGTATTTCACCCCCATATACTCATTACATACTCAAAGTACTGATCCACATATATGTCTATGTGCTGTATTATCTCATAATGTAGGTACAAGTTTTAGTATGCACATTCAGATAGTTGCAGATTCCAGCCAGCCAGATGATGAGTCCTCCTACGTTGGAGACTCTAGTCAGATTTATTTATGGTTTTTACTTTCTTCTTCATATGTATTGATTAGTGGTAGTTGGGGTCGTGTCCTAACTATCCATGGTTAGTGTAGTAGAGGTTTCAGAGATGTTAGTTAGAGTCAGTTATGTAACTTTCAGTTCCTCTTTTAAGACTTTATCAGAATGTATAAGTTGTATCAGTATCGTATTTTACAGATTCCATCATTTTTATGTTTCCGTACAGTAAATTTAGAAATTTTATACATATCTATTCAGTTGCTTATGAGTTATGTCGGTAGAAGGGTTAGTTTGGAATCACTTGTTGTCCCAAGCATCGTGTGATATCTCGGGTCCATTTTTGGGGAGTTACACAAAAATAGTGAGTATCGACAGACATCTTTTGAAGTAAGACAGATCAAAATGACAACAAAGACTAAGACTAGACTATGACAACGACTAGGCAGCATTGAGGGAGAGAGTGTGAAAGGCTGAGATTAATTTTTTGATTAGTTGAGGGAGAGTGTGTGAGAGGCTATGACTATCTACTGATTAGTGAAAGTCATTAGGGTTAGGCACTTGGGGTAATATAAATTATAATGAGTTGTGGGCCAATGGGTTGGGCCTATAGTTGGGGGTTGAGATTTGGTATTGGGTTGGGTATAAAATTTAAATATAACGGAATATTAATATACTCTCTCTATATATGTAATTTCGATAATAACCACATTCGTCCATTATAGCTTTTCCCCAATGGTATTGACAGTAAATAATGAATAGAAAATAAAAATAACTTTTTCCAACAACAACAACAATAATAATTATAATAATAATTCTGCCTCGATTGGTCCCAAGAAAATTGGAAATTTGATCGTACATAAATTTATCTTTAAATATAGTAAAAAAAATGAACAACAATAATAACTCAGACAGAACAACTATCCCTACACATTGGGAAAGTGTTGTTGTTTGACAGCCATGTAAATACACACCTCCTATGGAACATATGTGAACATGGCGTGATCACCACGACTGATTCTTCTTCAAAAATCTTCAAGCAAACAGGGCATATGTCTCCCAACTCAAAAGCCGCAACATTTTCCATTTTCAGTTTCGTAATCTTCAGTCCACTTTTTATAACCCTAAATTTTTGAATTTTCCCAACAAAGCCCTCATCTTTATGAAGAAATCCTTTTTCCAAGGTTAAGAAGTCAAACAAAGCATTCAAAATTTCCTGAACATTAAAATCTTCAAAAGCATAATGTATTTCAGTTTTTTCACTCTGAATATCTATATCAACTTTTCTCTTTTTGCTAAACCTACCAGAAGATTCTTGAACTCTATCAACTTGTAAATAAAATTCTTTCTCGTTGTTGTTATTGTCACCATCATTCATCAGTGTTTCATACAAATTATTGAATACGAAACTACAAGCACTCATCGATCTTTCTGACCCAATTCCAATTTGTTTGCTCGACATATACATATTAATAACCACAACAATATTGTGGAACTCATCATCGTCATCCATTTTAGTACCTAACAAATTTAATTTTTCACCAAAAATCTCAAAGCTACTAGATAGATAATCAAAAATTACATTAGCTACATGCGGAATTGTGTCTTTAAATAACAAATCCGATAACCTCAAAGCTAATTCAATGTTTTTAGCAAACTCATTAGGAGATTTAGCAATTTTAAATAGCTGAACACCTTTTTTGAGAATTGTACTTCTCGCTTGTTCCCCATTATCCGGGACATAATAACCTAAAGGTCTTATGATCTCGATTTGGTTTTTCACTGTTAAAACCAGAAATCCTAATCTCGATGAAGACCCTAATTGGTAGTAATAATGATCAACAACATTATTTTTAATCATATTTTGTTCCCACTTAAACACCATTATTTTTATTTCCATCACACTTTCAATTCTATATGCCATTTCGCTTCCCTCTTTTAGAGATTTTCAATTTAAAGAGAAAACTTAAATAAATTAAAAGAAAATGGAAGAACAAATATATAGAAGTAGGAGACCTATAAATTTGATTCCTTTTTAGTAAATATAAAATAATATTATAGTAACTTCATTAATGATACTGATGGTTTTGGCAAATGGAATAAAGGAAAGTTATTTATGAATTATTAAGGCATAATATATAAATATGACCCTAAAATTGACACCAAATTATTACTTTGACCTTAAACTTTGACAGTGCACAAATATGACCTTTAACTATTCAAAACAACACAAATATGACCTCCGTTCCGACGTGGCAAAATGCATGTTGGACACGTAAAACTGGGCACACCAGGCTAAAAATGTAAGCGTTCCAATAGTTAAAAAGGGGTAAAATGACTATTATGCCCTTACTAATTCCTTTTTATATATTTAAATGACTTTTCACTATTATTTTCTTATTATTTTCAGCTCAAAGATGAAACTATACTAATAATAAATAAAAAAGCTATAGTTTTAATAAAACGTTATTAATAAAATGTTATTAAATTAATGTTGTTAAATTAACATTATTAAAACATTATTAAATTAACGTTATATGATTGATGTGTGGGTGTATAAAGCGAGATATGATTAGAAAGGAGGATATCTGGGACAGTGACTTTGGTGGATTATAAGGAACGGAAAGTGAAATTAGAGATGGTTTAAGCATGTGAAGAGAAGATGCATGGATGCACAAATGTGGAGATGGTTTAACTATGGATGTTTTTAGGAGAGATAGAGATAGTCTGAAGAGACTAAGGTGATTAGACATGACGTGACGCAATTTAAACCTATCGAGAAAATGATCTTAGATAAAAGAGCATGAAGGATACAAATTAAGGTAGAAGGTTAATAGGTAGTAATGTGTTGCTGGTCTTGCAGTCAATTCATATAAGTAGTCATAGAATTGCTCTGATAGTTTCTTATTCTTCAAAATCTGTTATTATCTGTTATTTCTTATACCTCAACTATTATATTATTTTATTGTAGTTATTGTTGTGTTACTATCTATTGTTTGGTATTACCTTTTATTTCTTGTACTTTTGTTAGTTTTTTTCCTGGAATGCATTGAACTATTTTTTATTTAGATGAGAAACTATTGAAAATAAGGATAAGGTCTTTGAACACTTTATCATTCACATACGCCACTTTATAGTTTTTTTTATAAACGGGTGATTTAATCATTGATTAGGGAGAAATATAACTGTTTGAAATGGGGTGGGGAGTGGGTTGATTCAAAATAGGTTGGGTTAGAGTTTGATCTTAGTAACAGTTATTACAAGCCACAATATTTTTATGAGAGATAGTTCCTACACTATCTGTTGCCACTGCTTCTATTGAATATAATGGAGGAATTGTCAAAATTTGTGATTACGATGACGTTGTTCCAATTTTTCCTTCCTTGACCAGATGGTTTATGACTCTATTTTTCTTTCTCTATGTGTGCATGAGAGGTGAAACATTCAACTACATTATCAGTAATCTGCATGAAGGGTCTTGATGTACCCAAGGGTCCATTCCCCTTAGTGGTTTATGAAGACCCCTATCCTTCCTCACATAGTGTACTGGTTTATGGTCTCATTAGTGTCCAACTTTTAGGTTCCCAGTGGGGGAAAGGAGGTTCCCATTTTAGGTTTAGGATAGTGGCGGGTCTGGGGGTGGTGGTGTGATTGTGATTTTGAGACATGAAGTAAAATTCAATAGCCAAGTGGATAGCTGTGTGGTGGTCAATTGGGAGTTTCTTGTTATTGAGTAGGTTATCATTCCCGTTAAGCCAAATACTCCAAAGATAAAAAGGAATAATCGTGTCCCAACACAACCATCTATTGAAGAGAATATCTTTAATGCAGGTCCAAGTGGTGAGCTAGTTATCAATGTTGAGGTGATTGGAGTCAGCAGAGTGGATAAAAATTCTTTGATTGGCTAAGGCTATTCAAAAAGTGGAGGCATTTATGAAATGGAAAAAGACATGGTTGATGTCTTCATCTTGGGTTTCACAAAAGTGGCATTGACCGTTGGTAGTTACTCTTATGTGATGCAGATATCTCTTAGTTGGGAGTCTATTGTGGTGAAGTATCTAAATGAAAGTTTTTATTTTGTTGGGGATTTTTAGTCACCAAATCGACTGAAAGTTTGGACTAACAGTGGTTGGGATAGGCTTATGGCAGTCAATTAAAGCTTGGTAGGTTGTTCCAGCTGGTTCTTTACCAGTACAGCTTATCATTAAGTGTAATATTATAGGGGATGAAGAAGCTCTGGATGGTGTGGGAGAGGTCAGGAAAGAGAGCAAGGGAAAGGCTCTGCAGGTTTCAATTTCCATTAGAGTTGGATGTTATCTACCCTTAACTTATTTTTCCTTTTATTTAGAGGGCCCTGAATGTAAATTCTGATGGGGCCATGGTTGGGGATCCATTTGCCATTACAAAAGTTGATTTCATTCCCTTTATGAACGGTCCATTTGATGTTGTCATTACACACTCCAGACCGCGATAAGTTTAAATGACTTTCTATGATAGTTAGGCAAGGTTGAGTTACTTTTAGCTATAACAACGAATTGAATTGAAATAAATTCAAATTATTTTGATTTTTGCAAATTCGGTTCGATATTTTTCAGTTTGTTTTTTTGATTTAGAAGATCAAAATAGTGGGCATCAACAAACATCTTTTGAGGCAAGACGGATCAAAACGACAACGAGGACTACTACTAGACTATGACGACTAGACAATATTGAGGGAGAGAGCGTGAGAGACTGAGAGGTTGGGAGTAGAAATTAGTTTTTCAATTATCTAAGAGCGAGTGTTTGAGAGATTGTAAGTGTCTACTCATTAGTGAAAGTGATTAGGGTTGGGGACGTGGGGTAATGTATTATAATGGATACCAATGGGTTGAGGTTGGGCCAATGGGTAAAAAATGACTAGAAATAAAAATAACTTTTTTCCAACAACAACAACAGCAATAATAATTATAATAACAATTCTGCCTCGATCGGTCCCAAGAAAAATGAAAATTTAACAATACATAAAATTATCTTTAGATAGAATAAAATAAACAACGGGAATAACTCAGATAGAACAACTTTCCCTACACATTGGGCAACTGTTGTTCTTTGATAGTCATGCAAATACACAACTCCTATGGAACATGTGTGAACATAGCGTGATCACCACGACTGATTCTTCTTCAAAATTCTTCAAGCAAAAAGGGCATATGTCTCCCAACTCAAAAGTCGTAACATTTTTCATTTTCAATTTCATAATCTTCAGTCCACTTTTTATAAGCCTAAATTTTTGAATTTTCCAACAAAGTCCTCAAATTTATGAAGAAATTCTTTTTTCAAGGTGAAGAAGTCAAACAAAGCATTCAAAATTTCCCGAACATTAAAATCATCAAAAACATACTGTATTTCAAGAATATTTGGATCCAATTTTCTCTTTTGGCTAACCCCATCAGAATATTCTTGAACTCTATCAACTCGTAAACAAAATTCTCTTTCGTTGTTGTTACTGTCACCATCATTCGTTAGTGCTTCATACAGATCAGTATATGAGAAACTACAAGCATCCAACAATCTTTCTGACCTAATTCCAATTTGTTTACTCAGTATATCCACATCAATAACCACAACAATATTGTGGAACTCATCATCATCATCCATTTTAGTACCCAACAAATTTAATTTTTCACCGAAAACCTCAAAGCTACTCGATAGATAATCAAAAATTACTTTAGCTACATGCGGAATTGTGACTTCAAATAACAAATCAGATAACCTCAAAGCTAATTCGATGTTTTTAAGAAACTCAATAGGCGATTCAGCAATTTTGAATGGCTGAACACCTTTTTTTAGAATTGAAGTTCTCACATGTTCCCACGATTTGGGATAAGATAACCTAAAGGTCTTATAATCTCGATTTGTTTTTTCACTGTTAAAATCAAAAATTTAAATCTCGATAACGACCCTAATTGATGGTAATATTGATTGACAACATTATTTTTAATCATATTTTGTTCCCACTTAAACACCCTTATTTTTATTTCCTTCACACTTTCAATTCTATATGCCATTTCCCTTCCCTCTTTTAGAGGATTTTAATTTAAAGAGAAAACTTAAATAAATAAAATAAAAATGGAATAACAAATATATATAAGTAGGAGACTTATCAATTTTACTCCTTTTTAGTAAATAAAAAATAAAAAAATAATACTATAGTAACTTCATTAATGATACTGATGGTGAGTGGAATATAGGAAAGTTATTTATGAAATATTAAAGATCTTACCTATTTTCTCTAAAAATGTTTGTCTTTATTAATTCAGTTAAGAACATACTATAAAAGCAAAATGTCAACTTATATTTATTTATTCACTTTATTAATACTTAGATAGTCCTTTAAATTTGTAGTTTTTTCAAGTTAGATATTTCAGCTTTGCTAGTGATCAGATAGACCCTTTAACTTAGTTATAATATGTCTCGTGAATTCTTTAAGCTGGCGTGACAACTTATGTGTTGTTTAATCAAGTTAGAAAAAGTAAATAACATTTTTTTTAAGTAATTAGATTTTATAATGTATTTTTTAATTTCGTTAAAATTTTAACACATTATTCAAGTGGATTCCGCATTTTACTTACTCCATCCGTTTCAAAGGAAGTGATATTTTCACCTTAGCATTTTGTTTTATAGTAAGTATTTCTCAAAATCAAGGGGACATTTATTATTTTCTTCCAATGTTATCCTTGTTCTTTAAATTGTTGCAATTTAGTAATTGTTCCAATTATATAGTTATAATTTATATTAATGAATTACGTCTTCTTAATTGTACTCTATACTCAAAGAACATCTACTAATAAATAAAGGCGACTTAGTAAATGACACATCCTATTTACTTCCTTCGTTTCTTTTTAATTGCACCCCTTATTTTTTTAATCAATTTGACTAAATTTCAAAGATAAATTAGATTAGAATAATTTAATTTTCTTAAATGAAAAGCTAGATATTCAATACTTACATGAAAATTACTATAAATTACAATTTTCTTTTTTTGTCAATTTGAGTAAAGAATACATTTTAAAATATTGGTCAAAGTTTGTATTGTTTGAGTCTAAAAAAAAAATAAGAAATTAAAAAGAAATGGAGGGAGTACTATTTTTCTTAACATACGTGAAAACAACTAAGATGACACTTATATTGGAATAGAAAAAGTATTTTTTTCACGACATTTGATCAAGAGTACGTCAGTAAAAATACTGCTTACTTCCTAGAAATGTGTAGATTTCTTAAGAAATGTGTCCATACTAAAAACATCACTCATTTTAAAATGAAGAAAATATCTTTTAGCAAACGGTAGGACTCAGGTGTGAAGCCATCGTTAATCTAAGGGTTCATCCGAATCCTCTTCGATGGAAACTTATATTATATTTGAATAATTAAAAAATATTTTTTATCTATATATGGACGATTTTGAATCCTGTTCGACTAGTTCGTATATGTGTTTTTAAAGTCCTCAATAAAAATTCTGGCCACTAAATACAATTCCATGTTTACAATATCAATGGCAAATGTTATTTAGTGTTTGTCCTATGTAAATATTTACATTACTTACAAGAAAATTTATACAAACTACTGTTCATAGGATCATGATATTGATCACATATGATTAACAAAATACCATAGACAATTTATGTACAAATATTAAAACAGTAAATTAAAATATTGAAACTCAATTACATGACTCTTAGGACAAAAAAATATGACCATCAAGAGCTACTCATACATACATCACAACTTTCTCTATACACTGGATCTGATAGCTATGTAAATATGCAGTTTCTATGAAAATATTTTTGAGAGTTGAATTGAACTTTTATCTATTTTTTAAAAGTATTTTAACTTGTTAATTATTGTTATTTATAATAATTTTTATGTAATTACCAAATAATATATTTACTCCTTGTGTCTCAATTTATGTAGTTTCGATATAATTTTGAGAATCAACTAAAATTTTTATATGTCTTTTAAATATTTTAAGTTGTTAATTATTATGATTTGTAGTATTTTTTCTTTTATCTCAATTTATGTGGCATTGCTAAAATAATGAGAGTCAATAAAATTTCTATATGTCTTTTAAATATTTTAAGTTATTAATTATTGTGATTCGTGGTAACAAATTAGTTTTGAACATGATAGTCAATTAAATAAATTAAAAAATTTTACTTCCAATATGTAGTTATAGTTAATTAATATAAATTAATAAAATATATTAAATATTTAAATCATTATGATGAAACAATGGAATTATTATATATTAGGGTATGATATGTAATTAAGTAGGAGTGGAGAGGTTTTTGGTAATTGCATGACAGGTGGTCGAAACCACCTCTTCTATCTATAATCTATAATATATTAAAAGTGTG
The DNA here is from genome assembly GCA_030864225.1 of Capsicum baccatum var. pendulum. Lineage (NCBI taxonomy): Eukaryota > Viridiplantae > Streptophyta > Magnoliopsida > Solanales > Solanaceae > Capsicum > Capsicum baccatum. The sequence continues at coordinate 5,977,477 of CM061556.1, forward strand.
AAGAGCCTTAGAAAAGTGATTTGAACTTTTCGCCCTTCATTAAAAATTTTCGCAATAGACAAAATCGTGTTTTTACTTATTTTTTTTATTATTATATTTAATATTAACTAGAGTTCTAAAATATATAGGAAAATGATGATTATATTTCCATGTTTTCAATTAAAAAGGGAAAGATTTAATAAGAATGGAAAAACAGATCCTAAAATTGGACAATTAGCAAAAAGAGCCGAAGAAATAATGTTTAGGATATCAAAAGAGTATCTTATACACCTATATTTGACTCTCATGAATTTTCACACATCTTCCACATTGCTTTTATGAATTTTCCCAATAACGTCTTGTGTTTACTATTGGAAATTATTGGATTTATTTTTGGAAAAATAGAAGGGTCGTACTTTTTTAAAAAGCAAAGAACTTTATTTTTGGAAAATTACAAAAACTTTCAATAGTGCAGTTTGTTTTGAATTGTGTCCTAACAAATTCCCTTATTTTTCCAACATTCAATTTTTCTTAGCAAAAAAATTAATGTTGCAATATTGAGTTGTATCCTAATATAATATAAATAATTTATATTTAAACCAATCATAGGCGTCCTAAATCAAATTCGTTTTGTTTTTATAAAAATAGATGTTTTGAAAACAGAAAGTCTGAACTCTGTATAACAAAATTCACCATTAATTTCAGTATCATTGCAATACTTTCTTCTCATTCGTTATTTATTTTCTTAAAATAGTTTGAATGGAATTTTATGTATTATTATATGGAGTTGTATGATAACACTAACTTTTAAAAATTTGATATCTTCGTTGTTTATTGCTATTGAATTTATGTTCATTGGAATATGACTAGGTGAATTTGTCACACTTCTTTTGTGCCTAAAAATCCGTAAATTGTTTAATGTTTAGGAGGTTTTAACCTTTTTTTTTTGAATTTTGATTTTGATTTAAGTAGTCTTCAAAAATGGAAAGTCGATAAACTCTTCACCAACAATCTTCATGTCATTAAGGTACTTTCTTCTCATTCTTTATACATTAGTATTTTTATAGACAATTACTAATTAAGATATCAAAATAATTTTGTAAAACTGGTTTCTTTAAAGTAAGGTACACGCGCGAAGCGCATATAATCGGACTAGTATAATAGAAATATGTGAATATGGAGTAATCACCGCCATTGACTTCTCTTCAAAAATCTAAAAAAGTTCAAGATTCAAAATTTATTAGAATGGGGAATTATCAAGATTCAAAATTTCAGAGAAACAAACTCAAAATAAGCAAAAAGGGGTTGTTTGGGAGTCATCAAGATTCAAACTTTCACAAAAAACAAACTCAAAATTTACTCCCTCGTCCCATTTTACCCGTCCCAAATTAGGATGACACAACTATTAAGAAAAATAATAAATAACATGGCTTGTTTACCATAGTACCCCTATTAAATGATATTTAGATTTTAATTTAAAGAAAAATTAATTAATGCAAAGGGTAAAACATGAAAAAAAAAATTATTGTCTTGATAAGTAAAAAAGGACAAGTAAAATGGGATACCAGATTAGAAAATTTGGGACAGGTAAAATGGGACGGAGAAAGTAGTTAAAAGGGGTTGGTGGGGATTTATCAAGATAGGATTTTGAGGGTTTAACTTGAAGATGAAGCAAAAAATGAGAAAAAGGGAAGCTTTTTAAAGTTTTTGTGAGAAGATAATTGAATTTGAGAATTTCAGCTAGCGGTGGCTTTTAGAAGAAGACAAGTAGACTAGTTGCAACATTCCTTCAAGCTTTTGTCTTGTTGGTAGTAATATCTAGTGGGCTATAGTTTGACCTTAGCAATAGTTATTACAAGCCACAATCTTTCTATAAAAGATAGTTCTTAAATTATCTATTGCCACTACTTCTGTTTTGTAAAATGGAAGAACTGTCAAAATTTGTGATTGCGATGACGTTGTTCCAGTTTTCCCTTTCTGGACCAGATGGTCTGTGACTCTATTTTTCTCCCTTCACGTATTCATGAGAGGTGAAACATTCATCCATATCATTAGTAAATCCGCATTCAAAGATAAAATTACTATAAATGGGATTATCATGTTTACAACTTTGGTAGAATCAGAGTTGATTTGTATAGGGTGGAGTCCAAACGAAACTGCTAGCTTGAGTCCTTCCAGGATGGCTAGGAATTTAGTTTGGATGAGGGAGGTATTGCGAAGGGTTTTGATGAACCCAAGGGTCTATTCCCCTTGGTGGTTTCTGAAGACCCCCTATCCCTCTTTGCTTAGTATGATGGTTTATGATTCCATCAGGGTTCAACTTGTAGGTTCCAAGTAGGGGATGGGGGTTTCCTAGGTGGTGAAGTTGAGTGTGGAGGTGTGATTCCTTTTGAGTTCAACTTATAGGTTCCCCGGGGGGGTTGTTCCCATTTCAGGTTTAGGATAGTGGTGAAGCTGGGGGTGGAGGTATGATTATGATTGTGAGTCTTGAAGTGGAATTCAACAGCCAAGTGGATAGTTGTGTGGTGGTCAATTAGGAGTTTCTTGATATTGAAGAGGTTATTATTCCTGTTAAGCCAAACACTCCAAAGAGCTAATCCTCAATTTTGCCTTAAGGTTGGTCAACTAGCCCCTTTCTAAATCCCCAAAATACATTCTAATTCAATTTTTACTGCCGCCTAAGATATGGTATCTAAATCAACTCTTAGATGTATATTAAGCCACCATAAACCCTGAGGTATATATTCTACTCAAGAACTTACTAATTCCAATGAAACTAAGGCAACCTTCTCTAGTATAAGCAACTAAGGCTAATTTACTCTAAAGTATAAGCAACCACCAGGAGTATTTCACCTAAGGTTGAATATTATAAGGCATTCTCGTGCTAAACATGAGTGATAAAGTCTTTCCACCTAAGATAAAAGGGAGCAAGTCAAGCTTTCCACCTGTAAGAGTCACATAGCCTAATTAGTCCAACTAACCCAAGTCTAGCATCTCATCAATCCAATACTTAAAAGTCTACCCAATCTAGAAAAATATCACAATTATACTATAACATAGCTCAATCTAACAAGGAATAAGCCTAGCCTATCTCAAATCCAATGTCCCGACACAACCATCTGTTGAAGGGAATATCTTTGATGTAGGTCCAAGTGGTGAGCTAGTTAGCAGTTTTAAGGTGATTGGAGTCATAAGAGTGGATAAGATGCTTTGGTTAGCTAAGGCTGCAAAAAGTGGAGGCATTTATGCAGTGGAAGAAGATGTGGTTGATGTATTCCTCTTAGGTGTCACAAAAGTGGCATTGGCCATATAGTTACCCTAATATGATGTACATATATCCTAGTTCGGAGTCCATTGTGATGAAGCAGCTAAATGAAAGTTTGATTTTGTTGTGGATTTTTAGTCTCAAAATCCATTGAAAGTTTGGACTAGTAGTAGTTGGGGTAGGCTTATGGGATTCAATCACTACTTGATAGGTTCTATACCAGTATATCTTATCATTAAGAGTATTATTGTGGGGGGATGAAGAAGCTTTGGATGGTGTGGGAAAGGTCAGGAGGGAGAGAGGGGGAAAGGCTCTGTAGGTTCTAGTTTCCATTAGAGTAGATGTTACGTACCCTTAACTGATTTTCCCCTTTGTTTAGAGGACCCTGAATGTAGCTTTTGATGGGGTCATGGTTGGGGATCAACTTGTCATTAAAAAAATTGATTTAATTCCCTTTATGAATGGTTCATCTGATGTTATCATTACATACACTCCAGTCCTCAACAAGGTTCACTGACTTTCTATACTTTTTAGCTATAAAAATAGTTTAGTGAATTTTGATATACTTTTAATTATAGCACTAAAATGAACGTTCAATGACTATTTAGGATATCAACTATTTAAGGGTGCGATTATGGTGGACATTTGGTTTATTCGATTTGATTTTTTTGTTTTTGATTTAGCAAAAATGACAATCAAAATCAAACTGAAATAAATATAATTTATTTTGATTTTTGCAAAATTGATTTTTTTGTCGGTTTGTTTTTTCGATTTTGAAGATAAAATGTAACACCCTGTATTTTCGTGCTAGAATTCAAACCGTTATTCCTACATGTGTAAGCTCTAATACAAATGATTCCCATGTGGATATGAGTTTCATCATCATTATACTAGTGCGTGAATAGCTTTCAAGGTGAAAAATTTTCATAGGAAGCACTTAGAGCAAAAGTTGAGCTAAGAGCGTTTGATTTGGCTAAATCTTTCTATTCAATTATACAAGGGTCAATTTTGAATATGTATAACATTTTGTGTAAGTGAAATATTTCAGCTCAAGACCAACCAAATTGTAGATAATTTAATTAGCTTTCTAACGATACCAATTTCGCCTTAATACAGTACCCGAATGAAAAGTTGTGCCATATTTCATGTGAGGCAGTAAGGGGTCGCGATAGCCCCGCGACATGAGGTTTGCTTGACCTAAATAGGATTCGTATCACGAGGGATGCTTAACCCAACCAGGGTTCATGACGCGGGGGTTATTCCCGCACAATTTTAGCTTCTTATGGGTCATGGGGCACTTTGGTCCTTTTTCCTCGACCCCAATGCATCCAAATATGAATTATAACACCTAAAAGGGACATTATTGCCCTTCTTCTTCAAATAAACTCAAGTAAAAAGCCTCTCCTTTCCCAAGAGCAATGATTCAAGCTTTTACTCTTAAGAACATAAGAATTCAAGCATCAATTTCAAGATTTCCTCCAAGAAATCTAAGAGTTCAATTTTCCAAATTCAATAATTCTTCAAGAGATTTCAAGAATAAAGTTTCTTTTCACAAGTCCATTATTCAAGTTTCAAGATTCAAGCTTTCTTCATCAAATCAAGTCTATTAAGGTATGTGGGGTTATGAACAAGGACACGTCTTTCATCCTTGTGCCCAAAATTATATTTTTCAGCAAATTTCTTATGATTTTAAATTAGGGTTTAAAACCAAAGTATCTTATTGATGATTTTTGAGTATGATATGATTGAATTATAAAATCTCATTTTTTTTTTTGAGTTAATGAATGCTCTTTTATGATTTTGGCTACCATAAGCATGATCTAAGATATTGTTTACAACTTTTCAATTGTATTGAGCATGATATTGTGATTTAAAGTCATGATCTTGATATTTTTGAAGTATTTCAAGAAGCTTATAGAACATGATGTTTTGCCACGTGTTTATATGGTTTTGAAGAAAGGGTTTTAAGCCCTAGTTTGATATTTATTTATATATATATATATATATATATATATATATATATATATATATATATATTGAAATTCAATTGTATAAATAGTATTTGATATTCGGATCTCCAGTTTAGCCATGGAATCCACTTTCAGAAATTACTAGTTTATAGAAATAGATTACAGATTTTTATCAGATAGATGCATAATTGGTTTTAGATAAACCCTTATGCTAGCTTTTATAAAAGTGTATTTTCAACAGATCGAGCGTAGCTAATAAAAAGAGAGTAGTATTTAGCACCGAGCAGAAAGTGTGGGTTTAGAGCATCCTTCTTTCACAGAACTACGTAGCCAACGTAGGTACAGATTATTAGATTATTCTCATTTCTATATGGATCACAGTTTTTGCTTGTGATAGATCACATGGTTAGGTTATACTCCCTGGCAAAAGTATTACACCTCTCCCTAACGTGAGGTTTCCTTCTTACAAGGACGAGACGTTGGACTTCATGTGGATCGCATGGTTTATGTCGATTAAGAGAAACTCCCTACTAGTAAAGAAAGTTTTTTAAAGAATTTCCTAATAGAAAAAAAAACACAAAAGTTTTTAGAAAAATTAAATGTTAAGGCTCACAAGTTTTACTCAGATTATGTTTTAAAGAAAGATAGTAGCTTCAGATTTCATCTTTCAGAATTTAGATTTTAAAGTGAGTCCTTTCTACACTTAAATAGCATGATTTAAAGAGGGAATACAAATACAACTTTTAGAACTAAATATTGTGACTCACTAGATTTATAAAGTATGATTTGTTTCTATTACTTTAGACTTCAGTATTTCAATTATTCCATCTTATGTGAGTCATTTACATTTAGCATGCATTGTTTTACAAATTATGATGATGAGATAATGTTTTACTTATGTATTTCACTCCCATATAATCAGTACATACATACTCAAAGTACTGATCCACATATATGTCTATATGCTGCATTGTCTCATAATATAGGTAAAAGTTTTAGTGTGCACATTCAGACAGTTGTAAATTCCAGCCAACAAGATGATGAGTCCTCTTACTTTGGGGACTTTAGTCAGATTTATTTATGTTCTTTACTTTCTTATTCATATGTATTGATTAGTGGTAGCTGTGGTCGCATCCTAACTATCCATGGTCTGTATAGTTGAGGCTTCACAGATGTAAGTTAGAGTCGGTTATGTAACTTTCAGTCCCTCTTTTTAGACTTTATCGGAATGAAAAAGTTGTATCAGTATTGTATTTTATAGATTCCATCATTTTTATATTTTTGCATAGTAAAATCAATCATTTTATACATATCTATTCAGTTGCTTATGAGTTATGTCAGTAGAAGGGTTATCTTGGGGCATTACAAACTTGGTCTCAGAGTTAGGTTTGAAGTGTCCTAGGGTGTCTATGAAGTCGTTTCTAGTATATTCTTGTGAAATGGTACGCCAGAAGCTCTCTATTGTGTTATAAGTCCCTCAAGTTTAAAGTGATGTTCTCATTCTTATGAGTCATTTAGTTAAGACAGAGTAAGCTATGTATTCAGATTCCTCATTAGCCTTTCAATACGAATAGTACTCATTAAAGGACATAGTATGAATATAGATTGTTGAATAGAGTATATTCACAAGATATTGAAACCTAGAGTACTATGATTCATAAGTAGTTGAACCTTCTTATAGTTGGGAGTTTGGGTTTAGAAGTGTCATGACAAGAAAGGTGGTAAGGGCGATTTATTAACTATATATATAGCTGAATTCTTGCATATGATTGAGTTAGTAATGAAGTGATATGTCCTTGTGTGTTAGTTTAGTGGAAGGTAGAGAAGGAGTTATTAGTTAAGGTGAATTATTGTCTTCTTGAAGTATGAAAAGAGTTATTAATGGTAATTATTGTGTTAGAAAAGTATGGGTTATTGATGAAAGTATTGGGTGGTTGAGTATTGTAAATTTAGGCTTATAGAGATGGGTGAATAGTCCTAATATTTAGAAGGAGGATGCGTTATTATATTTTAGTAAGGTATGTCGTTGGGTTATGACCGATTGACATTGTTATGGGGTTCTAGTGTACTAGTGTTTCTTGATGATTTATTATATAACTTCCAAATGAGAATTATGTGTGAGGTTTGGGTTGTAAATAATGTTTAGCACTAGACATTAAGTTTGAACAATTGATGGTCATGAGGGTGGATGTGATGATTTCTTGGTTAATGATATTAGTTATATGGAAATGCTCTAGTAGGCTTGAATAGTGTGTGCAAGAGTTTGAGTCCATTTTGATTCATATTTAAGTATGATATTGTATGTATGATGTAGAAGTATGCCCAAGATGCTATGGGGTTGCAGTATTTTCTAAGGCTATTATATGTTGTGTATGACTAGTAGTACCGTTGAGTTACTAGGTGGAGAAAGACTAGTTAGATGGTATGTGGTGTTCTAAATAGCCAAGTGAAGAAGTTTTGATTGATATTATTGAGACTTTTGATATGATATTGATTCTCATGGTATAGAGATATAAGTTTGGAGATGCGATATTGGTAGACTATGGTGGAAGTAGTATGGTTAATTAAACGTTTGGTGATACCCATGTTAAGTTTTGGAATCTAAGTTTTAGTTTTTGAAGGTTGAGCTAATAAAAATAAGAGTTGAAGCACTAGATGGTGTGCACTTCGACTATGGGGATATTCCTGAAGATTCAAAGTTAGTAAGTTTTCTAGTATTATATGATGACTATTGGGGCTATAGAAATCTAGAGTGTATCTCAGAAGATAGTATTAGCAGTGGGTTTTCCACTTCCAGGTGTAGGCTTTCAGGTTAAGTTCTATTATTTATGTGTATTTTTATACCCCAGGCTTTAGAGTAAGGTGGTTGTAGTTCAGTTCGAGTTTAGTAAAAAGGGTTCCACAGACGTGGAAAGATGGCTTAAAGCTAAGGGGGAGATGATAGGATGAGTAACCAAGTCAGGCTCTCAGATTCTAATAATAATGCCAGATGTTGTAGAACCTCAAATTGTGAGGTAAGGCTCAACCCATTCTTATCTCAGTATTTTTAGTTATCACAATACCTACTCATGCCTTACGTTTTAGTTTCATGATCATAGTTCATGTTCATGTATATGATAGAGAATCATGTGCTCTTCCAGTTCCTAAATAAGTTCCAGTTCATTCAGCAGTTGGAATGACATTCCATAAGTTATGAACTCCAAATTAAGGTCATACAGCTCATGTACTCATACTTTATAGTATGCTAAGTTCCCATACCTCATTCTTCACTCCTAATGATTGGCGAGATTCAGCTTATAGCCATGTATGCCCTCAATTCAGATCACTTTGATTAATCCTTGATGTTGATTCGCTATTCCTCAGGCCTCATTTAAGTGGCAAGTTTCGTATAGAATCCTTCTATGCATAAAGGTCTCATGTTCTAACCTTTTATTGACTCCTCCTTATGTAATGATAGTGGTGCTGATTGAATGTTTCTTGATTAGGAATAATTATTTTATGATTGTTTTAGATAAGGCCATAAGTGTGAAGTAAGATTAGGGCCAAGTCTTTGATACAATTTATGGTTAGTTGAAATTTGTCTGTGTATGTTCTTGGGGTAGAACGTGGGAGTTGTATTGATAGTGGTTTAGAGAATATGTGAAGTATGTCTTTATGGGTTTTTGCCTTGAAGTTTATATGTGGTTATAAATATAGGCTTGAATGATATGTTGTGATTTAGGTGAAGAAACACAATATGCGTTAGTGAATCCATAGTAAGAGTTCAGAGTTAATCATTGAAGTGGTAAGGCACATTATGCTTAGGGTGTGAGCTTTAAAAAGATATAGAAGATTGAATCATATAGTTTAGACTAGTATTGTGGTGTGGCATATGTTATCTTATGATTTAGAGTTAGGCTTGATCACGGTGAGAGGATTTATTTACTTTAGACATTAGTATAAAGATTTATCAATGCCCATGTAAGAATTATAGGTTGAAAAAAAATAAAGTATGGTATTTAAGGGGAATAATATAGTTGAGGGAGTATTCGAGAAGTATTGCTAAGCTTGAAAGTAAGAAGTTGCATTGCCTAAGGCCTGGTAATTCTATCTTAGCATATGAGTTATATGTCTATATTCCATGCTATAGAGTAGTGTCAATGTTGTGATTCCTTATTCAGATTTATTGTTTAGATCATGTCCAAGATTCTTTGCTCCCTAATGTTACTAGAACTTCTTTAAAAAGAGTGTTGAAGAGATACTCCAGTTAAGTATAAGTTTACAGTATAATTCAGTTAGTATAGCTAGCAATCCAGTTTAACAGTTAGGCAGACAAGTTCTTGTAGTTTTCCACCTTTTCACCTAGTCCTACTATCCGAATTCTCATGCGTATGACCACTCCAAGAGATAATCTATTTCATACATGTAAATTGAGAATTCAATTCAGTCCAAGCATCATGTTTCAAGTTCAGCTATTTAGTCATGACTTAGTTCATAAGTGTTCAACGCATAATCTAAATTTTCCAAGTATTTTCGCTCAGACAGTGTAATACCCTTGTATGATATAAGTCTTGTTGTCTCATGATTAATACTTGCATAAGTTATTACTTCCCAAATCAATATATATATATGATTTAATTATGAACATTTCAAGTGAATTCTAAACTCTCAACATGAATCAGCTCTTTAAAGCAAGTAAAGTCACGTCATCTCAAAATTTAATTTCATGATAGAAGTTTAAATGTTCCAGCTCAGTTATATCCTTTATTATAAAACTTATCATGTCCATGTTATTCCATACCTTTAAGGCTTCAATAAGTTCCTATCCATCATTTGAGGATGAATGATTCCTAGGGGAGATAATGTAACACCCCATATTTTCATGCTAGAATTTTAACCATCATTCCTACACGTATAAGCTCTAATACAAATGATTCTCATATGTATATGAGTTTCATGATTATTATACTAGTGTGTGAATAGCTCTCAAGGTGAAAAATTTTCATATGACTTAGAGCAAAAGTTGAGCTAAGAGCCTTTGATTTGGCTAAATCTTTCTATTTGATTCTGCAAGGGTCAACTTTAAATATGTATAACTTTTTGTGTACATTGAATTTTTTAGCCCAATACCCACCAAATTGTATATAATTGAATTATGTTTCCAACGATACCAATTTTGCCTTAATCCAATACCCGAGCAAAAAGTTATGCCATTTTTTATGTGAGGCACGCGAGGTCTGATTGACCCAAATAGGGGTCACGTCGCGAGGGCCACTTAACCCAACTAGGTTCACGACGCAGGGGCTATTCCCACACAGTTTTATCTTCTTAAGGGTCATGGGGCACTTTGGTCCTTTCCCCTCGACCCCAATGCGTCCAAGCACGAATTATAACATCCAAAAGGGGCATTATTTGCCCATCTTCTTCAAATAAACTCACGTAAAAAACCTCTCCTTTTTAAAGAAAAATGATTCAAGCTTTTATTCTCAAGAACATAAGAATTCAAGTATCAATTTCAAGATCTCCTCTAAGAAATCGAAGAGTTCTATTTTCCAAGTTCAATAATTCTTCAAGATATATCAAGAATAAAGTTTCTGAATAGACGGCAAATAATGAATAGAAAATAAAAAAAAAAATTTCCAACAACAACAACAATAATAATTATAATAATAATACTGCTCGATTGGTCCCAAGCAAATTGGAAGTTTGACCGTACATAAATTTATCTTTAAATATAGGGAAAAAATGAACAATAATAATAACCCTTCCCTACATAGTGGGAAAGTGTTACTGTTTGACAGCAATGTAAATACACACCTCCTATGGAACATATGTGAACATGGCGTGATCACCACGACTGATTTTTCTTCAAAAATCTTCAAGCAAACAGGGCATATGTCTTCCAACTCAAAATCCGCAACATTTTCTATTTTCAATTTCGTAATCTTCAGTCCACTTTTTATAACCCTAAATTTTTTAATTTTCCCAACAAAGCCCTAGGGTGTCCTAGGGTGTCTGTGAAGCCGTTTCTGGTAGATTCTTGCAAAACGGTACACCAGGAGCCCTCTAGTGTGTTATAAGTCCCTCAATTTTAAAGTGATGTTCTCATTCTTATGAGTCATTTAGTTAAGACAGAGTAAGATATGTATTCGGATTCCTCATTAGCCTTTCAATATGAATAGTACTCATTAGAGGAGATAGTGTGAATATAAATTGCTGAATAGAGTTTATATTCACAAGATATTGAAACCTACAGTGTTATGATTCATAAGTAGTTGAACCTTCTTATAGTTGAGAGTATTGGTTTAGAAGTGTAATGACAAGAAAGGTGGTAAGGGAGATTTATTGAATATATATATAACTAAATTTTTGCATATGATTGAGTTAGTAATGAAGTGATATGTCCTTGTGTGTTAGTTTAATGGAAGGTAGAGAAGGAGTTATTAGTTAAGGTGAATTGTTGTTTGCTTGAAGTGTGAAAAGAGTTATTGATGGTAATTGTTGTGTTATAAAAGTATGGGTTATTGATGAAAGTATTGGGTGGTTGAGTATTGTGAATTTAGGTTTATAAAGATGGGTGAATAGTCGTAATATTTAGAAGGAGGATGCGTTATTAGATTTTAGTAAGGTATGTCTTAGGATTATGGACGATTGTCATTGTTATGGGGTTCTAGTGAACTAGTGTTTCTTGATGATTTATTTTATAGCTTCCAAATGAGAATTGTGTGTGAGGTTGGGTTGTAAATCATGTTTATCACTAGACATTAAGTTTGAACAATTGACGGTCATGAAGGTGGATGTGATGATTTCTTGGTTAATGATATTAGTTATATAGAAATGCTATAGTAGGCATGAATAGTGTGTGCAAGAGTTTGAGTCCATTTTGATTCATAATTAAGTATGACGTTGTATGCCTGATGTAGAAGTATGCCCAAGGTACTATGGGGTTGCGGTATTTTCTAAGGCTATTACATGTTGTGTGTGACTAGTAGTACTATTGAGTTACTAGGTGGAGAAAAACTAGTTAGATGGTATGTGGTATTCTAAATATCCAAGTTAAGGAGTTTTGATTGAGAGTGTTGAGACTTTTGATATGATCATGATTCTCATGGTCTAGAGATATAAGTCTGGAGATGCGATATTGGTAGACTATGATGGAAGTAGTATGGTTAATTAAAGGTTTTAATATCCATGTTAAGTGTTGGAATCTAAGTTTGAGTTTTTGAAGGTTGAGATAATAAAAATAAGAGTTGAAGCACTAAATGGTGTGCACTTGGACTCTGGGGATACTCGTGAAGATTCAAAGTTAGTAAGTGTTCAAGTATTATATGATGACTATTGGGGCTATAGAAAGCTAGAGTGTATCTCAGAGGGTAGTATTAGCAGTGGGTTCTCCACTTCCAGGTGTAGTCTTTCAGGTTAAGTTCTATTATTTACGTGTATTTTTATACCCCAGGCTTTAGAGTAAGGTGGTTGTAGTTCAGTTAGAGTTTAGTAAAGGGGGTTCCACAGACTTGGAATGATGGCTTAAAGCTAAGGGGGAGATGATAGGATGAGTAACCAAGTCAGGCTCTCAGATTCTAATAGTAATGCCAGTATGTTGTAAAACCTCAAAAAGTGAGGGTGAGGCTCAACCCATTCTTATCTCAGTATTTTCAGTTATGACAATACCTACTTATGCCTTACATTTCAGTTTCATGATCATAGTTTATGTTCATGCATATGATGGAGAATCATGTGCTCTTTTAGTTCCTAAATGAGTTCCAGTTCATTCAGTAGTTGGAATCACATTCCATAAGTTATGAACTCCAAATTAAGGTAATACAGCTCATGGCTCATGCACTCATGCTTTATAGTATGCTAAGTTCCCATAACTCATGCTACGCTCCTAATGATCGGTGAGATTCAGCTTATATCCATATATGCCCTCAATTCAGATACTCCAGTTAAGTATAAGTTTCCAGTATAATTCAGTCAGTATAGCTAGCAATCTAGTTTAACGATCAGGCAGACAAGTTCCTACGGTTTTCCACCTTTTCACCTAGTCTAAATTTTCCAAGTATTTTAGCTCAGACAGTGTAATACCCTTGTATTATCTAAGTCTTGTTGTCTCATTATCCATACTTGCATAAGTTATCACTTCCCAATTCAATATATATATATATGATTGGATCATGAACATTTCAAGTGAATTATAAACTCATAACATGAATCATCTCTTTAAAGTAAGTAAAGCACGTCAGTTCAGAATTCAGTTTCATGGTAGAAGTTTAAATATTTCAACTCAGTCATATCCTTTATTAAAAGACATATAATGTCCACATTATTCCATACCTTTAAGGCTTCAACAAGTTCCAATCCATCATTCGAGGACGAATGATTCCAAGGGGAGATAATGTAACACCCCATATTTTTGTGCTAGAATTCTAACCGTCGTTCCTACATATGTAAGCTTTAATACAAATGATTATCATATGTATATGAGTTTCATGGTTATTATACTAGTGTGTGAATAGCTCTCAAGGTGAAAAATTTTCATAGAAATCACTTAGAGGAAAAGTTGAGCTAAAGAACCTTTGATTTGGCTAAATCTTTCTATTCGATTCTGCAAGTGTCAATTTTGAATATGTATAGCTTTTTGTTTACATGAAATTTTTTAGCTCAAAACCCACCAAATTGTATATAATTGAATTAGCTTTCCGACAATACCAATTTTGCCTTAATCCAGTACCCAAGCAAAAAGTTATGCCATTTTTCATATGAGGCAGTAAGGGGTCACAATAGCCCCGCGACGCGAGGTCTGATTGACCCAAATAGGGGTCGAGTCGCGAGGTCCATTTAACCCAACTAGGGGTCATGACGCGGGGGCTATTCTCGTACAGTTTTAGCTTCTTAAGGGTCATGGGGTACTTTGGTCCTTTCCCCTCGACCCCAATGCGTCCTAACACGAATTATAACATCCAAAAGGGGCATTGTTTGCCCATCTTCTTCAAATAAACTCACGTAAAAATCCTCTCCTTTTTCAAGAACAATGATTCAAGCTTTTATTCTCAAGAACATAAGAACTCAAGCATCACTTTCAAGATTTCCTCCAAGAAATCTAAGAGTTTAATTTTCCAAGTTCAATAATTCCTTAAGAGATATGAAGAATAAAGTTTCTTTCACAAACCCATTATTCAAGCTCCAAGATTCAAGCTTTCTTCACCAAATCAAGTCTATTAAGGTATGTGAGGGTATGACCAAGGACACGTCTTTCATCCTTGTGCCCAAAATTATATTTTTTCAGCAAATTTCTTATGATTTTAAATTAGGGTTTAAACCCAAAGTATCTTATTGATGATTTTTGAGTATGATACGATTGAATTATGAAATCCCATATTTGTTTTCAGTTAAATAATGCTCTTTTATGATTTTGGCTACCATAAGCATGATCTAAGATATTGCTTACAACTTTTCAATTGAATTGAGCATGATTTTGTGAAAACAGATTACAGATTTTTATCAGATGGATGCATAATTGGTTTTAGATAAACCCTTATGCTAGCTTTTATAAAAGTGGATTTCCAACAGATTGAGCGTAGCTAATAAAAAAGGGAGTAGTATTTAGCACAAAGCGGGAAGTGTAGGTTTAGCGCATCCTACTTTCACAGAACTACGTAGCCAACGTAGGTACAGATTATCAGATTATTCCCATTTCTTTATGGATGATAGTTTTAGCTTATTATTGATCACATGGGTAGGTTATACACCCTGGCAAGAGTATGACACCTCTCCCCAATGTGAGGTTTCTTCCTTAGGAGGACGAGACGTTGGACTTCATGTGGCTTCCATGGTTTATGTCGGTTAAGAGAACCTCCCTACTAGTAAAGAAAAGTTTTTTAAAGAATTTCCTAATAGAAAAAAAAACAACACAAAAGTTTTTAGAAAAACTAAGTCTAAAGGCTCATAAGTTTTACTCAGATTATGTTTTAAAGAAAGATAGTAGCTTTAGATTTCAGCTTTTAGAATTCATATTATAGAGTGAGTCCTTTCTACAATTAAATAGCATGATTTAAAGAGGGAACATAAATACAACTTTTAGAACTAAATATTGTGACTCACTAGATTTATAAAGTATGATTTGTTTCTATAACTTAAGACTCCAGTATTTCAATTGTTCCAGCTTATGTGAGTCATTTACATTTAGCATGCATTGTTTTACAAATTATGATGATGAGATAATGTTTTACTTATGTATTTCACCCCCATATACTCAGTACATACTCAAAGTACTGATCCACATATATGTTTATATGCTACATTATCTCATAATGTAGGTAAAAGTTTTAGTGTGCACATTCAGACAGTTGCAGATTCCAGCCAACAAGATGATGAGTCCTCCTACTTTGGGAACTCCAGTCATATTTATTTATGTTCTTTACTTTCTTATTCATATGTATTGATTAGTGGTAGTTGGGGTTGCGTCCTAACTACCCATGGTCAGTGTAGTAGAGGCTTCACAGATATCAGTTAGAGAAAGTTATGTAACTTTTAGTCCCTCTTTTTAGACTTTATCAGAATGTAAAAGTTGTATCAGTATCGTATTTTACAGCTTCCATCATTTTTAAGTTTCCGAATAGTAAATTTAGTCATTCTATACATATCTATTCAATTGCTTATGAGTTATGTCGGCAGAAGGGTTAGCTTGGAATCACTTGTGGTCCCAAGCATCGCGTGATATCTCGGGTCTATTTTCAGGGAGTTACATAAAAATAGTGAGTATCGACAGACATCTTTTAAAGTAAGACGGATCAAAATGACAACAAAGACCAGGACTAGACTATGACAACGACTAGGCGGCATTGAGGGAGAGAGTGTGAAAGGCTGAGATTAATTTTTTGATCAATTGAGGGAGAGTGTGTAAGAGGCTGTGACTATCTACTGATTTGTGAAAGTGATTAGGGTTAGGCACTTGGGGTAATATATATTATAATGGGTTGTGGGCCAATGGGTTAGTCCTGTAGTTGGGGGTTGAGATTTGGTATTTGGTTGGGTATAATATATGTATATAATTTAAATATAATGGAATATTAATATACTCTCTCTATATATGTAATTTTGATACTAACTACATTCGTCCATTATAGCTTTGCCCCAATGGTATTGACGGTAAATAATGAATAGAAAATAAAAATAACTTTTTCCAACAACAACAACAATAATGATTATAATAATAATTCTGGCTCGATTGGTCCCAAGCAAATTGGAAATTTGACCGTACATAAATTTATCTTTAAATATAGGAAAAAAATGAACAACAATAATAACTCAGACAGAACAACCTTCCCTACATATTGGGCAAGTGTTGCTGTTTGACAGCCATGTAAACACACACCTCCTATGGAACATATGTAAATATGGCATGATCACCACGACTGATTCTTCTTCAAAAATCTTCAAGCAAACAGGGCATATGTCTCCCAACTCAAAAGCCGCAACATTTTCCATTTTAGTTTCATAATCTTCAGTCCACTTTTTATAACCTTAAATTTTTGAATTTTCCCAACAAAGCCCTCAGCTTTATGAAGAAATCCTTTTTCCAAGGTGAAGAAGTGGAACAAAGCATTCAAAATTTCCTGAACATTAAAATCATCAAAAGCATAATGTATTTCAGTTTTTTCACTCTGAATATCTGTATCAAATTTTCTCTTTTTACCAAACCTACCAAAAGATTCTTGAACTCTATCAACTCGTAAACAAAAGTCTTTCTCGTTGTTGTTATTGTCACCATCATTCATCAGTGTTTCATACAAATTATTTAATACAAAACTACAAGCACTCATCGATCTTTCTGACCCAATTCCAATTAGTTTGCTCGACATATCCACATTAATAACCATAACAATCTTGTGGAACTCATCATCATCATCCATTTTAGTACCCAGCAAATTTAATTTTTTACCAAAAATCTCAAAGCTACTAGATAGATAATCAAAAATTACATTAGCTACATGCGGAATTGTGTCTTTAAATAACAAATCAGATAACCTCAAAGCTAATTCGATGTTTTTAACAAACTCATTAGGAGATTCAGCAATTTTAAATGGATGAACACCTTTTTTGAGAACCGTAGTTCTCGCCTGTTCCCATTATCCAGGACATAATAACCTAAGGGTCTTATAATCTCGATTTGGTTTTTCACTGTTAAAATAAGAAATCCAAATCTCGATGACGACCCTAATTGGTAGTAATAATGATCAACAACATTATTTTTAATCATATTTTGTTCTCACTTAAACACCCTTATTTTTATTTCCTTCACACTTTCAATTCTATATGCCATTTCCCTTCCCTCTTTTAGAGATTTTCAATTTAAAGAGAAAACTTAAATAAATTAAACAAAAATGGAAGAACAAATATATAGAAGTAGGAGACCTATAAATTTGACTCCTTTTTAGTAAAATTACGATTGAAGCAGCTAAAGCAAATATATCATAAATGTCTATTTTATTTTTTTATTACATATCATTAATTTTATTACAGTTGAGAAGCAGATATGTTGACTTCGTGCTTGCTTTGCTGATACAGTAAAATTATGGTTGAAGCAGCTAAACAGTTATAAATGTCTATTTTATCCTTTTTCTAATTAAATATTGTTAATTTTGTAATACCAAAATGACTTATAATATTTAATTAGAGATACAATAATTAATTAGGAGTGATATAGTAAAATTATGATTGAAGCACTGAAGAAGACATGTCATAAATATGTATTTTAAATTTTTTATTAAATATTATTAATTTTCTAATATATAAATTACTTACAATAATTAATTAGGGGTGATATAGTAAAATTATAGTTGAAGCAGCTGAAGCAGGCATGTCGACCTCCTGCCTGCTTTAACTGCTTAACTCGCTCTAATAATATAAGAGAATTTCTCGAAATCAAGAAGACATTTATTATTTTCTTCCAATTTTATCGTTATTATTTAAATTAATGCAATTTAGTAATTGTTCCAATTATATCATTATAATTTATATTAATATATTACGTCTTCTTGATAGTTCTCTATTCTCAAAAAAAACATCTACTAACAAATAAAGGCGACTTAGTAAATGACACATTCTATTTACTTCTTTTCTTTTTAATTGCACCTTTTATTTATTTTTTTGAGTCAATTTCACTAAATTTCAAAGCTAAATTAGATTAGATTAATTTAATTTTCTTAAATTAAAATTTAGATATTTAATACTTACATGAAAATTACTATAAATGCAAATTTCTTTTTTGTCAATTTGAATTAGAAATACATTTTAAATGTTGATAAAAGTTTGTATCGTTTAACTCTAAAAAAGAAAAGGGAGCAATTAAAAAAAATGAAGGGAGTACTATTTTTCTTAATATACTCCCTCCATCTCAAATTATCCGTCCCAAATTGAGATGACATATTGATTAAGAAAAATAATTAATAACATGCCTAGTTTACCATAATATCCCAATAAATAATGTTTACATTTTAATTTGAAAATAAAGTAATTAATGTAAAGGGTAAAACATGGAAAAAAAATTGTCTCTTCTTTATTAATGAAAAAAGATAAGTAAAACGGGAAATTAAATTAAAAAATTTGGGACGGGTAATTTGGGACGGAAGGAGTACGTGAAAAGAGCTAAAAAGACACTTAAGGGTCATTTGGTAGAGTGTACAAGAATAATGCAAAATATGGTATATTAGTAATGCTTGTATTAATAATGTTTGTATTAGTTATGCTTGTGTTTTTCTTATGCAGTATTTGATTCGATGTATTAAAAAAAACATGAATTACATAATTTTTTAAAAACTTTTTTTTTAACATAATACCCTCCATATATATGTTGGAAAGGATGCGAAAATTTTTTTTAGGGGTAACAGGGTCTTTAAGCATGTTAATGCATGCATTAGATTCATTGCGTTACTAATGTCATGGATTTTGAGGTATTAGTAATACACACCTCAATATACAATAGAGTGTATAACTAATGCTTGCATTAGTAAGCATTAGTTATACATAGAGTAAAAAGGCATACCAAATAAGGTACTACTAATACACATTAAACTAATGCATGCATTAATTTTCCAATACACTCTACCAAACGACCCCTTATTTAGAATTGAGAAAGTATTTTTTTCAAGACATTTGATCAAAAGTAAGTCAAAAAATACTGCTTACTTCCTAGAAGCGTATAGATTTCTTTAAGGATTTGTCCATACTAAAAACATCACTCATTTTAAAATGAAGAAAGTATCTATTAGCGAACCATAGGACTCTATTAAGCTAAGATAACCAAAAAACGAATAAATCAATACACTCAGGGGCGAAGCCACCGTTCATTTAGGGGTTCTTTCGAATTCTCTTAGAAGGAAACTTATATTATTTATGCTT